>CM050406.1:43447513-44167513 GCA_027580255.1 Therioaphis trifolii | reverse complement strand
GGGCGTGGACGACGACGACGTAGTTTACGACTGCGGCCCGTCGGCTTTTACGACCGCTCGGCTAATGACAATAAAAACCACCGCTGCCGCCACCGCCGCCGTCACCGCAATATTGCGCGCGCGTTTTTAATCCGTTTAAGTGGTATATCGGAAAATCGCACGCGCGCGACAATCGTTTCCCAAATCGTGATACCGCCTACCCGGCCTGCGCGCGTAGACACCTGTGTGCGCACGCGTGTGAAATAAAACATGCACGCGCCGTCCGGTCGGATGTGCTCTCGAACACATTCTATTCACGCCGTGCGGTTTTGATCACCAGGCGAAAAAAACCCGAACTGATTTATGGTCAAAATCGTACACATTTTTAGGCCCAGGGATCAACATTTAAGTGAAGTAAAATACCATATATCGTATTTCTATAACACAAAAATAATTATATATTTATATTAACAAGTAATGATTTAATTGTGTCCAATATTATTTTCAAATTGAAAAACCATTCAATATGCCTGATCGTTTAGAAATATAAAAAAGTCGATAAATAACACTTTTATTTTTTTTTAAAACACAGGCAAACTTAGTGTTCAACGATCGATAGATGACAATTTGACTCTTTACTAAACATTTTTTTCACATTGTGTACGTGTACAAAAATAGTTTTTGCTCGTATGTCAAGTGGTAATTCTTAGCGAATTGGGGGCTAAAGGTGTTTTAATCATATTATGATTGAACATTTTTTTATTTATTTTTTTATCTATATAATTACGACATAATTTGCTTGGTGTTCCCAAAGACTAAATGTTGGAAAAATCAGAGGTTCCCGCTTCGGGAAGTCCAGGGCTATTACCTTAGCCAAGATTGATTGTAGTTATGACACACGAATGTCACGTGGCACGACGACGGCACTTGGCCGCGGTAATCGCGTTAAGCATGATTCACACTAGTCAGACACGTGCCGACAGACACCGTTCCGTAAAATATTTTAATATTTTTTTAAATACAGTTAATCACATTTAAACGTTTCCGTTCCGTTCATACACGTAACGAACCTACAGAGTCCGTCCGGCATTCTGCGCGAGAATGTTTTATCGGAACGGAACTTCTATAGGCATACCTGGTAGTATTAACTAAAATACATAATACATTTCGCACATTTTCGTGATTTTTACGTATTTTGCCGAAATTCAAACTTAAAATCCAAATAAAAAAAATGTGGGTATAGGAACAATAATGGTCAGTATGGTATATTTGAACGGTACGGTACGGTGCCTGTCGGTACGTGTCTGACTAGTGTGAACCATGCTTAACAGGAAAGAATTCATTCGATTATTTACTCGGCTAAAATAATTTTACTGACGTATCATACAATGGTAAAGCGTGAAAAAAAACCTCACGAAAACCTAATCGATGACACGACCATCATCGTACGGCTGACCGTAGGCTGCCGCGATATTTCGTTTCCGATCGCCTACGCGCGTAGACGGCACGGAACAGAAGGGATCATTTTTTCACGTTTCCGGGCTGACAAAACGTGTCGGGAGAGCGCCTGGTATACTTGTGCTGCGTTTAATGTCATCATCGCGTCGTGTTACACGTTCACCGTGTAGAGCATCCAGTACGACCCTGTATGCACACGATGGCGGAACGCGGCCACGGAACGTAATAAATAATAAGACAACTGACGGCAGCGGCCGTGATCAAAAGCGCCAACAAAACTTTATTCATATTGCCGCGAGTGTTCCGGTAATGTTATACCCCGAATTCGCGTTTTAACCAAAATATGAGTATACATAAATGTGCGTGCGTGTGTGTATTTGTGTGTGTGAATGTGTGTGTGTGTGTGTGTGTGTGTGTGTGTGTGTGAGAGAGAGAGAGAGAGAGAGAGAGAGAGAGAGAGAAAATATGAGGTATCGACGCATTGTAGACACTGTTATAATACTGTACTGGTAGTGAAGGTGGTAGTGGTAAGATGATGGTAAGGATGAAACGCCATAAAAGCAGAAGAACCGTTAAAAGTTACCGAAATAATAATAATAATAATAATAATAACTGCGACGCTATAATAACATTACGTCGTAAGTCGAACGTCTAACCGAATAAAGATCGTATCTGAGACCGTCACAGCAACACCTTTAATCAATAAAATACTAATATCGACGTGCATATATACACGAACATGCACTCGCACATGGTATCTGGTTAAAACAACGATTCAAAACTCAAGGCAATCGAATTGACTAATTTGCGTATAACAATGAGTATACAAAAATGAACCGATGCATAAAGTATTTCGTAGGATCTATACTGTGGTAGGAGTTTTCCCTGATTCAGATGATAATAATAACATTTGAACATTTTTTTATTGAAATAATATAAATTATATCATCACGAAAAAATTATAATTTCTCTTTCTCTTTTTCATTTTCATATTCAACACAATATTATTCGTGATGTGTTTATATTTAATTCGTACTGAAATTATTATTATATACCCAACATAATTGAACCATTGAATAATACATAAAACGTTTATTTAAACAATAAAATAGTTTACCAGACAATCTGAGAAATACCTGATAAAATTTTAAATTCTGAATTCCATAAAATTTTCCTTCGTTTAAATGTTTTACAGTACTTTAGTCTATGTTCTAAGATCTATAAAAATGTATTTTATAAATAATTTTTTAAGCATTTCTCAAGTTGGAATTCTAGTTTAAATGTCTGTCTTATTCGAAATGTTAGTTTTCGTTTTGATTAAATTATATTACAATTTTGTAATTTTTATCATAAGATCTGACGTTTTCAAACAAGCTAATTCTTTATGTGTGCAGCCTCATCAAAATTTACAATGATTTAATGCAAAACTTTTATTCATCGACAGTATAAATGGTTCCTCTATAGTTCTTCAAACTTACCACTTTTATCTTGTCCGAGAATCCAAACGATGGTTGACAAACTTTCACTACCATCATCCAACTGGATTTTTTGAACATTTTTACTACGAATTCAACAAAATAAATCTTATTTTACCTCAAATCTTTGTTGACTTCGAATAAAATGTAGTTTGCAGAAAAACATCCACTGAGTTCACGAGTCATAGCTGTGAGAATGTTTCTACATAATAATATAAATGTGAGTTTCTAATGAGAACATTTAGTACATATTTATAGCACGTTCGAGTGACTTAAAACAATCGTCAACAAATATTACATATTTGTAGTAATATTGTACACCACAAACACTAAGGATAATATTCCTATTCACTGTACCGAATACATACCTCATAGTTATATTTAAAAACAATAACACTACCTACTACACGGGCTTTCGGGAACATCAACAGATAAACTCAATCTGAAGCATAATATCATTTGATTTGATCGTAGCATGAAAGAAGCACATCAACGAACTTTAGAACGAGTAACGTCGTCTCAAGCTCAACGACACTTTGCTAAATTTTATCAAACGATTAACGAACGGATATGAGTTCTTGCACAGTAACACGTCGACCCTTGAATGCATGATATAGATATTAATTAATCGACGTTCGGGTCCATGGTCCGATCAGCCGACACGCAACACACGTGTTCGCGAGAAATCGTCCGCTCAAAAACGAGAGGAGACGCCGTAATGAGCGAGGACGCGATATGCATTCACCGCCGTTTACGACGGTCAACGATTTCGACGGAGCGTTGATCGACCAGAGACGACGTTTTTCGCGACATTTCGACGCGGGACGAACGATAATAACACGTTATATTTAGCGGTTTGTAAACGAATGGATCTTCGCAGGAATAAATGCTTTGGATCCATGACTGGTTATCAGTTTAGCACGTCGAATCTGTTATCACGGCGATTGTTTAATATTAGTTGAACCACAGATATATGGATTGAACGTTTTAATTATTTTAAAGTAAAACACTGAGTAAACAATTATAATAATTAATGATATGTAAGTGTAAATACCTTCAACATTGTCAAACTGTATATAACTGTAAACTGAGTATCAACTGAATGTGTCAAAGTTAAATGTATTTGATGTAAATTAAATAATTTAAATGTTTTGTTGTAGTTAGAAAAAGAGCAAACTATTTAATTGTTTTGTGTCAACATCTGCATTTCACTTCTTATGTGATTTTATTAAATCAATTTTTTTTTTAAATGATTTGTTACACTTGTCACATATATATGTAATTACTGTTTTACCACGCTATCAGTTCTGACATGTTTATTATAACCAGACTTAGAATTATATTCGATACCACAAATTGTACATAAAAACATATTGTACTCTAATTAAATACCTACCATGATTAATTTCTAAGATTTAAATTCAACTTTTTAACGATTTATTTTAGTTACACACAAGAACAGAAGAACTAATTGTGTACTAGTAATTGTAACAATAATAACAGTATTAGCTGATGGTCACATTACAAAAAAAAAAAATAATAATAATAATAATAACAATAATAATAATAGTAATAATAAAATGTATCCTGTTTTATAGCTTTAGAGCCGTCATCTGAAAATTTATCAGTGTTTACAACAATGTAAAACTTTTAGACTATAGCCTAGATGTAAGAATAATCACCCATGAAAAATGAGATTTAAAAATAACTAAGATACTAAGATAAACTGATAACCGGTCATGGATCCAAAAAAATGTTTTCCTGCGAAGATCCATTCGTGTTTGTAAAACGACCCGCGCGCACGAGCCACCGTAACGCGATACGTAACGCGTGATAATAAAACGAGTGAGCGGAGCGTTTATACAATCGTTTACGACCGTCGGTTTTTCGAGAGTTCGGCACATATTTTCCCCTCTTATAATCTTCGCTCGTCGTTCCCGTCGTCTGCGTAGAGACTTTATACGCATATTATTTATTTATTTATTTATTTATTTATTTATTTTCTTCTAATTTCCTCTCGGCCTCATGTCATCCCCCGCGGCAAGTTTATTGCGACGATCGGACGGCCCCGGTCGTATTAATATACATCGGCACCGTACACGGAGGCTACGGGGTTTTGGGTGGTAGTTTTTTTCCCCCATCTGTCGTCGTTACATTGTCACGACTGGCAGACCGGTGGCGGCGGCGGCGATGATTTCAATTAACCGATCCGCCTCATCGCGTCGTCCCGACGTGGCCCGGTCGACCGTGGAGCGATTGAACGCGGCCCGAGAGGTGGACACGACCGGCGATCTTATTATTTAAATACGGTAAAACGTCCGTACGGTCGGGTCACGTTGCGGCTAGAGCACGGACGGTCCACACACTGGTACGGCGCGCAGAGACCGTGTGCTAATTGAAAACGGTCTTACAGATTTATTTGCCATTTTTTTTTCTACCACCACGCGTTCTACCTGCCCGGCTATTTCACGGCGGACGTGACACTTTCGATTCGCTTTTAATTCAATCTCGCCGATAAATTGCAACGCAATAATTATATTTGCCGTACGATATATACGCGCACCCACTATGGTTATGTGATATTTATTTATTTACCGTGTAAACCCACGGAATTGTCACGATTTTCTCGTGAAGCACACAGACATACAGCGTTTATTAATAACTGCTACGAAAAGTTTTTTTTTTTTTTTACCACGTACATCCCATAAATATCACGAATTATTTTTTCTATTGAATTATTCATTATGATTGTTTTTTTATTATCATTGTTTTTAAGATTACATATTTTCAATTGCAGAACTCAGATTAAACTCGTATTTTCTATCACTATTAGCCACGTTATTAAATAAGATATAGCATTTTTTTGAGACACATGACCTTTTTTCATAACACATCCCGCATTTTGATACATATGATGTTCGGAAAATTTGGCAATGAAACTGAAAATGAAAATGAAAATGAAACTGGCAATGAAAAAAAAAAAAAAAAAATTAGATAAGATGAACTGACATTTTATATGCATAGTCAACTTAACTATCTAGTGTTCAGTATCACATGAACGTTTTTTGGTACAAACATGGGTTTACAATATAATACCTATGTTATCATTGATCATACGAATTAAATATAACTTAATTATTATTTTCATTGGTTATCACATATCAAATAGTATTTCATGGAATCGTATAATTCGTGTTTATGATGAGACATTGTTCATGTATTTAAATACAAATTAGTTCCAGTAAATAAAATGTTTCTTCGATAAAAATATAATCATAAAAAAGAATACTCATGGATAGTTATTACATTTAAATAAAAAACCCATTGCGATATTACAAACGGTTACTCCAAGTGAACCATAATATTTTTATGCCTATAAAACAGTATTGGAAAAATTTGCTAACAGTAGATAAAACAAAAATATAAGTTTAACTGTAAATATTTAAAAAAATTAGTATTCTCATTGAAACAGTTTTTATTACCAAATTATGGTAATGGCTTCATTAGTATATTTGTGAAATATTATAACATGTCCGATAAATCATAACTTAATGGAATGTCAAGTTTATAATAATAATATAGGAATGATATCATATCTAAGAGAAATTGTATGGAAATAAACGGTTTTGTAGAGTAAAACGATCTTCGAATCAAGAGTTGACAATTTACAAAAATATTTTATTGCTTTTTTTTTTTTTTTTTTTTTTTGTTAGCGTTTTATTCTAATTAACAAACCAATTTGTCGACACGACCAAATGTACAATAGGAAGTTCATTATTTAGAAAAACACATGTATTTTTAATGTAAATACACTACTATAATTATATTATTTCAATTAAGTACATTGTGTATATTATATATATAAAGTATGATTATAATAATAAATTAACGTGACTAAAATGGTAGAAGGTGGAATAATGAATTTTCAATACACGACTCAACAGACAAATTTCATCCCAGTTTCTTTTTTTTTATATATATATTTTTATTATTATTTTTCAAATGTCTCTTTATTTTCCCTAGCCGCCTCACAGGAAATGTAAATTACAAGCATGAACGAACGTGATGTTATCAATGGACCTACTTTTTTTTTATTTCATTAATACGTTATTAATATTTCATCAACATTAATACACATTTAATTAACTTCAATGATATTCAAATATAATTAAACATTACATAGTATAAAACACATCTTTGACAATTTAATTGATGTTTAAGTAGAAAGCGTTTGAAAAAAAAACATATAAATAATATTTCATATTGTTAGTGTACTATTTTCAAGTATGCATATTATCGATCAATCAAGTAAGAGAAATTCAAATACACTTTAAAATATTTGTTCTGAAATGATTGTACTAAACTTAGTTTTCATTCACATACAGTAATCGTACCGATTAAAAAAAGTAGTTTTTAAATAAATAATTATGAATTTTAGGTGAACTCTAAATAACAAAACTATTTAAAGTTAAGTTAAAATAAATAAATTGAAAATGATTTAAACCATTTTTCTGTAAGAGTTATGTTCGTGAAATAATGTTTCATTCACGTTTGTTCAATGAATGATCGATTTTTTTTGGTACAACATCAGCTAAGTAAGCAGAAAGCTCATCAATAAATCCATCATAGAATTAAATCGATTAAATTTAAGGATTTAAAAATAAAGTTCTGTAAATGTGTCTTCTTTGTGACAACTAACGGAATTATTCAAGAAGTTTCTATATTTTCGTAAACATCCTTATTGTCACCTTTTGGGTCTAGAAAAAAGTACTCAGCATAACTATGACCTGACAAGGTCATCAGCATTCATATACTTTATATAATTATATATGACTTAAAAGCTTTTATTAAATAAGGTAATATTTATTCTAACTTAGGGATTTCCTGTAATAATTTATTCTGTAAACATTTCTACAGTGTTCATTATGATTCAAATGTCACATAAAATACTAAAACATTTTTGAAAACGGAATTTCGAAGTATTATGGTATAAAAATATTATATATATATATATATATATATATATATATATTTAATCTCTATGCTAAAATGATGCTTTAGTAGAAATATACGTGTAAAAAAAAAGTCACAACATGTAATTAAGTTATTAAAATACAACCATATTCTCGTTAGCTCATCAAAATTGTAAAAATAAACCATAGTTGTATTGTTGAAATGAAAATATTTTTGAAACATTTTTTAAAAATAATTTACACAAGCACGCCGAAATTCGTTATAGACGTTGATGATTTTATGGGCGTTTTTTCGTTACAGCCTGATAAAAAAATTATAAGTGAAACAATTTTCTTCGTCTCAATTATAACTAATTAGTACTTATAGACGACGCGAATATTCGCTCAGATCTATACACTGCCTGATACAGGAGTACAAAATAACGGTATAATAGCGTAGAAATCACGTTCTAACTGCCAAACGAAATGTTTGGAAACAACGGTGGTCGGATGAGAATTTAGCAAATAACTTACAAAAAGGGTTGGGTCCGGACGAACGTAATGAGAACGAAAACACTCACAAACACACACGCGTGGACGCGCTAGCGCACTACATTAGGTATGCAAACCCTCGTGGAGTTGTGTGGCAAAACACAATAAGCGGATTAGACCCAGTCCGAGTCGGTGAAAGGTGGGGATGGGGATGTTTGGACGAGGTAAAGTGACTATTTTATCGGCCGTAACACGAGATTACTTTGTAGTCATTAACTCTCGAATTTCTATTGTATTTATATTGGTACATTATATTTAATTGTACGTGTCGATGATCGTGTCAAAACAACAATCTTGCGTTCGATCATAAAGACCAGAAAATCTGTCATGTTCATAATGAAAAAAAAAATCGTGAACCAAAACGTGCACAGTAAAACTTCTAAATACCGGACACTCTCGGCTACTGAAATATCGTCCACTACTGCGGGAGAAAAATAAAGTTAATTCGGTACGTTTTTGCCCCGAATAAACATTGGAAATTTAGAAGTGTCCGTCAGAAGTGGTACACCGTACATATTTTAGTCTCGACCGTCCTGACACATAATTCGTATTTTCGATCGAATACGAATTCGATTTATTCGCCAATCTATTAAGATGGACTTAGGCGTCGGGTTATCGTTATATTCAAAACCACCCTTGCCATATGGGTCGGCGAGTTTAGTCAAAATCAAAACCTGTTACGACATTATATATACGTTACGAATACGTGGGAAGCTCGTCGCGACAGTGTGCCAATACGGAACAAAACACGCTCGCGTGAAAACCCGGTTTCCGGTCACAGGCCTGCCCGCGACACTGCCACGAAAACTCGGTCTACTGCGTCGTCGTCAGAGACGGAGACACGCGTGCGTCTACTCCGACAGCCGGACGGAGGAAATGGACGGGGGAGACCTTAAAGTTGTACGCGACGGGGGAAGAAGGGCAGGTGGTGACAAGGAAGACGAGTGCCGTGTGGGTACGTGGAGACGCTAACACGGGTACACGCACACGTGGAACGGGCCGACGTGGAAAAGAAAGACATTGGGAGAGAGAACGTGAAAATATGAATATAATGAATTGCGGCGCTCGGAACCGCGTGAGACCAAACGACGGCGCTACGCCCCCCCCCCACACCCACACCTTCCCAAGCTCGGTCTCCGGCCCGCGCCCGCGAACAGCGGCGTCCGCGGCGGTGGCGGCGGGGCGGTGGATCGATTTTTCCCGCCGCTTTTCCGCGCCGACACGCACTGCGAAGAAGTCGGCGACCGGCGCGAATCGCGCCAGCCGCCTCCCGCCGTGCCCGACAACAACCCTACGCGTAACCGCCGCCGCCGACGAACAGCTGATCAGCCGGAAAACTCGTGACCAAAACAGAGGAGTTTGTTCGCGCACACCGCCAGTGTAGTCCGTCCGGCGGTGTACATCGGTCAGACCGTTCGCCGCCGTCGTCGTCGTCACACTGCGTTCACGAGCCGTCTCCGTCACGAATCCAACTCGCACGCAGTCGTACGCTCGTTTGTGTGTGTGTGTGTGTGTGTGTGTGTGTGTGTGTGTGTGTGTGTGTGTGTGTGTGTGTGTGTGTGTGTGTGTGTGTGTGTGTGTGTGTTTATACACCCCGTGACGTAACGTTTACACGCGTTTAAGAGCGTCTGCGAAATACCTTTTGTACTCTGCGCGCGTCTGGTCCTCGGGACAAAAACGATATTTAGCGTTTTCGCTCCTCTTTTTTCGTATTCGTTTTTTGATTTTTTTTTTTTTCTTTTTTTTTTCTTTCTCCTCTACCCGTCGTCCCGCCTCGTCGCCACAGGGGCGGCGGAACTCCGGCGATGTCCTAGGCCGCCGCGCGCCGTCTTCTCGCACGCGCGAACCAGTCGGCCGGCGACTCTCGGACCCCGCGTGCACGTCGACGCCCGCACCCTCGCCGCAGATATGCGCCGTCCGTCCTGGTCCGTCCTGTCGTCGTCGTCGTCGTCGTCGTCTCCGTCCCCGCCGCCGCCGCCACCGCCACCGTTGTCGTGGTCGCCGTCACGGTCACTGCCGTCGTGCTGGTCTCGTTCGCCGCGTCTGATGTCGTTGTCGTCACCGACGCCGCAGCCGCAGCCGGCGCAGCTCTCGGCCCGCCGTCCAGTCCGGTGCAGCCGCCCGTCGTCGTCGTCCGTCGTCGTCTCACGCCGGTCATGTTCATCAGACATCTGTTGAGAGGTACGACCCCGCTCTCCTCGGTCCCCATTCCACTCCCTCGTAGTCCACTTCCTCGTCGACGTCACGCGAGCCGCTCGCCGCCCACGTACGCGAAAACGCACGTTTGACAGTAGCGTTTACTTGCACTTGCATGGATTGTCGGTATTTGAAAATCAGTGAGAGAGAGACAGATAGAGACAAGGAGAGAGGGGCGAATGAATGACTGAAATAATAATCAACTCGAGAGCGGTTTTTTGTTGTTGTTGTTTTCAAACGACAGTCTGCTGTAGATAATTACTCCGACATGGCGGCGATCAAATCAAATGAAAATTAATGTTAACAGTTTGTGTAGTGGTGGGAGGAATGGGGAAAAAACAAAAAAGGCTCGATTCGTGGTCTATATTACCAACGCTGGGCGTCGTGGTCGAATACGATTGGCGGTGACAAGTCGCCTTGTGTTAAACGCAATAATTAAGCGGCTGCATTGCCGATTTTTAGAGATCGTACTTTGCAAACAAACGATACGGAAAACATACTCTCAATTGGTCATTGTTACTCGGAGTATAGTTAAGACGTCGACGTGTGGTCGGTCATTAACCCGTTCGTCACTAAACTGTGTCGATGTAAATATCTCTACAGACCATATTGTCCTTTCTCGAGATCGTGTCCTAACGATTCGTCTGGCACTACCATGATTTTCAACAAGTTGCCGCGTACGTAGTACACGGATTATTTGAGTGGAAGTTCTTTTCAAGCACATCACATATAAACTTTTTCATGTTGTTTTTATAGTGTTTATACTTCTTAAAAAAAAAAAATAAATAATAAATAATCAACCGGAAAAAGAAAAATGTACAATTTGTCCTGTTGAACGATGAATAATCCAACGGATGAAAAATCGATAAAGTAAAAACATTAAAACAGAATAAAAACGTAATATTATGTTATGTTCTTTATTATTTTAATTCTGAACAGTGGTACATTTATGAAAAAAAATGTGTTTTGAAATACATATTTCATCTTACATTGTTTGTTTAAATTTATGAACCCAACATCCTACCTCCATACATATTATTACTTCTCGTTATTAAAAATGAACTTCAAAATCCCTGAGGGATATTTTTAGTTTCTCTTTATTTTATTCTGATCTAATTTTTACTTAAACATGTATGTTATTTTTGCATTGTCAAGGTGTGAGATTACTTGTACAACCCTAAACTGAAAAAACTGTATTAATTCAAAAATTGTATTTCAAGTCATTCAAATTCAATTATGATAATTTTACAAACAATCATAATTATGATGTTGAGGAACGTATAAAAAAAAATTTATTTTTATACTTTTAATAATATTCAATCTTTGTTTCAGAGTTAGAACTATGTTAATCTATTTTTTCATGTTTTTCTTTTCAATCAAGTGATTTTACATTATTTAGAAACATCCAAAAAAATTTATTTATATTTCACTAAAATAATTGTCTACTAATTGTATTTTATTTTATTTTCATTAAGGTTAAAAAAAAATTATATTTATTGTAATCAATTGACTGAAACACCTAAATTTAAAATTAATAAAAAATAAATCACATGAAAATTTACGAATTTTGAATATTAAAATGCATTTAAACATTACCAAACCTTGTAAGCGTAGTTAAATCATAAATGTATAAATGTATCTTGATTCATTTGTTTCATACAATGTACTATCGGTTATACCTATACTCCAATTTCTATTGTTTTATGAATTTGAATGATTAATACAGATTAATAACATTTTTCGTACGTGAATTTTTTTAATTGACAACGTAATTGCTCCTTGATCTGTTATGTACGCACTTCGGTGAAAAATGATTCAGCCAAATTTACGATTTTGTATAGATTTTGAAAACCATTTATTCACATGCATAATATAACGATACAACAAACTGCATTTACACATAAACGAGTCAGCATGATTTTAAAAACAACGTAGCCATTTTGTCATATGTATATATATATTTATACACATATATTTCATAATTTCTAATAATGAATGAAAGAAGATGTTAGATAAAGAAATAGACCGTGTTGAAGCTACAATTAAATCTTATAATAAGTGTATGATTAAAATCATTTAAATCAAAAGAAAATCTACTTCACTATTTACGGTGCACTATAACTTGAATATAACAGTTGTTATATACTAGTTTATATACTGTATAAAAGTTGTTTTATTTTTTATTATACATATGAAATTATTAGATAATTTTTTTGTATTTTCATTTGAGTTTAATATAATCATTTGATTTATTATTATTGTTATTATTATTATTATTATTATTATTATTATTATTATTCATAACAATATGTGAAGACTGTGTAATATAACAAATAAAATATAGTAACGAAACATTCCGCAATCTTGTTGTAGCCACGCACTGGTCTTATATGCGTTTACATTCGTTTGTTTTAACATCGTTATTTTGGAATAAAACTTAGTCCGTTCTATTTGTGAATATTTCAGTCACTATGCAAAGCGGTAATGAACTACGGCATTACATTATTACAATATTATAATGGTACGGTTTTTTGTCATTTGCAGTAGACATTAATAAAACTCGTTGTGTATTTTTTTTTTTTTTTTTTTTTTGAGAAATGATATATACTTGTAGACAGAAATAATTGAACGCTATAACGCTAATGTAAAAATAATTGCTCATAATGGATCGCATTTAATCGAAACTTTTTAATGGGTACAATGAAATAAATGTATTATAAATGTAAATAATAAACTTATAAATAATTATCTTTAGATATCATATGAAAAAATGTAAATACATTGAAGTGAAGTAATTAAAAAAGTTTTTACTGAGGAAAAAAAAAATATAGAATCCGTACCATAAAGCACAATAAAATATATGATAAATAAAGAAATGTAAATATCTTGAACGAAACCATCCAGTAGTGGTAATACTACCTTTTATATTTTGTTGACTTTTTTTTTTATTATATTAATTATATAATTTAAGAGATCACTATTCCAATCATTTTTAAATCATATTAATAGTCTCCGAGAGTTGAGATAGTATCTCTAGGATATTAACGTATCAATTTAGATTCGTAGATATGTTAAATAAGATTATAGATATACATGGAAAACATTGGTAATATTTACCAAGTATTTGTATCATTTTAGATTCTGAACGGAGTGAAGAATGTATTGATTTTACAATGATGTGTTTTTTTTTTTTTTTTTTTATTTTTTTTTTTTGTGTCTGTCGACACGATTTGGGGCAGTAAAAATGCTTCGATTGCCTTATAGAGCAACTTTTCTGAAAGGTAATTGAATCTAGTTGGTACTTTGGGGGGTCAAAAGTTAAAAATTTTCAATATTTTTTTAACGCGCCGGGAAAACCCCTTAAAAAATGAGGGAAAAACGGTATATTTTACGCAAAACCAGTTTTCGACAAAATCAAATTTTTTATTTTGCTATAACTCAAAAACTAATCGATGTAAATACTTGAAATTTTCACCAAATGTTTAGATTAGCATTCTCTATACACCGTTAAATTTTCAAAGTATTTTGACTTTTATTGAGCTAATTATAGACAATTGAAATTTTCAATTTTTTTAAGTATTTTTTTTTAAAATAACGATAAAATTTTTTTTTTTTTTGCCAGAAAATCTTGAAAATTTAATACAAGGTTTCTTATAAGTTGTTCCATAACTGATAAAAAAAAATCCAAAATCTTAAGTCACAATTTTTTTTTATAAGTGCTCAAAGTTCCAATTTATAAGAAATATGTAAAAATTGCGAAAATTTGCAAATAATTTTGTTGTTGAAAAATCGTAAAATTTTTTTCTTTTATAACTAAGTTTTGAAAATTTGGTACAAGGTTTTTCATTAGTTTTTCTTCAATTATCTGCAAAAAAAACTCTACCGGATTCAGACAAAAAAATTTTATGAGTGTTTGAAATTTAAATTTTTACAAAAACACGTTAAACAACGGTTTAGCCTCAAACGATTTTTGCTATTTGTTTTTTTTTCAAAAAGTATAAGTTGTAGAAACTTGAAAATTTTATCAGTTGTTTATATTGGCATTTTCTTTATATAATTTTATTTTCTAAAGATTTCACTCATTTTTAATCAATTTATAGGCATTTGAAATATTCGATTTTTTTTATTTTTTTTTTTTATAAATGTTGATAAAAAAAATGTAGCTCGGACGAAATACTTGAAAATTTAATAGAAGGGTCCACATAAGTTTTTCTAACTCCCATTCAAAAATTATAAAAATACATAGGCACAATTTTTTTTTATAAGCAGTTGAAGTTCAAAAATCGACAAAATTTGTCGAAATCACAAATTATGTCGTAGTTGAAAATGTATAAAAAATGTTCTACTCAAAGTTAAGAAATGAAAATGTATTACAAGGTTGTTCATAAGTTTTGCTTGCAAAAAGTATAAAAAATCTCACGATCGGTTCAATGAAAAAATTTTAACGGGCGTCTGAAACTGTAATTTTTACAAAAATTCAAGCGATTTACTATAAACATATTATTCACTGACAATTCATCTTCGTTCAGAATCGTTTTTTTTTTATAATATAAAATAATGTCCTAATCTATCCTATAATGTCTAATCTATCAATACATCTCGTGTATCCCACCCAACTCCTGTATCTCTACTCATCACCATAATCTTGTCCGAGGAGCGGAGCGACGATGGACGAACTTCCACCACCATTGTCTTACCGGCTTTTTATATTTGAATACAATAGGTTAAAAACTTTTGAGGTATTCAAAATTTAATTTTTGGAATTTCCATAAAATTGGAGATAATATTTCCGTATTTCCTTGATAAATATGTATACATAAATAGTTTCATACTTAATTTAGTATGTTTTGGATTAGAAATTTATATGACATATGAAAAAAAATATGCATTCAAGAGAAGTTTTTCAATTCAAATAATAAATAATTTATTAATATGGCAGCTAATTAATTAATATGTGTACATTTATGATTTGAAAAGTGGAATTCAGATACTATCCATACACACTTCAGGAATAAATGAAACATTAAAATATTATGAAATAATAAACTTTGCTTAGGGGATTGTTTTGTATTTTCGATTTGTTTTATTTAAATCAATCAATCAAATGATATTTTCAAATTAAGCTTACAATTTTCAAAGAGTGAAAACAAAGTCAAATACTATAAATGATATGTTATTTTGTTTTAATAACATAAGGTTTTTTTTTATAAAAACTTCGTGGCCAATATCAATAGAAACTTTTCTAAATATTATTGCGTGTTGACTCATAGAATATAGCCTATATCTGGGATAGAAGAAATTCTTTCTAAATTATACAGAAGTTCGAAAGTGAACTTTAAATTACTTTTCTAACATAGTTATAAACTTGTCTTAATATGATGTACTATACAAATAGTGAAATATGTAACGTTTAAAATAAATATGGATAAATCTATTTAAATTATTTCAAATGTATCTGATTATAATAAAAATGATTGTAGTTTGTATGCACGTGAGTTAACAATATCAAATGTTTTATTTAAAATATATTTAATTTTAATATCTAATATATTTGGTAGTATACCAAAGTAACTTTCAAATTGTTTATAATTAACTTCACATAAGTTTGTAGGCAGTTTAATTAAATTTCTCACATGAAAATAATGCAAAGTCGACAAAAATTTGTTTATTTATTACATTTATGTAACCATTATTACAGTTAAAAGGTTTTAGCGCAATTTAAATTTAAAATGAAATCACGTTTTAACTAAGTTAAAGAAAAGTTAATAACTATTATAAAAAATTGCATGGAAATTCGTATTTTTTATTAAATATTGATAAAAAAAATGACAAAGCGTGTCCTATTTGTTCCAAATATGTTCAGTTCATTCATATTTTATATTAACCATGTTTTTTATTTATATAATTGCAAATAATAAACATCTCTTGGAATAATTTTTCATAGTAACACTATGTTTAATCGAACGGGATTCTTAAATCTATTTGTCTTTTACTGTTATTACTTATTATATCAATACACACAAACCATTAGTCTTATTATTAAATTCAAATAATATAAATTCTAAGTAGGATATAATATTTTATTTAAACATTACAATAACATAATTAACATTTCAACAAATATTTGTACAAACTATCACTATCTGTATTGGTAATTACAGGCTTACAACGTTTTTAAAGTAATTTGTACGTTGCTGTATTATTATTATTATATTAGGTACCTCATTGGTGTATAATTCACCATCTTGTTTTCCGATTTCACCCGACTCATCCAAGCATACGTAAGAACAATAAAAATAACACAATAGTCGTAACTGAGTTATTATGTCACTTGAAGTGTAAAAGTTTTCTCATTTCACCCACAGTTTTGCACACAAAATGATATGTCTACACGCTCAAGAAGATAAACTGTTCCTATATGTTCTTTTTAAAATAAGAAACTAAGAATTTAACACACTCCAAAAATATTTCCCTCGCTTTAGCTTGCTGGGTCCATGAATTTATTGCATATTATCATTTACTTGTTAATACGAGTAGTTATCGGAAATAATTTCCAAAGCGTTCATATTTTTGTGTCGTCGAATACTCCACATTTATTGTGCGAAAATCCTAAAGTTTTGAAAAAAACGAATTCTTGTGTTTCGTATTTCATATTTAAGAAACGCTAGATGAAAAAACATTTTCAGTAAAAAGTTTTATCAAATGCAAATAAATTGTATGCACAGTGCACTGTATACCGGGTATGGGTGAAGATGGGAGAAGGGAGGAGGATCAGAGTGAATAAAAACACGAGTGTTGTTCATCTTCGACATAGAATGACATGGTTATTGGTTTGATAATGAATTGCCGAGCAATACGAGACGTAGAAAAATACCTTTGGAACGTTATTTCCACATGTGTGAGCGATGACGTATTTGATTTATTGTTGCTCGTGACACGTGCCCAAAGAATTCTGGCGGAGGTCTGAATTAAGCAATTCGGAGTACCACAGTTCGCGTTGCGCCGGTACATTTCATCATTGCCGTCGCTAAGGCCCTGTTGTTGTAGCGCATGAAAACAACACTTGCCTGCTGCGAGTTTCACACAAAGTTAAAGTTATATGTTTCTAATTATGCTTAAAGGGCACAGTAGTTGTTCATAACGCTAATGCAAAATTATTACCTTCAATGAAAATAACAATACTGTTTTTTTTTTATTTATTTGTCGTCGTTAGCTATATGTATAGTTACAAAGTCTTGTCCGATAATGGACTCTGTTTACCAGGTTGGTAGCTTTTGCAATTAAGCGCATGCCATAAAAAGTTTCACCAATATTATATACTTGCTTCGTCCCCGTGAAAACTTTACCCAATAACAACCTCTCACCTCCTGTTCTGGCGGTAGCCTACGTAGATGAATTAAACTGCAACCGCAATCCTTTTAAGGGAGACAGTAATATCATCAGCGAATCCTACATGGTGTCATTAGGTCTACTTGGTTGGTTCGACTGATTCTAAGCCAATGGATAATATTGGTAATATAACGATAAAGTATTGTCGTTTGATTTAATTGTTCAAATTAACTCAATTGATTTTTGGTCAAATTAGTGATGTCAGTTATTAAACAATGACACGTATTTCCCGAAAGTGTTGTAAAAAATATTTGTTGATATAACATTAAATAATAAACCTTTATTAATGATAACATTATTTATTTTTGAAGCATATATTATATAAATTATGAGCCACACGTATGTATTCACACGTGTATATATATATATATATAAACTGTTGAATCACGTATTGCTTTTTTGCTATTTGCTGTGTGCCAAGGAAAACAAGAATACAAACAGGGTAGAGAAAATCAAAAGTTTAGCGTGGCAAATTTGCTCTGTATATTATACGTGTTCACTTGTTAACGATTCATTGAAAATAGAAATTGTTTGAACATATTCTAAAAATAACTGTGTAGTGTTACTGCTACTTTAAGGTTGATTGTGGCTTTGGTTTAATTTAATCTTGAGTGGAAGATATTGATCGGAGAACCACTGATTGATACGCATTAAATTGTCGCACAATCAAACACTCATACATACAACGTATAATGATTGCACGTTCTAAGACCTTTATATACAAGACTTTCTCCATCCACGTGTTGATTAAATAGTTTTGTGAAATATCTTAGATCTCAACAGGTTTGAAAAGTTCGACGCGTAAGATAAGAATCGATTAAACAGTTTTTAACTGGAATGAAATTCACAAAAGTATATTATTGTAAGAAGTTATTATAATAAGTATGATGCAGTATTAGGAAAAGATATCGATATTATTGGTATGAAATTTTCAAAATAATATACCGATAAACTTTCGTAAAACTTATTGGTCAAAAATGTAGATAATTTCAAATCAGGAAAATCTAGAAACAGGATTGTATTGGAATATTAGGACTTAAAAATAATAATATGATTACAATTTGGACTGAAAATCACATTTATATGCTTTATTGCTAACTACAACAAAAATTCCAGCTAACTTTTTTTATTTTTTTATTACGACCACATCTTTTTTGTGTATACAATAATTTTCTATCACTCACACAAACAGCCGTATCTCTATTGCTATTGGAAGTTATAAGATGAGCAATTTAATTAAATTTTATTTAAATATTTCAAGTTCATTGATTATGTAAAGAATGTTAAATTAACATCACACTGTTCATCCCGATAAACTGAGAAAATTGAGATACGGTATTTTATTTTGTATTAGGTGATATCAATAGGAAAATAATTATTACATTGTCTTTAGAGACAACTAAACACTATTATTAATGGCTTTATGAACTCAACAGACAAGCAGTTGACAAAGAAGTAGAATAAAACAAATTTGATATACGCTTTAATTCGGTGGTTTTGAACCTCAAGAACACGCCAATGTTTATAACTATTAAAACACGCACTTACTAAGGTTGACAACAAGCATAATACAGTAGTTATATGAACCGAAAAACTAAGTCAGATACTAAAATATCGTAAATTAAGGTTGTGGCAATTCAGCGTACACAATTGACTAACAATTGGTGTAAAGTACCATCAAACCTGATTTTATTGGTCTTGTGCTTCAAATAAAAGATAAGTAAATATTTTGCAAAGCATTTTCAGAACAAGTATTTCATGTGAATTAGTTATTTTTATCGAAATCTAAGATTAAAATAAACGATTGGCAGGATACCTTCTCTAAAAACTCCTCTGACCTTCCTCTCACTATTCTTTATTAAGAAAAAAACAATTGACCACAATGGAATATCGACCACACTGTCAATTTTAAGACGTGATTGTCAAACTAAATACTAAAAATCTACGTGTAAACGAGATGTGTGCGTTTTCATAGAACGCGATCAGTCCCATGACCACGGAAACCAACCTACGTGATGGAATCACTGTAGAAGCATATCACGGATCGCGCTGCCGGGGAGGTGATAATTTTAAAGTCCCGGCGCTGGCAGTCATAGAGAGCGACGGTCGCTCGTTAAATCAACCGCAAATGAAAGGTCTCCCGCAATTATTTGGCTTACGAGGCAGTGACGGTGGGATACAGGGAAAATAGCTGAGCCGAAACGAGTACGACGCGAGTGCGCGTTCTAAGGCACTCTCTTCGTCTGCAAACGAACGCCACTACTCTGTCGTCTATGCAATGTCGAATGTTGCAATTTCCATGCGACGACAAAAAGGGGGGAGGATTCAAACCCTCTCTGAATATATTGTATCAGTTATTTCAAAGCTTAAAAAATAGATAAATGGTCAAAAACGATTTCAAGTTAAATCCATGTATTCGATTCATTAGTAATACAAATTAAACAAAAATAAAAGCATCTTAAAAAATATTATAACGATCCTTATGAAATTTTTTTCTACGTCCACGAGTATATTTGACAAATAAACATACGGCCGACGACCGCACACGGACGTATATTCAAGACGGGACATATATGTGTGATCAAGCGATGCAATTCGAGTGAGCAGTTACGACTAAGATTGCCCGTCTCTGTCCGACGAGGACCATAACAACAACGATAATGAGAACAGTGTATTTAAGAACGCGACCGTAAGAGCGATTTTATCGGTATCGATCGCCGAATTCAAGATTAGTAGTGGGAGAAAAATATGCGTTCCTGGTACTCTCAGCTCTCCCCTTCGCGTTAACAATCGGTGAAGGCACAGAGAAATTGTACGGAACGCAATCGTGCCTGTGGACGGTAGATATTTCACGTTTAGCGAGACAATCCCTCAGACACCGTCCAGCTTATATCACGGGCCTCCGCGTGCACGAGTATGCGGCCAGTTGCACACGCGTAGATTTTTTTCGTGCTGCAAAATATCGTACTGTATTTTATCGCGAACAGCGCTGCTTGCTCGCCGATACGATTTATGACCGGTGAATATGTATTTCCTTTTGTGTTCATTTGAATTCTCATTCCACGTTCCATTAATCAAAATGAATCGCGAACGCGTGATTGCTATTCGATTGCCACATCGTCGTCACAAGCGTCGTAGATTTAATCGAATTCGTATCAGCTCATCCGATTGACCAGACGACGCAGAAAACCGGGATATCAAAAAACTCTTCGGAGAACTCGAAAAGGTCGATACTTAATTTTTCAATTGTTTTCACATTTTGTCATTTATTTATTTATTTAAACGCCTGCGAGGGCTCAAGAACAATATGATAAAACATAGATAATCATCTCTTGATGAGTCGCACGCATTACTCAAGCGTGTAGTAATTTAACTAATCACAAAGCACGCAAAGACGTACAACGTAAATATGATAAAAACAGTGAATATAACAGGTACGTGGGATCGTACGAATAAAAGTCGTGGTGAACGCGATATCGCGTCTAGTCGAGTACGCCCCCGTATCCGGTGTGCCGCGTCGTTGCTGTTTGGTATGCAAGCTCTCCGATGTATCACTTCGTCACATAAACTATGATCGTACGAAGTTTCGCCGCCCGAAAATAACTGACGTGTGTGCAGCGGGCCCGAAACGCGGACTCGGTCTCACGTGAAACCGTGCGCGTTCGTTCGCGTTCATCGCGTATTGTTCGAGCGTGCGAGTGTGCCATTGTCGTTTGACCCGGAGTCGCGGCGACGGCGGCGACGACCCGTTTTGTCCCGTGCGCACGGTCCGTTCGTCTCGGGCGGCACTCGTACGTGTACCGTGATAACAATCGACAAACGCGCGCCGCTCTCTCGCGTTCACTTCCTCCCCGGCGCGCTCGCCTCGGACTCTCCGCCCTCGCCATCCGCTCGCGACCGTCGTCGTTGTCATCGTCGCGGTTCCCTCCCGTTAATTATAACGATGATTACTAACGCGCTTACGGCGCGTACCCCTAACGATCCCGTCTGTTCGCCGTCACTCGGTTAATCGGATCTCAGCGGATCTGTGTGACGGTCATTTCACCCCGCTTGTATAAATAATAAAAACGTTTTTTTGTTTTTGTTTTTGTTTTTTTTTTTGTTCGCTAACTAGCTATGCTCTCTTCCCGGATATAGTTACAACCGATTTACTCCCGACGATAAAACAAACAGTCCGTAAAAGTGCATCGTCTTCGCAGAGCTAATGTTGTAAACAAATAATAAAACGATAATGTAAATAAAGAAATCATACGTTGAAACACGGAAAACTAGGGCTTGCTCCTTGACCAGACGCACGGATCTCGAGCACAACAAATAAATAAGCACCGATATAACCGTCAACGATATAAACGGCGTGTGTAGTAATGTCATGTTAATCGCAAATAAGTAAAATCGTTATTGCGAAGAAACACGGCGCATCGTATAGGCAATTCAATTGTTCGGCCGTCGCGCAATCCAATTGTCCGTATCGTTACTCCCGTTTCCATTTTCAATCGTCCCTACAGTTACACGGCTCTACTTCGCAGTGATTGTTTTCGTCATCAAATAAATGGTAGTCCACGAGTAGGGTTTTTCCCGTCACCTCCTGGTTTTCCTACGAGTTTCAGGCCGTTATGACAGTACTAATGAAATCGCGGAGTAATATCACGTCACACATCATTACAATATACTGACCGGTGATTTACTCGTCTCTCGGCTCTGGCGGCAAAAACTATATCACGTACCACACCCCTATTCAATCTCAGGGTCACCTGGCCTTCAGATCCGATATGTGTTCTTCATTATGTTAATTTTAACAACAATTATTCATACTGACGACGTACCTTCTTCTCTTGAGCTCCGCTAGGTCGACCGTTCTTCGACATAGTCTTGCTTCTAGTCCATTTACGCCGTCTGGCAAACCGGGGTGCGGTCATCGGTGTTGACACAGTTAGCGGTGTCGGTACTTTCACCTGTGTGACAATACCAATAAATACGTTTGCGTGCAAAATTATAGAAAAACGAAAATAATATCCATTAAGTAATAATAATAGAATAATGAATGTAGGAAAAAATACGCGTAACGAAATAAATTAAAGAAAAGAAGAGAAGGAGTGAAAAAACCGGTAGTCTCCGAAATGACCCGGCGCATCGAATAGGCAATTCGGTTGCTCGCCCGTAGTGCAATCGATATTTTCGTATTTTTGCTCCCGTTTTCGTTTTTACTCTTTTTTCCTTTCGCTCTTAATTTACTCTTATACCGTGTATACTACGACGGTCAATGACTATGGACTTTACCCTTCTCCCTCACCACTCAGTCATTCCATGACCCGTCGCCGTCTTTCTAAAAATTACGTTTCATGCGTGTACTTCTTTCTATACGCGGTACATACCAGTCCGGACAAGCATGCACACACACATACACACGATAAGTCTGTGCGTACGTATACTACGACGATTTAAAATAAAATTGTATACTGTGTATGGTTTTTTTTTTTTAATGTAAAATGTAATGGTTATACGTTTTTTAAGTAATCGAATTTCAAACAATTTAATTTTATCAAATAACGTGGATTTTTACACCGACCACAGTTTTATAACAAATTATTACAAAAGAAAATAATTTATTGGGCATTTTGATATTTAAATTAATATGATTACTTGGGCTATTGGTTTAAGAAATTAATATAAACGTTAAAAGTTTATACTATCAGAGTGATAACAGTGTATTTTTGTTGGATTCTTCTACTTTTTCACTCTACCACACTAAGCGTTTAAAGTTTATATTAATTAAACTATTAGTTCAGTAATACAAATTTAAATATTAAACATCCCAATAGTGTATTCTCTTTTGTGATATATGTTATGTAGTATATAGTAATAGCTATTTAAAAAAAACTAAGCACTTAAAAATATACAAACATGAAAAAAGAGAAAAATATGAGCCAATAAAATAATAAAATAAAAAATATCAAAATTAACTGGAAAAATTACTATAAAATGATGAATAGTACAACTTGTTTTACATATACCATTTAACCATCAACTCGGCATGATTATATTATCTCTCTTTCTCTATATATATGTATACATATATATTAGGGTGCCAGTTACTGATATGAAGAGAAAATTTTTTGCTAAATTTTTTAAAGTGCGGGCCGGAATTTTGTTATGATACACCTCAAATTAATGTCTGTAAAATTTGAGCTTGATCGAACTTGATTAACAGGTGGCGACTTAAGCTCAAAGTTTTATGGAAAAGAGTAAAATGTTGGTTTTTCGTGTATAATTGCTTTAATTTTAAATTTGAAAAAATGTGTATTTTATATTTCCGATACACTATACAATTATATGTTTTAATTATTTTAACACTATAAATTAACTTATTTAAAAGTCAAAATATGTATATAGGTTTTTTAAGATCTTTCAAAGTAGCAGATTTTGAATATTTCTTACGATAATCTTGAACAGTCTGAAAGTATAAAAATGTTTGTTAATATATTATTCTATATAACACAAAGTTTATATTTATCAATTACTTTTAATAGAAATTGCTTTTGGTTTTCATCTTTTGTAATTTTATGATTGAACTCTTCCATTAATTTTATACTCCGTTCTGCAGGATCATTTACTACTTTAAGATCATTTACTACCTTTTTCCCTTCTATGAATTCTGATAAATTAATCCATGTATTTGGATGTGATTATAAAAATGCAATTGAAATACCAAATCGTTCTAAAAAATGTTTAGATTTATGGTTCACAAGTTTTAATAAAATATAATTATCGTCATTTTCTAAAAGACAAATTAATTCTTCTTTATTCAAAATTAATTTTTTCTCTGTTATTTCTTCCTCGTAGTCTTCTTCGTGATCAATTGCTATCATTTTTTGGGCCATTTTCAGTTTGGTGACTTCATTTATTCTGTTATCAAACAGTGCTAACGTGATACATTCTTCGTTTAAATAATACAAATGTTTAAGAAACTTTTGAATAGCAGAATTTGAAATCATTTCATTAATTGTACGATACTCGTAGCAGGGTCTTAAAAACATTATATCATTTAATGATGCTTCATTGGCATTTGGCGCAGAATACCAGAAGCGTGCATAGCATTTAATTAAAAACAAATTGAAATGATAAATAGAATTCATCTCATTATTTGTTAACTTAAACTCTTGCCGAAATAAATACATTTTGAGACAATAGATACCTTTGGCCATCCACCTTGCATGATGGTATGCACCTGGTTTTTTAAACTTAATTCCTCCAGGAGGCACTTCTCCCAAAAAAATAATTATTAAATCCAATAATTCTTTATAGTCGTCTCGGCTTAAATTTGTCGAAAGTTCAAGTTTTGCATATTCCACAATGTCAATGTAGTTGTTTCCTAATGCATTTTTAATATCTAGGTTAGAGATTCCGGTAACAAATTTATTTAAGTTTATAGTATCCCATTTAGCCTTAAATCGTTTGAATAAAGGAATATCAGGACCAGTCATAGGCGAGATTTTACATTTTTTAAAAATGTCAGCTAGAATTATCTCAAATATATGGTGTCTACAACCAAAATAAATAATATCTCTATTTAATTTATTTTCTAATAATGTACACTGTACAGGCACCATTATATCTACCAGTGTTCGACGCGGTCGTATCAAAAACAAATGCTTGAGTTTTATCTAGTAGTTCCCAACTTTCTAAAGTATCGATAACTGCAGATGAAATTTCAAGCCCTATCCCCGCCAACACTTCCGATACTCCCAATAATTGTTGAAAATTCGTACCTGTAGCGATGACTGCTAATCTATCGACACATTTTCCAGATATATTTTCCATTATTTTAGTATCCCAGTGAACAACAACCGACTTTACATTTAAATTAGTGAAGGCTTGCTTTAATTGTTGGTCATATAATTCCCGATAGACAGCTCTAGAATTTCGTATGGATGTCCTATTGATAATATAGTCAGCAGGATCTAATAAAACAGCTTCCAAAAACGCAACTAACAAATGTACGGCGTCCCTTTCACTAATTTTGCATTTGTCAAAAGCAGCAGCTAATCTAGAGGTCAATAGTTCTTTACGAGCCCTTTTAGGCTTGGACGGTCCTGTTTCTTGCTGTTCATCAATTTCAAATGAATTTTCCATATATTCTGGTTCAGATTCCGTACTGTAATCATCCGTAGCTAAAAAAATATTTAAATTAAATACCTTATCAAGATAACTTTATGTAAGAAAAAATGATTCTTAACTTAAATTTAAATAAAATAAAAAATACCTGCTGTTGTAATAATATTTGTCAAATTTTTTCTTTTCTTTTTGTTTCATTTTCTTTTCTAATTTGCTTTGGTTTTTCAATATTTGTTAATTTTATGTCAACGCCAAGCATCGAACCTGGACGTCTTTTTTCTCTTTGTTTAACTAAAAATAACTTATCCTCTTCTATACGTATCATAGTAAGTGCATCAGCAATGACTGAATTGCTCGATGAGCAATATCAAAAAGGTCGTTCATAGAATCACTAAATAATTGTTCTTTTTGTTTAAATGTTTGATTTGTTTTATTTTTATTTTTTTAAATACCTTTCCACTCTCCGTAAAGTTTAATTAACTTAGCTTTGCATCTATGAGACACTTGTGTCGGAATCCTAGCTTTTTTCCAAAACACTATACATTCCTCAATCACTAGTGAAGCGCTATCGTTTAAATTTAGTTTTGTT
This sequence comes from Therioaphis trifolii, assembly GCA_027580255.1. NCBI lineage: Eukaryota > Metazoa > Arthropoda > Insecta > Hemiptera > Aphididae > Therioaphis > Therioaphis trifolii. The sequence continues at coordinate 44,140,811 of CM050406.1, read as the reverse complement.
ATTCTCATATTATAAAATAAAACTATCGCTTAACTTTTGGCTTAAGTCGCCACGTGTTAAATTTGTTCAATTAAGCTTAAACTACAGAATTTTATTTATAAGATATATAAAAACAAAATTAGGGGGCGCACTCATAAAAAATTAAACTTAAGAAAATTTCTCTTTTACCAGTGAATCTATATTATGAATAGTTCTGTTTTTACTAAATTACGACATCAACGATGGAAGTAACATTTCTTCACGCGTGTGTCTGTCGTAGCACTCACACTCACTGCAAAAACCACTCACTTATACTACTTTTCAGTAAGCCGTTATTACAAACGGCCCCGTGGAGACCTCATTATGCCACGGTGTTTCTTTTTCACTACTAAGATAACTAGATACCTTCGCGGTCGACCCACGCAATCGTCGACGCGCTTGCATTCGTCATTGTCTTTCGTTATTATACAAAACACTATTCACAGAGATCCAACGAGTATTATTGCGGCGCAATGTGTTATATAATACATTTATATATGAGTTCCATGTTAACGGATTGAACGGAATTCCTCTCACTCACCCTCTCTCTAGACACATATCACACTGTTTTTATCTTGTTTCTCCGTTTTTCAATGGATATTTTCTTGCAGTTTTCGTTGCACAGGGACGATTGGAAACAAACTAGAGTTTTTCTACATAAACTCCTATAAAAACCTACAAAATATGCTGTTAGGGGTGGTCATTTTTATTTCTTCCATGCTCAACATTGATGTACATAACACGTCGTATTACGGTTTACCATGAAATTGTCAGCTCTAAATGTATTGCGTATCGTCACATTCGTTTTGGAAACAACAAATAATGGATTAGTCATTGTTGGTTTTCTTTGATGATATTCTGATATTTATGCGTGATTGGCCAACTGGGCATATTGGAAAGTACACGTGTGTTATAAATCAGAAATTTAATGATGTTTCGAACTTTTTTATTATTCCGATAGTAATCCAAAGAAGTTTTCTATAATTCCCTTCGTTCTCATAAAATATTTGGTAAAAAAGTTTTCACTAAAAACAGATAAAATAGAGTACACATTTCTGTAGTTTAGATATCGTCAAAAAGAATTATCCTCTTTGATCTCCTTCTGATATTTCTTGTAAACTTTAATAAAAAAAAACCCCGTTTCGTATAAATTTTGTAATTTATAAAGAACGTTTTCTGTATCTTAGCTTTTCTTTTTCTTTTTTCCATTTTAATAAGTACTTTATTGAAGATTTTATTCGAAAACTAGGCATTGAACAAAACAATGTATTTTTAATAATAATGCGGGAATTTAGTTTTTATTTTCATTTTTACGTAGTTACCTATATTTAATAGAAATATATTTGTTTTACAGATTTTTCAATAAATACGTATGATTTTACGATCAGACTCCTATAAAAGTGTTAGAAATGTATTAATTTAATATAAAATAATGGTTTATATGCATTTATATTTTACATATTTCAAATTTCAATACTCAAACATTTTTAATGTTGGCCTTCATTAAAACATAACGGTTAAAATTAATTAATAGGATAAAGTATAAAATGATTTTAAAGTTTATGAATTCATTATTGTTTTTAAGTTAAAAATTATATCACACAAAACTACCGTACGTCAGATGGGTTAGTTATTAATACGTTTTATTCAAAATCCAGTAATAAACATCTATCCCCCTTTCCACTATCATGTTCAAAGGATATCGGATTTTTTCGTTTTACAGTAAATAATGAATAATTGCAAACGTATATAAATATTAATAACTTTATTGAAATGCTGCATAATTTTAAAATCAGCTGACAAGAATATTTCAAAATAAAATTATCACTAGTTTAATCAATACTTAACTCGCTCGTCTTTTATTCGTTATAGTAAGGAACTACACAAGTGCGTGTAATCTACCAAATTTTCTATTGTAAACGGTAATTTTCATTATTGTTGTATTGCATTTTGTGTAATCTATGTATGAAAATATATTCGTTTTACTGCCGTTTCGTTACATTAGACCTAACGTAATAACAATAAAAACTCACCATTATTTATAATATTATTATTATCAAGATCTTTGATTTGATTTAAGTAAAACCGTGTATACTATAATGTTGAACTACTCGTTTGATTCAAAAACGAATTCATATTTCTTCGTAAAACTGTAATACCGTAATCCGACATGAGAATAAAACGTAAAATGTACGATTTAAACAAACTAAAATGTATATATCATGCTAACATTTTTCATTTCTTGATTACTTTTTACCACTAAAATCAGCATGGTAATTTATTTGTGGAACTTTTCTTGAACAATATGACTTTATTGATAGCTATATTTAGTCCAACGATTTCACGCATGATAATTAGTAACTTTATAACATTTTAATCTGTATCAGTAAACGTTCTTTATACTTGAAAAATTCCTGAAATAAAATTTACATTAACAAACAAAGTAGTTTTGAGCTGGTTAATTCGAATTTTATAGCGAACGGTTCAATAGTGTCCGTCTTCAAGGCATGACGGTGAAATATTTGATCGTTTAAATACCGCATTGTCTATAAGACTGGTATTAAGTGATGTACTCGTATAATTCAAAGTTTCTACCAACGTTCACTTATCTGAGAACAGTCGTTTGGATCTAAATACATTACAGATTAGTAATTATTATTCGAAACCATGGATCGTTATCCCTTCCCTATTGGTTATTAAATAAAAGTACCACATTCGTGAATAAGGTCAACGAACGTCATTTCCTAGTATTTAGTTTTTGGATCGAGTTTCAAACATTCAATGTGCACTTCATTTTATATAAAAATAAATAAATAAATAAATAAAACAACAACAAATATTTAATTATAACCATTTAAAATGGACATCTATGTATTCAAGGATAATTGGATTGGCTTTAATTATGAATATATCAAAATTAAATTTTTAATATTCATTAATTAATTGAAACTATTTGAAAACGCAGCATCAACATAATATTTAAATATTTAAACTCACTTCAATAATAATAATTGTTTGTACTTGACATCTGAGAAACGCCGAATTAATTTATCCTCAACCGTTAGTCTTTTAGTCGTGTTCAGCAACACATATCTGTGATAACGTGTATATTATGATTAACAGCTCCGAGTTCTTATGCGATAGAATGTTATCTTTGTTTACATTACACCTCGTAGCGTCCCATCACTTAAAAATTATAATGAAGTTGTAGTTTTTGTATGACTTAAACTTTGTATGTTATGTACATTATATATGGATTTTATGCCAAAAACACTTGCAAAAGATATATGTCATAGTATGAATTAATTAACTGTATATTTATATTTATGAAACATTGGAGTTTTATTCCTCGAAAAGAATAATTGTGTTTACATAATAAATCTGTTGGATGTTTTTCAAAGGTGAGTAAATACACGTAAAAACTTTCATACATTGAAATTAACCGTAAAAAGCGTGTTTTTTCATACGCTTTAAAAGCGAACAAATCACAGAATGAATGCATTGTGTTGCAAAAATTTAACAAAAAGCGTATATTATATGTTCACGTGTGTGCTAGAGCAGATAGCGTTAAATTTATTTCGGAATAGTTTCAATAAAATGTATTATTAACGTACTGTCCATAAAATAGACGGCGCGAAAATGTATGAAAAGGATGAGCCTTCTAGTGGCAACAGTTACCAAGTTATGATATTGTTATTTACTATAACGTTTTGTAAGTACCGGGTGCTAATAAGTTTTAGCATTAAACCTGCGCATGTACAATTTACGTGTGCACACGAATCACATTTTACTGAATTACGTATTTACTCGACGCTCCTACATAATGTATATTAAATTTTGCGTTCACTGTTTTGTGTTATATACGTACATTTGTCGAATGCGCATTGCATAATATCATATACCAATATGTATGTATTACTTTTCCACTACCGCCTTCTTTTCACGTGATTTGTCGGCCTTATTTCGAGTCTTCAAAGTACACATCAGTGTCGTGGATTTAGATTTTCGATTCATGCACAAATCACTATCAAACCGACACTTATAGTCAGCAGCGAATATAGTGAGCGATCCCATACACTCTTTAAACGGTAGGTACATGTAATACCTAACCTATTAATAAACAAAAAAAAAACGAGTTCCCTTAAGTGAAGAATTGTGACGAGTGACGAATTAGACGATATTTTTGATTCAATAAGCGGAAATTATATATTCAAATTAAATAGTATTTTAATTTAAAACTCTGGAAACATTGATTTCCGTCGAATATAAACGAAACGATTTTTTAAACGATAGAACATGGAGTACGACGAAATGAGTTCAAATGAATAAAAAAAGGGAAAAATTGAAGAAACTACGATAACGGAAAGTGCCTTAAATTATATACTCATCGAAGAATTTCATGTAAAGTGATTCGTAGAATGTAATAATACAACGATCGATACTAATAGTTAAGTCGGTGAGTGTATTTGTGTTTTTTCGTTACCTTATACTGAACTACAGTGAGTGTTTATCGAAACATACACTCAATACCCCGTATTATAGTTACCTACATACTGCGTAATACAAATAACGCGTAATGTCAATTTAGATTAAAAGTAAAAATAAATTTGTTTACAAGTGCCGAGTACGTCGTTACGTTTTTTTGTGCAAAAACTTGTAATACCTGGAACAGTCTACTATCATGCCGTATCGTCTTAATATATTTGAACTTTTGATTCATACATATACATTATGACATAACAGTATGAGGTGGCTTACATGTTAACGAAAAATACATCTTGGTCAAATATGATCAAAAAGAAGTGTACATATAAATAAATATATATATACTCGTATATATATTTATATATAAATAGGTGTATGCATGTAATTAGGTCAAGAATTTCGAACCTATAAAAATTGCAAAAAAAGTCTTTGAAAAAATAAAAAATTAATTGAAAATATTTAAAAAGTGTTTAAAAATGTATCACTATCAGATTTAAAAAAAACTATTTACAAAATGTATTTTAAAATAATATCAATTACACTTTAATCACAGTCTGTCCACTAAATATATTAACCAATTTATTTATCTGTATTATAATAATACATTATGTACAACAATTTACGTTCTTTGTAAGAAAATAATGTGAAAATTAGTTATTAACATAAAAAACGCTCTAAAATTTTCTAGAAAGTAAAATTTGTCAATAAATATCAAATGAAGATGGCGTTAAATAATTAAAATAATCAATATCATCTAAAACAAATTTTCCAATAATTTTTAATAATGGATATATAGAGCTATGTTTTAGAATAGGTATTAGGGAAAAAATATATTGCGTCAAAATCCTAACCTTGTAACTGAGGTACGTTTCAAACTGGTCGCATTCTATTATCCTCGATTGTAATATAAACACACGCATCTACAGCTTATATGGGTTTTCAAAAGAGGAATTATGTGGCACGTCGATTCGAAACCACGTGTAGGGAGAAGCACACTACGGATGAAACGCGTTCGTTTACCTAATCGTCAAACACGGTGTCACGACCGGTGGAGTATGTAAATATCTTTCGAGTGCTAAAACAAAAAGAAACGAAAATCTAAATTGAAATGTGCGAAGTGAACACAGCTCGTCGCGTATCGCGTCAGACTGCAGGCGTATGAAAGAGGCTCAATGGATGTGGGAATCGGCTGGTTTCGGTGTGTGTCATGTACGGCCCACCCAGAGTCTAGTCAATATTTTATTTCTGTTTTTAAAAACAATTCATATCGTACCGTGCTAATCGGTATCGGCTAACTCGGAGTCGAGTTTACGTTTTGTTTTGTACTCGCGATGTGTGCGCGTCCGTAATCACAACATTTACGACACGAGCCGCGACGGCCTTTTTCATACGGACCGTACTGGAATGCGGTTTGTGTATTGAGTATAGTGAATGCTGAACGGTGGACGGAACGACCAAAACACCGCCACCGATTTTACACGCTTTGCACGACGTCATCGAGCAGTGCGACAGTTGTCGTGTTCGTCGACTAGTCTGGTAGTAAGTCCACGTAGTTATTCCGAATCCGTTTTTCGCACCAACCGCCGGTGGCGACGAACCTCGCCTCGGGCATTGCGGCGTCTTCTGCGTCCGTGACGGCAAACGAATTGGACCCTACTTTTCTCCCCCTGCCTCGACTACGTTTTAAGTGCGTTTATGTGTGTGTGTGTGTGTGTGTGTGTGTGTGTGTGTGTGTGTGTGTGTGTGTGTGTGTGTGTGTGTGTTTGTGCGCGCGCGCGCGTCGGTGTTTCCAGTTCGACTGACATCGTTTCCGCGGCGACGATCGACTGTGTGAAATATTGGACAAAGGAAACGGTGCAGTGGCATTGATGTCGCGCCGCGATAATTATTCACGTCGACGCGCAGTGACCGGAACTCGTGTGCCCGTGACACGCAAGACGACGCACCGGGGTGAAGCGTGTAAATGCGCGTTTTCGCGTCGTGATCACATCGACGGCAGCTGCCTATTGCGCTCCGATTAATCGAAAATAACGCATTATCATCACCGTCGTCGTCGCCGTCAGAGTCAAAGTCATAACAATGTAATAGATAACGTAATCGTTATCCAACGTCGTCTCATTCATTATCATTAAATCGTTACGTAATGATTATCCCGATTTTTTATTTTTTTTTCGTATGGCATGATTATCCGGGTGTGTAGAACCTAGTGTCTACAGTTCGGATTCCGGTTTGGCAGAATTTCTATTGGGGCACCCGTAGGTTTCTGCCATGCCCCGGAGTGGGCTATGGTAGTCTCTTTCCGAAGACAGTTGTTTCCTGTCCAAGTAGAGATACTGCCCTAGGCCGGGTTTGAACCGGCAACGGTACGGGTCAAAACCGCCACCTTAGTCCACTCGGCCATTCCGTCCCCCCATTATTATCCCGATAATTATTATCAACATATCACTATATTATGGATCGTTGACGCAAACAATACGACTATATCCAAATACACATACACACACACACACACACACACACACACACACACACACACACACACACACACACACACATGCACATACGCTCACACATATTTAGCCCTTTGCAGATACCTACGCAGTCGTCGAGACGAATTGTCCTCTGCCCCACTGCCCTTTCCTTCGATACACGACTCTTTTTCGTTTCGACCACACGCCTCCACCACGGTGCAGATGATATCCACCTCTAAACTATAATTCGATTAGTACGCTCAAAACACGCGTGCGCGTATAGCGATCGCGTCGTTTTTCCTATTTCTCTTCCCATCATCTCCTCACTCTTGGTCGTATCCGTCTGGCGAAATAATAATTACATTTTAAATCATCCCGTGGTTTGTGCCGCGCCGTTGTATACATTACAATAATCCCGCAACGTTGCAGGTCATGTCGTGATAAAATTAAAACTTTTCGTCCCGGCCCAAAGTGAGTTATCTAGTTCCGGTTACACATTTTCCCTTTCGCTCTTTCGGAAGGTAATTCCCAACAATGTAGAGTAAATATAATACGTAAATAAACAAATATAATGCCCCATACGTGCTTTTGGAGACAACAATACGGTTTATCTAGTAAAAAAAAATAAATTGTTTTATAAAAGTAGACTCAGTTTCGAACCAAACAGTTTCCAACAAGTCTGACGGCACCAACAATATTTACGTAGTAAGTGCATCTCAATATTATGTTAATAGAACAACATTAATAATGAAAAAATAAATGCGTCTTTAGTGACATTCTCGTTGGCGTAATCTAGTAGATGTTTAATATTTTTTTAAATTCCAACATCCTAAACACGAAGTTATCTAACAATGATTTTTATACATTTAAAACATGTATTTACAATAAAAATACAATTTTGTTGTAAATATCATGATTAATCTAATCGATTTTAATACCTTTTTTACGCTTTACAATTCATAAATTATTACCTACTTAATGACGTATTCTTTAGATACAAATATTTCTGGAATAAACTTTGAAAAAGTAGAAAGAGTCTAAGTAATATTAAGTAAAAATTATATCAAAAGACTTTTTTTTAAGTGTATATTTTTATTTACATTCGATTTTCATTGGTGTTAAATTTCTAGACTTGATGATAAGACGCTTCCGTCAATGTAACGAAAGTTCATAAGCTAATACAAAAATAAACAAATTAAAATTAAATGTTCGAGGCGGGGTCTATTTAACAGCAAATTATCTTTTAAATTTAAAAAATATTTATATTTAATAAAAGGAATTTATTAAGTTTAACAACAAAATTTTGTTTACTTATGTACTTGATTTGTTCTGAAATATCACAAAATGTCTTTTCATTATTTTATAATTATTATCATTGTACATCTATACAACAGAAACTATATCACAGAGGAGGCTCATTATTAAATAATATAGGTAAAAATATTCACTTAAGTCATATTATTATTTACACTAGATATATATTTCTTGATCTGAAGTTACTGAACAAGATACTGTAATTTTATTAATTTAAAGGTAGAATTGTATCAATGACCTAAAATAGTCTTGTAAAAATATCGTAAATGAAAGACTAAAAAGCCGATAAGATAATGGTGGTGGAAGTTCGTCCTTCGTCGCTTCGCTCCTCGGACAAGATAATGGTGAGGAGTGTATAGCACTTTCTATCATGGGATCACCTGGTTTACGATAGTTTAGTTGTATGGTACTTTACATTTGAATGCAATGATAAATCATTGTAAGTTAAGTACAGGATACAGTAGTTGGGTGGGATACACGAGATGCATTGCTAGATTAGGCATTATTGGATAGATTTTGGAATTATTTTATATTATAAAAAAAAAAACGATTCTGAACGAAGATGAAGATGTCAGCCTTAAATTGTAATATATATTTTATTTTAATATCCTAGATTGGGTTAAATTTACATTTGTCTATTCATGTGACTTCTGCTCGTGAGCATTGGACAAACCAGGATGTGCATAGATAGGGCGTATTACCTATTATTTGCCTAAATGCACTATCGTGACGGTACCACCCGACCCCGCCGTCCATATATGCTGAATGCTCCGTGGCTACGTCTATTTAAATATTAATAATTAATAATAATATATAAAATCCGCATGTTTATGGAACTGATACACACATTAAAATAACTGGAAATTGGAAGTTAGTAACGTTCTATTCAACCATGTAAAGGTACGTTATACACCTTGTGTTTACAATCTACCAATATTTTGTATAGAACAGCTGTCAGCTACTGATTATATTATAATAAACTTAATCTATTTAATTATCTTTATCAGCTGTGATATTACATAATATTTTCATTTCTTATCTTTGAATACAACAATTTTTATACATTTTCAACTACAAAATAATTTGCAAATATTCGTGATTTTGACAAATCTTGTCGATTTTTGAACTTCAACTGCTTATAAAAAAAAATTGTGCCTATGTATTTGAATAATTTTTGAATCACTCTTAGATCAACTTATTCAAAACCTTCTATTAAATTTTCAAGCGATTTGGTAGGGCCAAAAAATTGTTATCGACTTTTATAAAAAAAAATCTAAGAAAAATCGAATTATTCAAATGCCTATAAACAGCTAAAAAATAAACGAAATATTTTGAAAATACAACAATGTAAAGAAAATGCCTATTTAAACATTTTGTAAAAGTTTTAAGTTTCTACGACCTATACTTTTTGAATAAGAACAAATATCAAAAATCAATGATGCCTAAATTGTTATTTTACGCGACTATGTGAAAAAATTGTAATTTCAAACACTCATAAAAATTTTTGATTTTATTCCAGTGCAAATTTTTTTACAGATAATTGAAGGAAAACGTATGTCAAACTTTGTACCGAATTTACAATTCTTAGTTTTGAATACTTAAAATTTTATGAATTTTCAACTGCAAAATAACTTCAAATTTTCGCGATTTTCTACACATTTCGTAAAAATATGAACTTTTTATGCTTATAAAAAAAAAATTGTGCATTACGCTTTGAATTTTGTTTTTATACCGATAAGTTCGACATATTAGGTACCTTTTATTAAATTTTCAAGAATTTTTGTCCAGTCAAATTTTTTTTATCCACATTTCAGAAAAAAAAACAAAGAAAAGTTGAAAATTTCAATTGTCTATTAAAAGCTCAAAAAAAGTCTAAAGTTTACAAAAATTGTACTACGTATAGATAATTCCAATATAAACATTTGGTGAAAGTTTCAAGTTTTTTCGACTTATACTTTTTGAATAAGAACAAATATCAAAAATCGTTTAAGGCTAAATTATTATTTTACGCAATCATGTAATTATTTCGTAAACGTTTGAACTTTAGATGCTTATAAAAAAAAATTGTGACTCACGATTTTTGATTTTTTTTAATAGCAATAAGTACTTCTAATGAGGAACCTTGTACTAAATTTTCAAAGTTTTATGGCCAACCAAATTTTTTTTATCCACATTTCAGAAAAAAATAAGTTCAAATTTTCGCGATTTTTCAATATTTCATAAAAATTTAAACTTTTTATGCTTATAAAAAAAAAGGTGTGCATTTCGCTTTGAATTTTTTTTTTATACCGATAAGTACTTCTTATGAGGAACTTTATATTAAATTTTCAAGATTTTTTGTCCAGCCAAATTTTTTTTATCCACTTTTCAGAAAAAAAAACTAAGAAAAGCCAAAAATTTAAATTGTCTATAAAAAGCTCAAAAAAAGTCAAAAGTGTTCAAAAATTTTACCACGTATAGATGATTTCAATATAAACATTTGGTGAAAATTTCAAGTATCTACAATTTTTGGTTTTTGAGTAACGGCTAAATAAAAAAATCGATTTCGTCGAAAACGGGTTTTGCACAAAAAGTACCGTTTTTTCCTCATTTTTTGTTTGTTTTTCCCGTGGCATTTGAAAACTTTTGGGAATTTTCACTTGTGACCTCTTTGAGGTACCTCCGATATTCGTTTTGCCACCGAAAACATACCCTGAAGTTCAAAATTGAAGCATTATTTCGAGTAGTTATGGTGTACACAGACACAAAAACAAAAAAAAAAAAAAACAAAAAAAAAAAAAAAAAACACACATCATAGTAAAATCAATACATTCTTCACTTCGTTCAGAATCTAAAATTATTGTTGTAAGGTATAACGACCCACGAGCCACTGTTAATATTTCTCTTCATAAATATGAAAATGTGAAATGTGAATGTACACTAGCAGTGAAATATAAGACGCATAAGCCGATGGGTGAATTCGATTTGGAAATTTCACAAAATATCTAATTAAATATGCAATACAGTCCGCTTTTAATGGATAATTACAAATTTTACTATTGAATCTGAAGTAATATTTCATATTTGTATAGTCAGTACCCAGAATACCAAACATTTTGTAATGTTTTGATAGTATTAGCACACAACGTAATACCATCAAACGGACTTTGTTTAGGTTTTCACTACAAACGTCATTAGAACTGTGTATTAGACACCAATTTATATGCAAACATATGTGTTACGTTTTTGTATACATATGTGTATATGTGTATGTGTGTGTGTGTGTGTGTGTGTGTGTGTGTGTGTGTGTGTGTGTGTGTGTGTGTGTGTGTGTGTGTGTGTGTGTGTGTGTGTGTGTGTGTGTGTGTGTGTGTGTGTGTGTGTGTGTGTGTGTGTGTGTGTGTGTAATTTATATGTATATTTATTTATTCCATAATTATGAACGGATTTTATCCTTTTAGATATTTTTAAAAATTACCTTACTTAAAATAGCAGATTATTAAAACAACTTTGTACTACCGTGGTTAAATTTTTCTTTTATTTCTTTATTTTTTGTTTTTATGTAATATATATGTTGTATTAGATTATTCCAAAAAGTCAAGTTTGAAAATAAAGTCCGTTCCGGTAAGCCAGTGATTTATTTTGCAAACAGGGTAAAGAATACATCTGGCCGAATATTAAACTAAGTCAATACCCAGTCACGAGGCTGTAAAAATGCAGGTCGGGGTCAATAGAGTTTAAGGGGCATTTTCACTATGCCTCCGAGTACGAATAAGGGAGCGTAATTTAAAAATATGGGTTCCTCTTTTTTTTTAAACAAAATAGGGTGGGAATTGACACCCTCGGATTTTCACGTTACGGTTTAAGCAGCCACAATGATGAAGATTATGACTGACGACACTTTGAGGTATTTTTCTTTTATTTCTCAGATTTCTCTCACTGTTGCTCGCACGTGTCGTACACTTTTGATACCTCTGTGAGAAATGTACAACCTAAATTCGTATTAGGGTTAAGCCCGAGAAATCCGACATGTTTATTTTTAACTTGATCAAAAAACAAAAACACACACACACCAAGTGTATACGCTGACACGCAGCACTCTTCCGAGCCACCGAGTGGCCCAAAAACATTCTGCTAAAGGTTCGGAATGGTGTTTTTATTTTCCTAACACACTAAACGCGTACGTCGGTGGAGTTCACTCGTGACAGTGATTGCGAAGAAAAATTGCCGTGCCCGCAACTCGGAAGACTTCCAATAATATTAACATTAATAACGTGATCTATATTATTGTATCGAACCATCACACCTATACACACATTACGCGCACGTAATAACAATGTCTGCTATCGTGTTATTACATTACGTAATCATATTTGACAAACACTATTACGGGTTAATATTTAACCGTGCGGAAGGAAATATTAAAATAAACCCAAACTGTTTTACATGATGTTGTTTTGTTTGTTTGTTTTTTTTTTTCGTGTCAAGCGCATAGTATAATAGTAATAATAATAATGATAGCAGTAGTATAACATAAAATACACAAATAAAATTAGCATGAAATAAACATTACATAATAATAATAAATAAGGGAAAACAGTATTACACTAAGTAAAATAAATAAAATAAAATATGAATGTTTAGTATAATATGGTAATATTGTTGAGTGGTTCAGGACGGTATTGATGGATTTAAATTGTTTCAGCCCAGATGCGGGCCACGTTAATTCCTTAGCTTGTGTCTTTTTGGATGTCTTCTGGGCTGCAGGTCTCGGAGCAGGCTGTGCATGTGATAATGCAGTGTTTCCTAACTTCTTATACTCGCGGAACCTTAAAAAGAGCTTGAACTTTTTGTGGGACCCCATATTTTTTCTATAATAGTAATGCTGACATGTTACGTACACTTAAATTAGTAGGTGGTCGGATACTCCCGGCACAAGGTTCTCGTGGAACCCTTGGCGCCGGCTCACGGAACCCTTAGGTTCCGCAGAACACCAGTTGGGAAGCACTGTGATAATGTGTTCCATTGTCTGTTCTTCTCCGCATATGCACAAGGTGTCTGCACTATCTAGCAGTCACCATTTTATTAGATTCGTTCGTCCTATTCCTGCCCTGAGTCTGTTTAGTATTCGCCAAACCGGCAATGTTTCATTATGACCAGATGGGAGTGACTCGTTCGGCTGGAGGTACTGCTTACCTCATTTCTCCATCTGGTCGTCCTTTCTGCTTTCAATATGTGTTAACGGTATGGCTTTTGTATGTTTCATAAAACTCTTTCTAGACACGAGACGAGGAAGTTGTGGGTTTATATCGTACATGGTCGTGGATCTGATGTTATTTTCGTTCTTTCCCAGTCTGCTTGCGTGGGCCTTCTTATTGGCGGAGGAGCTATTCCCGAAAGTATGTATAGTTGTTCAACCGGTGTATTTTTTAGGCAACCGGTTATGAGTCAGCAGGACTCGTTAAGTGCAACATGGACCTTTTTAGTGTGTGATAACCTACCCCATACTGAACAAGCATATTCTCCCGCTGAAAAACATAAGGCTAACGCCGTAGTTCTTTAGACGTGAAGATTACAGCCCCATGTGAAGCCACTGAGCTTCCGCAATATGCCATTTCTTGTCATTATTTTATGCGCGGTGTTTTCGCAATGGCATCAGTAGGTGAGAGATCGGTCTGGCGTTACTCTGAGATATTTTGTAAATTGTGTGTTAGTAAGTTTCGTCTCATTCCACTAGACGTTAAGAGTACGCTGTTTGTTTGTTTGTTTGTTTATCTGACCGCATATCTACGAAATCGATACGGCCGTCATTGGGAAAAATAGGTGCAGGTAGTTTATAAACTTTTGTTGTTTTCGTATCTCAAAACGCGAAGATGCGATCGCATTATGACGTTTTAGACCATCGTATTATGTTCTTTTTTGGTATCTGAAAATTGTGTTTACGCGTTCAAGAGAAACACATCGGAAACACTCTTGTCAACCTAGAGTCCACGTGCAAGCCAAGACAGTAAGGACATCAAAAGTTATTGCGCCACGTTCAAAAATTTAATGCATCCTAACATGAGATATTATATCGACTCAATTGGTTCGTTTGAACTGTCGTATCATTTTGATGGACAATTTCTGCATGCAATCCAGTTATTTCGATTATTTCACGTGATAAGCATTTTAAACGACAATTCAAGGTTTGTTCGAACAAGTAATTCAGAAATAATAAGGTACAGTTAACTACTGAGGTTTTGTTAAGAATATGCGTACATTAAGATGTCATTGTATTAAAACAATAATTACTTATTGTCAAATATTCAACATTGCATTAATGATAAAATTTGAAATAAAAGAAGTATTTTCAAAGTTCTATTTTTAGTAAAAAATTGGGAAAATTTAAAGTTTTCAGCAACATTAATTCACAAATTATGATAAAATAACTAAAATTGGTCCCGGTAAAAGTATCGATTATGTCAAATTTTACTATTTTTACTCGTCTTTTCAGCAATTTTTCCTCATGCCCAAAACACTATTGATAATAGAGAAAAATGACCTTATTAAAGTGCCAAATAGATTTTGTAATTTGTAATCAAACATGTCTAATCTATATTTAAATGTTGGATCAAAATTTTAAAGTATTATTTCAAACCATAAAATCATAACAAGAATAAAATTACCATCATCGTAAAACTAATACATTCTTCACTTTATTCAGAATCCGTTTCACAACTCTAAAATGTGAATTCAATTCACCATAAACCACGCTGTCTTTTCGAAGTAATATTTTTCAAAAGTGTGTATTGTAACCATTGGAAAAATAACTTAAAGACTTCGTAAAATACAAATACTGCATCATTCAGTTGAAAATCAAAACTTTATTTTGAAAAATCTTGAATTGTTTGAATTTTGTATTATTAAAATAAAATGAAAAAATATCATTACGTGTAAGCTTGCGTGCGACTTCCATCTTCCCCAGAATCTAAAGAGAAGTGAATAAAATGACACATCGTAATATTAGGTGATTAAGTTTCGAGAAACATAACAATAATTCGTCTGCCCATCATTGTAGTGCACCAAATTGAGGTAGTGATGATAATGTTAACAATAATAATAATAATAACAATAACACGCCTCAAACTGTGGCCGTAGACTTATTTGCTCGCCTACGCGCCCTCGTATACGCCCCTTTCCAGTATCACTCAACGGGGCGTTGTATTATGACGTGGTGATGTTTTGATTCAGTGACTGATGTTGATGTTACACACACACACACACACACACACACCTATATGTGGTGAGCCCGTTTATATAAGCAATTGCTAAGAATGGAAATGTTTTCATTTACACGGACAATAACCCTTTACTAAGCGATCGAAATTTTCAGACGTTTCAGTTTTGTATGCATTAGCGGCGGTGGCTTTGGATAACGCCACGAATCGGTATAATCGCATTTGCATTTTTTTTTGAATAAAGTATCGTGTGATGGTATCCCACAAAAACGGTGTTATAGTTTTGTGCGAATTCCCGAGCTTAAATGCGCACGCACACAACGCTGTCACGACCGTTTGATGTGGCAACGGCGACTGACTATATAATGTGTGGACCGAACTTGTCACACGTGTACGTCAAAATCCACCGGTCGCTACATCACGAAGTTGTTATCCAATTATAAACGAGCGGACGCACAACGCAATGTGCATCAGGGGAAATGTATTTTTTGTAAAAATCAAAAAATTAGTCACTCGGAAATCCGAGGGCGGAACCCGGTGTAGAGGGGAAAAATATGTTTAATGAATAAATTATTACACTATTCTTTTCTTCACGTTTTTATATGTTTTTAGTACCGTTAATATTTTCGTTGCATTGAAATATTTATCCTCTAAATTATCTCGAGCACTTAAAGTATATTAATCAATGTCTAAAATTAAAAACCCTTCGGCTGCAAGCACTTTAATTTAGCCTCTGGGTTTACGGGGGAAAAAAATTAAACGTATAGAAAAACATCGATCGTCTTTTAATGCGTCGTAATAAATTATTAATTTCGTTTGCGTACGCAGACAGAACTTTGATGCGAATATGATTTCGTAAGTATCGATCACCATCGCCCCGGAATCTGCCGCTCGTGTGCGCCATTCTTACACAAATGACACTTGCGAAAAATGGACACACGTCGGTGACGGATACGACACGGCTTTCGATAACCAACTAGTGTCGAGTACCTACGTGAAATAGTTTTAACGCCGGAGCCAATTATTGTAATGGTATCGTCGGTGAAACCCCGGGTTCGAGACATTAGCGTCCGTAAAAATACGTAACTTTCGCGTTCAGATATGATCATCGTTTCGCCGTGTTCGCCGGCTATTTAACGCATAAACGACAGTTTCAGAGTTGTTCGACACTGCAAGCGCGCTAAAAGGCTTAGTTATACGCGTGATATCATAATGTCGTGCTGTCGAACCCGTAGAGATGGGCTTTATTTTCTTTCGCCCTTGAACCCACATCGTAATGCGATCGTGTTTCGACGACGAAACGACATCACGGACACGGCGAAGGCGATAGTAATAGTAAAAAATTATTATCATTTTAAAACGTGACATGGTATACGATTGTTAATGTTCATCGGTGATGTTGTGCGTTCTTGATAATTGTTGAAAGATTTTTAGAAAGCTCTACGTGGCAATCCCTCTGATTAATCACGGTGTATTACCAGACTGCGCGCTACCCGGGGTTCGCGTTGTTTAATCTCACCGAAACCCCGCAGTTACTCGAGACGAGAAATCTGGTTACGAACACATTTCGTTTTCGAGTGTACCGTTAGTCAGATCGAGTATACCTTTAATGGCCACACACAATTCACCGCCAAGGCCACTTCGCGTCGTCCCCGCTTTGATTCCTCACATAATCCCGTCGGTTTTCTTGTCATTCGTTTGAAAATACGGGCATTTTCCTCCATCTCTCACAACAATATTGGAAGTAATTTTTAAATAATGAAAAAAATGTATAGACACGCGCCCCTGGAATGAGATCTGCTATAAATACGTATAATTAGACCCTAATGGCAATTCAATTACGATATCGTTGAATGGTAATGAGAAATTGTGCCATATAAAATATTAACCCTGATAATTTGTGTAAAAATAATAAACGTAAATACAAGCACTACAATTTCCCGGTACAAATAACGGTCGTGCGCAAACAAATGTTACCGTTATTATTAAGCTTGAAATTTCGAAATAAAGAAGAGCTATTGAAATTATGTCGACAATAATTATCTTCAATGGCGCGGTAGTTTATTTTTAATTTTCATAATATTTATTAAATATTATTTTAATAATACGAGCAGCAACAACGTCATGCTGCAGTGAAAATGCAAATCACACGCTACGCCACGCATCTGTACGACTCCGTTTAAATAATGTGTTTTACGCAGAATCAATAATATCACGATATTATAATTATATTATTTACTTTGAAAGACCTTTATCGTTTAAATACTGATTGATTTTTAAAACGGGATTAGTGATCACATCCACAACACCTGCAGTCCTCATCTTAATGGATTTCTTGTTTTGAGAATACGATATCGGTTAGATGTACCAGTGATACGTCATTATTAGTTTTATAGTTACATATTATATTGTGTCCGCATAACGGAGCTTATCTCTCTATACAACTAAAACATGCATACCAAGCTTCATCAACGCCTGACTTTGTGAAGTGAAATGAACTTTAAAAGCTCTACTCGTATAGACTTGACAAGTTCCATCGGAACGCTTAAAAAAATGATACCTAACTAAAATTTTGAAAATAAATGAAAAAAACTAATAACATTTTCTGTGTAACCTATTTTTCAAAATTTCGAAAATCAATGTTTAAAGCAGACTTTTTTGTATGCTATTCTGTAAAGTAGTTTATAAATCAATAAAACATAAAATTTAAAAAAATATATATTGATGTAGAATACGAAGAAGACTTGATTAAGAAATCAGATGGGTTTTCATCATTTATTTTGGTCCGTGTACTTAGACATACACTGATGGTACTCGCAAGGCATTGGTTAGTTTTAAAACTCGGAGAAACAGAAGCCCTTTAGTGGTGTTCTAAAGTCTTGTTTGACAGTTCTACGATGTTTATCGAATCAGATACGCGTCAAAACATGCGTCCATTGCACTTTATTGTAGACGTTAAAATTGTACTTATCACTTTATTTATCAGATGTGTCTAGATGAATTCTAGTTGCCTAATTAAGTAGAAATTTTGAAATGTATTAGTGCTTCGTAGTGAATGTCACAATAACATTAACCCAATACTGAAATTCATTTATGAATTTCTCAAAAATAACATTGTTTTTGAAATCAATATAGACTTTCTTTCTAAATAAAAACTTTTTAATTAAATTTTCAAACTTTTATATAACATTGTTTAATTTTTTCATTGCATGTACTTCACCGGAAAAAATGTATTTCACTAAATGCATCATAACATCGTGTGTGTTTTAATTTTCATTAATCAATTTCAAATCTATGACATTGAATTGACAATATGATTTAGTTTTAATTTAACATTGTGAATTGACAATATGATTTAGTTTTAATTTAACATTGTGAATTGACAATATGATTTAGTTTTAATTTAACATTGTGAATATATCATAATATCGCCGTTTTACTACATAGTTACAACATTTCACTTAATTATAGTTTAATAAATTAAGTTGATAATTTATCGAGAATAAGATTGTTTATTCGAATTATTCTAACGACAAATGCTTATTTAAAATACTAGTTAATGATATATAATAGATCCATAGTTTGTTAAAGGTATGCTTCTTAAGTTTCATTTTACATTTAAATACACTTCATTATTTTATTTTACACGTCTAAAACTTGTGTTTTAAATTAATTAATTATAATTTTTTTTTAAAAGTGTATAGTTATGTTTTTATGTCTCCATAGAAATTCTATATCCAACTTCTCTAAAATATTTTATACATAGTAGGGATGTATGAAAAAAAGATCTTAGGTGCTTATTTTTATGAGTGATATCACAAATATTGAACAATGACAAGTTCTCGCGTATTTATAATTATTGTTGTTTAATTAATTTTTATCTTCGGAATACGAGGTTTGTTCAAAAAGTACCGGGATTTTATTTTTAATAAATACAAAAGTTAATTTACACATTATTTAAAGATATCTCATTCCAAATATTCTCCTCCGGACAAAATGCAATGGTCCCAGCGTTCTCGCCATTTTTTAAAAGTCCTTTGGAACTGTTCTGAAGTTAAGACTTTGAATTCTGCTGCCGTATTTCTTCGGCATCTTGAAATCGTTGTCTTTTGAGTGCAAATTTTAGTTTTTAGAAAAGAAAATAATCACATGGGGCCAAATCAGGAGAATAGGGAGGGTGCGGAACAACAGGTATTTTTTTATCAGCCAAAAATTCACGTATCGACAGCGCTGAATGGGCTGGCGCATTGTCGTGGTGAAGAAACCAGGTTCCTGTTCATCATTTTTCTGGGCGTTTTTTACGAATTTTTTTTCGTAAACGCATTAATACGTCTTTGTAGAATACCTGATATACTGTTTGTCCATGAGGTACAAATTCATAATGAACAATACCTTCAATATCAAAAAAAACAATCAGCATTGTCTTGACATTTGATCTGACTTGGCGAGCTTTTTTTGGCCTAGGGGAAAATTTTGTTTTCCACTGAGATGACTGAGCCTTCGTTTCTGGATCGTACCCATAAAAACACGTCTCGTCTCCTGTTATGATGTTTTTTATAAAATTAGGATCGGTAGAACGAGTTTTTAGATCTTGACAAATCGTTAAACGATTTTCTTTTTGTTCCAACATCAACAATCGTGGAACAAACTTGGCAGCAACCCTTCTCATTTATAAATTTTCTGTTAAAATTTCATGACATGACCCAGTTGAGATTCCCGCTTCATCTGCTAACTCACGTACGGTTAATCTGCGGTCATTTCTCACTTTTTCGCAAATTTTCTACACAACATCATCATTTCTGGATGTCGACGGTCTTCCAGAACGTGGATCATCTTCAATTGACTCCCGGCCATTTTTGAAATGTTTAAACCATTCAAAGGTTTTTAAACGTCTTAATGAATTATTCCTAAAAGCTGTTTTAATCATTTCATACGTTTCCGTGGCATTTTTACCGAGTTTCAAACAAAACTTGATGCACACATGTTCGCTCCAGCTGGGCAGTTCATATTAACCCCCTCTGGACCCCCGTCCACGTCCGTTCATACTCTGTATGCCACGTGTGGATCAAACTGACACGGTTGAAAAGGCGTAAGCCTAGGTTGGAAACACTGCCTTTTCCCACGCGATGTCGCCTGGTCGGGTACGTCCACGGATAAAAGATATATATATAATATATATATATATATTTATATATATTATCCGTGGGATACGTCGCGGTTGCTTCACGTTCGTTGTCGTTCACTTTTTTTTCTTCTTCTGCGCGTACGCGTACCGCATGCATTTCAGCCCGAAAAAAAGACACGGTCCGGTTCTTGGTTTTTTTCGCTCGGCTATAATAACGAAGTCCAGGCAATTTCGCCATCCTTAAGTCAAGTCAGGTCAGACGGTCAAGACAACACGGCTATAGCTACGAGGTCCAGGCAGTTTCGCCAGCTTCAAGTCAGGTCGGACATCAAGACAACACCAGTTCAGGTCTTTCCTTTTCTATTTCCTTCTTACGGTACCGTAATTATTGTAATTATAATTATTATTAGGATTTTAGTCTTAAGTTATATTTAGGTTGATTACTATCAAGTGCTTACGTGCATATAGACACATGTTTATTGTTTTATTTTAATATAAAAATATTATTATTATTTAATTATTAACGAGATCAATAAGCCTTTTTATTTTTAATTTTTTTATTCATTATTTAACCTGAGGTACTCCTTCCACCACCTCTAACCATCGGAACACGGGTCTTCGCCGTAACCTTGGTTAAATCAATCGGCAAGGCCGGTGTTGGCTCAAACAACACACGTTGTTCGTTAACTTCGGACATATCGAAAACGCCAAACAAAACAAACTGACACGATTTAACCATGTGTTAATTTAATCTGAGATAAGATAGCAACATTGGGTTTTGTTTAAAATAATCACTATAACGTGGGGAATATATCTATTTATGATTTTAAACTTTATCGTGCCTAGATTAGCCTTAATAATAATTATCCCGGTACTTTTTGAACAGACCTCCTAATTTTGATAATATGTTAATAAATAACGTTTTCTCGGTAAAAATATCTAGTCGCTGGAATAAATTTTGTTTTTTATAATCCTTATGATATATTTTATTCTTTATGATGTCAATATACTAGATTTAAAATATTTTATTTCTGAAAATACCAGCTTTATATCTAGTCATGGAAATAAGTCTCTTAGTTGTCTCAAAATACGCGATTTTGTGTTCTTTGTTTTTACATTAAGTGCGGAAAGCCGGCATTTTTCAAACAGAATTATGCATGCGAACCGGCTAAACAGACGATGATGTCATCTTCTCTTCAAAAGTCGACCCAGACTTTTTATGTCTCATAATGCGTAATATGACAGATGGTCACAGTTAAATTGAACTCTCTGTGAGGTGAAAATAAACACGTTGTTTGATAGTCACTACGTAAACGATAGCCTATACGCATAATACTATTTTTAGTGTACCTACCTATCCGTGTATATTGATTATGTATACTTAACGATTTCAGTGTACACTGGTGAAACGGTTTTTTTAGAAGGTAAAAACTGCAATTTATTTGTTATACACATACCTGTAATGATTGTATGCAACGTACCATCTTAAACATAATGTATATCTTTGTGTTTATTATTTTCGCGAATATAGTCGTCTCGCAATCGTATTTGCTGAGGGATCATATACAGTTCACTACGTTCTCTCGAGTTTTAATCGTAACTCTCTCCGTATTTTCACGGATCAACCTCGGACCGATTACCAGGTAATCTGTAACCGAGCTGAATGTGTGCCAACAAAAGTGTGCATTGTATGCACACGTCAATACAGTGGTGATTGTGGCGAACACTTTTCCACGCGGTCAGTCAGGTTTACGTCAATCGCGATCGTTAGGATGTATAACTCACTCGTATACCATACCGCAAATTATGCGACGCGATCGAAATCGGCCATGCGATCTCTAATCGACGATTAATCTTTCCAGCGTGGTAAACACCGGGGAAATATTGTTGTTTACCGATGCTGCAGCCGCCAATAATTCACTATTAATTCACTCATAATTAATCCGTCTCCGTAAGCAGATTACCGTTATGTATTGTTATTGTCAATAGGCGTTGCTTTATGAGCCAGCTATCCTCGGGCAGATATGTCCAAGTCATAGAGAAACAGTTGTAAAGTATTATTTCCACCACAAGATTTCTATTAAGTAAGGTTATTATTTGTGCGATATTCCTATCCCATAGAAGCTAATTTTGTCGACCCAGATACCAGAATGAGTAAATGCATATATTTTAAAATCAATATTAATATTTATCCAACTTCGGTTTACTATTCGTAAGGTATTTATGATATTTCTACTGATCATTTCATGTGTCATCGTTTAAATGATCATATGTAACATAACGACACACACACGCGCGTGTGTGCGCGCGCATATTCTAGACAAACGGGTCCCGAGTTAAACGCTACGAAAAATGATTCGAGTAGCTTGCACTTTTTCCAAATTAGAATGGAAAATTTTAAAACATTCACGACAAGGGTATTCTTCATTCATTGAACAAGATTTTGATAGTTAATATATAATAGTTTTTTAAAAAACGATTAATCATTTTTTCCTCAAATTATTTTGAATAAAACTTTAATGTAATAAACAATTCCAAGTTTAAATGAATAAAAAAGATTTTGTTAATTTCTAAATTATTAATTTGACCCAAAATGGTCGATATTTTTTCATAACTTCAGTCAAGTCGGTTTAAAAGTATATGATGTCTTCTTAATCCTTTAGAATACAACCTCATTCTCACAAAAATTACCGCAAGGCATTAGCACTCGTGGTGTCAAATGAAACGGATAGGCGTATCAAACGGTTTTCTGCACTTTTTAAATAGTACAAACGTAAATAGGTACTTATTACAAAACCAAAATAATAAAATCGTAAAAATCCCAAATCTGATGATTGATGAGTTTCAAGCTGAAAATATTTTTGACACACTGAGTAGAATAAAAGATCCGTACATCGTTAAATATTGACATTACATTGTCTATAATGTCTGTTACATGAATCTATAACCAATGGTTCCTTCCAAATTTTGAATTTGTGCTGACATTTCTAAAAGAAACACACAGTTTAGTTTCAAAACAATTTTTATAATTATCTAAATGAAAGGTTTTTTTTTTATTTCTTTCAGTACATGTACAGATTTTGAGAATAAATGCGTTTAAATTGATAAATACTATGCATCAAATATTTTATAAAATAACCACTACTCTAGTAATAAATCGTCAATTAATAAGTTTAAAGATTACTATAGTTTCATGTACTCATAATGCACTTCACTCTATTCAAGTGCAAAAATCTAAAGACAAAAAAACTTAAAACTTAAAAGGTTATGCAAATTCTTTCCCTGCCACTTGAAGACATTTTTCAGTCACCGTGATAAATAATAAGTAATGCTGATGTAAGCATAATTTTGATTTTTTTTCTTTTTTTAACGAGACTATTGATTTCTGTAATATAAATGGTTAAAAATACGTATTTAAACATTTTAATTTAAAAATATTCAAACAATTACATTTCAATACATTTTATATTAATGAAACAGTAATTTACATTTATCAGGTTTTAGTAGATACGTATACTCACTCTTTATAACTATTAAATATGAATGATTTATCAGTGTACACATTTCATTAAAATGACTTTTTTTATTATATTTGTATTTTTAACCTTCTATGAAAAAAACCCACTAATAAAACTACTTACTGGAGAATAAATATATTAATATATCATGTACTTAATATACAATATGTATATTAAAAATATGCTTAAAAAATTATAAAAAAAATATAATTATTTTTAAATTTGCCCAAAAAGTATTACATTGATTAATTAAATGTATGGATGCATATGTATATTAATTTTTTTACTCAACAAATTCTATTACAATTAAAACTGTATTCATTTATTTATCACATAATTGTTTTATATTCTTTGTGATCAAATGTTCAATTAATTTTGTTCATTAAACTAAATATAAAATACCAAGTTTAATGTTGTAAACAATGTCGCAAATATGTTTTACTTTTGTACCTAGGTATTATGAAAAATAACTTTTTGACTGGAATTGTAAAAATATTTATCCGTGATAAAAAAATATACAGTGCAATAATGAAATATCAATTAATCTAATTAAAAATATTATTCAACAAAATCGTATTAACTCGAAATCGGATTAATTAAATAAACATGTAAACAATAGACATTATTCAGAATAGACGATAGAGCATTAAAACTAATTTCCTATATATTTATTTCCTTTATTTTAGTACTCGAAATCCTAAAATAAATGCATTATAGACACTGCCGTCGGGTCTGTTCTCCAAATGCAAATATATTCAATGCAAAATAAATAATAGCCGTCTGAACCATGCAATGTTATTATGTATATTAAACAACTGGATTAAAATACATGTTTGTTCACATTAAACCTCATGATTAGAAAAGAAATGTATTATCCTGGTCCACAATTTCGGTTATCAATTATCAAATACCTCCATTCCTCGGCGGTCATGCTTAAAAAAGGCTCACGACGTATTATAATTTTCATTTTATGTACATTTAATGTGCTAGTTTCAAAACGCTGGCAATACGTGGGTTACAAGTCGATTGTATTCAACCGAACACGACACAATGGACCGTTAGTCGCGAACCTTCATTTAAAGGTCTAGCGGTCAGCAACAGTTTTAAAAGTTTACTTCGATTAAAATACCGCAGATATACTTTTCCATAATGACACATCAATATCACTTCTCTAAAGTTATGAAAATCGATGCGTTATAACCTTTGAACGAAACAATGTTATCATCGAAGACCAGCAACGCCCACTAGCTGGTATTGCAATAAAATATGATACTAAAATATTTTGATATTATTTCGAACTCGATTTAATATCACAACAAGCGTCATTATTATCAGTAGGCTACCGCTGAATGCAGTGATTTTTTTTTTTTTTTTTGTAAAATTATAATTCAAAAAATGATAAATCGTAATTAAATTTTAATAGAACCGCAACTTATTCCTTTCGTATACAATTAGTTTTATCGTCATATGAGAACCAACGAATCCGTCAGTGGCCACTGGTCATGCCCGTCAGTCATTTGTAATCATTAGTCGGCTTTCGATACGTTTGGTATATTGTGGGCAATACAGTGGACATGGTCGAAGGGTCAGGATGAAATTAAGTTTTGACTTGTTCATTTCAATTTCCTATTATAGGATAATTACCGTATTCAACCAGTTATATTTTTTTTATATTCGTGTTTACATATTTTGTGGATATAATTTGAAAATGTCGCAATAAATTTCAATACTTATTCAAAATGCTTTTTGATTTGTACAATGTCAGAAAAATTTAAATTGAATAAATATATTTTTGTTAGTTGATTTATTGTATTTTTTTTTTTTTTTTTTTTTTTTTTTTTTTATAAGTGAACACAGTATATTCTCTCTGTAAATAGAATCGAAAAAAACAAGTTTTCCTTTTATTTTTTACGTAAGGTATATTCTATGATATTTTTAGCGTACATACCCGAACCGTACACGAACTCTCACGCGATCTTTTAGCCCACTCAAGTCATTATTTTTCCTTAACTAGGTATTTTTCTCACCCGTGACATTTGTAATTCCGTAAAATGTGCACGTCTGATACCTGTTTTCGAACGTACAGTTTTGTTTGTGCGATTAAAAAAAAAGTCCCCTGTCGCGTGTACGAAACTAATCACTGTGGTATTTTATTCGGTACCTTATTTAATTAATGATATTAAACCATTGTCATACTGCTACGTGAGATTTTATAACCAAACAACTTTGCACGTAAAGCCCCCTGATAAAAGACTGGTAGACCTATTATATTCTTTGGAATACCTAAAAACGTTGACGCGTATTCGGTGACCGTCTTCAACCGAATAAATTAAAATAACATCGTCGGCTATGAAAGCGCGATCAATACATGTGGTTTTTGTACACGTAATGAGAACATTGTCGTATCACGCGCAATTTCATCGTTGCCGCGGTTGTACAAAAATGTTTTTTTATTTCGTTTTAACATCGAGATTTTACTTTTCGATTCAAATTGAGACTCTCAATCAGCCAAAAAACTCTAATACTCGCAAAACAAAAATAATCATTGGGGAATAGAAATAACTTCGAAAAAGTATTGTTCTCAACTTTAAGACGATCTCAATGAGCCAGGTGAATACAACGCAAAATAATCACTGTGACCTAACCATACAAAAACTGAGATAGGTTTGCGAATCCCGCCTAAAGCATAGAGAAGTCAAACGAAAATTACATGTACAAAAGGATAATACCGAACACGAAAATTAAACTCACCAACCATATGATACTACCAGAACATTCAGTGGCTTACATTGTTTTTGTAACATTATATTACTTATAATATTATTTTACATTATCGTTCCAACGTCATTTTAGGTACTTTTTGTATAATATATGTTTCATAATTTGTCTATTGGTTTGAATAATTTGCTGCATAAATAAAAAAATTGCTCCACAGTATTATTTAAAAACTTATGTATTCTTAATTTGGCGACGAAAATGCGTATTACTGAATCACCGAGTTATTTACACTCGGAAACCCATTCCCATTATTAATTTACAAATCCAAACAAATTATCTTAAGATTATGTGTCTTTGAAACGTAAATATAATAATTTTTAAGTACATGGAACCAACAAAGATTGTAGTAGTGCGTCTGAAGTATGACTCTGTCTAATATTAACACTTTTTTTTAAATAATTGAAATTCAAGTCAGCCATAATTTTTCCATAAATTGTTTATATTAGCATTAATTTTGTGACTTGCTTCAAAATGTACCACTGTACTAGACTAATTAATGATAACGTAACAAGAAAAACATTTCAATCAATCAATCAATCAATTATAAAAAAATAATAAAAAAACAAAAATATCTATATTAAATATTAAATTGAATTATTTTCTACAATAATTTCAGTTAAAAAGCAAATATAATTGAACTTTAAATTATATTTTGATTTTTATTCGTGAATATACATATTTATATTTGATAACTGTATAATTAGTGTAGTTAAAGAATAAATTAAATTTTACCTTGAATAACGAAGGAACTATTTATTTCTCTTTCTTTATCTCGTTATTAATATACATATAAACATTTGTATATTTATATACATATCGGGACGGTCGATCAGAAAAGATGGATATTGTATCTAATATTGAAAAATTCTTTCATAATTGGATTATAAAAATAGATGTATCATTATTATAAAAATACATTATGTTCGATGTTTAAAGATTTGGAAATTTAAGTACTTAAAACCATTGTTATAAAAGATAGCCTTCCTTCTCTCCAATTTTATCATGACATTATTGAATCATTTTATTATTTCTCTTACTATTTGTATAGCACTGTTTTACATTTTTAATAACAAAATAAATAAATAAATAATAATAAAAAAATAAAAATTTAATATATGCTGAAAATCAAAAAATATGCAAAAAAACAGAAGATATGATTTTAACATTTAAAAACATCAAAATATGACTAATATCTGACATGTTTCGAAAAAAATTTTTTTTTCTTAAAATTGATTAATTTTTAATTTGAATTCATATTACATAGGTAAGTAATTTTAAAAAATTAACATATAAAACACATTTTTAATTTTTTTGAAGTGGACATTTTAACATGCATATTATTAAGTTATTTCCTTAGCTTCTTAATTAAAATATCAAATATAATAAATAAGAAAAATTATTTGCGTAATAAGTAGGTATGAGTAAATGTGTTGCTATGTAAAACATAGTTCAACCATTACAGAAAATTTATAAAATTAATTTTTATTCTAGCTTGCTAACTTTTAATCGTCTTTACAAAATGAGTTTATATTTTATTCTAATTTTGTATTAAATAAGAAAAATATGCAAATGCTATGAATAACGAGCTTTGGTAATGATAACTTCTGTGGGTATACCCTCTGTGCAACGCAAAATATCGAAATAGTATTGAACCACGATTAATCATTTGATAAATCACTCAAAACTAATTATTGAAAATTTTGTTTCAACCCATATTCGTATAATTACGCTTTGTTTTAAGAAATATAATATAATTTTTTAAATTTACAACTAAAACGTAAATCTACGTCTCTTAATGTAAATCAACAAATAAATTATTTAATATTAATCTAAGTATACTGTATAGAATGCAGACTGTTGACATATTTGATGTTTACTCTTAGGCCCTAATAATAATTTATTTGTTTGATAGTAATAAACAACAACCGAGATATTTTTCCTCTAATATACACTACGTGTTTTCTGTAAGTTTTACGATGTAAAAAAATAATTACTATATATACCGATCCCGTTTGTAAGTTTGTTTAAATGAAAATTAAAAAAAATTAAAATATCCGTATCGATTTTCATGTGTTTGTTTACGAAACAATAAGATCCAATTGTCTAAGCTTCACTAAATACCGTTAACAACACGTGCATGACGATGTTTAAAAACAATTTTAAGCAATAATTTATTTTGTTAAACTTTCTTTTAAACGCCCAACAATTGTCCTTAAAATAAACGATAACACGTTAAAATGAGTACGTTTTTATTTAACTCATATCTTTTCGGTGAGTTCTCATTAAAATCACATTTAGTTTTATGAATCAAGTACGTTTAAATACAGGCCGTTCTTAATATGTAACGCATATACTTCTTCAGTGTTTGTTCATTCGGATTCTCATCTGCGTTTTTAGTATTATTTTAAAATAAACCGATTTTATGTACGGTATATTGTTATAGAATTCGTATTTTTATTTTATTACAGTAATGAGTTATTAATAAACAAAGAGTAATAAGCAAAGTAGACACGACCAATTATTCACTTTGCCACATATATCATCATAAATGATACGCAAATCTTAAAATATTCACAGGAAATATATGAATGTTAAATAATTATACTGCGTGTTTTTTAATGAAAATAATATATTTTCATTGGATAGTTCGTATAAGCTAAAATGTATAAATAATTATACGTACGTGTGAAACACGTATATTTATAAAGTAATGATGTTACTGAAAATATAGTGGGTAAAATAATTACACATTCTGAGCTTAAGAATCCGTGATTAAAGAATATTAAATTTATAATCATGAATAATGGATTTTCCGTTTATTAAAATATGTAGTGTTGTTATTCTAATTTATTTTATAATAAATACTCGTGTGTTTTAAGGAACGAATACATTAACTTTCACAAAAAGCTGTTTTACCATTTTGATGATAATTTCAATAAAAAGTACTTCAATAATTCAGTGAATTTGCAAAATGTAATTAAACTGTAACCCTGGTAGCCGTGATTGATGTATTTTATGAATAAAATATGATATCCAAAACTAGGACAGATATATCAAAATGTGTTGAAATCGTCAGTTTTTGTTCAGCTTCTAATTAAAACTAATTTATAAACGTATGCAGTAATCTAGCCTTACCTATCAGACAGGAGGGTTGCCTTTAGAATGTCTCATCCATTATTCCCACCTCACCATCACCAAACACGCGTGGGGGTTTATCTTAACTATTTAAATTATTATATTTATTTAGTAACGATATAAAATAATAATTAATAATTATGGGAATATTATCATCATTCGTTTCAAAAAAAAAATACACCACATTTATTTTAGAACAGTTATTGACCAGGAATACATTTGTGCTTGCCACAGTAAATTCAACATGGATAAAATTTGATTCGACTTACTCAAATTATTTATCTAAATTAGATTGTATATCGATAAGTTTTCCATTCGGAATTTACACGCACATTGATGTGTTTATTCCCATTCATATAGTTTTATAATCTTGATCGATGAGTAATATTATTGTACAACAGAGTTGACCAATTCAATTTTAATATCATTATGGTTCGATAACGATTATAATATATCGTTTTGTGTTATGCACAGTAATAATAAATATACAGAGTTAGCCGTAAATTAGCAATAAAAACGTGCCTAAACACTTCTAGTTTAATTATGTATCACTTCTGAAAAATTAATGCTTGAGAAAAAAATTAGACTTTCATTTAACTTTATTATTTGACAACACATTTGGACGCCTATCCTTCAAATTACTTTATTCTCAGTGGATGTTTTGTCAATATTATTGGATTTGATCAGATAGTAGAATCTTCTGAAAGTTTTTACTTCAGTTTCGTAATATTGTATTACATAGATGTAATCACGTACAAAGAAGGTCTTATATTATAACATTCCTTCTTTGTCACCATCTCGTACTCTCACGTTTTGTCTTCTTGTCTTCGTAATTTCGGCCACATGTAATTTAGTAATTTAAGAAGAACTAGCTAGTGTTCCGTAAAATATCACGATATACGCTGTAAGTAAATTTGTATGTGTGTGTGTGTGTGTCCTAATTTAATTTTAGTCTTATTTTCATTCATTTTTTTTTTGCGTGATTAATTTAAAGTATTAAAGCCGATAAATTCAAATAATTTAGTTTGAACCGTGATCTCATCAGCAAAATTCACGGAATATATTATTGAAACTTTCTAATTCATTTAGTACATTGTCATACATGTCTATTGATTTGAAATTTAAATGGAGACATAATCAATGTTTTTAATATGATCAAACTGAGTTATGAGACAGCTTTGACAGTAGTGATTTCAAAGATTTCTTAGCACAAATTTTGACAATTTCATGCATTTATGATGCACAACAAATTATAATTTATTTAACCATTCATTTAATCATAAATCATTATAATAGGATATTATCAAAAACGTTTGATGCGAAAATATAATTAGAAATTACAGATCGAGACAAGCAAATAAAACGGTAAACTCTTTTTTAGAAAAAAGAAAAATTAAACCAACAAATATCAAAGGGGCCGTCGCGTCGGTGATATTTTATATTCTATATGAATAACATATAATACACACCTGTATTCAAGTAGAGAGAAGTAGAAGTCCAAAGAAAAAAAAATACTAACTCATTAGTCATAGATCTTCGGGAGAATAATTAACAGTCGGATGATGAGAAGAACAAATATAAAATGAAGAAGTCTTCCGAAGAACAGAAAAGAAAAGTCTGAAAACCAGAAATAACTCAGAAAATCTGGCATAAGCTACGACAAAATTGACTGTCAGGAAGAATAACACAGGAACCCGTGGCAGGAGAATATATCCGACGAAGACGACCCACTGCAATACGTCCCGAATCGAGTAATTAAAGTCATGGAGAGTGAATCATTTTACGAGTTGACAAAAAAGTGGGAGAGCGTGACGAATGGAAGACGATTGCCGGCGAAATGTTCACCCGAGGCTACTTACAAAGTGTAAGTTACATTACAGGAAGCAGAAGATATGAGAACATATTGCGGCGATAATCGTCTGAATTTGCTCTTGTGACGTTATAAATCACGACGTGATGATATAACGAATTTTATAAGCGAGGTCTCACGTCAAAACCAAGATCGATGGACACACACTCGTTTGGCCTCTGTGTCAACAAATCGTCAACAAAACTTCTCTCCTAAAGATTGATGATTTTGATATACTGAGGGATATTTCTTGCACCGCATTAAAAAAGATAAATCACAAGTATATTGTACCTACCACCTGCACGAACCATTCGTTTCTAATTATTGAAGAATCAATAGGCTATTTTATTCGAGTATCAATAAAAATTAGAATAGCTAATAATTTATCACAGATTAATAATTAATTAGGTCTACCCTTTGGTGATAACTAGCGAGATCACGGATACTGTAAAATCTCCCCACAATATGAAGTGCTAAATGTTTGTCTTTTATTCAATATAATATGTATGTTATAGTGCGTCTGTGTGAGATAAGATATTTTATATCGTGTACACAATACACGAACGTATATAGTAATACAGTACGAAACCTGTTCAGGATTATCTCGAGTTCAGATACTAATGATATTATTACGGAATCGTATTTTCGAAATTCAATCATACACTCCGACTAGTGTAGACCAATCAAAACGAAAACTAAAATTCAATTTGTCTTCAAAATCAATGTTTATATTACCTATATTATATGTATACACAACAAATATAAATATATACCTTCATGGCCCGATCGGTGAAATGTATTTATTAATTAATATTTTTACTGCGACACAGACACTCGGAATGAAATATAGCTTTACCGTGTCGGTACGATATTGCGAAGTGACCGTGTCCACGAGTTTCCTAAAATCGTTATTGATTCGCGTCGAATTCCGAAACGGGCGGTCAGCCGGTCTATTTATAATTAAAAACATCGGCTCTCGTCGTGTGTGTATGATACAGTGTGTGTGTGTGTGTGTGTGTGTGTGTGTGTGTGTGTGTGTGTGTGTGTGTGTGTGTGTGTGTGTGTGTGTGTGTGTGTGTGTGTGTGTGTGTGTGTGTATTTGAGTGCGCGTTCACTGTACATAATATATATATAAATATTATACGAGCCAATATCCGATTCGCTGGATAAGGTTTTCGGTGGCGGTATCCCCGCATCCGATCAACCCTTTGTGCGGCGACGTCTAAGGGGATGACGCGCGAGTTGAAGCGGCGGCACGCGGCGTATGAATCGTTCATGCGTACGCGAATCGGGCGCCGGCAGCAGTGGGGGGCAGCGAGTAATCGAGTGATCGACGGGCGAAAATCAACGCGCGCTCGAAGACGACGGCGGCGGTCATCGCTCTTACGTCCCCTGCCCCCCTCCCTACATACGGTGCCGTAGACGAGACGGGTGACGCGTGTCAGCTACGGTGTTTCGCCTGACAGACATCGTTGTCGAGCGGTCACGCGATTTTCGATCGGGCCTCGTCGACGGTGCCGATCAA
The DNA here is from genome assembly GCA_027580255.1 of Therioaphis trifolii. Lineage (NCBI taxonomy): Eukaryota > Metazoa > Arthropoda > Insecta > Hemiptera > Aphididae > Therioaphis > Therioaphis trifolii. The sequence goes on along the minus strand of CM050406.1, from coordinate 44,107,397 downwards.
CGTGGACGGACCCACGGACCCTCAGCGCACGCGGTCGTCGTTTTCGCGTCATCCGCCAGTCGTCTCACGGTGACGTCCTCCAAAACGAGTTTTCTTCTCCAAACCCCGGCCATCCTCTTGCCCGACCGTTGTTTGCGCTCGATCGGGCCCCGCACCGGACTTACTTCGACCACATCTCGTCGTTTCTCCCTCTATGGATACCACATGCACATATTGGGGTAGGCAGCTTGGGTGTACTCGGCACTCTGATTTTTTTTCATATTTAGTAACATTTTAGTGGTAAAACAGATTTTTCATAGAATTATTCGTATTTATTATTTGATTGAATAATCGGTCATGATACGTTTGTACGTGCATCAAACGAATCGTGGGTATCGATAAGACACCAAACTTGAAATAGTATGAAAACAATCGAGTATCCCCGATTTTCCCAGTGAAATTTCGCCCCTACTGGACACACGACGCCCGCACCATCGTTCTGTTTCGTTGTTCCGATCGACCGTGAAACAATCGGATCGTAGAATTTCCAACGCTTAACGTAAACACTCGTCGACCGAACGGCGAGACGTCACAAACGCCCCGCCGCTGCTGAACACCGGAAATCGGTTACGTGTCGTGTTTCGCATGCGAATACGCGTTTTTTGCACAGAGTACGATCGACCGACTTTTACGAGCACAAAGTTTGTCCGTAAGGGGTTAGGACTCACTGGACGAGCTTACTTTCGTCTTGCGAATTCGTCTGCGTGCGCACGATTCGCAATCGATGGGCGAAAATTACAAATCAAACGAAAACGTTTTCATAATTCACACGCGTTTGTCATTTAATCTCTCGTACACGTGCGCGTTACGGTTCGAGTGATATCAACGATCAAATCCGATCGTCTTCGGTCCACGTGGGTCCGAGTCACACGATTTCCAAAATCTATTGTTCAGCAACGATGGCTCAATGACACATTGTTTTCACACGATTTACCGTAAGCTACGTTCATATGTACGAACTTTATACTGGAGCACATACGGTGCGTGTTTGAGGCTATACTATATAGCGAAACGTCCCACTACGTCATCGGTTCCTATCGCTGGTGGTCGCGATAGCAATAATCATAATATATATATATGTAAAGAATATAATATACCACATTCTTTAAATTGTATTATACCGCGCTCTGCACGGTTAATGTGGTTATAAGGTGATAAGTGATAACAATATTAATGATAAGTATTAAGTAAGTTATGATAACATAAATTAAATGTAATAAGAAATATGTAATACCTAGTTAGTAGTTTAGGAATTGACATCTTATTAAATAACAAACATTTATTGTCGTTTCTTTATGTTTAGGTAAGTTCTGTATATAATATAAATATTATTATGTAATAATAAATAAAATCTTTATGTTTAGAGCAACACATTATTGGTTTGGTTTATTTGTGGTCAATTCTTGAAAGATTAAATTAAAAGTCTTATAAAACGACAATTTCGTTTAAACAATATGAAGAAGCTACAATTTGAATTTATGGTTAAACCATCAAGCGATGGAAAATCAAATTTGATGACCATAACCTCGATTACCACTGAAGCTAAAGAAACATATGCTATACCGGAAGAACTACAACAGATAAGTTTCCATAAAGAGGTGAGTACAACTACTATTTATAATATGGTGAAAAGCTCATTAAAAAAAAGACACCAATTTAGAAAAGTTTGGATACCACTAACTGAGGAATTAAAAAAAGTTTACATGGATGATTATGATAACATGTTATTCGCAAACCAGTGCTTAGAAGAAATAACAAGTAAACCTGCCAACACTATGATTCAAGAAGAAAAAGATAGTTTAAATGCTTTAAATTTAAATACCTTAAAACTATTAGAGACATTAGTTGGAAACGCACAGGTACCTAGAGATCAAAATTTAAAGAACATTTCAGAAAAATTTGTGCTTGAAAAATTTACAAGCAAAGATTTAAATGCAAGGCATTGGATAAATAATTTTGAAAAAGAATGCATTCGCTTTGATGTTAATGAGGATCACAAAAAAATTGAAATTCTCAGATTATTTATGGATAAATCTTGTACAGATTGGTATAGCTCTATGATAATAAAATTAACAGGCGACTCAGAATGGAAAATTTGGAAGAACAAATTTTGTGAAACATTTTCAAGTAAAGGTTGGAACCCAGTAACTTATGCATTATTATACAAATACAGAGATGGTTCGTTACTGGACTATGCAATAAAAAAAGAAAAGCTTTTGTTGGATATGAGAAGAACAATTGATTCAGGTACCTTGATAGATCTTATTGCAGCTGGTTTACCAGAGTTTATACTTAATAGAATTGATAGAGAGGTATTAAAAGACACTGTGGATTTGTTTAGTGAGATCAGCAACTATGAACACATGGTAATAAAAAAAAAAAGTTTTTTTGAGAAAAAAAAGATTCTAAGCATGAACAATAAAGAAAAAAATGAAGAAAAAAAACCATGTAAAAATTGTGAAAAACTTAATAAAGGCACTCGTTACCACCCTGAATCGGTATGTTGGTTCAACACAAGAGAAAATGATAGAGAAAAAAAAAATTACATCAAGCATGTAAATAATTCAGTAGTTGAAGCTGAATTAAATGATACAGATCAAAAAAACTAATTGTTACACCATTAATTAAAGTCAAACTGCTATTAGATAATAAATTAGAAATATTTGGGATATATGACTCTGGGTCTAATGTTTCATTAATAAATTCTAAATTATTAAAAATAAAATACAGAAAAATGAAAAATATAAAAAATGCAAACTTAAGAACAATTAATGGTGTTAAAAAAACAAATGGTTTGACAAACATAAAAATTAAAATTTATGAAATTGAAGAAAAAGTAGATGTTCACATCATAGATGAAGAAAATTTCAAATATGACTTCTTGATAGGCTTAGATATTATAAAAAAATTCAAACTTATTCAGAACGAACATCTAAAAATAACTCAAAACAACAATAATTTAAATAAAAAAAATAAAATTGAAGACAAAAAAAATACTAAAATTACAAATATAAAGGAAAATAACTTCCAAACTAAGATAGATTATTTAACTAACAATCAAAAATATGAAATAAATAAACTAATTGAAAATAACAAGTCAATTTTTGCAAATGATAAATATGACGTTGGTACAGTGAGAGAATATGAGGCACATATTGATTTAACAGTTGACAAATACTGTAGTAAAAGACCTTATAGATGCTCCGTAGAGGACAAAAATGAGATAGAAGAACAAATATCAAAATTACTTGAAAAAAAACTCATTGAAGTATCTTACAGTCCATTTGCTGCACCAGTAACATTAGCATTTAAGAAAGAGGATAAGAAAAGAACCAGACTATGCATAGATTTCAGAGACTTGAACAAAATAGTAGTACCTCAAGCACAACCATTCCCACTGATTGATGACCTAGTGATAAAGACAAGGAACTGCAATTACTTTTCGACATTAGATATAAATTCTGCATTTTGGTCTATTCCACTCAGAATGGAGGATAGAAAAAAGACTGCGTTCGTGACACAGGAAGGACATTTTCAATGGACTTGTCTGCCGTTTGGTTTAAAAACATCACCTGCAATTTTTCAGAGAGTCTTAAGTACAATATTGAGGAAATATAAACTTACAGAATTTGCTGTTAACTATATTGATGATATTCTTATATTTTCTAAGAATTTTTATGACCACATTAGTCACTTAACACAGTTATTAAAGGCAATACAGACTGAAGGTTTCAGATTAAAATTTACAAAATGCACATTTGCAACAGACTCGGTGAAATATCTTGGTCATGTTATACAGAATAACTCTATCAGGCCTGTAAAAGATAATCTAGTTTCAATAAATAATTTTCCTGTTCCAAAAACTCAAAAAAATATAAGACAGCTTCTGGGAAAAATAAATTTTTATCATGAATACATACCAAACAGTGCAATTATCCTAAATCCATTGCACAATTTACTTAAAAAAAACCAAAGATTTATCTGGTCGATAGAGTGTCAAAAAGCTTTTGAAAATATAAAAAAACTACTGTGCACACAACCAATTTTAGAAATTTTTGATAAAGATTTACCAATCAAGATTTACACGGATGCATCCTTGGAAGGTGTTGGAGCCATTCTCAAACAAACACAGCTTAATGGAAAAGAAAAACCGGTGGCATACTTCTCGAAAAAACTAAATGCAGCCCAAAAAAAAAAGAAAGCAATATACTTGGAATGTTTAGCTATCAAAGAAGCAGTAAGATACTGGCAATACTGGCTTATAGGTAAATCATTTACAGTATATTCCGATCACAAACCATTAGAGAACATGAACATTAAATCTAGGACTGATGAAGAGCTAGGAGATTTCACCTACTATCTATCACAATATGACTTTCAAATTAAATATGCTCCAGGGAAGAACAATTTGGAGGCAGATTGCCTAAGCAGAAACCCAGTGTTGGAGACAAATGAAAATAAAGAAGAACAATTGAAAATAGTAAATCTAATAAAACTGGATGATATTCTAACAGACCAAAAAAATAATGAAGAGGTAAGAAACAAAAAAAACAAGCTGATAAAAGAAAAAAATGTATATTTTAAGAAGTGTAAAAAAAAAAAAAACAAAATAATGTTATCAGAGGAGTTCAGCATTAAACTCATAAAGAATATACATGAAAACTTATGCCATATTGGTATTAAACAAATGCAAAAGAAGATTGGTACAGTATACACAGCGAAAAACTTGACAAAGAACATAATACAATTTTGTAAAAACTGTGGGATATGTATAAAAAACAAGTCAAGAGGAAATGACAAATTTGGTTTAATGTCTCATCTAGGTCCAGCTAGAAAGCCTTTTGAGATAGTCTCAATAGACACGATTGGCGGGTTTGGAGGTTCGAACTCTAAAAAAAAAATATCTACACCTACTAGTAGATCATTTCACAAGATATGCATTCATTTTAACATCAAAAACACAGAGTGCGGATGATTTTGTAAAATTAATCAACAATATAGTAGACGCAGATGAAATAGGTATCCTTCTCACCGATCAATATCCGGGAATTAATTCAAAAGAATTTAAACGTTTTTTGAGTGAAAAGTCGATACAGATGGTTTTTACTGCTATAAATACCCCTTTCTCAAATGGCATAAATGAAAGACTTAATCAAACACTCGTAAACAAAATTCGATGTAAAATCAATGAAAAAAAAAAAAAAAAAATTAGCTTGGACAACAATAGCACAAGAATGTGTAAATAGGTATAATGATACTGATCATTCAGTTACGGGGTTTGCGCCAAGATATTTATTATATGGTACAGATGTTTCGATATTGCCACATGAATTAAAAGAAGGAAAAAAAAACAGAAATGGATTGGATATGTGATAGGAAAATAGCATATAAGAATACAATAAAATCACATGATTATAACAAAAAGCTATTTGATAAAAATCGAAAAGACATGGAATTCAACGTAGGAGATATGGTGTATGTGGAAAATGGAAACAAACTGAACAGGAGAAAACTGGATGAACTGAGGATTGGACCGTACAAGATTATAGATAGGATATCAAATTCAATCTATAGGATTAACACAGGTCACAAAAAATCGGAATCGAATAATTTCCATATAACGAAACTTAGTCCGGCTTCTACAATGGATGGAGTAGAACCAGTTGAACTTGTTACTTGACTAAGAGACGAAAATTTAACGGAAAATTGTCTGCCCTGGTGGGGGAGATGTAAAGAATATAATATACCACATTCTTTAAATTGTATTATACCGCGCTCTGCACGGTTAATGTGGTTATAAGGTGATAAGTGATAACAATATTAATGATAAGTATTAAGTAAGTTATGATAACATAAATTAAATGTAATAAGAAATATGTAATACCTAGTTAGTAGTTTAGGAATTGACATCTTATTAAATAACAAACATTTATTGTCGTTTCTTTATGTTTAGGTAAGTTCTGTATATAATATAAATATTATTATGTAATAATAAATAAAATCTTTATGTTTAGAGCAACACATTATTGGTTTGGTTTATTTGTGGTCAATTCTTGAAAGATTAAATTAAAAGTCTTATATATATATATATATATATATATTTTTTTTTTTTTTTTTTAAATGAATTAACGCCTGGTGGCTCAAATGCAGAAATATAATGCATTATTAGCATAATTATGATACAACAAATAAATTAAAGTATATACGAGTATGTATTTAGTTATATGCAATATAAAATTAAAGCTTTTATATGTTTAATTTTAAACTGAAAATCAACAATTAGAATCATAATGCTTAAGGTCTGATAGACTATTAGAGAAAAAATCAAATTTTGATAAATTTCCATTAGTATGGATCCGATTTAGAGGATTGTGTTGTCCATGATTCTATACTCGTATTACCTTTATTATAATATAATTGCGTGTTTTCGTTTTTTTTTTCTTGTACATGTATAAATCCGAGCCCTGGTTCATAAAACTCGACGGAAGCGTATTTTGGAAAACCAGTCGATTCGTCTCCCCCGAATCACATAACACTCGATAATTTTATACCCGAACCGTTTGCGACTCGGAAAACGGGGAATTTTTAAAATCACATCACCGTTGTTCCCGTTCCGTTCGGACACGCTTGACGACAATCTCTCGCCGACCGTGTTTTAAGACCCACTCGTCGGGAAAACTCCAAGCCGGGTTTTTCCACGATACGTTTTCGTTTTTTTCGATATTTTTTTTTCTGCTAGTTTTAATAATACCGATAGATCTCGTACACGGAACGCACGTGGCAGGAGAGGCAGAAGTCGAAACTCAACGACTTGCAGACTTGAAATCCAAATCCTGTGCACCCTATACAGCGCACATGACATACCCCAAGTGCGCTGACGTTTTTCATCAGTCGCAGGCGACCTTTGTAAATTTGTCATGTGACGATGATGTATCATTATTATAATATAATGTATACACGCACATACATCACGACAATAGGCACATTGAAAAACCGACATAGCAACATTATACGTGATACGCCCGCGCGCGTTTGGGTGTTTGTGGGTACGGGCCGCGGGGTCGGTCCGTTCGACGGACTGCACTCGTTTTCTTGACCAATTGTGATGTTGACTGTTGAAACTTTTCTTCGAAACGGTTTTCGCATAATAAACCCTTTCGAACAGCTAAAAACCTTTCACACAATGGCCACGAATAATAATTTACTTTTTCGTTTTTACTTTGAATAATACGAGCCATTTGGATGCGATAGTGAACATGGTGGTTTGAATATAAACGTTTTATTATTGTTATTTAATCTCTTTTTTTTACATGTTTAATTAAATACCTACCATTGCAACCGTACGAATACCTCGGCGTTCGAAATATGATGATTGGACCTCGGAGTACCAATACATACATAATTGTAAAGTATGCTCCACATCAATAAACATGTAGTAAAATTATGTAAAAACATTGTTCAAACAATTAAATATTCTGTTTAGCTACATTTTTAATTTAAAATAGTGAAACAAATTAAATATTTAGTCAAATACGCTGCTTGAAAAAATATTATGAACTTATTTTATAAAATAAACTAATTATAAATTGAAATAAAAAATTTACTCGAATAACTGAATTTTAACATATAAAATAAAATATTGATGATTTAATCAAACATATACGACAGCGATAAAAGTAAATATTTCTATACTACATTCCTTTAAATCATAAAAACTAATCTTAAATTTTATTAATAATTTTTACAAAATATGAAACACTGTAACTAATTATTTACCAATGCTGAACATTTTTTTGAGACAATTTAAAAATCAAGCTAGAATCAAAAAAATCATCTAGAAAAATTCACTAATATATTTAAGAAAAACTAAATATAATTTTTGTTGAATTGTCAGTATCTATTTATATTTTAAAGCCATAAAATAAAATATTTCAATAACTTAATCTATTAAGATTAAATACGTTTTCCTGCCAATTTTTTTCAATGTGAATATCAAATCATAAATTCGTTACTCGAATTTGTTTGAACACCTTACCAGATGCATTGCTATATTATGACTTCAAATTATTTGTACTCCACAAATCAGATAGAAATTTTATCTTTTATTTTTAATATCTGGGGTATATTTTGAAAAAAAAAATGATTACTAAGGATTTTTATCAACACAAATTTTTAAGTTTTTAATTTTCTTAAACATAAAACATAATTTATAAAATAATATTTAAAAAAAAAAAAAACTTTTTTCAGAAAATTACACTATTGGTCCAATAATACAATTTTAAATACAATAATTTCCAAAAATCAATTAGCTTTCATAATTTTATACTATGAATAATGATTACTAATATCTGTCCCGCGTGGTTTGTGAATATAGATAAAAAAAATTATTCACCAAACGAACATGTACAAGTAAATTATATTCTGATATCATCAACAATGACCCTAAACAGGATTAATCGAATTTTTTTCTCTAAACACTCAAACAATAGTTATTATAACACAGTGCTAGGCCATAAGAAACACATTAAACTGACTGACCAAATATACATGGATTGGTGGTTGCAGATACGTTGTCATGGCTATCGCCGCCACCACCACAACCATGAGATGTGTTTGCCTAAATTTGTTAACCTAAATTTGACTGCAATATTTTCAAAGACCAATATTTCCTTGGTTATTTTATTTCTTCGTCAAATATAATGATAATAATCTACTCTTGCCACAAATGCACCAATCCGTGTTTAAAATAATGGTATTTTATTTGATCTTTGTCTATTGGTCTCATCATCTGCATTGCTTCTGATCGCTATTTCGATAACTAAATCACGTTCTCGAAAACAAATTTTTATGATGACGCGGTACTGAAAAACTTCACGATTTATAATATATATATATATATATATATATATATATATTAATTACAATATTAGAAACGATAAACTCGTGAAAAATAAACGAATACACACTTTCCGACTAACCATTCGCAATTTTTACACGACCCCGTACCCAATCCACGTTTGTCTTTATTCAGTTCGTCGGGGGTGACGTGTGGCGTCAAAATGGCAAGTGAGTGGTGTTGGAAAAATCAGAAGGTGGTAAGAACGGTGACGGTAATATAAGTGATCGGTGGCGGAGGCGACGGCAGCAAACGTCGGCGTTTTCGTTCAGAATTAGAGCGACAGAAAAAAAGAAAGAAAAAAAGGTGTCCGTATGATGCCTCGCCAGGATGGGTCGAGTAATATTTCCGAGACGTCAAAATTACTTTTTCACCTAATTATACGGGACGCACGAACGTGACGGGGTGAAGAGTATAGGGACTGTGCGCGGCTTTATCGCTTGGTGGCGAGAGCACGTTCGAAATAGCCGGCGTGTGTCAAAACAGGGTGGGTATGAGAAAAAACACAGTTTTTCATCACCGAAAACCATCGTGTCGTGTAATATATGATACACCGCTCGTGTGTATCACATTAACCCGAGCTGGCACGTATAGGTCCTGCGCCGGAAACACGCCTAGTCCACGGATCAAACTCGTCGGTCTTTTCGACCTCTGCTACATATCCTCCTTCCATCTCACGTAAAGGCCCCTCCTACACCAAAAACGGATCCATAGGAAGCAGTGTTTATCAATACCATCAATCTATACAAAAAATACCAGTAAAAATACAAATAAAATAACTGTTTATCCTGAAAAATGTAAACGGATAAGATTTTCAGTGTCATCAATTCATATTGTATAAATTTATCACAGTATGCTAAATAACGTACTTACCGAGTATCATTATAGTCAGCAAACTTCAATTATTATTTGTAGCTAACCCAAATTACTAGAGTATTTCATTTAATTGGGTACATCATAAACAAAAATCACGAAAATTGAACTTAACATAATTCATAGTTAGGTGAGACTATATTTGTTTAACGAAGTATTTACCACCCTTTCTTATTCATAGGTCTCCAGGTGACATTATTTCAAATCAATCCAATATGTTTCTCGAGATGAATACACCCTCATTTTTATTTATCCTAAAGCCATCAGTCAGGCCGACCAGATCATATTATTTATTAGGGGAGGTTTTCTATATTAAATGCTTTACTGACCGACTGACCGATCGTTTTTAACCGTGGTTTAATCGGTCGTGAGCGTTTCACTGAAACTCTGTCCTTCTTGTCTGGGTCGCCATCGCCATTTGAACGGGAAGCTCGGTCGTGGTTCAGACGTCACAAAAAGACCAATTCTATTTTTATTTTCGTTCTTTCTCGGGGTAAACCGCCAAAAATCGGCGATGGGGGTAAAATATCCGTTTCACGGGTTTCGAACTCGATTAAAACTAATTATTATTGTTAGCCGCCTGGTTTATGCTTGACCCAGTTTCAATACCACCACCACGCTACAACGTGGTGTCATATTGTTTTTACAGGCATGTATATACGTATATTATATATTACTGTCAAAACTTTGTAACAACATATTTGAAAAACTCAAAGAAAATTAAAATAATGTACTGCTGTAAAGTTTACTTTAAATATGTGTAGGTACGCGTTTGTATTATACAAATAAAAACTTTAAAAAAAAAAATAAAATAATATATATATATATATATTGTAATGGATTGGTGATTTATAAAAGAGAATTACATTTTTTTGTTTTCCGAAGAAAAAAAACTTTGAAATCTATTACTCTAATGTATTAAAACTCATGAAATCGAGTGATACCATACATATTTTTCGGTATTAAAAATAAAACAAAATACAATAAATTTAAAGCGTTATGTTATGTAAAGAATATTACATCCTCTGTAAAAATTAAATTAAATTTAGAGATAACTAAAACAGAAGTATGAACAACAAATGCCTTGTGATAATTAAACTAATTTCATTAATAATTTATGGTTATAAAAACACGCGTTAGTAATTTAATACACATCATAATTGAAATTGCGCGCCGTAAGTTACAAATTAAAAATGTTATAATGTAAATACATATTATGTACATTCCAAATTACAGTCGACACATTTCATGCGTTTTATAACAACAACAGGAGATATAAAATGTAGATAGCTTTGTGAATTGTGTACGTAAAATATTGTTTAGACACGGTTGTCACCCTTCTAGGTCCCCGAACATAAATTTTTTTAAAACACACACACACCCACCCCTAAACTCGATTCATTCAGTTAGTTGACCGATTCTTACGTCCTAAATTTAATGGTATTAATAATATTATAATACTATGAATATTGTTTAGAATCGTATCAAATATAATATAAAAAACGCGAGCACGTTCATCAAGAGGTGTCTATACGACATGGTACATACATACATGGTTTCTGGACAAAAACCGAATGTTCATTATAATTAAAAATTAGTTGGGTTCAGCAATGAGTTCGTGAAGTTTTCTCGTTGTAATTGTGTATTTTCGTGTGAGTTCTGTGCCCACGAACACAGAGTGTGGGATTTCAAGCGAAGTCGGAGTAGTACTGCAAAGGCAATGTATCAAATAAACACCTCATAATATTACTTGGGCTCGGTAAAACTGCGTCAATGAGTGAATTAATTGTCAAAAGCCTTTATTGTAATACCGAGAGGAGAATAAGCCAAAAAAATGTGTGCGTCATGTTATGTGATTCCGGAACGAAATGACATACGGCGGCCGAGTGATATATCATATATTCCTTCACATGAGATTCAGTTGAGAATCACGGCTAATTGAAATATGTTAATCGACCAAACGTGATCCGTTTAGTTAATATATGTATACACAATGCACACACACACACGTACTTGTCCAGAGAATTTATAATTACCGTTTTGCTAATTTGTTTGTGTTTTTCATTTGCAGAGCGGATACATTCTTTGAAAACATATCATTAAAAATTAAAAACGTTTTTTATAATGTTGCGTGTGCAAACAATTCATACAGTGTGTTTGAGCGTTAAGGCCCGAAGCAAAATTCGTGATGTACAAACACGAACAGTTACGATAATTATCATCGTGTCAAGATAAAACCAAAAACGTTAAAAAGAAAAATTAGCGATTCACTTACTTTCACTCGAAAAATCAAAACCGAAATTGTTTATTCCTCTTTGTGCCAATTAAAATATAAAACGTGGTTCCGTGTACGCGATGCTCATTTTCTTGAACCCAAAGAATTTTGCGTTTGATTATTAATTAATGTAATATTTAAACAAAAAATTCAGATACTCGAGTGTAAACCGGAGAGTTTTCAAAATTAAATTTTTATCGTAACTTTTTACGGTCACTCCTGCAACAGACGGGTTTGATTTTAGAAACAAGTGAAACAACATCAATAAAATCTGAAATTTGAACCACGGGGTCGTATACGTGATTCGTTAAATGTTCCTTCTGCTGGTAAAATCCCATGTAACCGTTTTGACTGCTACTACACTACTCAGTAACGTTGCATAATGTGCGTGCGTTTGTATGCATGTGTGTTTGTGTGTGTGTGTGTGTGTGTGTGTGTGTGTGTGTGTGTATGCGCGTATGGTGGGTATGTGGGTGTATTTTTTGTTGCAGTGTGCGTATAACTACGCCGTAAATCACCTATTGAAAATATCTGACCGGCAAGTGTTTGAAATACCAATATCACAACCAGGCTATAAATTTATAATATAGCCGTTGACCACCATCGACCGAGCAGAACAGTATTGTGTACGAGAGAATATTGTATTTTTTTTTTTTTTATTATATTTTTTTTTCATTAATATTTTTTTTTCATTATTGCCAAAACCGGACGGATGGATAGAATCAAAATACTAACTCGTAACGTACGTGCGCACATTCGATACTCTTCTGTGAGGCCCGCGGGCGAGTCATTCGTCCTACGACGACGGGCCGTTGTAATTTCGCCAGCCGATTGTCTGGTTTTCAAGGCACGTATTCTAATAATGTAGAATGACGGCGACGGTTTCTCGCCATCGTGCCACCGCCCCTCCGTTACCAATTCGCCGTCGGTCAATCATATCGTATTATCTACTCCGGAGACTTGTGCGTGGTTATTATTCTAACATCAACAGAAGACACGTCACCCTCTCGTCCTCTGGTCTGTGTCAAGCATCGTTTTCGACACCAGGCTGGTTCGAATATTATCGCAGCCAATTACAAAGTATGATAAAAGTGCACGGCAGGTAGTAGGCACTCGCTGGTGGCGTATTAATGATTCAATTCCGGCAAGTAGAAGGGGGTACAGTGGAATCGAAATAAATTCAATTATCAACGCTGTAGTTTAGCTTTAATTCGATAAATATTATTTATGATTCACGCGTTACCGGCGATGAATTTTGGCGGGGATCGAAACCCCTCAAAACATCCCCTCCTCCTCCACGTTCACCACACCTGCCTCCGGCACTCGCACGCCGAACCCGGCCTCGCGGGTCGAAATATGCAAACGCGTTTCGTCGCAGGACTTTATCCGGTATCGCGCGGGAAGTCTACGAAACCCCGACAAAACAGACGGTGATTTCCTCCACGTCAATCTCCCCCCCCCCACCACGCTTGGTCGTCTAACATCCGTGTCGATCGTGAGCATAACGACTGCCACAATGACGACTGGCTCGCGTGGTGTCTGATCAAATTTCAATTACAAAATCGTTATGCGGTTTTCGACATGTCACTGGACGAAAAAAAACACTCCGCCGTCGTCGTCGGTTTCGGTTGGTTTCACGCACGCACGCGCACGTGCTACCGATCACCGAGCTCGTCGGACGAGGGGCAAATGACTGCGCGTCACGTATAATGAGTTTTTCGGTGCGGCGCGAAAAGTACATGAACATATTTAACTGGAGAACGTTGCAACGCTCCTGTCCGGTGTTCGTATTGAAAAGATTCCAGTTTCTCCGTTCTGTAGAGATATTTATTTTTTTCCCCCCACCGACATAAACACTAGATGAATATAACAATTTCAGATCCCCAATTCGTCCCGTCGTACGTGCATTTCATCTGCCTACATTTGTATTACTCTTTTTTTTTCGCGAAATGCTTTTTTGTATATACACATGCCTACTATCGTATACACGTGAGTCGAGTCATTTTTTACATGCACTATTCCGAGAGACTTCTCTATTCTGAACCAAACGTTTTTCTAGAAAATAAAAATAACCGTATGTTTACAAAACACACACGGTTATTGAACAGTTGACGTATTAATTCAACCCCACTGGCCTCACTTAAAATTACAAGAAAGGTGACAATTTTCAATTGAAAAACATGTTAATTTGAATTTTTAATTTTAATATTAAAGAATATTTTTCTGGAAATTTATCGATATCTGTCTAATTTTTTCTCGTATTTGAGCAATGATCCGTTAATAATTATAATTTAACATTTAAATTATAGTTGAAACCTCATTTCAAAGTGTGACAGTTAAAACTATTTAAACATGTCATATGATTATATATTAATTATAATATGAACAATAAATCATTTATACTATTTAGTATGTATACAATTAATTTTCGATTGAATGTTTAGAGTTTTAATACGATATAAACCAAAGATAATACTTTGAGTATAGGTAGGCCTTAAAAGTTAACACAATTTCAACGTTAACAGCGTATTGGTTTTATTGAAATGCTATAAATTGTGTTATTAATTCAAATATATTATATGGATAAATTTATTCAGAAATACGTGGATATTAAAAATAAGGAATTTCAAAATGTGTCACTGTCTTCTCCTATTATGAATTAATATTATTATAATATATATAATCGAATGGTTAAACATATTACAGTAGAAAGTTCTGTAGAGGATTATTTTTACTGAATATATCATCTAAGTTTAAATTATGTTTATTTTTATGGAAACAATAATGTTTTTCTTCCTATCCTTCGTATATCATACTTTTGTAAAATTATTAAATAAAACATGAACACAAATACCACACAAAAAGTTATTTGAATAATTAATGTAAATGTTGTATTGATCATTGATATAATGTAACGCCCTGGTGGGTGAATAATTATTTATTTAAGTTTAAGTTAGT
This sequence comes from Therioaphis trifolii, assembly GCA_027580255.1. Taxonomy (NCBI): domain Eukaryota; kingdom Metazoa; phylum Arthropoda; class Insecta; order Hemiptera; family Aphididae; genus Therioaphis; species Therioaphis trifolii. The sequence goes on along the minus strand of CM050406.1, from coordinate 44,092,356 downwards.
TGTTGGATTAAATACAAACTACAAATACGTACATGAACAAAACATATATTTTAACTTATTATTCTGTTTATTTAAAATTTTAAAACGATTTACCATTGAACGGTATATTAAACATCACTCAAAATTTAGCTACTCAATATCAAGTTATTATGACATAAATACATATTTTTGATTCAATAACATATTTTATTAATATTTTTATTAAAAGCTATCATGATAATAGTGTTGGTCGTCGAATAAGACAATGGTAGTGGGTGTATTCAATTTCAAAGAAACGATAAATCATTTCTTTAGTTAAGCGATTCTGGAGAAAGCTTTAATGTAATTATACCATTTTTAGTATAATTATTGGTAGATTTTTTTTAAAATAGAATACATTTTTTTACAAAAAAATTCGAATTGTATTTATTATTATACTTCCCGAGTTTTATCATGATTAGATTAGGTTAGGACAATTAGTTTGTATTAGCATTTATATTTGAAAATTGGAGTATAAAAAGGCGATCCGTAATCAATGCATAGAATTTTAATTAATCACTTAAAAAACATAATCCTGATCAAATGATTTTGAAAAATTATTAGTATCGTCTGGTGAGATATAAGTTTATTAAGTAATAAGTATATATTACATTTTGAATATCAAAAATTAATAATTGTACTAGAAATAAACTTTAAAAAAAACGAGATATTTTCAAAGTTATATTTTTAGCCCGAATGTCATCAAAGTTGTTTATCTAATATGTGAAAAAATTGTGTTATTAATATACACATAATATGGTGATCATTTCAAGTTTTTAGTGGTTTTGTTTTAAAATGTATGACTAAATAACTAAAATAAATTCAATAAAAGTCCCGTTTACAGTAAATTGTATTGCTTTCACTCAATTTGTTGAAAATTTTTCATTATTTAGGAAAACCCATTGAGAAGAGAGAAAAATTAACCGTGAAAGAGTCATGTGCATCCAATCTCTGTTATATAGAGATGCAAGACGAAACTTTTGGACAAAAAATGTCTTCATAAAAGAAAAAGAAAAAAAAGAAACATTATTGTAAAGCCAATAGATCTTTTGTTTCACTCAGAATCTAAAAGTAAAACATAAGATTATTTTTACTACGAGTTTGACACTATTATATTTTTTTGTTATGATAAATATGGCGAATCAGAGTGCTTCTTTTACTTACCGGCGTAATTCAATTGGAACACACCAGCAACGAATAGTCTGCTCCCATCCTATAATATATGGTCATGATGACAGCCCGACACGTTCAGACGTTCAGTCGGGAATCGTTCGTCACCGATGACAGTAGTCAGAACTAGAAACATCGATAAGCCGTTCATTCTTATTGGAGTTCAAACTCCAACAAAACTACGTACTTAATAGAGTAAGGTAAAAACATTTCAATTGTATTTGTTATCTACTCTTTTGTGTGATTCAAGGCTTTTCTCAAAATTATAAAACGTGGTATTGATGACTAGTCCTATATACTATTCTTATACTAATTACTCTAGTAGTAAAATAAATTTTTTAAATTTGAAGTTAACCGAATCCATTTTTTTTTTTTTTTAAATAAATTCTGATTAGTTGAGCTTAAACAGTTTTAACCGTCAAACTTACGAAAAAAAAAGTAGAAACCTCTAAATTTTTAAATAATTTTAGTAAAGTTTACATTATTTTTCATCTGCTTATTGAGCATGTCGAATATTTAAAGATATTATTCATTATAAAAAAGATCAATCGATACGTTTCTAAAATTAACACAGAATTAAGATATAGTACAAGTGTAAATAAAATTAATTTATCTCTATTTCGGTTCATTTTTTTGTTATTTTTCATTGTAGGTATAATAACATCAAAGAAGTTTGAAAGTTCACTTTAATTTCAAGAAGACACATGTTTAATATTAAACTAGTGTTTGATGGTTAATGCACGCTTGCAATTTTTGAAACTAGATTTGATTTCCTCTGACTATATAATCAATCCTAATTAATTTTTAAAAGGTAAGCATAAGTACACGACTATATTTGTGAAACAGAAATATGAAGTTTATATTTTAGATTCTGAGTGAAACAAAAGATTTGCTAGTTTTATAATTATATTATATTTTTATTTTTTTCTGTAATCACCTTTTCAAATTGAATAATTTGTCTAAAAGTTACGTTCAGCGCTTTGTCAGAATAGAAAATGCTTACCGTGTGTATTTTAAACTGGTCATTTTTCTTTATGCTTAAAATTAACTGTAAAAAACATTAATACGTGTTATAAAGAAGATTTTCTTTAAATTATTGAAATTTCAATACCATAATATCTATAATGGTGTAGCTAGTAACTTGATATTTTCAATTAATATCAAAAATACTCTGATATAGAATTTACAACGGTTTTTTCTTTTTTTTTTTTTTAATTGACCCCTATAATTATAAACATAGAATTTTTCATATATAAACTTTTATCGAATACAATTTTTAATTTTCAATACTTACTAAGATTTGAATAAGTAGTCATAAATTACCCATTGATTTTGTCAACCATACTGAAAAAATCTCAAAAACCATGAATCAAATTTGATATATATAAACTTAAAAGTTTAAATTCCTGTAAATTCCACAGAAGCTTTACTTGGGATTGTTTGACTGAAAAAAAAAATTTATTATTTCTTTAAAAAAAAACAAATACATAAATAAATATTTATATTCATATAAATTAATATATAACCTCAATTTTTAAGTGTCATCACTGGGTGGCTGCTTTTATCAAGCTTATTCGTGTATTATATTTTTATCTCGGCTAATACTCTTATTGTACCCATGAGGTATAGATTGTGTATATAATAATAATAAAGGAAAAAAAATTATTTCCTTTAATATTCAATACACTCAACATTATTATTATGTCCAAGAACCGAAATAACCTGTAGTGTAAAATATATTTGACTCTGTAAACCATTCCGTATTAATTTCGAAATTAAAAGTGTTTGGTGTAACTGACCCGTTGATTTCTTGGCTTTCTTCTTATTTAATTAATAGAACTCAACAAGTAAAAGTTAATGGCTTTTTATCTGACGCTTTGCATGTACCATCTGGTGTCCCTCAAGGGGGGCATCTATCTCCACTGTTATTTGCACTATATATATTAGATATTAATTCGTGCTTTAGATATTGTAAATACCAATTGTTTGCAGATGATCTTAAGATCTATGCTCATGTTATTTCAGTCAATGACTTTTATAAAATCCAAGATGATCTTAATAAATTTTGTAGGTGGTGTCTGTATAATGGGTTAAAGCTTAATACTTCTAAGTGTTTTAAAATGTCTTTTTCTCGTTCTAAAAATAAGTTGGATAATGTTTATCATCTTTTTGAGGAAAATATTAAGGAAATTACTAATGTTCGTGATCTGGGTGTGATGTTCCAAACGAATTTATCATTTTCCTCACATATTGAATATATTTGCATGAAAGCTCTGAGAAGTCTAGGATTCATAACAAGAAACACCAAGGATTTTAATAATGAACTATGTCTTAAAACTTTGTATACTTCTCTAGTTAGACCACTACTTGAATACTGTTCAATCATTTGGAATCCCTATCAAAAAGGTCTAAGTGAAGCAATTGAACGAGTTCAAAGAAGGTTTCTACGTCTCATTGCTTATAAACGTAATACACTATCTAATAATAACCCACCCATTTCACTACCTCTGTCTTCAATTCAGGCTTCTCTTAATTTAGATTCTCTTGTAATTAGGCGTAGGTACATTGATATTTGTTTTTTATCCAAATAAGTTAATGGCATGATTTCATGTCCTGAATTATTACGGTTACTTAATTTTCATATTCCTCAATATCAATCACGGAACTGTCCCACGTTTGAAATACCTTTTCATAGAACACCTTATGGTTTTAATAATTCACTTGACCGTATAGCCAGAGAATGTAATAAGTTAGTAAATTTTGATTTGTTTAATATAAAAGAACTATATCTATCTAACCCTTGTTTTTTATGATTTGTAATGTAATTGTAATGTATACTTATTTTGTTCTAAGTCCTTTTTAGTTGATTTATAAAAAGTTTTATTTCTGCCTAATTTTAATTTATCAGTTGTTGTATGCTATTCATATATTGTTTATGTTTAATAATTTTTATATTGATCAAATGTATAATATGAGATATTACCTACTGTACTTGAGCCCTAATGGGCGTTTATGCTAATAATAAATAAATAAATAAATAAATAAATATCTGGTTTTTACGTAAATTAGTAGCATAAAAACAAACATTTGAAACACTCTCTTGCGAAATGGTTCCTTTCAACTTTTTAACGTTTTAAGGTATACATTAATTATTTACCTTTTGAACGATTTTTTGTTTGTCGTTACTATCATAATTTATATTGTATAACATTGTGAAATTTGTTTCAAGAGATAAGTATTTATATCAAAGTGAGATTAATTATAGCTCTAAATAGGACGTAAGTAAACTTATTTAAAATATTTAATTAATACGTTGTAAAATGTATTATTCCAAAATGTCGTCGTAACGAAGACTCGTGTTATTGTGATTTTTGCAGATGTCACACTCAGAGTATGAATGATTTTACACATTAACAACAGTATTATGAAAGTAATGACTCCATGATCAATTAATATCGGGGTCAGAAAGTTGTCTTTGACAAAGCTCAGCTTTTGTATACCTTAAATTCTTCAAGACCTGCGTATTCATAAAATCGTAAAACGTTTGTTGTAATGTAAATCTGTTATAATGCTGCGTAAACCTGTGCGTTGATTTGCCGCTAAATCCGTAGATTATTCCGAGTAATTATCTCATGGCGACTATACGATTATTATTGGTCCAATAATACGTATCCAGTAACCAGCAAACGAGGTAACGAATCCGACGAACGAATAAACATTATCCGAACGCACAATCGTCATCCCATGTATAATTTATTATAATATCATATTAATACGCTGGGCGGTCGGTCATGAGTTTTATTTTAAGCCGGACGGTGCTAGAATTTCCGCTGCGATTATTAATTTAAAATAATGGGCATATCACAAAATACCGTCTGTCGTAAATACGATTTCAATTTCTATAGAAATATTACAAATGACACGCGTATCATCGACGGGATTTAGAGCGTCCGTCGATAAAAATATGTAACGGCAAACAACACGAACACCTGCTGGGAACCGAATTTTTCCATTAAATTTGTATTTTGTTCATTAATTATTATAACATGAAAAATTATAAATTATATGAAACATGTAACATCAAAAATTGTGCTATTTTCCATGATAAGAGTATGCGTTGTAGTTTACTTTAAACGCGTAAAAACATTAATTCATCCTGCCAATCTTTATGAAGTTTCTAGGTTATTTAGATAGTAAAATATGAAATGGGTTTTTAAAGAAAAACTGTTGACAGATTTAAATTATGAGCTATATTTGTTTAAAACTAAAAAAAAAAAAAAAATAAGAAATGGTGAAATTTCTAATGCTTTCAAAGTTTATAGTAAGTTGTGTTTTTATGTAGCTGCCAGTGGGGTCAAATTTTTTTGGAAAAATATTATTAAGTCTGTAAAAGACAAATGTTTAGATACAACTATGTATTTATATTTAAAACATGTGTTATTGTATTTACACATATTGTTGGTGAATTTCCCTGGAAAAACTATAAGATACATAATTATGAATTGAATATATTTTTCAAACCCTTAAACTAATGTACATATTATAAAACTTTCTCGAGTATAAAATATATGTTCCAGAAAATTATTGAATTAGTTGCTACAAATTTAATTACAATTACGTTATTTGGTACACGTCGTACAAAACTTTGTCATGTTAGTGATATATACATATACTATGATGCAATACAGTGCTCTCTAACGGCAGTTACAGAGCTCAAAAGGTAGTCGAAATAACAAAAAGAATAACGTTTTATTTAATAAAATGAAAATTAAATTGGTACCTACCTATATTACGACCGGTTTATCTAATAAAATCGCATTCCTTCGCTTTTGATCTCCGCCCATTTGTAGTAACCTACATGCTCAATACCGTCAGTTCGTCTCTGTCACGCGCTTGCTCGCGGGTGCACACAAACGAAACGGAAACCCGACGTCAGTTAGATTGGCCCCAGGATGATCGACGATCGACTCATCACCGTTTGCAGTTCGCAAGATAAAACGCCGTATCCGGGCGTTCGAATAATCCCGCAGGCCGAATCTGCCACCGAGGGATAATTTTGCTGTCATATTTATGCGCTCGAGCGATCGACGGTGGCGGCGGCGGCGGCAGGTTAGTGCAAGCCCGCCGGTGACAGACGAATGACAGATATACCCATTGACATCGTTTACTCTCTTCACCGATAACATCAGTGGCAGGGTCGGCAGGCAAACGGGTCAACAAATTTAGTTAAATGCATTCCGGACAAACTAATTTATATTTCAGTCAGGGAATTCGAGTTTTATTAGAGAGAACTCTCTCTATCTCTCTCTCTATCAATCTCTACACACACACACACACACACACACACACACACACACACACACACACACACACACACACACACACACACACACATCCCGTTGTCCTGTCCGATTCTGTGACATGTACGTTCGCATTTGTTCTGTCCACTCAATCGTGTAGCATTATATCGATCACTCATTTCGGTCATTCGCTTTGACTGGCAATCGTTCGTTATTCGATGTACACATGCTAATTTTGTCCTTGCTGTATGATTAATATTATTATCACAATCCACGCCAGATAGCTCGGAATCGTACACAAGTTAACGACTTATAGCGAAGCTGTGGCCTCTGATGCGAATCTGTATAGTAATTTTTCAGTAACTACGGCTTTCAAAACGGATATGCGATGTTCCAAACGGTTCGCAGAGTATTAAACCCGATTACATTGTACGCATCGTAATGGATGGTCTATAAACGTGGACGGAAATCATGTTATAGTAGAAATTTTATCGAAAATAAAATGTATACAGATATACTCTAATTTAATCCATGATTAATCTATAATCATGAATCTGCTTACGGTTACTGCAGCACTTTCCCGGATTTCTTATGCGTTTTAAGCACCGAAATTCGTTGCTCGACATTTAGATGCTTCGTAACTAACACTATACCTACATCAAATCTCAATGAACCACTGAACATCTCAAATCAGAAAGATGACAAAATAACAATAATGATAAGATGAGTGATTATATAAATACACTTGAAAAAAATAGCACCCGTGTCAATTCCGTCAGTGTTTATGAAACACCCTATATGATAAACTGTACTGTATATCTCGTTTTTATCTCATCGTCGTCGTTGTCGTCGTCAAGTGGCTATATTAAAATGCAACGTATAATATCTGATGACGTCTTATAACCTATAAGTGCAAATCACTCGTGATATACTATGGCGAGATGATGTACTCGTATGTGCGTGAACTGGGCGGTTGAACTTTATCTAGTAAGCAGGTCCATTAAGAAAGAGAGAGAGAGAGAGAGAGAGAGAGAGAGGGAGAAAGATTGAACTTATCTCGGAAAACGGGTGAAAAATTATCATGGTACCAAATATCCAGACACAAAAACCGACCGCCATACAGGATCTGCGCACCATACAATAACAGTATAGACGTAATACTCGCGGCACTGCAGTATTTATTATAATATTAATATCTTGGCGTGATTTTTTGAGCCACGTTCAACACGGTCGTTCAATAATATTTCGCGGCGAAAAAAACAGATAATTCGTGTCACTCAAGTGTCGTTCGGCGCCGACTCTACGACTAAGTTCTCGGCTTGAAACGCGGTGGCCAATCGTCGTATCGCGTGAATAATTAAAACTCGAATGCCGAGTCTTAGAAAATCCACGTAAGCTGCGAGAACGTTACGATGTGCATATACATAAGGCAGTAACGTAAAACCCATACAATACACACACCATTACACGCGAACTCTACACATAACATTATTGCACAACTTACGAGCTCTCTCCTCACTAGGTACCCAAGTCTCACACACTCTCAAAATACTCAATTCACACTGCGTGTGAGTGTGTGTCTGTGTGATTGTGTGTGAGTAAAGTGCTGTAGTGAACACATACACATTAACCAGAGAGCAGTGGGTGTAGTACTACGTGCGTGTGTATGTGTGTGTGTGTGTGTGTGTGTGTGTGTGTGTGTGTGTGTGTGTGTGTGTGTGTGTGTGTGTGTGTGTGTGTGTGTGTGTGTGTGTGTGTGTATGTGTGTGTAGTAGTAGTAGGGTAAACTAATATATACGGTGCGCCACGTACACATGATACGATTAGTATTACGCAGGTCAAATTTGACCGATAAATAAAAATCAACGCGCGCGCGTGTGTACTTACCCCGTGCGCTACAAAGCTGTACATAAATAATAACCGTATTTGCAGGAAATTAATTAAACTACAAACCCGTTCACGTTTAATCGGAATATCATGTTGGATTCCAAACGGCGAAGCTCTCGTTTGACCGCCGCGTGTGTGTACACCGTAAAAAGTAAAACCTAGTCCTTTATCGCGCGCGCGACATATTATTATTATGACTATTTTACATAATTCTAATCACTCATACACGATGTTAAGTATACGAGAACGTAGCGTACCAGCTAAATATTATCATGTTAATGGGTGTTTAAAAAACAATGATCTATACATTTCATTGCGGGTTTTCAAGTGCGCGAGAACCATTTCGGTGAAAATGTACGAGTAATTCTATTTAAAGTTGTGTGTATGTAACAACAGTGTCATAATATTATGCATACACACACACAAACACACACATACACATTATAGCATAAATTGTTCTCAACCAACAAGGTAAAACAATAATTATTATCGAGTGTGCCGTGAAACAACGATTACACGTTCTCGTACCAATACGCCGTTGACACAGTACGTGGTGACGGAATAGCGAAATGGTGGCGAGACGGCCATGAATCAACGGCTCAACTACTAAACCACTGAATTATTATTACTATAACTTTCATCATTAACATTATCATCTTGGCTTCTCGTATTTCTCCGGCATGGGCTTGTGATAATAACGTGTACATTCTTGAAATATGTATTATATCGATACGTATGATACATTGATACACACACACACACACACACACACACACACACACACACACACACACACACACACACACACACACACACACACACATGCAGACACCACCCCATATAAACGACGTGCGATGTGTTTGTTTTGACGATCGATACCCACGAGTTCATAGTGAAGGGAGGAGAGTGAGGGAGAGTGTACCTAATGGCGTGAAATATTAATACACAGGTAATAATATTATATATCGAGTTTGGCGGACGCGCCGTACAGGCATAATGCATTAAACGCCGGGCCTGACTGTCTGGACGGCGATGGTTAATGTCGGCTTTTGCACACCGATCGCGGGCGCGACTCGAGCGTATGGCCTCTACTGTCATCGTGAATCGCCGAACCAGACGTGTATTGTTATGACTGTTGTCGACAGTGCTATTGACGTGCGCCGTGATGCCGTGGAACAATTTCCATTGTCTTGTCGACTTGACGTCGGGGTTAGCAGGGTTTCCCGCGCTCTAAACCACGTCCCTATTACCCCTATTATCCCGGTACATGATAACACGTACAGTTCACCTTGAAACCAGAGGTACCCTTTCGGTTTAAAATTGTTGTGGTTGACCAAGTCGTGTTATGGTTGAATAGACGCTGCCAACGTATAGACCGAGGACCGGCGATGGGCGACTCGGATCAGAATCTGGACTCGAGAGGGGAAGCGGACCGCCAAAAATATTTTACATATCGATTATTATTTTCGTTAATTTCTCTACGTACACCCAAAATAACTTACTGATCAAATTTTAAAAAACTGGCTCAAGAAAAGAAGTTGTATCTCTCATTAACGTATAAAATACATAATTATTACCGTTAAAATGTACGATGTTTTCTTTCACATTGTTTACCTTTAATCGCGTTTTCGATAGTAAACAAATCAGTTGATAAATGCTTCGTATTTTTCTTTCTGAACCTTTCAAACATTTTTTCAAATCATCCGGACTCCTTTTGAAACTTTTAAGCCAAATTTGTAATCGTGTTTTTAACTAACGAAGTATGTTTGACTCTCTGATCTGTACAGACGCCAACCCGATGCAAACCGGGTGGATTATTATGGCGATCACTCGGTCACGGTGTTTTTTCAATACGATATTTTGTTCATTTTTGGAGGGTTTCTCACGCCACGGTCACACAGTAAACTAACATTGTTCGTGTACGACGACGAATTTAAAAGTGTAACAATAACGAATTCGCTCCTCTTGCGTGCGTCGGCCATACCCAATCTATCGTAGTCACCGTGCCACTCATTCTCTCTTCCTCTCTTCTTCTCATTCACGCGACTAGAACCCACGGGGGTCGTTTTTCTTTATCATTTCGATTAATTGAAATATCAAAACCAGAATAACAAACGTTGGATTTTTATTGATACCTTACGACAATGATGATTCGCGTTTAAATTGTATTCAAAAATGTAAATATAAATTTTTGGAACTGCGAAATCGATGTTAAAAATAGTTATCAATGTTATACTTTTTATTTAGTATAATTGGCCCTGTTGTATACAACACTTTCTTATTTATTCTGTTATATCATTCATAAATATAGAGACTATAGTCGCATAAATCTGAAAAAACCCTGTTATGTTATTATCCGAACAACTTTGAGATGAGAAATTCTAACAGGAATATATGATACTGGAACTGATAACGTTTGGACTAACTGTTGCTTTTCTTGGTCATTTAAAAATAAATAATGTTGGTTTTTTTTTTTTTTATATAATTGTTTGTTTAATTTCCTTTGTATTTTCATAATTACAGTAAATTATGATTATTATTTTGAAAACTGGTATTTTTATCGAAAATGTTTTATGTCAGAATCTGCATTTTTGTATCACTTATGTTTCCAAGTTCTATCAACAATACTAATTATTTTATCGATGTCGATTATATTGATGATGAAAGTAAACGTAACTTGAGCAGATTTTTCGGTATTTATTTTGATTCTCCATTGTTTGGCCCATGAGTCAATTTTGTTAACTTGAGTTTGGAGTGAATTGGTAACTTGGTTGAGATTTGCACTAGTTGCTAGAATAGCAGTGTCGTCGGCGTATGTGGCAAGGAGGGTGTTATTTGATTGGGGAATATCGGCTGTAAACAAGTTATATAGATCGGGAGACAGATCGGTACCTTGTGGAACTCCGGCATAAATCTGGTAGGTGGACGATAGACCATTTCCTTGTCGTACAACAAAAGATCTATTTTGTAAATATGATTTTATAATGATATAGTATGGAGCAGGCATATAGAGTTTTAATTTATAAAGAAGACCTTCGTGTAACACTTTGTCAAAGGCTTGAGCTATATCTAAAAAGAGTCCTGAACAGTACAGTTGATTTTCTAGGGTAGTTGATATTTCGTCGGTAAATCTATGGATTTGATAAATAGTTGAATGCCTATTGCGAAATCCGAATTGGTTATTTGGGATTAAATGGTTATTTTGGAGAATGGGACGTAATAATAATATATGAAGAAACATATGTGTAAATAAATCAAACAAAATCGAATCATATTATTATTTTAAAATTTAGAAAAGTATTGTGTTTGAATTATGGTTAGAAGTATTTTTCAAGTAAATCGTTATTTTATAGTATTCCCTTTCAATATTTTTCTAATATCGGTAAGTTATACTGATTACTCATAAGTAAAAATAATGTTGATATTTTTATTTGTAACTTTAATACTCGTACCTATACCTATTTAAGTAAGTACTGCACATAAATCAATGCTTGTAAATGAAATAAAACACACAAATGTGTACTTTTAAAAAACAAAAGATTATGTTTATCGTTATTTGAAAAGTAATTAAGTTAAAATCCATTTAAACTTAAATATTTATTTAAGTGGAATTAAAGGTCAAGCCACACTACAGCGGTAAGACTCGTAAAGGCGTTGGATTTCGTTGCGCGGTGTACATGCGGCGAACCGCGCTTATTTGGAAGAGATTGAAAATCATCAAGAAAATATATCATTTTTATTTTATTTCATAGAAATTATTTACTTTAAAATAAAATATAATCTCAATTCATTTGTATACTCTGTCTTCTGAAAAAATAAAATACTAATGAATCTTTTGACTTATATATTACGAGTATATTTTTTTATATCTTTAATAAATAAAATACTAATACAACTACAGTCGCATTTTTAATTAAGATGTATTATAATTATTTCAAGCATATTATTATTTTCAACCATTTTGAGTATCTCAACACTCCTGATAAGGAAAAGAATGCGTTTTAAAGTTTATTCGTATAATAAAACAAGAGAAGAAAATACAAATTTAACAATTTAAGATTCACATTAATATAAAATATTTAGTTCAGAAAACATATTATGTTGAAAATTTTATTTTTTTAATTTTTTTTTAATAATGTAACAAACACATTATGTATGATAAAATTATCATCTAAAATGTATTCATATTGACGTCAAATAAAAACTATATAATATAAAGTTTGTGTAAAACCCAGTATTTTCCCAGATATTTTTTATCTGTTGGAACACATTTTATGGCACTTCAGTCTATGGTATGAATTTATGATATAAATAAGTACAATTGGCGGATTAATTATTGAATAAAAAACGTGCCAAGTTATTTCAGAAATTATACAGATCGGATAAATAGCGGACTCTAATAAAAATCAGTAGCTGGAAATCGCAGATAATTTTTTTTTTTTTTTTTAAACAACTATTCCCAAATTCGTTGTAATTATTAAGCATAAGCTCAATTGATATGTGATTCCAAATAAGAGGTTCAATTTTTTTTAACTGTACAAATATTTTTCCAATATTCTTGTGGCATACATCGACTCGGAGTGTGGTTTTGTATCTATCAATGTTGGAACACACGGATGATATGGATACTCTACGGTGTTCAGAGATCGTTCAATTAGAAATAAACCGGACTCAAATAATCACGTTTTCCTACTCATGATTTTTAACCCAATACATCAGATTCTCTTCAAATGTTTGTCATAGTAGATGATGAAGCATTTGGGTCACACAAAAATGTATTTAAACCATGCCTCGGTCGTGGTGTTACTCCAGAACGTAGAGTATTTTATTATGAACTGTTCTGCAGGGTTCGAAGATAAGTAAAATATGGCTTTGGTTCCCAAGTAAACAAATGGAATATTCAACATAATCTACTTTTAGTCAAACCAGAATACACAGACGACATTATTAAAGCTTCCTGTATTCTCTGTAACTACTAACGTAAAAAATACACTTCCCATGTTTAACCATGCCTACAATTCGCATATCTATTGATGTAAACTTTTGAAATAATTTTCCATAAATATTCATGTTTTTCCACGCTCACCATAAATATATTTTTTTGTTAAATATACTCATACATTTACGTATTCAAAAAACAAATGTAGTTATTTTTTTTTTTTACATACTGAAAATGACTACAACATCGTGAATTTTGCACTACAATGTGACAAGTTTCGTCGTATAAACAAAACGTTTCCCTTTCTTATGTTACATTGTGGATTGAAAAAAGAATCATGCAAACAACTAAGATTCGAAGAGGACGGTACTAAAATATTTGGTTAAAACATTCACTCTAATTTTAAACTATTGTTTGCTATTGATATTAAAATAAAAAATACATGTTCTTAAATGCACTACATTACAGAAACAATATGACTTCCAATCGATGAAACTCAAGCAATATACTATATGATAAATTATATTTTAATACCATGGTTAGGTACAACCATGTAAATAATTTTTTTTTTTTTTAATCGATAATGAATTAATATCTATTGTTATTCCCATTAATAAATGATGTCAGGAATTTTATGAATTCCTTTTTAAATAAAAAAAGTATAATTATTTTGATAACCAACCTATTTTGTTGATTTAACAAACACAGCTTTATCCATTTTATTATAACCTTTATTTAATTTTTCTAAGTAATAATTGAATAAAAAATGTTCAACCGCTGAGTATTGTTATTAATAAACGCGTGGGAATGTATATACATAATGGAATGTTTCTTTTCAAAGTAAGCAGTTTTTAAATGAAGCCATAAATTAATTGATTTTATTGGACATTCCATGTATTTCTTTAAAATACACATTTCACTCAGTAAAAATTAAAATTAATATAGGTTTAGAAATTAAAGAAAAACAAATTTATGCAATTATTTATTTATGCCAAATACTAAAATTTTCAAGCACACGATGACAATAATATGAACATATTTTTATACAATAATTAAAATAAAATATGGGCGTAAAAATACGTATTTTAATATTTCTATGATGAATTCATTGAAAAATTACAAACTAGTCGTAACAGAAATCTGATAGGCCTCTTTATAATCATACAACATAGTATGTCTAAATAGTTAAATCGTTAATTTGCAATTTGCTCTTTTTTTACAGAAACTTCTTTGTTGTATGACAACAAGCACTACCACGAAGAATGTTTGCGTTGCAATTCGTGTGGAATGAACCTAACCGGCCCGAACCAGAAACGGGCCAGAAGGTTCAAGAATCACATTTTGTGTGATCTGCACTTTGCTGACGTTGCCCTGATGGAGTGCTCAGATTTCATGCAACAACTTCGCAGCTTTAAACCACAATCGCTCGGTTGTGCCGTGGCCAGAAGGAAAAGCTCCACTACGCTCATATTCCCATTACCACCTCAAGCGTGTGGAGGTAAGTGTAGTTTTTTCATTAAATGCAGTGATTTGATTCAAAAAAAAAAATTCCCAAACACTCTCAGCAATTTACAAATGAGCCATCAAAAACTACGTGACTATCCAAATTTTCATTTAGATATAACATTTTTTTTTTTTTTTTTTTTTAATTTTAAACTTTATTATAGATTCTGTTTATGGTAAAAAATCACCAAATAATAACACTCTTCGAGTATTCTAGATCATTATTTATCATAGCTCATTTTTAATGTATTCATCAATAAGCACTGTGAATTTGAGCTTTATTTAGCCAAAGTAAACTTTCTAAAAGTTGACCTACGCAAAACACAAACTGCGTATATATGTTGATGTTGTAACTTGTACAACTGATAAAGATAGAATATATTTTTTCTCCTCTGATTGATTCAATTCGCGGAAATCATAAGAGATGATACGGAATTTTCTTAACATCTGTTATTGAATCGTATCGTTTCACTGTTAAAAGAAGGATAATTTGTGACCGGGAAGTGCAGGGAATGCAGGTCAGAGGCGTGAGACAAAAGGAGAAAGCAAATGAGTGTCTTTCGATAACATGCATACAAAGGGCGGGCAGCGGGAGCGGCAGTCGTGGAATAAAGAAAGCGGAAAAGAAAAAGAAAAAGAGGAAAAAGAAAAAACCCAGCGAAAAGCTGTCACTCGGCGTTGTCTAAGTCACGCGAGGCCACTTCAAAGTTTCCCTTCGCCGCCACCGTGTGTCATTACACTCGAGAAGTTACGTTTGGCGAACACGCCAAAATTCAATTTGCTAGTCCGCCTGCTAGCTAGTGTGTTGCTGTCCTCGACGCCAGCCACTCGTGTATACCGTTCCGACGCGTGCAAACACACACACACACACACACACACACACACACACACACACACACACACACACACACACACACACACACACACACACACACACACACACACACACACACACACACACACACACACACACGCACACGCACACTCGCACACGCACGCGCACGCGCGCACGCACGTCCGTTTCTTGAGACGACGACGATGACAATTATTACAATAGTGATGAAAATACGCGTAAACAGCCGCCACTGTCCCCGCGTGTTCGCGACCGCATCGTAATTCGAACCACTATTATTATTATTGTTGTTGTTGTTGTTGTTATTATACGCTGCCATATTCGAATCGAGATCGGCTGCATTATACCGATTATGTCAAGTGTACTCACCGTAT
Organism: Therioaphis trifolii; assembly: GCA_027580255.1. NCBI lineage: Eukaryota > Metazoa > Arthropoda > Insecta > Hemiptera > Aphididae > Therioaphis > Therioaphis trifolii. The sequence goes on along the minus strand of CM050406.1, from coordinate 44,076,312 downwards.
CCCGCCGTGTCGATAAAGTTCGATGACAAAGTGTTAATTTAACAACGCTGCTCGTATTAGGACGGAATATTAAAACTTATTATCGATAACGCCTCTTATGCCAAGATCTATCGAACGTTAACCGCCTGCAAAATATGCCGCGCGTCGCTGTGATATAAGCCTACGTATGAACCGAAAAAATTATATACATACATAATTTGTTTAAATGTAGCCATCAATTGATAGAAAACGAAAGTTGCACACAAAAAAATAACATCGAAAAAATACATTATGAGTTGCAAGGTGTTTTAAGTGGATAATAGTATGTCAGTGCCTTATTACTATATACATACATAACGTATATGTTTTTGTATACACGTACAATATTTTGATTAACAATAAAATCCCGATCTTATCTCTGGTCAACAAAACACAGATAATTTTACCCTGTCCCTGTTAATCGAGAATCTTTGTATTTTCATGCGATATGAACCATTTTCAATGTCGATCGATTATTATAGTTATTTGATTTTTGTTTCCAACCGGTTTTTTTAATAAAGCTCATACACATCACGTAATTGACCTAAAAACAGAAAGCAAATAAGAATTATCTCGTGCTTGGGATAGACAATATTTACATAAAGTATCTAAAGTGAACGTAGACATGAATAAAAACTAGGACTAGGAAGTAGACGTGTATGACAAACGGTTATTTAAGGTTATAATTCTCTGTTTTTATATTTTGATTTAAAGAACAGTCAAAAATCAAATTGAAAATGAAACTTCTTGCTTATGTAGTAAAATTATACTAAAAGAACTTTCCAGTGACACTTTTATGAATGTTTACCAATGTAAAAAACATAAATGCTTAAGTACAATTTAGAGAAATTTAGAAGGCTCGCCCCTTCTTCTTACGAATTTGTAGTCTCCATTGAGAAATATGAGTCCTATTATTTTTAATTTATCAAATTGTGTAACGCTGTTTTCAATTTCAAAATTGGCAATACCAATAAAAAAGAATTGTTCATTTAAGTTTTATTTCATCAATTGCAAATAATTCACAGTATAAAATAGGTGAATGTGCAGGTACATAGTTTTAAAAATGTAGTAATTTTATAGTTTTAAAATTAACAGTATTGAAAGTATATTCATTAGCGTAGTTTGCATTTTATTATCTGAACAACAAAAAAAATTATACATACCATTGAATTTATAATTTAGTTTTTTATTTGTTTACAAATTTACTATACAAACATGATTTTTTTTGTTGTGTATAATGTTATTTGTATATAAATATATATATATTAATTTTTTTACTGTGTGGGCCGCACTTAAAAATAAACAGAAAAAAACATTTTATTCAAATTTGTTAATTTTATTAGTGACGAATATGACCGGTACAGTTAAATGATTTTTATCTGCATATTTTTAATAATTTAATACATTTTATATTTTGAATTGAAAAGAAAAGAAAATACATAATTAAAAAAAAAAGGTTTTACTTGATAAAAAGAGAGTAAAATAAAAATTCTACAATTAGATGTTAAAAATTGAAGAAACACTTGTATCTACTAAATCTACAATTAATCTATAAATTAAACTATAACAATGATTCTCCAATTTTAGTTTATTGGTGGAAAATGTATATAATAATATATATTATAAGAAATAAACCTCTTTCTACCATAGATCTAACATAAAATGAAAATTTTATAATTTATTCCTTGTTTTCTCATTGATTTTACTTGATTGACTATTAATATTGGTAGCCGTGGACCACAAAAAATGGGCCAAGTGTTAAAGAAATTGCAAAACTTCCTCTACAACTCAAATTGAAACAACCTTTATTAGTGTAATTGTTACTAAATTGATAATCAAATAAAATCCTAAGTAGATACGTCAAAATCTTAGGAGTTTTGATAACTGTCACTGGTTTGCGAAAAGTATGAGTAAGTAATAAAAGAGGTGGAGGGGAGAAGTTCTACGTGTCAATTTGGCGAACATTGTTCCAGACCCCATAAAACGTTGCAATTTCATCTATGCATGAATGAGATAATATTGTTTTAGAACAATCATTTTATAGTTTTATATTTTATTGATATCTCATAAACATAATTTCTTTCATCACGTTCCATATACTTAGATAGTTCAAACTCGTAAAAATATATTTTCTCAAAGAGTACTATGGTTGACTAACCTAACTTAAAAAATGATAAATTTTACCATTTTTATTAGAAAGTTGATCATGAATTCGTGGAAAATAATTTATTACCATACTACAAAAACTAAGAGATTCGTTCAATCGAAGAACTATCAATCCGAAAACATTGATACTTTTATTTTAGTATGAAGTCTTAATAGATTTTAAATTTTAAGTGAAGTGAAGAATCTATTGATATTACAGTGATGTTTATTTTTTTTTTCTTTAGTCATTTTCCGATCTACTTAACTTTATCAAAAAGTTTCATCAAGCGACTCTATAGATCAAAAATCGAATGTAGATGGTACTTAGAGGGTTGATTTTTCTTTCTTCTCAATAGCTAAAGTCCATAAGGGAGGAAAAGCAACCGAAAAAAACGAATAAAAACGATAAAATTTCCCGTAAATATGACTTTAAAAAAATTTAGTTATTTAGTTAAATCCCTAAAGATAGTATTGTTGGAAATTTGGAACATATTTGATAAAAGTTTCAAAAATTTGACAACTTTTGGGTTAAAAATAAAACTTTCAATATACCTCATTTTTTAACATTTAATTTATAATCAATTTTTTTTAAATTGAATAACAGATTCTGAAAATATATTATGATTTCACTTATATACTTAACTTACGGTATTGAAAAATCTAAAAATTTTACAAAAATATTTCCTTTGTTCAAACAAAAAAATTTAATCAAGTTCGATATGGAAAACCAACAGACAATTACAGTAAAAGCGTAACAATATATAAATGGCGTATTTTTACACTGAAGTTTTACTCAAAATCGTTTAACTAAAGAAATGATACATCATTTCATTAAAATTTAATAAACTATTATCTAGCCTGAGAAATAAAGAATACCCACGGTATGAAATATGTCCAGCAATTTTTTTTCGGAAATGTTTACAAAATCAGTTACATTTTATACATGTTCCCGTTTATATTTTTAACAAGGATTTAATCTAATGGAATAAAATTTATATTTATTTCTAATAATTTAAATTAAAGAGTAAATTTAAAAAATATTGACTCAAATCTAAATTTCACTTAAAACAAAAAAGCACATTTCATTGAAAAATTGTTTGATTTTCATTTAAGTTATGTTTATAACACATGTATTATATATACAAATTCATTTTACTTAATTCCAATAATGAATATTTCTACTTTTTTTTTATCATTTTTGTTTTATTCTATTTCGAAACGATTTCAATTATAGTTTGAAGATTGTGTTAGATGTGATCACTTTCAATATAATAAAGTGGTAAAATCATTTTATGTTATACTTTATTTAGTTCCATGTCCATAATAATTAAGTAAATAGAAGGAGATTGTTTATAGTTCGATAATTTTTAAATATATACAATTTTATCACCACTAAAATAAATAATTCCATTTTATATTTACGGAATTTGATTTCAATCTGGAATTAATGAAAATAAAAAAAAAGGAACATTAATTTTTTATTACATTTTATGTTATATAATAAAACTTAAAGTAAATCGACATGAATGTTTGTAAATTTAAATGAATTTCTTCCACTAAAGCTCATTTTCTACTCAATTTCGACTTCTCCGGTCATTGATTGAAATTAATCAATATTTATTTTTATTTATGCATGACACATAATCATAGGTGAGCTATTTCCGACCGAAAATCGAAAAAGAAACACCTACGCGTAAATTGAAAAAGCTACCATAATATATTAATTTCTTTTTCACATCCAAAAGAGGGCAGATATTTGCTTTGATATTGAGTAATTCATTATTTTTCTAGAGTATTGAAGTAAGTACTATTTCATATTTGCAATGCCATGTTGAATTTTCATCAATGCTATTCGATTATAATGTTAACTAGAGAAATTAGGTCACAATAAATCATTATTAGCATTCGATTCGGTCCACATCCCCACCTTAGTTTCTCAACTCACGTCTTTACATATTCCGAACTCACTCTGCAATTTTATTTCTGCGCTCTTTTCTCAACGTTCACTTAAATTCACTTCCCCTTCCGGTACCATTTCCTACAATCTTACTCATAGAGGCCTTCCTCAAGGGAGTTGTCTCAGTCCTCTCCTTTTTAATGTATACATGTTCCCTATTTGCAAATCTCTAGTTTCTCCCGACTTCAAAATCCTTCTATACGCAGATGACATTGTTTTATTTTCTACCAATAAATATATTGAAAGATCCATCGAAATCTTAAACGACGCCTTAAAAATCCTTTCCACCAGTCTCTCGGAGGCTTTTTTCACCACAGCTCCTGAGAAGAGCCATTTTATTATTTTCACTCGAAGACTAATCACTGTTCAACCTCACATCGTGTTAGACAATCAAATAATACTCCCTTCAACTTCAGTCAACTACCTAGGCCTTAAAATAGACCCCAAACTAAGATGGGTACCACAATTTGATCATCTCAGAGGCATAACCTCACGATGGTCTAACTTTCTTCGCGCTACAGCAGGCTCTAGCTGGGGATCACATCCTTCGTGTCTCCTAAAAATCTTCAACGCTGTTATCAAACCTAAAGTTGATTATGGATCTTTCCTTTTCGCTTCGGCTTCTCTCACTCACCGTAAAAAAATTAATTCAATTTTGTCGTCTTGCCTTCGAACCATCATTGGCGCCTTGCACTCTTCACCTCTTGCTTGCCTGGAAGTTGAATGTGTCTGTCCGCCGATCGAACTCAGAAGTCGACGCTTAGCTAAATTCCTCTTAAAATGTTTATCTTCCCCAAATCATACTCTATACGAAACTTTTATCTCCATCAAAACTTCTTGGACTTATGTATCTAAAACTCTTCCCATTGTCGCTTCCGTCGCCTCCTCATTTTCGTCATTTTCCTCTTTAATTTATCGGTCAGGCCTCCGGCTCCAATTATACGACACTCCGTACCTCGCTTTAATACAGTTTCCTGATGTTACCGTTTCATCCAACTTCCTTTGTTACTCTTCCAGTGAGTTAGCTCGCCTCCCTGACTCCCTCGTGGATTGTTTGTTCAATGACTACATACTTTGTAACTTTCCCAACTCTCTACTAGTATTCACAGATGGTTCTGTTTCAAAGATTACTGCCGGCTGTTCTTTTGTTATCCCTTCACTCAATATTGCCTATTCTGAAAACTTGAACGCCCTGGCGTCGTCATTCACCGCAGAATGTTACGCTATTATTGTTGCCTTACAGTTCATTTTTTCCCTCGACTCCAATTACTTCCTCATATTGTCTGACTCATAATCTTGCCTTCTTGCCATCTCTTCCGATTCGTTTAGTTCTTGCCTCTCTCCTCTAGTACTCATTATCAAAAACCTAACGTTCCGACTGAGCCTCGTGAACAAAATCATTAAGTTCTTATGGATTCCCAGTCACGTCGGTATTGCTGGAAACGAGCATGCTGACCAATTGGCTTTTTCGACGAAATTCTCGAAACAGATTCCCTGTTTTAAACTACCTGCCTCCGATCTCCTTCCCATTCATCGTAAACTTTTACACAACGCTTGGCAATCCAAATGGTCTTCTTTACCTCCCAATTTTGCCTCGTGGCACAGGCACACTGTCCCTTTAATCCCTCGAATCCCATGGTTCAAGAATCTAAATATTCCAAGGCGTTTGATTGTCGCATTCACTCGCCTTCGCGTAGGGCACAGTCTTCTACCTCACCATTCCTTTAAGCTTTCCCTCAATTCTTCCCCACTATGTACTCGTCACCACTATGATGCGATTTGCGACTTCAACCATTTAATATTCGATTGTCCTTCCCTTCTACCAAGTAGACATCTTCTTTTTTCATTTTTATCTTCCTTTGGCTACATCACTCCCGATTCTAATTTTCTTCTTAACTCTCATTCCATTCCCATTATTTATTCCATAATTAACTTTATCTATTCTGCTGGCTTCCTAATTTAAAATTGTTCTTGTTGTTGTTTGTTATTAGTTATTTTATTTATTTTTACTATCGTTATTTCCCTTATATCTTCATATAATTGTATTATCAATTAATTGTATTGTTATAATGTTTCTGACAAATGCAAAATAAAAAAAAAATTAAAAAAAAATCATTATTCTTCATATGCTGATTTGTAAATTTCTTTTGAAAATCAAATTATTCATCAAATAAATATGGAATGAAACTTCAGACATCATTTATCAACACGGTTAATAAATATTTTTCTTTATAATCATACCCATACGGTATCACTTCATTAGATATAAGAAAAATAAATTAACTTACGGCAGTACTAGTAAATCAATTTTCAGTATTCTATCGAAAATAGTAATTCATATTATATCAGATTGAATTAACATGTTAAACTAATACTTTCTTTTCACTTAAATAATTTCGAGTGATATTAAAATTAATTGCACAAATAGTACAACTGTCATGATAAATATGACAGTTTTACTAAATAAACTTTTTAAATTAATATATTTATTCTTCTATTTTAGATCATAATATTAAAGTTATTTTGATAGGTACTTCTCAGACTAGACCTATCCTTGATATAATAACTTGTGGGCATTTTTTGAAGTTTATGTCTCGAATGACATCTCTTTTTATCTAAATTTTCTATCATTGTCTACATATTGCTGTCACATGACTATATTGGTAAAATACACGAATACCGTAGCAGTGTCTCAGTGACCGATGGATATTCAGTATATATACATATATTATATGTGCATACACAGTACACACATATAAACAAGTATATGTAAAGAATATAATAACAAATATTTAACACGCACGTAAAGATTTTATTAAACAACTAGAACAATGTCACAAGAGTGACAAAATAATACTAGAGAGTAGAGACAAGAGATCCAATTGACAATGACAAGATTATCTAGACTGATAAAAGGTCTGCCAGATGGGCTGGTTATATAATTGCCGGTGACATCCATCGATATCCCGTATGAATTAAATGTAGGTACTGTCGTTGTCTTTTCATTGATAAGGCTTGATTCAAAATTTTGTTTATTGTTCACTAAATTAAATGTTTTACGCGAGAAATTGGGATTTTGAGGTCACGAAACAAATGAATCATGTAAGCATAACAATTTTAAAATATTTTATAATAACAATTTTTAAATTTGCACTGCTCAAGCTTATTTTTGTTTACAATTTCAAAGTAGAAAATTCTAATAAATATTTGTGTGTTATATAATATATAAATATTGTATATTATACAATATTGATGAAGTGTGTTATATTAACGTATATGCACTAGGATATAACAGTGCACTGTCTATTTCTATTTACTCAAATAGTTTATTCGAATTCTGTGCAACTCTTAAGACTAAATACTTCGCATTTTTGATCAATTAATTTTTTTTCCTTTTATTACAAATTTCTAAAAAATATACTACACACTGACCAAAGCAATTTCTTTAAAAAACAACTATTATTTTCTTATATTTTTTTTTTTTTTTAGTTATTACTGATTAATCAACAGACAATAAGCATGAACTATGACAGATTGGTCTCATAATGACATGAAAACAAGAATTTCTTTGATCATTTAATAAGAAACCTTAATTTAAATACTGTAATGCTCGTATATTAAAACAAACAACAACACACGTTGTTCTTTGTAAGATAAAATGTAGAGTACCTAATGAGCAATATAGTGAAATATGATCACCATTACGAGTTCTTTGAAAAATATTTACGTTTTAAAATCTGTTAAACATACAATGATTTACAGTAGTTTACATTTGAAATTTAATATCGTTGTAGACGTAAATAAATCTAGTTATTAATTAATAGAATATATTTTAATGTGAAACGACGTTTACTATATTTTACGAGTAGGTATTTTGAAAGTCAAATTTTGAGAAATATATCAAAAAAGTTTTTCTATGTACGCTACAGTTAGAATAACGAATGCACTACAATAACAATGCAAAACTTATTTTGTGTCCGTTATATACGAGTGTATAACGTACTATCTTTTTAAAAACAAACATTATTATTTAGAAATACCACAATGGCGACGAAAAAAATTCATGAAAGTTTTCCGGGTAGTTTGAACTTTTTTTTTACAGAGCTCGTTGATAATACCTAATATTTTATTTTATGAATTACATTGAACATTTATATCATTGCTATTGTTTCAATTGTTTTATTTAAATTATTAATTTTACTTGGTTTTAAATGAATACTCAGAAATTATGCGCAGTATTCATCGATACCAACCAGTCAGTTGCAATATAATGTCAACAATTAATTGACTATGTTTCATTGTATTACGATAAATAAATGATACAAAAATATAACTTATTTAATTTTCGTTGGGATGACGTACTTTATAAAATTACATTTCACATAATTACAACATTTTCGCTGAACAAAATGATAAACTTAACAGTTAATATGTTTTTCCTCGAAACCAACAGCAGTAAAAAAGCGTTAAGCAAAACGCCACGACTTCAGAGAATCGCTTTATTATTTTTTTTTTTTTATGTTACTTTACTTTTTACCAAACCCTAAGTATACAAAAAATATTTACGACGTGTAACATATTATTTCAATATGTAATGTTTTCGGCACAATAAACGTTGGATTTTGCGCATGAATTTTATCAAGACGAATCTAAGCGTGTGTATATGAAATAATATACAGTAGTCTTATGGGTTTTTCATTTTTGAAAAGTTCGCATGGTCTTAATACTGAAGTTCTGCTTGAAAGTTTAACACACTTATTATCGTCCCCGTCGGTGCGCAATGCTGCAAACGATATTTATTTAAATTTTACGACCTAGACCGCGTACGTACACGGAGGAGCGTTAAATCGCTCGAGTGCCCGACGATTCTCGAGATTAAATATTTTATTTCACACACACACACACACACACACACACACTTATACGCACTCGCGTGAAAAACAGTAGAATAAAAAAAAATCGAGGACGCTCAAGGGTGACGGGGAGGTAATTCTCGGTTTATTAGGACCGATTTCCAAACAGAGCACGTCGCACGTATCACGCGATAGTGATAATAATAATTTTAACAATACTACGCGGGCTTTGTTGCATCAGATCGGAGAAACGGCCGTCGGACCGACTCCCGCGATCGCGTTTCATCGTGGAGAACACCGTTTTCGTTGACTCGGCGGCGGCGGTGCGGCGCCGCCGACGTCGACTCGCGAATTCTTCAGATTATCAACAGTTCACGCGGCAGCCGTCGACTCTCGGGACGCGGCGCGCCGGCCGCGTGGGAGCCGGAGAGTGTGGTGGTGTGAAGCGATTCGGCAGAACTATTCCGGATAGTTCGATGAATTAATTATTGACATTTCTTTGACAACAATGTGCGACGACGACGACGAGTGGTTTGTCGAGTGGGAGATGGGCACGGTGGGCGGTGGCAGTGGCGGCGTCACGCCGAAGGACGCCGGTGACGTTAAGTGTTATGTGCTTTTCGGCGGTGCGCGAGACGCGTATCGTTAAACGGTCGTCTTCGCCATAATAACAATAACGATAATAATAATAATAATAATAATAATAATAATGATAATGATAATAATATTAACACCGAGAGGACGTATTTTAACGTTTCTCAACACTTCGCCCGAAGTCTGCACACGACCGCGAGCTCCTGTACGTACACTTGACGCGCATGACAATAATGATGATGATAATAATAATGATAACGATAATAGTGCACTGGCGCACGTGGCATGGGCCCGGTGACACGTCCTTTTTCGCGTGCTCGGCGGTTGACGCGAAATCGATCAAGTCACCGGTTCGACTACGGACCAACAGTTTTTCAGCAGCTCTTGATTTACGGTTTCGACAAGCGACCGCTGTAAGACGTGTCATACCATCCGTTGTGATTAGTAATAATTCAATATCTGGTTTTAAACAAAGTGCGTGAGTGAGACTAAAGCCCCTGATTGCGGTCGAAACGACATTTTCAGGTTAAAAAAAAAATTCAAAAAAATCAACTTTGTCGATGATTAAAATGTGTAAATGACCAGGTGTTTCGTTTGAAATGGGTTGTTTTCGTTCTAAAAGTTTTCTTCGCTGTACATGAAACGTGAAAAACTTTTATTTTGTGTTTGTTGTCACCGGGCATTTGTCTAATATTCTCTCACACCCTTTTCCCTATTGAGACACGAATTATTTTCGATCGAGAATCAAACGCATTTGCCATTTGCGTGATTTTATTTATGCACATAAAAAGTAAACGTACAACTGCTGTAAGAGATACAATAATAATACAGGTCGGAAATATATTGAGTCTTATTTTTTTCAACAAATAAAAAATAAAATAAAACTAATAAATATTTAAAAGCATGCTGGACGTAACTTTAAAACAATTTATGGTTTATATTTAGTGTTTTAAGTTTGAAATATTTCAATGAAACTATGAAAAATATTTATTTTTTTCGTCCTCTCTATAGATAAGTGATTTTTGATTACACATAGAAAATATTGATACTGAATGATTATCAACGTTGGTTATGGTTTTCACTATAAGTAAAAATGTAATAAAAATAAAATATTGTTCATTTTAATATATTAATTAAAACTGAAGAATATATAAAAATACGGAATTATTAATCATCAAACCTGTTATATTAGTTCTAAAAAGATTACTTATTTATGCTTATGAACTATGATTTTGAATTCTAAAATAATTTAAATTTAATCTTCAAGTTACATTTAACATTAAATAGCAACCTATATTGTTTCTTGTCACCTGTTGCCTGAATTGATTTATTACTTTTTCATAAAATTGACATACTTTGCATAATATCTCACTTTATGAAGTTATACATTTTTTTTAATAGGTATTCATTTATTTTATAAAGTTCACCCAAATGAAATATTTCATGAAAATTTCAGGAAATTTTTCAAGAAAATAAATGTCATGAATTTTTAAAACCCTAAGTATGTATATACTAGTTAGTACAACGATGGCCACACTACGCTCGTTCCGGTACTAACTTAAAAGTAGGAAACCCGATTAAAGTTTATTGAAAATGCAAATTGCGTAAAAAAAAACAAAACTATATCGGGTAAGTGGGAGTGGACTTTCATTTATAGATAATTGATTAATGATAGATAATTTCATAACATAGATACATTATACCATACAAAATATCTGCCTAAATGTATGCATTTCTTATTACTGTATTCACATTTAACTACGAAAATCCTTTACCTCTTGGTAATCCGACGATTTCGTAAACGCAAAAGCAGTTGGTACGCAAGGTATGCTGCAGCGGAGCCGCATAAAATTGCCACGATCGGATTATCGAACACTCTATAACGTCTAAATATAAGTTGGCATATACAGGACATTTTATAGCCCGGTATACAAGGCATCACATTGTATACTGTTTTATTCGCCGGAGGTGGACTAGTTCTTTTAAGCCTAATATGTAAAATTTATTAGGAGACCGTTAAACTTTTTACGAAAAAACGTCTTGAAAAGATTTTAAAAAACGTTATAATACAACGTATATTATAGTATATTATACTCATATAATTTCGTGTAATTAATAAAAATTTTAAAAACTAAAACAAGGTTTCAAGAGTGTTAGTTGGAACCGACAAAATGAATACAAACCGGAACCCAACCAGAATACTGCTTTGTAAACACTTGCTATAATAATCGCAGCATGCGAGTCATTTGTGAGAACACGATATAAACGTAGAAACGCAACAATAACTCTCAGGAAAATCTGTGGTAATAATCAAGGCCGCAATCAAAGAATTGCAACTCCTAAGAAAATTAGCTATTAAACATTATTTACTTAATAAAACCAAGTAAAAATAGTGTAAAATTACCATTTACGTAAATTATTAGCTATAATAAATAAATAAATATATATATAATATATATACGTATTTAGAAATGCAATAAAACATAATATATTATTTAAATTGTACACAAATATTTTTTTTTTAATTTTTATGTGATTATTGTTTTACTTACTCTGATCAAACTAATCATCACCAAACAATATATATTTCACCATACGTTTTTAGGACATCGTATTTTACTAATTACTAGACTGCATTATTATTACAATATATTATTATTGTGGTAACATCATATTGTTATTCAATACGGTGGTTACTTGTGAAAAATCATATTACATTTACTCCAAAAAGAATTTAAATAATTTTATACCCTAGAATAAAAGCCCACCTTCCCCGCCATAGATCTAACCCTGGTCATAATAGTATAAAATAACTGTTGTTTAAATAGTTCGCCTCGTCTCGGCATCGTGTTTTTACGAGGCATTGCGAACGGGTATTCCATCGATTGATCCGAATAAGTTTCTTAACAGTCAACATAGCAGTAGCAGTAGCAGCCCGGAGCTCACGCGACGTCGTCGACTCCGCACCACCACGTTAAATCTCGTTTTACGACCCACCGTAGTTCACGCCATACGCACATACAGGAGGGACCGATGTCACCCATACCACCAACTCCCACTGGCAAACAACCCGTCAATATCATTGACAAATCAATCACCATACACGCACACACACACACACACACACACACACACACACACACACACACACACACACACACACACACACACACACACACACACACACACACACACACACACACACACATACACACTCGCGCGCGCACGCACAAATGCATTATAAATACAAGTATCAAATTTTTACGATGAATGTTTTATGGTTATTTACTAAATATTGCAACTTTTACACGAACCTTATATAAAATTATAATTCGATATACACGCGGACGCGCTCTCGCTCGCGCTTTAACGTTTTATTTGATTTCACCGAGGTACGTGACTCAACGGCACCACTCTCGTGTTGACTCGAATCGTTCCGATAATTGAATGACATTACGGGGGCGACCGAAAGTTTGAACAAATATTGTGTTATTATGATCCACGGTACTATTATGACTGTAGGGTTTCGTGTTGTGACGGATTTGACCCCACGACATCGTAGTGGGGAAATGATTTATATTATTATATATACTATCGACTTGAACTGTTATTCGATTCGCTATCGGTCAAAAGCCCTCTTTTACACTGCTCGGAGGAAAGTCTGTTTCAATTTCAACACCGTCAAGTATATCGAACCCTTGACATGAGTTAGATACAAAATGCCTATTACAACATTAGTTTTTGTTTCTACAAACTGATCAGTTCTAGTTATGTAAAAAAAAAAAAAAAAATGGAAAAGAAAACTATTGAAAAAAATTAAATACGATTTTCAAACTTTTTCGAAGTTCTGTCGAACTTAATCTCGAAAATACGATGACTTATAAATTCGGTAATATTCGTTTTAGCTACTTTCTTTCCATAAGTCATGTACTTATACGATTAAAGAACAATACAACAAAATATAATAGCATCTTTTATCATATTTTATGTTTGACGCACTTACATTTTTTCCCATTGAGTCCTCCTTTTGAATGAATACATGTAGGAATAACGAAAACTTAACTTTGTAAAATTTTATTTTATTTTTCAAGGTGAGTGTCTTATCTAAGATCATTATTCTATCACATAAAAGAAATTTGAAGTCATGTCATATTCTCCTATACACGTTTTTCAGTATTCTACTGGATACGATTGTATCAAGTAAAATAAATGCTTGAGTTAAGAGACAAATATCCGTTTGAGAGTATCAAACTACAATCATTCATCAGAATCGTTTGATATCACTATTGAAACTTTCAAGACCATCAAATAGATAATTTAGTGAATAAAACAAATTGTTACCAGAAACGTTAAATAAATCAAAAGAGTTTGGAAAATATTGAAATTCAAAAGCCAAAAGTCTAGGTAAATTTCGGTATTCGATAAAACTATTTTATTATTTGTTTATGCTTTGTAAATAAGTGAAATAAATGTATTTTAATTTTACTGATCATTTCTAACATATCGATTAGTACTCACTGCCATATGTAAAATAATATTTTTTTCATATACCAACCCGTTATATGGTGGTGGGGCGATTACGTAAAGTTTTGTCTAATTTACCTAAGTATCACTTTCAATATAAAAACTTTTTAAAACAAAAATCCAGGATTACGTTTTATTCGCATAAACTATAGATATTTTTCTTTTGTTTGCTTCCTCTTTTTATCTATGAATTAGATTTACCGATAATATATTTCGATGACCATGTATATGTATAACATGAAAAATTCTTTACGATGACCATGTGGAATTTATTATTTTTAGTATTTGACAAAAAGTTACGTCGACGTCATATTATTGGAGGTATGGTACACGCAATAATATAAAAACTCACCCTTTTATGAATAGAGTTCGCAATGTCGTACACCTCACAGACAGGTATTATGGTGTCATCATTTTTTGGGACAACCGATCAATAGCACAACTCTCATTCTTGGGAACCAATTAGGATACATTTTTTCTTTTAACTCGTTTAGTCAAAAGCAGATATGTATAGTACATCACAGTTTTATGTCACATACACACACATCATAATACTTCAATCCAATTGATATTGAGCTCCGATCGTTTTACGAAAGAACTGTTCGTTCCTCACGTTGTGTGTATGTCACGTGTCTCGGCTAAGTTTCACATGCATGTCCATTTTTACGTGTTTATTATATTCTGTAATATTACGTATACTATTTACTTTAAAACATGTTATAGACGATGAGGAAAACGCTTTCATAAGTATAACAAGTGTATTGTACAATAAAAATATAAATATCTTATCAGGTGCGTACACAAAAAAATATTTGGAGGGGGATTACGGTTGTATAATTTCATATGTATATAAAAACAATTTTACTTAATTTCAATGGATTAATTATTTATTTCTCATTATTTTCTTTTTTTTTATATAAAAAATTTTACGATAATAATACGGCCTGTGCGTATTCACCGTATTAATTTTAAAATTAGAAATGTCAATAATAATAATATAGTAATAAACTAATAAATAGTAATAAAACCAACATATTTATATCTCATATCTCCCTCATTGATAGGAACCACTTATATTTCGTTAAATATTCAATACTTTTCCTGAAATTTTTGGGGGGTGAGGTTGAACCCCTAAAACCCCGAGTGTACGCGCCTGTATCTTATACAGTTATGTCATATAATAGAGTTTTCAAACTTTTCAACTCAAAAAATTAAATTAAACTAATCAAGTACTTTTTATTTCTCAGTAGTTAATCAATACATTTCTCCAAACAGAAATATTAAATTTCTAACTCGTAAATTATGAATTTTTCTGTGTTATTTTTATTGTGGAATTATTTTCATCTAGTGGACTAAATAATTGAAATATATCTATTTGCCTTGTATTAAAATAGATCATAAAAAAATTATAAAAATGTCTATTTCAAAATAAAAATGTAATTTAAGTATTTCACACAGATTTACACACAAAATATGAAATTATTTATAGGCGTATTAGATATTATTTCAATAATTTATCAATAATCGCTTTTTTGTTGTAGACATAATCATTTTTTGTATTCTTCAAACTATTTAGATTTTTTGAATAAACAAGTTATTCAATTATACATTTGAGCACTAACCCATCTTTTATCAATAGTATTATTTTTAAATCACGAGTCAAAAGCATATAATATTTTATGCAAAAATATCAACTTTAAACTTTACCCGATTTCTTATTTTTAGAATATATAAATATCTAAAATAAACTTTTTTAATATACCAAAAATTTAATATTCAACCTGCGGAATTCAAATGTACTATTTTAGTCAAATCATCAAAATATAAACTGATTTACGAATTCTTCCTAGACACCTCTTATTGTTTATTGACCTAGTCTAAACGTTATAGTTTGGTTTCACTTAATATGATACACTACGATATCAACTATAATATTTGTTAAAACGTTTTGGTATAATTGGCTCGCATAAATAATATTATATTACATTAAAGAACCACCCACACACAGGTATATTATCTTGACCATTATTTTAAGTGCCCTTTTACCACATGTGTTTTTTTTATGTATTTTTATTAAGTGCTAGTTGTCATCACCAGCTTTTAAGATGCATTACAATGTTTTTCATTTTTAATTTATTATTCATTATATACTCAGTTTCAAATGTCGTCAATTGTTTCATAACGATTAAACAATGTTAGATACTTTCTTTTCACCGTAGAATATCCTTTGTTCACTTATTTGCTTTTTTTACCTCTTTTTGTAAAGCTATCATCTTATCATTAAATGGTAATTTACATTCCAAATATTAAAAAATACTGCCTGTGTACAATGTGTTATGCATTTATTTTTTTGAACAAAAACATATTTTTTTTTTATTCCTATTCGAATATAACTGTTTCTGTTGCTGATCATTGAAATGTTTGGATTACCTATCACACAAAACTTAAACTTATAAATATTAATGATACTCAAATTTAATTATATGAAGTTCAAAGGTAAAATATACACTGAAGGACTTCCGCAATTGTTTAAACCATTGCCAGAAATTTTCGATTTTCCGTGCCATACACTTTATTTCAAAACCAGCGAGAATAAAAGTATGTGTTTTATCATCTCACTCAAAACCACGAGTGGTACGCTTGAGTAAAAAATAAATGTATATTATATTTGTACGAATAAAATAAAGAGTTGTCAGTTCGGTGTAAATAATATAGGAAACACACCAAAATGTTATACAACTGGTGTCATTGTGTAACACCTATACGACCTTATACAATTTTAGATCCACAACAGTAAATAATTGTGAACATTTCTAAAGGAAACGAAAACATTTTTATTTAAAGTGTCGGTGTCACTCGTCTAACAAATGGAAATTATTATCATTCATCAACAATGGAGAAAGAAGACGTTTCACTTGAAATCAAAAATAACCACAATAACTTCAATGAAATAATACATTTTAATATAAAGTATTCAAAATGAACTTCAATGGATGCATATATATATATATATATATATATAGTATATACATTTTATATTATACACTGTATATAAATATATTATCTGAGTAATAATAGCTTTTTCTCGTCGTATTTAGGTTTCATTGCACGTATCTTAATAATGGTAGTTTAATAAAGCAACGTCGATCGCGAGGCCATGGGTAATACTTTTGTGATTACGACACAGATGAGGGTTAGGTAAGGGCGGAGAACATGTATACGCCATTCTTTCCGATGTTTGTTTCTTCTTTTTTATCCCCCTTTTTTTTACTCTAGGTTTTCATGTTAAAGTCTACGAGAATTTATTACAAACCTTACCCGAAGCATAAATTATCAAAACGTCCGCACGAGGTTCTAAAACATCGGCGCACTACTTTTTTTCTTGACACTCGAAATTATTTTGTTTAGTTGACACGTAGTATTTAATAACAACGTACCTACATAGGGACACGCACACGCAAACTCACTCACAATATAATAAGATTACATACATATATTATATTTATCTAAACACATTCACGAAATACGTTTCTGATTTTTTTCCTCGAGTTTGATGTAATACATGTTTTATATGATACAAAGAGTACATTAATAAAATTCACTCAAGCAAGAGTGTAGGTTTTGCCAAACAATACATTTCTAATGCTATGTAAATGTTAACAGTCGAATGGTTTTGATTATCATATTATGGTTATCTTATCATTGTTTTCTCGCCATTTACACTATTATCGAAATTGTTTTCCTTGGACACATTTCATACATCAGTCAAAACTCAAAGATATTTAATCGTTATTTTTTTACATTTTCATTCATTCTCTTGAATTATGTTTTCATTTTTCCGTCGAACCATAAACTCAAACTTTGTTTAAATTATTTAGAAATGGTATGATCTACGGAATTCAATAATACTAAAAGCGTACGCTTGTAAATACAAATCAAAATACAAAATAGTCTGAAATGCTTTTTCAAATTTTTGAATTAAAATTAATCGTGTAAATATATTGAATACAGTATGATTTTAAATAATCATCTTTTGATGTACACAAAAAAAATTAACATAATTCAAAACAGGTGTGAAAGGTTCAAAACAATTTATGAGATAAAACAGCATTTTTATGTTAATTATTTAAATTCTGATATGAATAATTAATAGAAAATGTTACTTTGAAATTTAAAATAAATTTTATGAAATATCATTCATCTAGTTTAAAGAAAAAAGGAATATGAACAAGTCTCGACAGAATATTTATAAAAAGTAGTTTAAAAAGAGTTTCTTAGGTTTTTTGTGTTTAAAATAGTTTTCATTTCTACGTTTTTTGAAATAGAGAAAAAAATGCAATGAATCATAATATTTTTATCACAGTGGAAAAATAGTTTGATTAGGATGTTTTGATGGAAATAAAATTCCCGTTTCAATCCAATAGTAATTCTATCGAAAAACACTATAATTAAATTTTTTAAATAACTATTAAAACTAGTCCTATACATAAAGTTTCGAAAAAAAAATAAATTGAACAAATGAAATTCGGTTGTGATATTACTAACGTAAATCAAAAGATGTACCGTAAAATCTGTTACTTTCAATAAACAACAAAAATGATACTCCTAACAATCCTTACAGCCGAGTCTTCACCTGATTTTATCGTCAAACTAATATTGAAGCTACCACGTGGCACATCCTGATCCGAGTTAATTACATTATTATTATTATTATTATTAATGTTATTACTATTATTGTTGTTGCTTACCAAGCATTTGGGAGCATCGGCGTGATACAATGTGTGTTATTAAATCCACTGACGTAAATCCTCAAGGAAAAAGCCAAAGCCGACGGGTTTACTAGCTGTGGCTTGTGCACCGTACACATACTCAAATGCGTGTATGTATATGTATTTTTCTCTGCCTGCCGATATTGCATGTAACATATAAAATCCCCTCCCTAACCACACACACACGTGCAGACTAAAACGTATAGTCACAATGTAATATGATTATAATATTTATTGTTTTATAACCTACAAAAATATTCTCAGTACGTTAGGCCGCAGCGGGTGATACTGCTCTCGGACCGAACATTTATGATACTGACATGACTTAAAAGATATGCTAATGTTATACACAAAACGTTTTTCGCACTAATTGTACCTATTCCATCATTCCGTTTTATTCCCTTCTGGTTTCCCGATTTATTTACTACCCTTGTGCCAGCAACGTCTCACTCGGTCTGCACGTGTTAATCGCACGCAGGCATTCGATTACACGCGTAATCGCACGGCACACGATTATGTAAATACGCAATGGCGAGTTATCTGTGCACGAAAACGAGGAAGTTCTGAAATCGTCATTAGGAGCGTTTACCTGCGTAGCCGAAATTCACGTACTGTCCTAACATCAAACGTCTTTTTTCCTTTTTTTATGCGAGTGAATGACGCAATGCCAAACGAGCGTTTGTTATATATGTACATATTTTTATTTTTTTTTTTTTTTTTTTAATAGCCTTAGTTCTTGCACTGCGCTTTGCGTATAAAATCCTGGGCAAGATTATACTAGTAGTAGGTACACAACCAAGTTATAACCAAATTTAACGCTTCATTGCCTATAGTTACTGCTAGTGCTTTACCAATGAACCGAGCACTTTGTGACGCATAATAATGACATATCTAAATTATTTATCTGACTATAAAGTCAAATACGTTTCAAGCAAATTCAAGTATGCCCATTTTCAGTGAATAAGAAATTATAATTTCTAAGATCGACTTCTAATTGTATTTTTATCACTTAAGAAAAATAATGTCAAATCGATACTGTTTTATATCTCATATAGCACACGCATTTTCAGTATACATACTCGTATATCTAAATAAATTATAAGAAAATATGAATAATTTTATAAATAATTATATTATATAATTAATTACATTAAAAAAAACTTTTTCATTAAAACGTTACCTATAAGACGGAATTGTTTCTGAATGTATATCAACGATGATAGATTTTTACTCTTATTTAAATTTATAACAATTTTCTATTAGTTGATACTAATTGCAACTAAACAGACGTTCAATTTTTCACGATTTATAATGTTGATCAAAATGTTTGTTTTATGATGACAAAATCATAAAGTTTTTGCGACGGTTATGAGACTTGAAACATTTACCCCTAACAATATTCTCAGAATAATGTTTTCAATAACCTTGAGCTACAGAGACGCAAGGTACAAACTTATATTATTAAAGGTTTAGAATGATTACCCAATAGCTCGGATTATTTTTTTAATAACGTATACAAAGTCGAAATTACTTTACTAGAAATGTTTATAAAATTGCATCAATCATAAACATTATATTCTCTTAGGATTATAAACAGTTGATTAGGTGTAAAGATACAGACTATTTTTTTTTATTAGAGTTTCATTAAAACCATATTATTCAAATATATGGCTAAATAATTAAATTTAAATTTAAATTGATTTAAACCTATTTGCCTTTTATATTACACTTCATAATACGTCATACGTCTTATCATTCATTATGACGTGTAATGATAATTATTTGTGTGTGTCACCCATAAAATCTAACACTATTATTATTTAACTTTAAAACATTGCACTTAGATATTATATTTATTAATTGTACGCATATTCCATAATAATTATCATTAATATATTATACAATACTAATATGATTATAAATATTTTTTTTTGCATTGAAAAAAAATATATATATTTCAATTTTTTCAATTATATTGGTAATTACATTTTTATAATTTTTAGTTTTCAGTTAATTTATTTGATACAAAACTCTTTTATTTTTATTGTCATTTAACAGTCAAATAATAGGTATTTCCAAATATAATGTTATAGCGAATGCTGATGAAATTATAACTAATATTTTCTAATTGTTTATGGTGGATGGCGTGACAGCTAAAATTATGATGTAGATACCAATAGTATTTATTATAATAATAATTTGTCATTTAATTACTTATCAGTAGACGGATTCGTCATAACTCACAATTAATACAATAATAACTTATGGATACTAATACTTATTATTATTTTATTTTTACTGTTGCTCTATAATTTAGTAAAATACTAGTATTTAATTAGTTTAAGATTCATTCATGTACCATTCAGAAAAATGTCTAAATTAAAATTTTAGACTTTTAACATATTTCATATAAAGCATAATTATTCGACAATATTAATGATCAATATAATCATTTGAAAAAAATAAATAAATAAAAAAAAAAGCTGGCAAGTGAGATGATGGTGGTACAAGTTCGTCCTTCGTCCCTTCGGTCCTCGGACAAGATTTGGTGATGAATGTATTAAGTTTTAAAGAAATTATGACTCATTTCTTTAGTATAAAACGATTCTGAGCAAAGCTTTAGTGTAATATAATATATTATTATTTAAATACTGTTTACGTATTTTACGGTTATTTGTATAATTTTTTAAATGCTTGGAAAAAAAACCTTGAGTCACGATTATTGATATTTTTTCGGTATTGATAGTTTAGTATAAGAGTAAACTTGTATTAAAATTTCAGAACTTTCTAACAAATACTCAATATTAAATTAGAAATAAACTTAAAATAAATCAGACAATATCGAAAAAAATCGTATAATAATTTATTAAAGTGTGTATAAAAAAAAATCCTGACTAACGATTTTTGAACTTTTGTTAGGATAATTAGGTAGGTATATGAGTAAGGTCATATTACATTTTCAGAACTTTTTGTCAAATATTTAAAATTATATTACATAAAAACTTTCAAACAATTTGGTAAATTAAAAGTTCTATATTTAAGTCAAAAGTGCTATAATTGTTGTGAAAATATTGAAAAAAGTATGTATTTGATATTGGATAAAATTTTCAAGTTTCTAGCTTCAATACTTTTCGATTTATGACTAAATACCTAAAATCTGAACAGTGAAAATCTCGTTTATGGCGGATTTTTACCGATTTTAGCGTTTTTACTCAGTTTTTCGATAGTTATTCTTGATTACTGGAAAAACTATGGAGATTTTGGAAAAATGACCTCTTTAAAGTGACATCTCAGTTCAATTTGGAATATAAAAAGTTGCTGGACGAAACTTTTGGAAAAGGATTTCTATACGAAAAAGTGTTTACAGAAAAAAAAAATAAAAAAATAAAAAAATAAAGAAAAAAAAAATAAACATCATTGTAAAACCATAAGATCCTTCGCTTCACTCAGAATCTAAAATAAACATCATTGTAAAACCATAAGATCCTTCGCTTCACTCAGAATCTAAAAGTTGAGGAGTAAAAGTGTAAAATGAATAAGAATGAAAATTATTTTTATTTCCTTGGTAAAAACGACTTACCATGATCACAACGAATGATACAATTTTTTTTTTCGAACGTTTTACGTGAGTTCAATGCTTTAATTTCACAAGCCGCCTGGTTTAAAATAAATAAACTGCGTTATTATCGGCAATTTACATAACGTGACCGACATTTTTCAAACATTTCAAACTGACATACCACGATCGATCCGAGTTGTACCAAAAACTATAGTTGCATGATTTGTTGTTTCATTTCTTTTGAGCATCTATTAGCTGAATAAGAAATGCGAAACATCGCGAATCGTATTTGACTCGACCCATCTACGCACCTACGCGGCGAATCCTAATTACGATAAATGATCGAACATCTTTTGTAATGCTCTTTAATCCATCATACCTGCCGAAACTTTGAGAGTTCCTTGGTTTACTACTTTTATTTCACACACTAACGCAAAAAATACTTTCATCGCTTAATTCAATGCGTAACACATGTATTATAAACTTCTATCTCATTTCGTATCACATTTACACTCTAGACCAAATAAAGTAAAATATTTTCATGTTCTTTTACGAGTTTTTTTTCTTTAGTTTAACTTTGTAATACAATAATTATATCTCAACACCTTTTTTAATTTCATCTGATTATTCATATTCATAATTTATAAATGAAACTGAATATTTGTGTTAGCTTTAATTTAGTACCAGGAATGAAAACTGCCAACTTTAAAATATAATGATTTTTATTATACTATTAAAAAAGTAGAGTAAGTAGTTTATAAAATAGTCTTCTAGCACCATTTACCGTACCAAAATCCTTATTTATATACTATTAAGATAATTTATTTAGGTAGAATTCATGTGGCATTTTTTCCCCATTTTTTACCTAATCTGTTGAACCAATTTTGATGAAATAAAAATGAAAATAATTAAAAATTGTTACTACTCAGTACATAATTTTTGTAATTTATAATACATAAATTATTCGAATGTTGACAAATTACATAATATAAACTCAAAATACATGTTTAGTGTGTAATTTATGTACTTGTGTGATTCGTTATTAATTCATAGGTGTTAGAACTATCATGGAAGGCACCCAACTTCAATGATATTGCATTTCACTTTAAATATTGTGAATACAAATAAAAATGATTTTAATTCTGGAGTCAATTTTTTTTGTATAAATCAATTTTTGAATTGAATTTGACTAATGAAGCATTTATAAAAACAATTATTATTATGACTTGCCAAGTTTGATAGCGAAATTGAAGCTTGGTCGATGACCAGTGTGTTGTGCAATAGTATTGTGGTACCTATTTGGATGAGGAAACATTTTAAGTGAACTTCTGTATTCACAAAGAAAAAATAAAGAAAATAAAGTAGATGAAAAAAAATCACCCATAAACAAGTTTTATTTTTGTCTTCAAAATATATAATCAATGGTTTATGTAGGTAATAAATTTGGAGCGCTTCTTAGTTAGATATCTTATTAATAGAGGACTGTCTGTAGTATTAAATTAGAATACAAAACCGTTAAATAATAAAATATAATAGAAAATGACTTAAAATATTTTAAAGTGTATAAATTCAATTCACTAAACAGACTGAACAGTATCAAATGTATTACATCACAATTAAAATAAGAAATTATGAATTCAATTTAGTGATTATTATTAACAGTATCTTTACATAATGAATTTCATAGTTCATAAATGCATAATATCACTACATAAAAAAACTCTTAAGACATATTTTTGACTTTATAAATTACAAAATATTTCAATAAAAGTTCATAAATGGAATTCGACTATTAAATCATTTTTGGGGTTTAAACAAGTAAATTTGGTGGTATTAAAATGTATGTACTCGTACTATAATCAATGAGCAATTACCGTTAATTAATATATTAACAAATACATAATAAAATAATTATAAATAATCTGAATTAAATACAAAAGAATATACACACTGATAATAAATCAAGTTATACCGTTTTGAGAACGGGATTTTGTTTGACAATATAAAATTAATATTTGATTTGGTGCTACAAATAAAATTATTATTTACTTCAGAAAATTTAATTAATTTTTTAAAAAAATATTACCACTCTGGTTATTTTACTATTATTAATTAAAGAAAATGTAAGAAATGAGTCAACAGTTTCATTAATATTTTTTTTGACATTACCCTTAAACGTTTATCAGTAAACTAAAAATATTTAATAAAGCTCTAGAATAATACATGGCATAATTATACAACTAATGCGAGAATAATGATTAATGACAATACATATCACACATTCAGAAATCTATATCTTCATCATCATATACAGCTTAAGGGACCATTGAGGTCCAACGCTGCCATCACAAACTTATTCCATTCTTTCCTATTGTACGCTACGTCTAACTGAGCCCTTTCTTGAAGTACTCTTAGATCCTTCACAACTGAGTCCTTCCATCTTGCTCTGGGTCTTCTAGAGGTCTTTTACCTGTCATTTTGACCATCAGAGCTTGTTTAATAATTCGGCCATCCGCCCTCCATACGTGTCCTAACTATTCGAGCCTTTTGCTCCTTGTATATGACAGAATATTTGGTCTTCCGTATAGCTCCCGTAATTCATTATTATGTCTTCTTTCAAATTGCTCTGTATCTCTGTTATATAGAGGGACATACATTGTTCGTAATATTTTTCTTTCAAAGGTAATTAGGCTCTGGTGGTTTCCTTGGTGGTTGACCATGTCTCACATCCATATGTTAGGATCGGTCTAATGTAACTGGTGTATAAGATTTTCTTTGATTCATAAGATAGATGCTTGATATTTGAATAATGATTAATGACAATACATATCACACATTCAGAAATTTGTATCTTATTTTCTTTAATTATATTATATTGAGTTTTAGTTAACTAAATATCATAAAATCAAATTCATATTCTAATAAAATATTCAAACATTTAATTGAAAATTCCAATTTAATATAAATTATTAATGTATTTTATTATTTTAAATAATCTAACGTAGTATTACTTAGAAGTGAAGTTTCTAAGAGTTATACATTGATATATTATATAAAGAATTATAAAATCTTATTCAATTGTATACTGAAACTTCCATATATTTTTACTATTATTCACAATATTGGTAATTCAAAAATACTTTTATAAAAATTATCATCAATTAATTGATTGATTTTTTTTAAGATTCATTTAAAAATCATTCAACGTCAATTACCTATATTATGTATTACGTGTTTTAAATTAATTAAAAATACTCATCAAAAACAAATGTGGCTTTATATCATAATGTTTATCTAGGGTACAAGTTCAAGAGTTAAAGCAATTAAATAATTAATTTTAAGTTAATATAATATAGTTATTTTTAACGAATATTATGAATATGTTATTTTAAATACATGTAAATATATTTTATAGTTTTAAGTAAAATTACATTGATATCATACTTATTTGTTATTAACGTAAGATTATAGATTACCTAGTTAAGTTCTTAGTTGTAACACTGTGATACAATTCAAAATTGTTGGACATAATTGTTTTTCATTTAATATTAGAGACTTAATTTTAACTCCTAAGTATTATACATTTGTAATGTTTAATCATATTTCATCAACTCAAGAATGACTTAACTATAAACATCATCACATCAGATCACAGAAAATTTTGTTGGTGGACGAAATTTAATAAGTACAACCACCCACTTTAAGTTTGAGCACCAAGCCTCAGGCTTATTGTTTGGTGTTCAACCTTACAGTGAGTGGAAGTATTTTAAATCGGCGACAAACAAAGAAGATTTTGTAAACTATATTCTATGACTTCTATGTAATTTTTATCATTTATATTATTAGATAGTAAAACATAACTTGGTTCTATAAAATATTGTTATACATTTTTTTTCAATTGAAATAGTTTCATGGGTATAAAATAAATAAAATTACTAAATTAAAAAAAAATGTTTTCAACCATTAAGGTGAATTATTTTTAACCCCGTATATAATATAAAAAAATATTAGTATGAATATATAAATAATTTTAAAAATTGTAATTTATAATATATATTATCCTTTTTTTTTTTTTTTTTTTTTTCCGTGGTAAAACTAGGACCGGGTGGGGACTGTTTCGCACATTACTGCCACCCAAATATATATTATCCTATGTACGCCTAAAATTAGTTTATTAGACATAATAGGGGTCCGTTAAAAAACATGTATATTCATTTATTACAATACATAACATTCATTTATAAATACTGCACGAAAAATGTATCGAATAATAATCTGTCAACGTCTATTTTATTTAATGTTATATTTTTTTTTAAATTCTATCAATATTATAATTAAATGTCTTTATAAAATAATACTTATGATCCCCAGCAGTCTATTTACCTAGTAACCCGTTTAGAAATGAACGAATAACTATACACACATTGACTTAACTCGAGATTAAAACTAAACGTATAATTTATTTGTTTATTAGATGTATTTTTGGTATCCATAAGCGAAATACTACGGGAAAAATCTAATAAATGTGTGTACTGATTCTTTCTGTTTTGTACACAGAATAGTATTAAAATATATATTATTGTGACAACCTACATACATACATATATATATATATATATATATATATATATATAATAAATATATATATTTATTTATTTATTTATTTATTTATTATTTTTTATAATAAAAAATCAATTTCACGAAATCTTAACTGAAAAAATAAAACTAAAGAGAAAAAACATATTTTATTTTTAAGGTATATATTTTATCGTGTTTGCCATATGTATAGTATATGTACAAACACATATCTAGAATAAAAACGATGATTCAAATAAAAATGATTGAAAAAAAGAGTACTAATAATAAATTGGTTCACATAAAACTAATATATACTTCACATATAACTCTAATAAAACTTGTATTTATATTGCTTTTAACTAAGCTTATTGTAAACTGTTAAATTGTTATTTCAAACAAATATGTAATGTAGGTACATTAAAAAACATAATTATCGTAAAAAAATGATGTAAATGAAAATTATTAACAGACTGAGAACACTCGACTGTTTTGAGTGAGCAGTATTGATTAAATATGTATACATTATGCTGATTCGAGTTATAGGATATCGCTGACGTCCTTATATTATAATGGGTGGACTGAATATGTGTTTTTTTCTTAGAGCTTTTATTCATTTAAACACAGTCGTTACGCTTTAGTTAACAACTTGTCAAATGACGAAACATGGTTTCTAAAAAGCAATAATAAAATATTTCCGTTTATTTTTTTAGCATAAAGACTTTTATAAAGAATCTTAACTGAACAGCATTTTTAGCTATAGATAAAAATAAAATAAAATAACTTATTTTATTATTAAACTTAACCGGTTTTTAATTGCAGAAGCATACCATAAAAATAATAGGTGCTCGTTTAATATGAATCTAATATAATTCTAACCATTTTTATTTATTTTATTTCTATATATTCTATTAATTGTATAGTCTCTAACGGCTACTTAATAAATGTCTGCATCTAATTTTCGATAATAATTTTGATTTAACATATATTAAAGGCAATTCGAAATTTTATAAAACACTAAAAACACTATTAAAAATGAAACACATTAATAAAATAAATTAACTGAGAAAATGAAAAGGGGCAAATGTAAACTGGGCCCGCGATTACCTTTTTTGTTGTAAATTCGGCCCCGAAAATTTTAGGTCATAAAGTAGGTAGATTGTAAATTCGGCCCAGAATTTCAGGTAATAAAAAGATCGGTTGTAATCTCGGCCCGATAATATTTACCAATAAAATACAATAAGCACAGATTATTTAATCAATACATACATATGAGAAGATGCTATGTTTCCACCTGATATATGGGCCTGTGCATCAGTTGATACGTGTTTAACAACTAATGCATGCGAATCATTTCATGCGCATTTTAATGCAAGTTTCAATTCCACTCACCCCAATATACATGCAGCCATCATTGCAAAATTAAGTGAACTACCAACAGAAATGTACATTAAAATCAACAGCCTAGATCAGCGGTTCCCAACCTTTTTAGTTTCGTGGACCACTAATTTTGTAAAAAAATATTTGAGGCCCATCCATAGTATACCAATATACGTTTTCATAAAATTATAATTTATATTATATACATGTATGTATAGTTATTAGGAATAAAAAATTAAGAAAATTAAAAAAAAATAATTGTTTGAAAAAAACTTAATTCAACTTTATCACAAGATAAACAATGTAATGTGATTTTTGACATTGCTTGTTCTTCACGAGAAAGTCAATATCTGGATTAAAACTTGTAAGTTTTAGTCTTAAATCACTCTCAACATTCAGTTTATTCCTTTATTTATTTTTTTAATAAATTAAAGTAGAAAAAGCACGTTCTCATAGATAAGTCGTCGATAAGCCCATCAAGTTTCTGAGTGTAATTTTAGCGATTGCTGGATGGTCTTTTCGAACATTTAACGAGAATAGCACTAATTGTGTACTTTTAAAATACGATTTTAAAGTCTGATCACATGACATTTCAATCAACGAATCTTCTTCACTAGCTGATATTTTCATTTAATCTATTTTAATTTATTTTCAAAAATAAGAACCAAAAAATATATTATCATATATCATTTTAAATATTAATATTAAATATTTAATATTATACCAATGGCTCACGGCCCAGTACCATGCTGCTCGCGGTCCACAAGTGGGGCGGGGCCCATGGGTTGGGAGCCGCTGGCCTAGATGAACCATTTCAATTTCAAAATACAAAAACTAAAAAAAACAAGAGAACTCTTAGAAAGAACACTTACAAAATATAAAAATAAGGAAATATCAGTGAGTGAATACGTTAAACACATGGCTTTTTACTTTAAAAAATGTACACAAATACATTTTACATTGATTATATAACAAATTTCATACTATGAATAATAATATGACAATGAAAATAATTTTTCGAGGATAATGAGAATCGCCTCCTCTTGGTGTCCTTCGGTTAATGCTAAATGGTTCTCAAAAATATCATGAGAAAATCATAAGTACATTTTGTACATTTTTATCCGGGCCGAGTTTACACCTAAATTATTTTTACCTGCAAAAACCCCGGGCCGAGTTTACATCTAAATTATTTTGACCTGAAAAAAACACGGGCCGAGTTTACAATAGACCTTTTGAAAAATTTTTTTCCTCGGGCCGAGTTTACAATCGCCCAATGAAAAGATATTATTTTAAAAATAACATTAAATAACGGCATTAACCACGAATTTAATAAGTGCTTATAGTATTATAGGATAATCAAATATTCCACTAATTTCATACCTTTAAATTTCAATATCTTAAAATTTGATCACAATCCAAGAATAATATAAAAAAAAAAAATTAATATTTTTCTAATTAAATAAAATAATAATGGCTCATTTTTTATCGTAACATTGAAAGTTTTCAATTCAATTTTACATTTTTTAGAAATGCGAATGAAATATTTCAAAGAAAAAAACACATTTATATTTTAAAACAGGCATAACAAATGTTTTTAAAACTTTCTGGAATATTAAATGTGATCAATTTTTTTTTTCACACTTTATGAAAAGTAATTTCTTCAAAGCTTTCAGCTCACATATTGGAACGCTAAATCCAAAACCAGACTCAAAATGTCAATCTAGAAAAATAAGCCATCATTATATTAACTTCCAGACATAAGAGTTTTTCACTTGATTGGAAGTTTTCCTAAAAACAAAAACTTGAAAACTTTATAATTCCCCAAAAAATAAAATAAAAAACCTTAAACGTAAAGAATATGAGAATATTGAGTCGAACCATAACTAGGTGTACCTGCCTACTAATTTTGTACATTTTTAAACACAGTGGAAAAGAATACACAGTGTAGTAAAACAGAAATCCTCGAAGTTGGACAATTTTAATTATGCGCATTACATACCACATTAAATCCGCTTTTGAAAAATAAATATGGATTTGATATTATGTTTAAAAATTAACATAGTCAAGAGTTTTCCTGTATCAAAAATTCGTACCTTAATTAAGTTGTCACTGTAGTTGTTGAATCGAAAATAAATATATTTTACTAATTAATATTGAAAAATGCGGTTAGATTTTCAACTTGACTGATTCTTCAAGTGTTGATAGGCAAATCAGTTTTTCCACTTTCACGCCTTCTATAAAAGTGCAGTGTAGTCTTTATGTTACCTATTGGCTATTACAATGAAATCTTTTTATAGCACAACAGACACGATAAGTAGGTACTCATATTGTGTCCGTTATTAAAAGGTGTAAACTTTTGAGTAAGTGAAAATAAGTAGAAGTAACCTTAAAACGAGTTATTTAAAAACTATCGCTATAGCGAGATTTCCCTTGTTGAAAGAGATCCATAAAATTCACCCAACAGCAGTATCAGCCGTTTTTACGCTGATCGGAGTACGTACGCACATCGGAACAATCTCGTCGACGAAAACAGACTTTAGGTATATCGACGGCAACACAAAATAATCGCGCAAACAGTCGAAGCGAAGGACAATAACGGAAAAATCCGTTCGTTTCTTTCTCGCGAATATGTAATTATCGCGGAAGTATATACATATATATATATATATATATAACGTTTCGCATTGTGAGCAGACGAGACCCGCGGCGTATAGTAGCCAATTTGTAAATATATTTTTACTAATTGTTTATGATTTCATAATATAAGTGGGTACACGCGAATAGAAACGACCGAAAACTTAGCAAGACGCTTTCATTTCTCTTTCTGCATAATATTCAGTCGACAAACGTTATGCATAATAAATATAGTATACCTACATGGCTCTACTTATAAACGCTCATATTGTAGTACAAATATTACGGTAACCACATTTCCCATTACGCAGTATATACTGTTTATAAATGGCATGAACTACTTTGGACTTATAGAACTACCATGTAATACCAGTTTCATTTATTCGACTCGTTTAAATCAACATAATAGCAGCCGTTGAAAATAATAAGTGCAATTAATCTCGTTAATTATTGCCAAACGATTTTTAACAGAATTTAGATCGTACGCACACTGCACAAATATAATTAATCATTCTCCTATTTATAGTTCATAGATAAATCACACTAAATTGCCAATCGAATAATAAATTTTGATAATTTTTTTTTTTTTATTTTTTTTTTTTTTGATAATTTGTTAACGAAATTAATATTGATAATGACCTCGAGTAAATATTACAGCAGCACGTGTTTTCACATTGATATTTCAAGTTTATAACGCGAATAATGTCCGATTATGGCATACACACGCAGTTTTATATTAATAAAATTAGTTAAATTATTAAAATGGTAGAAATGAACATTTTAGGTGTAGTAAGATTACAATAGTGAATATGGTATCATATGTTTTATATTTTATTGAACAATATGATGGTTTATTAACGGTTGTTCGACATTGAACGTCAATACAGTTTTTGTGTATAATTTCTTCAAAATAGATGAATATAATTCCGAAAAAATGTAATACAATATTTTTACATGATATTCAAATGGCTCGATCAATAAGGTAATTTTAAGGCACGAGTCATTCAGAGAATCTCAAATTCTTTAATGAAGTAATATTGTATTATTTTTACACGTGTATGTGTATATACGCATTTGTATAATCCTTGCACCGTAGTTTATTGAAATGAATATTGAAAGTATCTATTTATTTCAAACTCATTTTTATATAATCAAATTTTTCAGCTTCAGTTTTCTCAAATACCACTTGTTATGATGGAAATGCGACGAGACGAGAATAACTGTATTGTAATACGATGACTTACTGCATTAATAAATGAAAAAAATGTGGATGCATCAATGTTTCCATTTTTTATAAAATAATTAATTCGGTTTTAATGTAAAAAGGAAAAATATAAAACGTAAATTTAATCCAAAAGATCGAGCTCGATCAAACCGCAAAATTTAATACACAAGTACATTATAATGTTTATTATAAATAACACAATTGTGAGCACGTTCAATAATATAATACCTGTATATTGTTATAGTTATTGTACTTGTAATTTTTTTTGTAACAGTTTAAAATAAAACAATAATTTGTATTCGTACTATCATATTTGGTTTTAGCGAGAACGTTATATTTATTAATTGTGCATGTATACCAATATTATAATGTGAATACGTGTTCGGTCGGCGAAGACGCGTCCTTTTCGTAATTAAATAAACCAACTGTCTATGTATGGGCTGGTAGTTATTTGCTTTCGTCTACGATGAACCGTATTCCAGGGTTGGTATACACAATATTATACTAAAATACACCTCTAAGTCGATTGAAGTGGATGCCCATCATCCTTTATATCCCGGTCGAAACACGTAAGTATAAACGCGCGCGCGTGTGTGTATGTGTGTGTGTGTGTGTGTATACATGTGTGTTTGTGTCGTATAATATTATATTATACAGTCGTGGCGTGGCGCACACCATCTCTCTTGACGAAGACCCGAGAAGAGTAGATTGGGGGGGGGGGGGGGGGTAGATAATTCTACAACCGACGCATAACGCCGACACTACAACCATGAGTCGTCATGACCCACGAAAACGGTATGCACGTAAACGTATTCCTTGCCTTTAGAGATCATTATCTTAATTTCAAAATTATCTTCTTTTTTATGATATAATTATGTGATGATGAGAATGCAACCGAATTTTGAGGCTAAATCGAAATGGCCCGCGAAGTTTTGTACTTGTGCATAAAAAGAGCTTATTATATTATTTCAACCGATTGTACAGGCACTATTAATAATTAATTGAATACTAAAATAATATTTTTAATTTTATATTCAGATGGAAAATTAGGTAGCTTGTATATCATACAAATATTATCCTACGAGTTGTTTGATACTGTACAAAACGTTCCTAAATGATGACAACTACGTTGGATGTTTCGTGGCTGAACGGCCGTAGGAGGCGAACACACATAAAAATGCACGCAAGATATTATAATAATAAATTTACGAATATGTTTTCCCCTCATTCGGCCACTGGTAATCGCAAAAACGGTATTCGATATCATACATTTATATGAAATTGTCGTAATGTTTGTTTCTCCACGTATGGGAAGACTCACACGCAATCAATCTTGATCCTCGGTACATTATTATAATATATGCGCGTATCACCTAAATAAATACATAAGTATACTATATACGTTAAGGGTATACAAAAAACACACACACTCGCGCGCGCGCCATGAATACATTTACAGCATTTTTATTCGGTCTAAATAGCTCGCGTCAATCAATCGCGACTCTAATAAAATATTTTCCGATGCCAGTGAGTTATTGAGTATGAAATTGTATTTCAGACGTGAATACGTCTGAAAATATAGAAAACGCACAGTGAGTAATATATAGAAATATATACATATATACAAAATAAATGTGTGTGTGTGGGGGGGGGGGTATAGGAGAGTACGTTTTTATATCGTACTCAAATATTAAGACGACAGAGGCATATTTACGGTATGTTGTAGAAAGCTGTGATTCCCTCTTTTCGTAAAATTTTCAGAAAAACCAACCTATATTTTATACTACACATACACTGCATGAAGTAAACGCTATATTACATACTTCCCATACATCGTGTATGATGTTAATTATTGTAATAAAACAGCACCACATAATATATATTATTATATACCACTCGTATTAAATAATTACGATTTTTTCGATATAGATAATATTTATACTAATAGTATTAAAATATTTTGTGAGATTTGAGGGTGTGTGTGTGTGTATGTGTGTGAAGAGGGGGAGTTATTGGTATAAATGTACCTTACATACAAATGTCAACATACTTATACAGAGCGTTCCAGGATTTTCCGTTCGTTCAAATTTGTAAAATGATTCTAAGTTGATGAGTGGAATCAAAAATATATATTCTACATTTTGTGATTACAAATATTCAAACAGTAGGTACTCATGACATTATTTCATCTCATTTGAAAAAACTGTTAATAAAAAACAAAATTCAGCATAAGATTTATCGTCATCCGAAATCTTTAATTTAAAACGGTACTCGATTTTTAAGATATCTTGCCACCGACATTACGTAGCATTCAGCCGGTGCTTGGAAATTTCGAACATCGTATAATACATCGAAGTATCAATTATGAGTTTTTAAGGATGAAAAATCACATAGAAAGCACATGTTTAAATTAGTATTGAAATTAATTTTACATAAGATTACTGCCGTGGGTAGATTAGAAAAATCCACATTCACAAAACACAAAAAGTAGATTTTCGATTCCACTCAACAACTAGAAAATTATCTTCAAAGTTTATACAGAAAAATCTGGAAAACTCTACATATAAGAAAAGAAAAACTATATTGAAAGTAGAACGAAGTTATCTGATCACATTTTATACTTTTAAAACACTCCATCAGAAAATTTCCATTTATATCAACCAAATGGGAGTGTAAATCACACTCAAAAATAAATGAAAAAAAATACCAGGAACAAATAATTATCGAGAACAACTTGTGATACATTGACATTATACAAGCCTTAACACAAACATATAGCTGATGCCCTTTTGGTCAGTACACATGTATTGGAAACAGATATTAAATATTTTGTCAGGGAAAATACCCATGGGGAGTCTGGTGAGTATATTAAGCCAACACGTCAACACGCCATCCATTGTTTTTTCGCTCGGAAAATACAACATTTATCCACAAACATAACTCGCATATAATATAATACGTGTTAAGTTTCGCAGTAAATACGACTTTTATATGATTTTGAAGTGAGCTGTCAACGGTGAAATAGCTATTTTAGATTTCTATAGCTTACACAAATATCGAATTGTATCACGTATGAAACGTGATGTTTCTATATCGAATTCGAATAATTAAATCGCTATTGATGTAATTTTTTTTCGACGATATTGTATAGGACTTTCGCATTATATTATAAAACTGAATGACTTAGTCCTGCTTTCTGACCGATTCGTGGTGGCATCATGACATTAGAGCGCGCCGGATTGAACGGGAAGCATTAGGGACACTCGTGCAGTGAAGTCTCCTGTACGACCGGGAAAAGATCACGGGGGTTAGATGCTTGCCAAATACATCAATCGTAATGGATCTGATTAAGAAATCGAAAGGATCGTGTGTGACCGTAACCGACGCTACCTTACACAATATGTGACTAATTACTGCCGAGGGACAGCTCTGGCATGTCATGAATTTGAATATTATTACCGAGGGATCGGTGTCACCGACGATAGGGTTCACTTAATATTATGGAAGTCGATGTATGTATAGCGGCATTTAGGTTCAAATATTTTTGCCGTTTCCTTCTTCCACTACGGCCGAGGTCGTGCTGTACACGCATGCATATTATGTGTATGTATCGGAAACGATATTTTCTGGTAAATGGTCCGAGCGGAATGTGCAAGGTTTTGCATTTAAACGAACACATAGTTTGTGAAAGAATGTTGAAAAATTATCAAAACGCAATGGCGTAAACGGTCAGTTTTTAATTTGAAAACTTTAGATTTAAAATCGCCGTATTCTCTTCAATTTTTCCTCGTGCACATTAAATTTATCAAACACGTGGAAAACAAGTTATTTCGTCTTTCCCATTCCACTTTCTCTGTGTGTATGTGTATTGTATTTATTCGACGGCAGTTTAATGACGTTTACTTCTTTCAGCACAATGCTCATAAAATCGTACACATATATGTACGTAATATATGCATGGTTTTTTTTAAATAAGAACTGTTTTTTTTTTTTTTTTTTTTTTATTGACAATATGTAAATTTCCAAAGTAATTTCGATTCACTCTTTTAAAGGAGGAAATGTAAAGTAATTGACTGGTGGACGCAAGGAAACTTCTAATATAAACAATTCTGCTAAAAAGTTCTTCAAAATACAATAATATATCCTTATCAATCAAGAATACACATGTGGGCAGTGATAGATTCTTTATAGTATTTCCAGTCGAAATTCGTCAGTGGTGGAAATTCATATATTCACCAAATCTCTACTTCTTGATTTTATTTTCATCGATTTTTAAGTAAACGTGTACATCATTTATAAAGTTTATATAATGCATGATGAAATCCATTTATTTCTCTTCAACGTTTGAGACTATCTGACACTTTTCAATATCTGTAAAGAACTACTTACTATAGTGAAATTAAATTATTACAACAATCAACAACTCCTCCCCCTTAAATATGTGCAAACACATTCTAACCTTAGTTCAATGGTATTAATCTCGTTTGCTCACATATTTTTTAAAAATCTTGAAAGATACAATTTTCATATGGAAATTATAAATCCGTAAAAGTGCCGAGAATAATTAATTTGCTGCAGCCACCATTTAATTTGATACAAATCAATGTTATATCGAATATACGAAGCCGTTCAAAGCAAATGTCAAAGGAAAGATACTTTTGTGTTTTTTTTCAAAGCATACCTTTAACTTATGAAAGTATAGACGTCACCTATAAGTGCTATTATTAATTCGAATAAATCATATTATTCGCATAATGAAATAGGGTATCGTCTAATAAATACAAATCATTGCAATCGATTACATTCGATTAAAACAAAAAAAAAAACATTTCAAGTAAAAAATATTCTATTGTTATCTGTATCAAGCTCCAAGGAAAATCGTCAATACATTAAAAATATTACCTAATTATCATAAAATCGAAATTAAAAATATCCCGAAAACCAAGTTATATTGTCGGATGTGGCGTATAAGTCTTAAAATCTACCGAATCGTGTTTGGTGATATTAATGCAAATCGCCTTATTTTCACATTTCGTTATTTATGGCTCACACACAACATATAATTACATTTTAAATAGAGGTCTTACGTTTACATACTATATTGTTGTAATTCGTACTATAGATACCATTGGAGTGCATAAAACATACTTAACGATAACCCTATTTATAATCTAGGTACGTTTAAGTTACATCATTATGAGCAAAATATCAAAAAGCGTATGGAAACTACTACAGATAACTGCGTTTCAGATTTTATGACATTTAGATATTATATTTTATTCAATTATTGTTTACTTGCACAATTCTTTTTAACTTGTTTTTTCCTATTCTCTCATTGTCTTTTGTTTAATGATAACAGATAGAATTATAACACTATGTGCTACCTTCACTGTAAAACCTTGTCTTAAGTGATATTCCTCAAATAATAGTATGCAAGTACACAAATTGTAAACATTGTCTGAATACATACGACGATCCCCCATAAACATTTTTTTTGCGTTTTTACTGCGTGATGAACGTATAATTTTTCACAGACTCACATTAAGTCTAACTAACATTACTCGTGAATAGTTTACCTACTGTAACAATTTAAATTTTAGTACAAACCAATACGACTTTATGACGTACCCTTGACATTTTTACATAGTTCACTTGGAACGGATTATCTCTGACTGCAACCCAAACGTTTTTATGTTCAAAACGTTAACTATGGATGGGAGATGCTTGTCGTATGTATACTAAATATGTTCTCGTGTACCTATACTTTATTTCATTTATCCCATAATTACATTTTAACATGCAATTTTCCTTTTCTTAAGTTAGTTGCGTATTTTTATATAATGTTTTCCTTTTTAACTTTTTTTTTCCATTACTTCCTTGTCATGATATATTATATTATGGGTTTTTTTTCAGAGTAGTGCCTTACATTTATGTTGCTCTTTAGAGTTATTGTTATTTTTACAGTGTAAATAATTTCGTTTTAATACTCAACGGAAACTTCAAAGTGACGACGTTCATAAGTAAATGTTATGTAGGTATATTTACTTAATAGTATAAGTACTTTCTTTTGCTTTACCATTAATTCAATTTGATTGTGTCTGGTATTAGTTGTAAAATTGACACATACGATTAGGTTAGGCTAACCTAACTCGTATTCACAAGTAAATTTCAATACTAAACGGACTTTAATAATTATAATTTCTACATATTATTTTAAACAAAATTTAATATTAATCAATAAATGACATACATTTTAGTTATAAAATGTAAAAGTTTAGTTGATTTTAACTGTTATGCTTACTTACCAACTATAATTTTATATTAACATAGGTAGTTCTTTACTTCACTGATTTACTCTTGCATTAACTTATTTTTTTTCGATAGTAATATTTATTTGAAATTATCACTGCCAATCGTCATAAAATTATTTTATATTTTTCAATTATTTATAAATTTTCACAATAAAAATAGGATGGATTTTATAGGTAGTGCCAATCCAAATTTTAGTTTTATACGTAGAAAAAAAATAAAATGAAGTTAAGTTAGAGTAAATGGATTAACCTAACTTATCAACTATAAAAAATAATTTATCTGCCAGCTTTAATTTTAATTCATAACATACATTTTCCTTAAAATCTATTTAAAAAAAAAATGTAAGTGACGCGTATTAAGTGCTAAAATATTAGAATAAAACATTGATGCGATGCTAATACAGTTATGTATTGAGTTTAATAATTACTATAATAACTTTTAAGCTATAAGGATAATATTTATACTTCTAGTAGAATAAAAAAGTGTTTCACATTTTTTATTAAAATTAAGCCAACATTAATATAAGGTAGAATGATGTGAAAATATACGATGAATTTGTCCATAATTACCAATGACACAATATAATATGTTTACTTTTTGACAATCCAAATAAATATCTTAGATGCTAAATATAAATTAGAAATGTACTTACTTTAAACTAAATGAACATGTTTGATATTTTAAATAGAATCTATTTGTTTTACTGTTGAATTGTTTAATACAATTGAGGATATTTAAAATATTCAAATTTAAAATACCTGCAATTATTATTTTAATAATAAATATCGTACAATTAATTTTGTGAGAATAAACTAAAAAAAAAAAACATTGGTAACAAAAAAACATGGTCTGTTTTCTAAAACCAATTATTATCGAAACATTATAGAAAGACGTGGCTTTATAAATGTCTAATATCGAATGTGCTTGCTTAGGACGTGCAGAGTAGTCAAATAAGCAACGCTAATAAATGTTAAACGCAGAATAATACAAAACACACAAACTATCCAAAAACTCATATAGACTTAAAAATCAATTACTTCGTGGTCAATGTTAACTTTTGAATGTCTCCGGGTGTCTATAAAACCAAACACGCTATAGATTTCCACGGGGCTTTAGCGACCCATTTACCGGATTTCTGTTTTTCGCTGTGCACGCGCCCATCGATTGTGTTTACACGCTAAGAGTGCTGGGGAAATTGTCGTGGACCGATGACGTCGAAACATATGTACCAAACACAAAAATAAATAAAAAAAAAAACAACTTACAATAAGCTACCTATGTAATAAACGTTTTCATCCATTAAGTAACGAAAAATCTGGCACACATTCGCAAAGTCGCGATAATCGCAGTTTGTCATCCAAAAACACACTGTGTAATTTATTTCGCAACGGATCGTCCGTAATTCACTATTTAACTACCTCCCACGCACGTTTTTGGCCTGCTCGTTTTTCACCTCCAGTTACGCGATGTTTGGCGAGTACAAATTGAAAATTATTGTTTTTCTGAGGTCCAATTCATTGCTATGAATGCGTAAATCCACCACTGTCAAGAAGAAGAGTTATTCAAATTTTACTGTTATTGATTTTTGATATTTGATTTTTGTTATTGATTAATCGAACACAATAATTTCTGAGATTTTAATCAGTGACCAAGAACAAATTCATCCTCAATGGAAACGATTACAAACCTTAAATTTAAAATTGGTTCTCAGTAGAATTTCGTAATAACATGGTAATATATGTATAAAAAGATCATTGTTCCAACAAAAATAAAATAAAATAACCATGAAGAAAATATATGAATTTTTTGATACTCAAAAATTTAACTGACCCGGTTTTATAATAGTATCGTTGGAAAAAATTACCCAAATTAATAATAATAATTATGCATAATTTTCAATTAAGTGTCTACAGTAATAACTTCTCCAGAATTAAAATTGCTCTTTTAAATCGTGAACTCCAATTTTCTATATTGGACCCTCATCTCGTTTCAGTTATCCAGGAGTCTAATAGAAGTGTATTAAAATGAAATTTATTTAATTTAAGAACGTAACAATTATTGTAATCCCATAAAAGTGTTGAGCACAGCTTAAGATGTTGTAAAAAAAATAATTTTTTCTCTGATTTTTCTGGTTATTTTTTCTGAATTTTCAAAATTATCTTTAAATGTTACACTGCCGGAAAATTCAAATTGTTGTGAATTTCAAACTTGTATAAGTATACAATTAAACTTGTTGAGATTTTATTCTAAAACAATAAGTTTTAACGAAATAAAAATGTTAAGAAATAGTAAATATACATAATGTATTATCCATTGATTTATAGTTCGTAAGACAAATAACTCTTTCCTTCGACTCATTGACTTGAAAAAAAATAACTAGATAAAGAAATAACTTTTCAATTTGATCTCATAATGTAATTTTAAGAAAATATAGCCTAATGTAGTAAACTTTTTAAAATAATTACACTCCCTGCTTACGGCTGCGCAGTAATCGTTTTATTGAGACAATAATTTTTTCAATTTAATTTCTGATGGACTAACATTTAATATTCATTAAAAAATGTTTTATTAAAAAAAAACGAAGAAAATAAAATCAAACCATGACTTGACATATTTAAAATTATAAATTATTTATTCATAAGTATTCAGTATTTACCTACTTCATACTAAGAAAATATATAATGTCATATTAAATATATATATTGCAGAAAGCCTTTCACATCTTTATATGTTTTCTGTCAGACATAAGTACATCATTCTTTGTTTGAGGTTTATTCGCTGAGTCCCTTGACAAATAATATTACACTACCATTATAACTCCCATGCAAAAAAAAAATACAAATCAAGAATACATCTAAAAAAAAAACACGAACCATTTTACCAATTTTTTTTTTCTGATTTTCCGGATAATTATTCAAGTTATTAATTTACGGAAACAAAATAAAGAAATAATTCATCGATAAAATATCATTACAAGATATATTATAGAATATTCAATATAACTTTTAGATATTTATCTACGTATAGTTGAACAGATTTATTTTAGTAGGTATGTATACATAATTTTATTTCTATCTATATATGTATATGTATATATATAAACAGATTTTTTTATTCATTTTAAGTAGGCTTATGATAGTATTAACAGGAACCAACTATGGATAGCACTTGAAGATTTAGGTTTCCCAAGCAAACTTGTAAGACTAATTAGAAATTGTTCTCGAAGACCTACTGTAGGGTACGTTTCCTAGGAGAGACGTCAACACAGTTTGAGGTTCGGAATGGACTTAGGCAAGGAGATGCTCTGTCTCCTACATTCTTTAACTTAGCCTTGGAAAGAGTAATTAGAGAACTGAATAATCTGAGGGAAATAGAGATGCTTGGAGGGAATACCCTATTGGCATATGCTGATGACATCGTTATCCTTGGAGAATCTAAAGCTGAGTTCATCAAGTACTCTTAATTTGTTAAAAAGTAGTGAAAAAATGGTACTCCGAGTTAATCAAATTAAAACAAAATATATGATTGTTACGAGAAAGCCGATAGTAATGCAAAGTCCCAGGATTAGACAATACTTACTTGAACAAGTTGAAGATTTTGACAATTTGGGGGTCAATATAAACCAAAGAAATGACATTCACAATGAATTCAAGATGAGAATTGGTTCAGCCAATAGAGGATATCACCCAATTAGAAGCATGTTGTCATCAAGGTTACTATCAAGAGAAACTAAAACGAAGCTTCACATAGCCCACCTACGCCCTATTGCGATGTACGCTTGTGAGACTTGGTCGACGACAAAAAACGATGAACTAAAACTTCTAATTTTCGAGAGAAAAATATTAAGGAAGATGAAAACCAGTGACTTCCAACCGGGGGAGAGCTTCCCTCTAGCGAAGCGTTAATACATTGCTGGGGAAGCACAAACAGTCATCACTCACCACAGACTTCATTTTTATTGTATTTCATTAATGAAGATAAAAAACTAAAAATAAATAATGACCGATTACCACGTATTGAAAATTGTTAAAATTAAGAACTT
Source organism: Therioaphis trifolii (assembly GCA_027580255.1). Lineage (NCBI taxonomy): Eukaryota > Metazoa > Arthropoda > Insecta > Hemiptera > Aphididae > Therioaphis > Therioaphis trifolii. The sequence continues at coordinate 44,033,725 of CM050406.1, read as the reverse complement.
AGTTCTTTGGGCGAGTAAGATAAAATGCAGTCTTATTTATTCTAAGATTTCAAATGAAAACATCAAAGTTCATTTACAACTGTTATCAGCTTATTTATATGAATAAATAACGTTTATTATTTTATTATAAACTTAAAATACTCAATCAAAGACTCAGTACTACTGCTCATTAAAACAGAAAAAAAAGTCTTCAACTACTTATGAAACTTGATTTGATGTATTAAAAAAAGTCAACTTTCCCGCTTATTTTTAAACTAAAAATTTATTTTGGGGGGTAGCGTGATAATATTGACAGTCTACCGAGGGGACGTAGAATAAAATAGGTTGAAAAACACTAATTTAAACGAATGCCATAGATGCGTATTCCTCCGACGCCGTTTCCACGTTGTGGCGGAGGTAGACGGGTAACGATTATGTGCACGACGTGGTGCCCGAGGTGTTCAGTAGCCGATGCTTAGTTAACAACTACGTTCGAACAGTGAACGAACAACCAACACAAAGCATCAGAAGCTCTGTGACTGATAACGTTGTAATGCTGTATGTTTTGTCTCGTATTTATTGTCGTTCCGCCACGCAGTGGATAATGAAAGAATTCGACAAATAACGAAAGAATTCGTGACCGGTGTTCCAGTAACGTCGTCGATCCTCAGAGACCGTCGTCTATGCATATATTTATCATATATTTAGTTACTTTTTTTTTCATCGTGTTCCGTGGCTTTATGAATAGGTACGAACGTAATGATCCGCAAGAGTTACGCAATAATCTATGGGAACAAATGCGATAAATAACGTTTAAAAACGTTTTTCCGATAATTGTATCGAAATTTTAGCCAAAGCAACATGTCGGCACGTTCGTTACGAGCAATTTATGACCACTAAACGAAGTTATGGTACAAAATATGAGATGTTTTTGCTCGTACGGTACAGTATTGAACGAAAAAGTCACACGTGGTGCCTATAGTCCGACCGAGTGATTTCATCGGAACCATTCTACCTCTTGGTCGGATAACTTGATATGAGTGAAATGTGTAATCAGTGAATATTTTCAACCGACGTTCAACGTTCATCTCTCGGAGATCAATCGCGGTCGTAAAGCACACGCATAATCATTGCATATTAACGATTACTACATTTCGTTGTGCAAATAACAACAAACATTTTTAACGGATAGTAAATAAAATTATTGAAACACTTAAAATACATTTTAAATAATAGTCGAATTTTTTGATATATACCACTTACTAGAGAGTTTAAGAACATAATATTTATCTCGAAATCATTTGTACCTACGCTTTTTTAACAACGAACAAAATTATTCCGAAAAGTATTTTTAGACACTACGGTGGGTGTAAAACATTTTTTTTTTACACTCGAAATGTTTAATTTCACTGTAACATAACACTGTTGCACATGTTTTAGGTTTCGTTATTAAAAATCATATTACAACACAAATATAATTCATATCTGCATAATATATGTAAACATTTTGAATGAAAAACACTCTTTATTACAAAATGCTTCTATATTATTCGTTCATTTATACGTACATTGCGGACTGTCGATAAAAACATATTGATTTTAAATCATAGGAAGTGTGATCACTGGATGGCTTCTCCCCTCACTCTTTTCATGTTCAAACTTATTATAGCACATATTCTTATTATGCCTTTGTGTATAGATTGTACATCATCTAATAAAAAATTATAAAAAAAATAAAAATTTTAAATCATATTCGACACATATTATAACGATTGTTGCATCAAAATAATGCTTTATAATATATTTAATTTAATTAAATATAATAAAATCAATATATTATATTAACAAATTCTTCATATGAATACATTGCAAATTTTGATTCCAAATAAAATTAGATCTAACACAGATCCATAATTTTTAAAAGTCACTTGGTTAAATTTTTTTAAATCAATTGATGGACAACTATTGAACTACGATAACATTAAGATAGTAATTATTTTATATATTTAAGGTATATATATAATATATTAAGGTATATCCCAGGGATGGCCAACCCAAATGATCATGCGGGCTACTTTGTAAATACATAACAATCCTGCGGGTCACATATAGGTTGCCAAAAAAAAAAAAAAGGTCATCAGCCAAAAATATTAATATAATCACATATATTTATATTTTTTCATTCAAAATTAGGTCACATATAAAATTATAAACGTATTTTAAAAAAAATTAAAATATATTTAAGTATTTAACACAAAAAAATGGAGTAAACATTACAATTTAGTGAGATATTTGTTTCTCAACTCGTTCACTAAGCTTTTTTAAATCAATAGAAATGCTTGTATTTGCACACCGTAATTGATGTTGCAAGTTTTCATCTGTTAGGTAACTTTTGTTGCGATTACGTTGTTAATAATACAGATATCGCGTTGCGCGGACATTCCAAAATATTCTATCGGCACAAAAATAATTTTTTTTTGTAAATATTTGATAAATGTCGCGGGCCACAAAACTTTCCTTGGCGGGCCGTGGGTTGGCCATCTCTGGTATATCCAAAATCATAAACTGAAAAACGTAATTAGTAATATTATATCTGACAACGAATTTTACAACATTATTTTGTAAGGTTTATTGCTTTCAAAATTAACCTAAAATAATGTCCTTCTAATTTAATTGATTTTGTTTGGAATACTAAAACACTAAGTACAAAAAGTATAATCTTCTTACTTTCGCTTCGAATTGAATATAAAAGAAAAAGTATTAACTGGTATAAACTTCATTATTAAATATTTGATGAAGAGCAAAAGAAAACAAAGTTATTAGGAAAGATTTAAAAATTAAATTTCTGTTAATTTTTAATTACTCAGAGAATTATAAATATTTTACTCAGACAGATTATCGGCTATCTCAATTAACATCGACTTAACAAATAATAATAGAAGTAAATAATTATCTATAATATAAATGTCTGAATGATTAATTGAACCAAGTTTATTGATACTTAATAATAGGTAACTACTCGTACTTATGTTTTTTGAATTCTTAAACGATTTTAGTTTCATGTTAAATAACATATTTTTTTTTAATACATAGATACACATATATTTTCAATTATAAACAATAACATCAAAATATCGTGACTCATAATTATGTTGTAACGATAACCTCTAAATGTATTAACATTAACTTATTCAGTTTGTATGCATATAATATACTAATACTATAATTATCTACTAGCAGACCAATTAGTACTATCCTGTATCCACTACTCCATTAGTATATTTATTTATTTAGTAAATATGACAGTATTCAATAGAATCATTTATCCTTTGGAACAATCAAAAAAATAAAATAAAAATGTTTAATATTATAATAAATCAAACTTTTGAGAAATAAATCTCTGCGTAGATACAATACTTCATAAAAATTCAAGGCATGGATTTCTTACTGACTTTAATGTAAATTTTCTTTAGCTCAAATGAAATTCTAATTACTAGAATATATGATACATCTTAGTAGTATCATAATGTCACGAAAATTTGTATCCCAATTTCAATAGTTTACGTTTAAAAACATAAGTATACTAATTAAAAATATCATAATTCAGTATTTTAATTTATATTATTTAATTATTTTTTTAATATTCTAGCCTCCCCTACATTTCCTATGAAAATTATAATTATTAAATACACAAATATTTAAATAAAGTATTTGCTACTATACTTATAAATAATAGTTCCTATCATCTTACTGAATTATTAATGAAAATTGAAAATATTACAAATAAAATCACATCATAATTGTTGGAACAAAACAATTTAAATCAAACATAAAAACAATGTATTTAAAACTATCATTAAGAACTACCAAGATAAGTTTATGGAAACTATAAAATCCTGTGGTTATTACTTATAAAAAATAATGAATGAAAATATCATTTTCGCAATATTTTACATGTTAAATGAATAATTCTACAAAGTTAAATCTGATCGAAAATTTTACTAGAATAACAATAAATTAAAACAATTAATTTTTTAGTGTTCAAATTCTTCTTTTTTCATGTCTTAATTACAGGTATAACAATCACTCACGGTTCACCATCTCCTTGGTTATTTCTTTCACGTTCCTTAATCTTAGCAATCTTATATCTTCCTGTGCTCTGACAGTTAGCCGTTGTCTAGGTCGTTTTCGGTGTCTCTAAGCATTTGGTTTTCATCTTGTTATTTACCCAATTAGTCTTTATAATCTTTATACTATACACTTATTCTACTATTTTTTAAGGTTCCAACTATATTAGATTCACTACATAGATCTTACAATCACTTTTATTTGATAACCGCCTTGATTATTTCTCTATCGGCAGAAGGTTATCTTTGATATCTTTATTTTTAATACTTCTAACTTTCTTTAAACGATTTCATCATGACTGAAACATCACATGCATCAAGAGCCACTAGTACCTATAACTAAAATTCAACATAATGTTACTTTCGTCATTTTTTAAACTCTGGTAGTAACCTGAAATTGAAAATGGCATGAAACCAAATCAGAGTCTAATTGCAATATATTTCCCTAAATTACTACTGTACAAATTTAAAATTAGCACATTATGTTTTGATTCACATTAATGATTTCGAATTACGTATATAAACATGTGTGAGTGCGTGCTTGCGTGCGTGCATATAAGTGCGTTTGTATATGTATAAAGTATTAAAAATTTCAGATTCATTTTTATTGCTTTACTAATCTGAGAATTTTATTACTTTTGAATATTTGTTGATATTAAATTTAATAATACTAAAGATTATATTATGTGCATACATTCAGCTGAAATATAGTGCTTTTCATTCTTAACTTGTAATTTAACAAAGTCAAATATAAATTTGTTTTTCATTTTGGAAAGATTTTGGTTTAGGTAAAAAAAAAACTTAATATATTGTTTTTTAATTTGTTTAGTGGTCAACCTAATAACTTTTAAGAAGATATCAGCAATACGCACAATACATCCAGATTTACCGATTTTTAAATAATATTCTATAAAACAATTTACCTCTTATTATATACTTTTTTGTATTAGCAGCATTTAATAAAAATACATTATTTAAATTTCTTTATACCAAATAAATTATATATTCATATAATTCATTTCTGTTAAATGAAATACCGTAGTTTATATTTTTAAATTTATGGAAACTCATTGTAAAAATGATAATATTAGTATACAACCACGATACGTATAGTAAAGAATTTCACGAATTTGTATGGTAATTTAGGAAACTGTTCTGCATTCTCAAAAAATTAATATGACGCCAGAATCATATATAATACATTCTTAGAAATTTAAAGTTACCGCTTTGTCAATTTTTTTATTCAAAATGAATATTCAAGCTTTTCATTAAACTCAAATATTTTATATTAGTTTTCGAAAGCATAACTATTTTATATAAATTAAATGACCCATATAATAGATAATTATTGTGAATAAAAATAATAAAATTTCCATACGAAAATGATGATGAAAAAATAAACACAATTAACTTTTGCAGATATATAAGCACATTTGCAGTGAAATAATTCACTTGCTCAAATTCGTTTTTCGATTCAGACATTTTAGCATATTAGGTATGTATACCTATAAGTAAATAGATATTGGGTACACGTAAGATTATGAATTATATTACATACTGCAGTTTTAAATCGACGTAGATATATGATTAAAATATAAGGAATGGAAAGAAAACGATGGCTCAGGCTCGTCTCGTTATATCAAGATAAATCCACAAACATTATTTAGAATTCTTGATGGTCAAGAAGTTTATAGAAGGAACGTTTCGCTTTTCTTTGATTTGGCTTATCGAATACGTTATGTGTACGAGTGGTATTCGGGTAAGCGATTTAGGTTTGTGAAATAAATATTTTAAATTTCAAACAATATTAATAGCTGTATATACGTCAAAAGCCGATTTACCAAAGCAATTATTATTGCCATTCCCACGATAATCGAATTTTTAGGGTGGTTCAACGATAACTTACATAAATATACCATTAGGCTGAATTATTTCGACAAAAATGTTCTTCTATAAATACGGTGAATGGTCATATCACATAATAAACAACAGAAATCGTCACCAAAACGTCATGAACAAACTTTTATCCAAACATTCGTGTAGAATAATATTCTTCAAACTAAGAAAAATCCTCAATCCATTTTAATACAAAGAAATAAAAATCATATACCTACGTAATTGTTACATAATTGTTATGGAATTCTAGCGGGTTATGATAAAATTTTCAATAAGAAGTTTAAATATTATTGTAAAGTAAAGTTACAAAGTAAATTGACAATAATAATATGTACTTTATCCCGTAATGTATTTTTGAGGGTAGGTTATTTCATACATAGTTTCAATGATAAACTGCAACATGATCCATGTTCCTTAATGAACATATTATCATTAGATTGCATGCGTGTATTATTATTATAATATACGTTTGTCTGATTATGTAATATACATAAAATTGAAACGCATTATATTTTAGTCAAATTCTCTAAGATTTTAGTTGAGTTGTACAGAAATAAAATAAGAATGTTTTACATATTTTTCTAAATAATTTGATGATCAATTTTTTTCGATTCATTTAAAATACAATATTTTAATCGAAAATAAGTTTTTCGTATTTTTTGAAGTCATCGTGCGTCGTGTAGGAAAAGTCAAATAAAAAATGAAATGGCCGAAGATATGAGTTTCGATGTTATCACATAGGCCGACTAATCGATAAATCGATTACATTAAGGTATAATATACATGTCAGCGTATGTGTACAAATATGAAGGTTATTCACGCAAACAGGCGTGTGTAAGGGTAAATAAATTATAAACATAGTGTTTATAAGAATATAGGCATTTTAAAATAAATCACTTAGTGTCTGTTGTGGTGAATATGGGAGTTAGTATATGAGCTGTAGTAAAGGCGTTTATTTTGTGATTACACGATCAATATAAAATAATATATGTAAATATATATAAATTTTTGTATACGTTACATATTTTATACATATACATATATTGTTATACAATAAAATATATAACATATAAAAACAATTGCTAAGATACGTAAAATACGTAAAATATGAGGTAAACAGAAAATGTTTACGGAGTAAGCCAGCTTTTAAACGTCGCTGTAATACTACCACCACCCCTAAGCTTTTCTAGAACAGTATCGTTTGAACGGAATTTAAACGCTGACCGTTTTGACGTGTTTATGGACACGCTCCAAATTTCCGGTCGACCCAGTATTACATAGCACGGTGCCCAGCAGTATACCGATTGACGATGGTCCACCAGTATTTATTCTTACGGGATTCGGCAAATACGACGATAATGACGTGTGTGTATGTGTTTATATGTGTATGTGTGTACCTACCCACGTTCCGCACCACCACCCCTGCCGGCTGCCCGGCCGTATAGCTACAGTTTCCGCCACCATCGATCGAAAACAACAAAAAAACGCGCTCTGTCGAGACTCGATGATGGAAAATCGAATACGTGTCGTATCGTATCCAAGATAACAGAGCAACGTGTCTGATCACACGGCCGGCTGCTCATACCCACAGATGATAATTAAAATGAGTTAACAACTCTTACCTCTCACCGCTCCCGGTTTGCGGGACACCGTAATTCAACACACGATAACGCCTGCACATTCATAATCACGAATGGGATATCACAATAATTATGAATTATAATAATAATATTGTTTGTCATATCGCGTTACTGTATGTAATTTTGTCGTCTTTGGTATACGTTTCCGGCAATTAATTCACGCAATTTTGGAGACAAGCGTTAGGTTCATTACACCAAAGATCTTATCGATGACGAGTAACAGAAAATTACGGAAAGGCAACGTGTGTGTGTGTGTGTGTGTGTGTGTACATACACCGTAAATATTACGAAAATTCGCACACGCCACGTCACTCTCCACGTTAATCTTTCACGGTATCAGTGCAGCGTGTAAAAATAAAATTTACGGCGCCGTCGATCTTCCGTATTCCCCCCCCCCCAACAATTTGGACTACTCTCTCTTAATTACTTAAGTGTTCTATTCTCGAGACTTTTCTCCAAATACAAAAAAAATGTTTGTGAAATACTCCGTATATCTACTAAACTACGAGTGTGATTTTGGTAACCTTGGTTATCGGGTGACATGATGAAGTAAAGTCAAGACGGTATTTCAGTTACAACGTGTGTCATGTGGTGTTTTTGTGCTCATCAATGGTAAATTAATCTCCTTAGAATTTTGTCATTATATGTATCACTGTCCACTGATATACGACGAGCGCAAGAAAGTGGTGACGTTTACTCAATATTATTTATTATAACTTATTGCTTGTGAATTTGATCGAATATTATTAAACGTGCTCAAAAAGTGATTACAAGCCGATTTCGTATTATAGAGAGAAACAAATCAGTCAGTTCTCTTATTAAACATGGTTTTTTTTTCAGTTGTTATTAGTGAATTTGTATAGTTGTCATAGAAAATCACTAGATAATTAATGTCATTAATAAGTGTGTTTGTGATTTCCGATCAGTAACTATACACAATTGCTTTTCTTCCTCTACCTCTCAAAGAACATTTTCTCAAAGAACTATTCATATTTATAAACTACTCATACTATTCATACTATCCATTGATTGCATAAACTAATGATGGCTTCCTCTCTCCGCTTATAATCTATATACAACATATTATTTTTTTTTTTTTTTTTGAAAAACCCTATTTGATAATGTAATTCGTTTGCACTATTGAACTCGGCTTGGCCTGTCAAACTGTCCGTAAAAATAATTTCTGCGCAGTATTTAACGCTTGGTTGGACCTAACCTAACCATTTTTTAAATTTGCAAACACAGGAACGGACTCGGGACGCTTTCGTCTCCCTGAGCCTATTTTACAGATCGTCTTATCACCGGCCGCAGACCTACTACCCGCGGGCACATCATAGTTCGTGTGTTGAAGTATACGTTTTACGACGAAACCGTGGTAGTACCAGGTTTAATATTATTTCGCGATAATAAAACACGGTGTTATTAAAACCATTGAACTCGGTAATAATGCCGGCTCTATGTGCAGTGCCTGCCCGGCATATACGCATTAACGCACCGCGTAATATATATTTTACAATAATATACACTCGGGATAAGTGGCCGCACTCGTGTGTTCAACAACGATTACCTGCAAAAGCATCTACATCTAGACCGTTTGCTGTCGAAATAAACGTATAAATCATATTATGTATTATTGAACATCGTTAGTTGCACGCAGGACAGCTCACGCTACTTGGAGCGACCGATCGTGAACTATTAACTGAACGTTAAACAGTTCTATCAGTGTACGCACTAGAATGTTTATATGGAAGAATACGAAACAAATATTTTTAAAAATCGTGTTACAGACCGTATAGTTCAAAATTATCATGATTCTGTGGACATGAGTTTTCGATATTGAAGTCATATCTTTGTTATACTGTCGGCACAATTTTCAAAATAAATACAAGGTATGTCTATAAATTGAAAGTACTGAGCCTCTGTCGAGCTCTGTCGCTCAAAAAGAATTTTTAACAACATTTACAATAATAAGAGCCACAGTATGTCTTGAAAATTGAAGAACCACGCGATTTCAGTAGATTAAAAATTGTTGCTGCAGTACCGTTCAAAAGCCCGGCAACTGGGAGGTGTAATTATTATTCCGTTATTTAGAACTCTTCTTATGTCATTTTTGGATCGAGGGTAAATGATAATAGTAATACGCCAATACATTACAATAAAACCTTTAAGAAAATATATGCAGAGACCATTCAGAACCAAAAAATATGTATACAGTATGCTAACAAAGACTGTATCTATTGTACGACAACTCTCATCTCCATGCACCTATCGCATCACTGTGCAAATGTTGACGTCGCGTCATTTCGATGGAACATTATCAGCCACCAAACTTTTAGACAATCAGATTATCACCTTTTCACATCTTCAAGGCGATTTATGCAAGGAAATACGCTTTTAATCGATGACGAAGTCAAAAGCATAATCAAAGAGAGTATCAATAAGATTATGAGAGTATTTTTCGACTTGAGCACCTATACAAAAACTCATACCCACAACTCACGTCATGCATTGATCAAAACTGCAACTACACAGAAAAATAACGTCACCATACTCTTTTCTTTGAAGTACATAGATTTTTCGATTTTTTTTTCAATAATAAGTATTTTTAATTTGTGAACACGTCTCGTGCATTTATATCTATGCATTAAAACTACACACCTGTCCGCACGTCGTAAAACAATAGAAGATTGCAATACTATTGCGAAATCGGTGGCAGTGATGGGCAAGAGAAAACTTCATGCCGGCAGTATGGCTATTAATATTATAGTTTTTCTCCCTTCTTTTTTTTTTCACTTTTTCTTACTACAACTGACAACTGCGTGAGGAATTTCAATAATGGCTCCGGCGCACGATGGTCGATTTCAATTTATATTTTTCGGCACATGATAAATTCGTCTGGTTCATTTTATTTTTATTTTTTCCCCCATTCGTTTCGCAGTATTCTTTAGTCTTTATTCAGTTCTTATTTTTCCTCGCGTTTTTAAGTCGACTCACCCGTAAATTTTCGTCTACACGCCCTACATGTAATAATATCTTGTTCACCGCTTCCCACAACCTCACACATCATCGTAAGCAATTTCCACGGGTTATACGATTGCATTTTTTTCTCTCCCGTGCTCGTGCATTAATTCGCGCGCCCGTAAAAATAAGTCGCGAATAATAACAGTGCCGAATAAACGGGACACAATAAATTGCGTACACGTGACTGACCTTCTTGCCGTCACGTTCTCGTGCAAAAAAAAATAATAAAAATAATAATAATAATCACAAAACAAAAAGAAGTGACTTGGGTACGGGTACCGCTCATTAAAAACGGAATAGCTAAACGCCGTTGTGTCATAACATATTGACAACTTCGATAGCCCGGCAGGCCGATTGACGAGTCCGCAACAATTTCACTAGTGGCCGACGGCACTTCGAAACTCTACCACGGCATTTAATTGCCTGGGTCAATCGGTTCCTATGGCTCATAAATATTTTGTTAACCGTTACATGCCCGCTAATGACGCTTCGCAAAGAAATGTTCACGCCACAGCGATATACCAATGAAAACCATTAGTCAAGGTAAGGCTGCGTTTCAAAGGGCCATAATCCAAATGATTATTATTAATTGATACATATTTCTTTTCTTTTTTTCAGTGAAAACTCATTTGATTTTATTCTTCTGTTCTTACGTGTTACGCTAGGTATAATGCATTTCTCTCTTCAACGTTAGTTAAGGCTTCATTGTGATAATGATCAAAATTATTACGTAATGCATAATTTGATACTTTTTTGTTCGCATAATTTCTTGTAATATATTCAAATGGCTGTAAGGAAAATCTTCTTAGTAACCACATAATGAAAGTATATTTTTTAAATGTACGTAAATTTTAGCACGTTCCGGGGGAGCGATTTAAGAACACTTTACGTCTAATAAAAATTATTTTCAAAATGTTCATTCAATCGCTATTATAAATATCACGGTTATCTACACAGGTTGGCGCACGGCGTGTTATCGCTGGTCGATGCGGCGAACACAGTGAACTATTAGCGCTAGTAGTCAGTGGGCCAACATTTACATTCGTATGTACTGGGAAATCGAAGATTTTTTATTCAAATTCGTTATTATCGTCCTAACGACTAAAATTACGAATTAAAAACATTCCACAATTATTGTAAACCGTGAAAAGGTGATTATGACTGACATCAGCAAATAATAATCAAAATTAATTGGTAAAAATATTTTTAATGATAAAATTAACATAAAATATATATACCTAAATAATGTTTGATTTAGTTAACTAAGGCAGTGTTTATTATAAAAAAATGCATACATTGGTATCTCTTATTTATTTTATAGTGTTTGTTATTATTTGTTAAATTAATTAATTAATTAAATCACGTGTATTATGTACTGTTACTCCCTACACCACCACAAGCTTAGCTTAAAGGTGTAGGTAATTTTTATTATTTCTTTAAATTCTTTGTATTGTGTTTTTCAAATAATGAAAAAAAATTATAAATTCAATTCAATTCAAATAATTAATGACTACAAGTCTTTCTTACCCAGTTATAATTTATTTTATTTATAAAATATCTGTAAAATAAAATACCGAATAAACATAATATGTTATTATTAATTTGTTTATTACTTATTCTTTATGTAATAAAACCTATTTAGTAGTTGGTTAATACTTAATATGATGTTAGTAGAAAGTTTTCCTTCATACTTATTGACCAAGATATAATGATTTATGTTAAAACCCAATAATTAAAATTGTAAAAATACCTAACAGCAATATAATGTTTGGAACAAACATAGGTATTGTCGTTTACAACAAAGTTTTTCCTTGGAATAGCTTTTTGCCATTTTTGCCGCAAACCAGTATCTTTTGGTGCTGAAAACTGTGACACCTTTTTTGTGTTGCTTTTGTAGCCTGAAGTACATCAAACTATACAACATTAAGCCACCATCGCAATAAAACTACCTACTACCAATTATGTAATGACAACAATACAAAATAATGTCGAAATTCGAAAATTATTTTGTTCTTTGTCATGCATTAAGAATGTACTCATGTTATCTCTAGGTTAGGTGTCGGTTGTGTTCTTATCACCTTTTCACGGTCTACAATAATTGTGGAATGTTTTTAATTCGTAATTTTAGTCGTTTGGGTGATATAACGAATTTGAATAAAAAATCTTCGATTTCCCAGTATATATAAATGTAAACGTAAGCCCACTGACTACTAGCGCTAATAGTTCACTACGGTCACCGCATAGACCACCCGTCTGCATTAGTATCATAGTGGCGTGCGCCAACCTGTGTAGATAACCGTGATAAATATACATTGGTCGCGAAATTTTTAATCGATTTATCATGTTTTATCGAACTTAAAACTTCTCATTGTAATGTTGTCTTATTGAAGTAACACAAATGCTTGTTTGGTCATCATAAATATTTATTAATAACACAACATACAAAGAATATTAATGATTACAATATTTTCTTTTTAATACTTATGAACTGTTCGGATTCGAATTACAATATAAAAAAGATACATATAGCAACGAATACTATAAAACTAATTGTGCTGACAACGGCGTTAATACTTGGAGTAAGTATGCCATATACCAATACAAATAGTAAAAATTATCTAAAACATACTTGGAAATATCTTCGGGGAGGACGGTCAGTGCTCAGACTCGAAGTATAATAATAAAAAGTGGGAAATTCCTTATTAGGGTAATTCCAGTAGTGGGGTGAATACCGGTACGAAAACTCAGTTATGCGTGAACTCCGTCCATAGTGTGGGTTACGAAGGCTCCGCCGTGATGGTATTCCATCCGTTGAGTGGTGGATACGAAGTCTCCGCCTTGGGATTGGCTCCGTCCGTCGATTGATTGTAAAGGCGCTCCAGGTCCGTGTGTGTGGGATGTCGTCACGTGCAAACAAGGGGAACCGTACGGCTTCACTGATGTACCCCGTAATGTGTTTTACTTACTTGAAGACATTAATACTTTAAAGATGTAATCCAGCCAATCCAGGACAGCGATAAATTAAAAACCAAAACGTTTCTATACACCAATGAAGCGGTAAGGGAAGAGAAGTTTATGGAAGATGATTTTCACTGCCAAAATGGCCAGTATATCTGCATATCTGAGTCCGTGTCGGGTAGGCAGTATGTTCTCTAATGATGGATCTTTTGATGTTTGGTTCATTGCTGTATGTGATATAAGAGTAGATTGTTGACTTGTTAATTATTAAATGAATAGAGATTTTTATTATTGTGAGATGAAAAAATAATTATTAAAAAAGAAAAGAAAGAAAAAGCTTTAAAATGTTGGGTTGAAAACGGTGACCGGCTAATCACGCCATCTATGTTCTGGAATTACAGAGCGGTCAGCGATATGTCCCGCGTGGGCGCGTACTGCAGGCGCTATATGTTGCAGGTATAGGGGAATGATCTTATTACATCATTAAGTTTTAAAAAATAACTTTATACGGTTGGTAATGACCGTGAATATTTATAAAGAAGTAGTATTATATAAAATTACTGTATTCTTCGTTGTAAATCAAATATTATTGAATTGAGTAAAGAATATGAATATGGATTCAGTAGTAAAGCTACTAACTATTGATTATATAAATAGTTATATTTTATAAATCTTCTTAGGGTCAACAACCCGAGGGTTGGTTTGCACCTAGAAAAAGGTGTTACTAGGGAAGGGTTTGTACTGTGCAGTGGTTTCCCGTTGCCTTCTGCACAGGGGAGATGGCGGCCGCTCTCTCTAAACAGTCGCCTGCCCAGAGAGAGAGAGAGCCGCCCGTGACCGAGGTTTGAACCGGCGACAGTGTGCGTCAGCAGTGATGCCTGGTTCCACTCGGCCACTCCGTCTCCCATTTTATAAATAAAATAAATAAAAAATAAATTATATTATGAAATAATTTTATCACCTTTAGGGCACTTTTGTCACGAAAATGTTAGGAACAAAAACAAACAACTAGTTGTTTGTCGATAGCAATTTTATAGTTCAACATTTTTCATATTTTATTATTTCTTCTGTTTTATACTTGTGCTAATATTTTGTAACATTTGGCTGTGTTTTTATTAATTTTTCCCAACCATTATTTTATAAGTCGGTGGGTTTCATCATTACACCAAACGTTTTCCATTGAAAAAATGTGCCGCGTATTATTTTTATAATACATCTACGTGTTTGTTGAACATAACAACCGAATTCTCTCTCTAACCTTATAACATAGTTTTCGTATAAACGTAATAAGATATAATTTCCACCTATCTTGACTATCAACCGATTTTGCATACTTGAATACTTCATCAGTTGGTTAGCATAATAGCATTCATAATATGCTATGCAATATACCTATTATTATGTATTGTGTAAAATAGTCATTTCCACCAAATACTTATTATTATTATATTAGTGTGAAGTTTCCAGTTACTGAAATTCTAACAATGTTATCGTAATTCAGTTAACAACTTGATTGGCCCACAGTGGAATTTCCAAATAAATTTACGATGCAATATCAAAAACTTATGCACAGATATAAACACGACATTTTGAATTTTGGAGTGTGAACCATAAAATATTGAATTCAAAAAAAACAATAGAAATAAATAATTTCGATTTCAGGAAAGTAAAACTTCGTTTGGAATGTTTAATAAACCTAAATATAATTATTACTTCAAATAAAATGTTTAAAGATTATTATTTTTAGGCCTTAAAATAATTTAATTAACATTGATACAAATTACTCGTATTTAGCGTAGTCGAATTAACAGTTACTGTGTCTTGTAGTACCGATTTTATTGAATTTTTAAATATCTAGATAACTAATGTATTGCATATTATGTATTATACAAAAATACTTGGTAAGCATGACGTAAATCTTAATAATTTTGTTTTTATTCCTTTAAACTGTTATACATGGTACTTAATATTTAATGAAATAAACACTTTCCATAAATTTTGCATTTCTCTAAAATTTTCATTGAGTTTAAAAATTATATAGTAAATTTAATACAATTTTAAGTCAAAAATATTTAATTGTGCGAAAAAATGTAAAATATTATTTTAACCTCGGAATATGTCAAAATTAAATTATATATAGTATACTGACCTTTATTACTTAAATAAAATTCGATTTCACCTAGCACTTAATACAACTTCATAAAATTGGTATGAAAATGTATTAAAAGTTCTGATCATTATTGTTTTTATTATTATTTTTACTGCTCAAACGATATACATTTTATTGCTATCAATTTTTTCAATCAGTTTTCCGTTATTCAGTGCAGTGCCTATTACAGTATTTATAATATTTTTGTTTTAGTTATTTATTATGTATTGGTATTTTAAAAATTAAAGTATTATACCAATAAATAGATATGATCTATTTGTCGGTAAATTGTAAAGTATTTTTGCTACCATTTTTCATTACTAACAATTACTGTTTTCAATATAATAAAAATTGTTTCATGTAACATTTTTTTTATTATTGTTATTTACATACTACTTGATTTATTATTATTATTACTATCGTAGATGCATTGATACACTTTAAAATAATTCATGTACTTTATTGAATAATATTATGAGTTCGATAATCCATATTTTGATGGTACACATTGTATAGATTATTTATTTTATGTATTTGAAATGAATTCGAACAAAAACCATGTTTACTTTTATAATTGGAAATATGGGTAGGGATATAAAAACCAACATGTACCTACACCAATATAGTTGGAAACTATCTGTTATTATTTATTTCAGTTGGTCAACCGTTTTCGTTTTTTTTTTTATTATTAATATTTTTTCATTGTTCTTATTCAGACTTATACGAGTACACGTTATATTGTATAACTGGGTCCATATAAAGCTATACCATATAAGGACCTTATAACATACCTGTGTGCCAAAGTTATGTCATGCACGCCGAAATTTTCTGTTTATTAGAGTGTAATAAGAGATGTGACCCAGGTTGAAATTTACTGTTATTTAGAGATAAGCAAGAAGTTTCCGGCTAAATGGCGCAAACCAGATTTCAATCATCGTGATCGGCAAATAGTTCGAAGTCGAACGATTTCTTTCACACACACAACACACACACACACACACACACACACACACACATGAACCTGATTATGTTTAAAAGAACGCCTATCTACAAATACCGTAGTGATATATATATATATATATATATATATATATATATATATATATACATTACATACAAATTTATATACAAATTTGTATTACACACAAATGTGTCAATTTTACCATCAGCAGCGATTGTCGAGACCAACTAAAAACAGCACAATGTATTAATAACATTAACAAATTACTTCCATAAAAACTAGCAATTTTTATATTTTACTATTTCGAAAAAGAGTATTCTACTTTTCGTTTTGTACACCTGAGTCTACACTTTAAGCGCACATATTTTAAATAATACATATTAACTTCACTTGTATCACTCTATATAGGATATTCAGTCATACCTGACACGCAATAACGCAAAAAAATTATTTATCTTCTCATTTTCCCTAGCGGTATTCAATATTTTGATAATTAATTTATCCAATATTTGAACATTTTTTTTTAATGTGTTGATGAAACAAATCACTTTTCAATACAATAACCAGTATAAAAGATATTTTTATTTCTGTAATTATTTGTCTATGAATTATCTGTATTGAGATTTTTTTCAAATAATGATTGCATTGTCATTTCACTAAGTACCTACCTACTAAGTGTTTACTAACAAGAATAAAATACGTCAAAATTGTAAATTTTATAAAACATGTTTTATTTCTAAAAACACTCGAAATGTTCAATACAAATAATAGGAAAAAATATCAAATACTTTTTAAAAACTTTTATAGTAGTAAATGTTGAATTCTACAAAATAAAATATCTATTTTTTTTTTACACTTACTGGTTACTTAAATTTTTTTAGAAAAATGTATTTTTGAATGACAGAGATAAAATTGAAAGCATGCACGCAAAAATGAATCATCGTGATAATAATTAGGAATTAATACAAATTTTATAAAAGTGAAAACTAATTTATCAAATTGCTAGCCTAATTTATCTGTTTAATTCTCAAAGTCATACCAACAAATTATTATTTTTTTTAATAAATATTCGATTTTAAGGTCAATCAATCTAGTAATCTTTATAGCTTCTTTTGAAAAATTAATATCCTTGTACCTTATAAAATAAATACCCATAATGAAATATTGTAATTTGTGATCTGGAATTCAATTTTTGAATGAATATTTCAGATCAAAGGGAGAAAATATTTTAGTTTTTCCCAAATGAAGCGGAAAAACTGATCTTAAAATAGGTGTCCTTATATTTATGTTTTGTAATTTATTTATTTAAATTTTTAATTAGTGATAAAAAAACAATGTCTTTATAGGTATATTGCCGTATTGGTATTTGGTATTGTATTAAACAAAAACTACACAAATTACACAGTGTTTTTAGACTATACAATATAAATTGCTTTAAGCATTTTAAGTCTTCTTAACATTAAATATAAAAGATTAGAAACCTAAACGTTTTATATTTTGAGAACTACTGAACTTTTCTTATACGTAACAATGCATAAAATACCTCTCATAATTAATAATTTATAAACTTTATAAATTTGAAATCAATTAAAGTAGTTTCCCACACCAGTCGCTTGCATAAAATGACAATTTATAAGTGAAAAATATTTGAACATTTTAGTTATTTTTATTTTTTAAATATACATACATTTATATATATATATATATTATGTGTGTGTGTGTGTGTGTGTGTGTGTGTGTGTGTGTGTGTGTGTGTGTGTGTGTGTGTGTGTGTGTGTGTGTGTGTGTGTGTGTGTGTGTGTGTGTGTGTGTGTGTGTGTGTGTGTATTATAGATTTATTTTTGATAAAATCCAGTAAGTATGAGTTTGATTGTACTCAACGAGAATATTCAACATTGTCTCCAATTTAAATATAATGAATGTTTAATTTTCTCCACCACATGAGTAAATGGTGAAATAATAACTTATCTATAGAACTACATATGCTGTTTAGGGCTGTTCATATTTGCACTTCTGGTGTTTTTATCAGGTTGCATTAAAATTTCGCAGGCCACTTATTTGCCACTCTTGCCCTCCACTGGTGCTGCGTTACTGAAAATTAAATTACTAAAATACAATAAAGTTGGGTTGTTTTATATAAACATAGCAGTGCGCGTTTGTATTTAAGTTAGAGGTGAATACACGTCACGGAATTTGCTTGTCCGAGTCCAAAATTAATTTTTTTCTCCGTATTCTTGTACACCAATGTGTGTAAATGTGGGTATAAGCACGTTCTGCGCAAAGAGAATATTCGTATATGATAAAAACGACCAAGGACGACTTAGTGTGTATGGCAAGTTGGTAAATTCGAAGAGAAACCATTTAGTTAATTCACTAAGCACAGATAACCCATGTCCTGAGTAAACAGGTACTGTTACGGCAGAATAAGTACAATAGGAAATTAAAAAAAAACAAATGTGATCTCTCATCCAATTAAATCGACATTATTTGCTAGCCCAACAAATAACACATAAACAATCTATAAATTTAAATAACTAAAGCATAAAATGCGAAGACAGAAACTTTAAAAAATATAAACTATAGGAACCTTATATTTATTGATAAATAAATGTGATATACTACATTTATAGCTCATAAAAGTTTTAGGTGAGCTGTTATATATTGTATAAACATTTATTAATTGAAAAAAATAAAAATAATTATTTTTTTCAAAAATATAAGTATATTTTCAAATGTTTATTTATATTTATGAAAAAGTTTCCGAGTAGTATGAAAATATTGATTTGACCCAGCTACTATAAATGTGTATCTACACGAGTGAAGAGTCTATATACATTTGTTTCAAAAATATTTACACTCAGCGACAAAAAACTAACTCTTTAACCTTTTTATGTAAAAATTAACCATTAAATTATGTTATGAATTCATCATAATATTATGTTTATACTTTTTACTTATGAAAAAAATTTATATAAGATTTTTTATATGCATTATCTGTGATAAATAATACAAATTACTCAAAACTTATGTGTTAAAAATTAGGCGTACAACTGAATCCAAACAATAAAAACTGTATTTATTAAATTATTTCATAACTTATATTCAGAAAAACTTATTTAGAAATAAATTTAAATAATTTGTTCTTATTTTTTAAAACGTATAAATAACATTTTTCAACATGTATTAACATCTTGGATTGTAAATATGATTCAATAATTAAACTCCTTTAATGGTTATAACATAATATATATATATATGTTTTTTTACTATACGTTCACTACTTACACGTATGGTAATCGATTAAATTAAAACCTCAGGAAACTTCAAAAATAATATATACTTTCTCAATACAAACAGATACGATTTTCTTCAAAAAGTACTACACAATAGATATAAAACTGAAATAATATAGTGCTTTGTACCCCAACTGTTTCCAAGTAGATGTTTCTGTCACTCCAAGGGGTATTCGTACTATAAGCTGCTTTACCACATATAATTAAGTGTACCGATGAAAGATGTTTAGTGAGAAGAAAATTAAGAGGGCAATATTTAAGCCAACACACTAAAAAAACCTATTATAAAATTATTTTAAAATGTATATTCAAAATGAGTAAAATGTTGAATTATTCTTAATAGATGACATTTGTGAAGAATGGCCCCATAATTTCCAGCCGGCACCCGGTTATTGGATAGAATGTTCTCGTCAAAAAATTACAAGTGAAACAGGATGCGTTGAAGAATCTGGATCTGATGAGCGAGAGTTAAACAATGGCTCAAACTCAGATGGCGCAGATGGAGCCCAAGAGTACTTTGGAACTAGGTATGGGCGGCCTAGAGGTTCAGATAGTCTGCTTCTGGAGGATGATGAATATTATCCATATGATGATGATTATGTCATGCCACCGCCCAGGTAAGTATTAAATATAAAGAATGGTTTATTTACTAATTAATAACGACTTTGCAATTTTACAGACCAAAAACTTCAATTGAGGAACAATGGGAGAAAAACCGATGTTTCGAACTAACTTCTGTAGAACAAGAAACGTTCGAGAGGTATTTTTATCAAAAGGAACATTGGAATTACTTCACAAATGATGAAGATTTGGGTCCAATTATCTTGAGTCTTAAGCAAGAAACAATTAATGGTCGAGATCAATTTAGGTAACTTAATTTTAGTGAATTTGCTGTTCAAAATTAATATTCAACGTTTGTTCTATTTAGAATATTGGTCAGAGCAATCAGTTACACGGTACATGGCTTAATACCAGCGTCTTGTGTATTCGCCGATCGCTATAACCGTGAAGAAGTAGTTAGATCTTTGGGTAAAGAGATCAATTTAAATCCACCGTTAGTGCTTGGTCAGCTACCTGACACAGCCGATGAACTGCTCAAGTTAGACCAAGTGTTCATGAAATCTGAACTCAAAGTCGGAGTGATATACGTCAAAGAAGGCCAAACTACCGAGGAAGAGATATTGGATAACAATGAAAATAGCTTAGCATTCGAAGAATTCCTTGGACTTTTAGGAGAGACCAAAAGACTTTGTGGTATGTAACCATACCAAACTAATAGTGTTTATTTTGTTCACTCATTACATATTTTATAGGTTTTGATAAGTATCGGGGAGGATTAGATACGGTACATGATTTGACTGGAACTCATTCTGTTTATACTAACTGGAGAAATATTGAAATCATGTTCCACGTTTCTACTATGTTACCTTATGAAGCACATGATGCTCAAAAAGTAAGCTATAAGTATTAATTTTAAATAAGGTCATTTAAACAAATATCAAAATTTTAATATGTTTTATCATTTACAGTTACAAAGAAAAAGACATATTGGTAATGACATTGTGTGCGTTGTATTTCTCGAAGCCGACGATACTCGATTTTCACCGGCGTGTATAAAATCGCATTTTCTTCATACTTTTATACTAGTTAGAGTTAGTCCAAGGATTAGGAGAAAGACAGAAAGAACTAAATACGAAGTAAATATTCAATAATTACCTAATTTTTAAATAGATCAAATGTTTTTTTAAATATTTGTTTTCCAGGTATCCGTTGTAACCAGGGATGAAGTTGGGGCATATAAACCATACCTATGGGAACAGTCGGTTTTTGAAGAAAAGGATATGTTCCGAGAGTGGATATTGACGAAAATTGTAAACGGCGAACGAGCTAGTTATTCAGCACCAAAATTTGCCAGAATGCAAGAACGTACTCGTAGTCAAATGCTCGAAGATATTGTAGCCAACTTACAAAATCACTGTGAAACTGGGCAAATACCTAAACCATATAGGTAAGAAGTTAAAACTGCCTTTATTTATAAGCAATTACGTATGACACTATCAACAAATTTTACAGGAGAGGTTCGTGGAGACCAATAGGGCATATGAGACCATCGAGTCCATTACTTGACTCGGTTAGGGATCGGTTTGAAGATTATGACACTCTAGCTAAAGACTTTACCAAATTCTTTATTAACTCCGAATCAAATGTCTCCCAGAACGGACATTTATTTGATGTAGTATTTTTAGTGGGGCAAAGTAAGCAAAAGACCAGATTTATAGGCGTGAGAGCAATTTTAGGAGTGAGAAGTCGGTGAGTATCATACATTATGAATACTATTGTGAATTAAATTAATTTAAACATGTTTATGGAATATTATTATAGGGTATTCCAAGAAATGTTGTACGGCATATCGACAGGTTTTGGATCTCCACAAATGCCAGTTGCTGAGTTGTTAGCTAGAGGTCTTCCAAGTTTGCCGTCTCAACAACAGCAAAAAACAAAAAGTAGTAACTTTTTACAAGTTCCTGATATCGAAACACCAAGGTTTGCATGTTCAAATAAAATTTTATCAATATAGAATGTAATATAATTGAAAAAAATATACTTATAGGGCTAAGAGTGTACCAAGCTCTCCCATGATGCGAAGAGCATTTACCAGATTGGGAACGATTACTGCCGGATGGAGTAAATCAATAAGAAAACAACAAAATTTATCAGCTGATGATAAAAAGAAATGGGCTTCTTCTCAAGACTTCAGTCGTGAGTAGATTTGGACGTTTATAATTTCATAGTATGTGGTTAATCACGACTAATATTAAACCAACAGACAAAGAAAAAGAAAAAGAGAAAGAAAAAGAGAAAGAAAGGTCAGCTCAGTTGTCTGTACCCAAAGTCAGCGTTTGTCCAAATAACGGTGGTGACAAGATTGATCGTGCTAAACTCAATCAAACTGAGGTATCTAATACAAATAATAGTTACAATGTTTGTTCGCTGATAAAATAAAAAATGAAAATTTTTGTGTTTACTATAGTTTTCCATCATCGAGTTTGATCCCGATACATTTCGAATATTACTGGATTACTTGCATACAAGCTCATGTAAAATCACTTGTGCCAACGTCCCCGGGCTAATATGTGCCGCGGAACATTATGATTTGCCAGAGCTGTTACAGGCATGTTTCCATCACACGAAACAACATTTAAGAGTAGATGTGGTAAGTTGAGTGCATTTTATATTGTCCTTGTGAATTCTACTTCGCATAACATTATATCGGTTTCAGATATGCTTGATGTTAAACAGTTTGGAAAATTACGTATGGAGGTATAATTCAGCAGTGGAATTAGTTAATTTGATATTTACCTACATCGAACAAAATGCATTAAGGGTATTTCATTGTTCATATACATAGTATTTTATATTCATAAATTCTACGTTGTAATACGATGAATATGTTTAATAGGTTTTAAATCACTGCGATTTCCTGACACTGTCCGAATCTCTGGTACAACAGATAATGAGTAGGCCACTTGAAGTATCCGAGATTCGCAAGTTCCAAGCGATGATAAAATGGGCAACCAACAAGAGCCAGTCGAAAACAAATGCTAAAGAAGAATTTCATCACATAATGACAAGGCTGAAAAAAGATATTAATTTGGTGAAAATCGCACCCAACGATCTCATAAACGTAAATAAAATGGTCGAAATAGTCGTATAAAATCAAATTCATGTCAAAAATGTTTTTCCAGATCGTGTTACCAACGCGAACTGTCGATAATCAAGACATTCTGAGCACCCTGTGCAAGCAAGCTGGCACCGGGGAGTACAAAATCGAAAAGACTGTATTCGAGAGGCTCAGCAGACACAGGTCTGATTGGGACCACGTCGAGCCTTATTTGTAAAAATTAATAAATAAATAATAATAATTATAATAATTTTGAAAAGAAGACCACTAATATATTTAAATTTAGTTTTTAAAACAAAGAAATGTTTTGTGATTAGCTTAAGATTTATTATAAACACGATGTTTTGTTATCATATCGCGGAGAGCTTTTGTCTTTCACAAAATAATGGCTATTATTAATAATAATGAAATAATAATTAAATACATAAATAAAGAAATAAATAATGAAATAAAATATTTAAATTTATGATTAAAACAATAATATAAGAAACAATCAAGTTTTTGACTTTTTATTTTCGTGTTTAATACTTATGTGTATATTTAAATATTCATGGTACCTACGATGTATAATTTTCGTAAAATATTGATTTAAATACTTATTATGTAATAATAATAATAATAATAATGATTTAAATCGTAAGGATAAACGTATTGTTAGAGTGTGAAGTGTTAAGGTACATATTTATGTGTAAATAATTTGTCTCTTGGTAACATAACCGATAACTCAGAGTGTTTTTAAAGCGATTTTCATTCAACTTTAAATCAAAGAATATAATTTTTCAAAGCAAAAATTGTTCACATAAAGAGATCATAATAATATCAGGTTCACTGTCCAATAGTTATTCAATATTTAATAATTATTGTTCAACTCTGTGACAAATTAAATTTGACCCATAAAACTCACAGTTATACATGCATATTTTTAAAATACTCATAAAATACCAATGGCTATAATACGATATTTTATTAAATTTATATGCCTTTAGACCAGTGCCGAATTAATGTCCACAATAGCGTGTTCAAACCGATTGTTTAAAAATATCTACTGGCCAAAAAACTCGATTTTAAATAAAAGCTCTTATTTTTAATACTTTTATGCCGTGTTAAAATCCTCGAAAAAAATCTTTCCCCGAATGTAAAGCTTCTCAGTGATTTTTGTTTTTTTAATGTTGATGTTAATAAACTTTCTCATTTTAATACACATTCCTTTTAAATATATCCAATTCAAATATATTATGCCATTATCAGAACCCATTCACTTTAATAACATAATTCACAGTCAATCAAAGCAAATTATTCGTTTCAAGTAAGATTAACACCAGCTTCTACGTGGGTAATTTATCGTTACATTCTACACCCGATACGCTGTAATTCAATAACCCAAAACCAATAAAGATCATACTTAAAGTGGTATAGTTAAATTTAAACAAAATGACATTATTATCTTTACATTGAATATTCCAAACCAAATATATACATAATATCTTCATTTTTGTCAATATTTGAACAAAGGAAATATTTTTGAAAATAAAATATAAATTGTTATGTACCTGATTAATATTATAATTCCCATTCAGTTTATTGTGTATTAAATGATAAATAGCGACTTGCATACTAAGATCAACATTATGAGATTTATAAAAATCACCAAAATTTTTTATTTTATTTATTTTTATTCCTTTTTTTTATAAACATGCTTACGTTCTATGCAGTTTAAATATTATTATTATTATTATTATTTATTATTAAATTCATTTGATCAGTATAGTAAACATTTAAAGTTTTTATTTTCCATGTTTGATTGGAATATGGTGTTAAGTTTTAAAAATTTTAACCAAGTGAATTGTCACACACTTGTTTTATGCTGTGATTTTATCAAAATTCAGGGCCGTAAAATTTTTCTGTATAAAAAAATAATTAATAAATAACAATGTCAGACAAAATAAAAAAATTACACAAAATAGATATTATAATAATGTTGGTGTTGTTTTCGGTATTTGTAAACTTTTACACTGTGAAACAAATTATATTTATATATTATATATGTACCCATATGTGTATATATATATATATATATATATATATATATATATATATATATATATTTGTGTGTGTGTGTGTGTATAGGTACATATATAATATATATATATTTATATATATATTATAGACTAGTTACATTGTTATGATAATGTTTTTAATGTCAACCCTTCGAGTGATGAATTTCATGTACACAAAATGTTCACCAAAAATGTGTAATGCCTACCTATTGTTGGGACACATTACGGTTATTATTATTATTATTGTAAAATGTATGTGTTTTTTTTTTCTGAAGGACGTAAAAATAAATAAAAACGTTCCATACGATATTTTAACGGAAGCAATTTTGCATATTCATTTGAAATAAAAACAATTAATGTATTTCATATATTAACCTGAAAATATATTTAACGCCTATGTAAACAAATGAATATTTAAAAAAATTGATTGTTATTAATATTTATAAGTGTTTGACTTTATTTTTATTGTTTACGTGTTTACGTGTTTACGTGTTTACGTGTTTACGTGTTTACGTGTTTACGTGTTTACGTGTTTACGTGTTTACGTGTGTGTGTGTGTGTGTGTGTGTGTGTGTGTGTGTGTGTGTGTGTGTGTGTGTGTGTGTGTGTGTGTGTGTGTGTGTGTGTGTGTGTGTGTGTGTGTGTGTGTGTGTGTGTGTGTGTGTGTGTGTGTGTGTGTGTGTGTGTGTGGGTGGTTGGGTGTGGGTGGGTGGATGTGTGTGCGTGTCAAAAATTATGAACGTAATTATTGGAATACTCTGTACACAACAACAGTTACATGGATGAATTAATCTTTAATCAAAACTAATAAAATTAAACTATTCTAATGTCTCCATAAATACTAAAAATAATAATACAATACTTAAATAAGAATTTTATTCTCATCAAAAAATTTAACAATGGGAATGAATACACATATATTTTTGATATAATACTACTACTTTGTGATTTATTGGTAGGTACACATCACACAATTTGTTTTGTAATTAAATTTTACAATAACAATTAACGTGGATCAATTTCATACAATTAAATTTAAAGTAAATATTTATCTTCAATTCATAAAAATGTATATTTAAAGCAATGACATTTAATCATCTTTAAAGTAAATTAACATATACAAGGACGCCCACAGATATGTCACTTTTTAAATTTTTTTACATTCATTTAGTCACATTTAATTAAAAAAAAAAATGTGTGACTCGTGAAGTACAACTATTAATTTTACGAGTAGGTACATAATAATATTATACTCGTAATTAATGGTAGGATGATTGTCGGAGAGTCACTGAGTGCCCTAGTTGTGTGAGACCGACTTCATGTAAAAAAAAACTCTTATTTTGTAACCAACATGATAAATTTCAGGGGGGCAATAGCCCCCACTGACCCCTCCCTCCGGGCGTCCCTGAACACATATATATATATATATATATATATATATATATATATATATATATATATATCGTCGGTGCACAACAAGCAGTGGCGGCCTGGGCACACATTACTTGGTAGGACGGATAAAAAAAAAGACATTATTCTTAATAAACGTATTATAAAGACTACATTCTTGGTTAGTAACAGTGGCGAATCAAAGGAGGGGGCAAAGGGAACATCCCCCTAAAGTTACTCATAGTAATACCCTAACACCCAAAACACCTAATTTTATTAATAGAATATTGACAAATATTTTCATTTATCACACTATATTGTTGGAGCGTAATCGTTACTCGTAGGATTGGTGATCATATCTTCTCTCACATACACACATTCAGCCAAATTTCATTGTATACATTTGCTCTTTCTCTCCCCCTCCCCCCCCAAAAAAAAAAAAAATTTTATCTGGATCCGCCACTGGTTAGTTATTAGGTAAATAAGTAAATACGTTTACGAAATTAAAATACAAAAATTAATTTAGTTACACAAAAAATAAGAAATATTTATAATTAATATAAAAGTAGTTTTGTCAATTCAGTTGATGAATGTGCATAACAACTTATTATTTCATCTAAATTAGGAATTTTGTCACTATTAATGCTAATAAGTAATAAAGGTTCCAACAGTTCCTGACTAATTGATAATAAAAACAAGATTATAATATTGTTTTTATTATTTTTAGTTTGGAGAACGATCTTTCACAATGTACTTTTGTGTACGAAAGAGTTTATATAAATGTATAAGCATAGTACAGATTTGTGAACGCAGCTATACGAAAGTCATACTTGTACAATAATTTCATGGCACATGGTATTTATCACATTTATCACAAGTCGAATTTTTATATTCGTTTGGTCAGTAATATTGAAAAAAAAAACAGTTTCAAAGGACCTTGTTAAAACGGGGCCCAGTCGGCGATAGCCGTCTCGCCGACCTGGCCAGGCCGCCACTGACAACAAGAGTGACACAACTCAAAAATTGACATTTTCGAGATTATAATGAAAATGCGTTGCAAAATACCCATATTTTTATATGCAAGAACGACTTTTTTGATATTTTCAATAATCGCCACAAGATATCGATAGTGTTGTTATTCCATTATCGCATAATCGCTAGTTTGTTATGACGAATATTCTTAAAGTTATCAAAAAAAACTTATTTTAGATTCTGAGTGAAGCGAAGGATCTTATGGTTTTCCAATGATGTTTATTATTTTTTTTTTTTCTGTAAACATTTTTTCGTATAGAAATCCTTGTCCAAAAGTTTCGTCCAGCAACTTTTTAGATTCGAAATTGAACTGAGATGGCACTTTAGAGAGGTCATTTTTCCAAAATCTCCATAGTTTTTCCAGTAATCAAGAATAACGATCGAAAAACTGAGTAAAAACGGTAAAATCGGTAAAAATCCGCCGTAAACGAGATTTTCACTGTTCAGATTTTAGGTATTTAGTCATAAATCGAAAAGTATTGAAGCTAGAAACTTGAAAATTTTATCCCATATCAAATACACACTTTTTTATATTGGACAACATTTTCAGAACAATTATAACACTTTTGACTAAAATATAGAACTTTTAATTTACCAAATTGTTTGAAAGTTTTTATGTAATATAATTTTAAATATTTGACAAAAAGTTCTGAAAATTTAATATGACCTTACTCATATACCTACCTAATTATCCTAAAAAAATTCAAAAATCGTGAGTCAGGATTTTTTTTATACACACTTTAATAAATTATTATACGATTTTTTTCGATATTGTCTGATTTCTTTTAAGTTTATTTCTAATGTGTTATAATTGTTATAAGTTTATAACAATTGAAGTTTAAATGAGTTATATCTAATTGAATATTTTATGAGGGTTTAGTTACAAAAAAACTCACCAAAAATTATACAAATAACCGTAAAATACGTAAACAGTATTTAAATAATAATATATTATATTACACTGAAACTTTGCTCAGAATCGTTTTATACTAAAGAAATGAGTCATCATTTCTTTAAAACTTAATACATTCATCACCAATATCTTGTCCGAGGACCGAAGGGACGAAGGACGAACTTGTATCACCATCATCTCACTTACCAGCTTTTTTGAGTTGTGTCACTATTGTTGAGCACCGACGATATATATATATATATATATAATATATATATATATATATATATATATATATAATATATATATTAATTATGAATATTTTCTTTTCAAAAATACACTAAATTTTTTAAACCAAATTACATAAATTACAACGGTAA
This sequence comes from Therioaphis trifolii, assembly GCA_027580255.1. NCBI lineage: Eukaryota > Metazoa > Arthropoda > Insecta > Hemiptera > Aphididae > Therioaphis > Therioaphis trifolii. The sequence continues at coordinate 44,004,269 of CM050406.1, read as the reverse complement.
TTTATTTCTTATTGTTGAAAATTATAAAACAATAAGACTTTGAATCAGTTATAATTTCACTAATTTATATTATGATGATCAATCAGAAATATTTTCATGCCTAGATTGATCGTATTAATCGAACATACCTTATTGTTTTTAATCGACTTGTAAAAAAGGAGGAGGTTATATAATATAAAATTCTTAAAAATGTTTATTTTGTTTATTTGAACTTTTTTTATCTTGCAAAGTAATACAATTATAATAATTTGTCCAAAAAAAAAAAAAACAAATTAATTATAAAAATATCATGTAAATATTTTTGTTAATATTTCTCAAGCATCATAAAAATAATAATTATAAAAATGACAATACCATTAATATATACATTGTTTGAAAGTCCAATTTATAAAGACAACTCAAATGAAATTTAAATCTACACCAATATATTATGTTCTTTATTTATTTCAAAAATAAAAACTGTTTGTTTTGTTAAAATATTTAGTTTATAATTAGTGTATGTTTAATTGCCTATTATTTACTCCTTGTATTAAATTGTTTCAAAGTTTCCAATTACTGAAATCTATTAATATCGTGTTTTATGTTCGCAAAGTTCAGTTCATACGTCATTACTGTTACCTACAAACGAAATAACTTATCGTGATATCAAGCAAACAAAAAAAGACCATAATCTGATAATATAATATTTCACTGCACAATAACGAGCATAAAATATATTGCTAGAAACCATGTTTTTCCGACAGTACTAACATTTATTATAACGATCGAAGAAAAATTTTGCTTTTTACTTTTTACTATTACTTTTATTTTACTTTTTAGTAAATCAAAACGTAGATCATACTGTCACCGAGAAATATATTTATTGTGTTCTTGAATCACGACTCTGATCAGTATTTTATTGTTTTTTTTTTTTTTTTTTTGAAAAAGTAATGAAGCTTACGGACGAGAAGCAAGTATAAAGGCGTGTAAAAATACAGATGGCTATCATAGGTTGAGGATCACGTCGTGTTCGTCGGGAAGAGATTTCGCGTGCGTAATGCGACGGCATAGGTTGATGTGGCGATAGAATTGGCTATCGTCCAATCACGCACACAAACACACACACACACACACACACACACACACACACACACACACATGTGCGGATACGTCATCGTAAGATTATTACAATACAATGGCGTCACTAGCTCTACTGTCCGTCGAACGTGCACTACGCGAACGGAACAACTGGTCGACCGGCGAACCGGTCGCCGATAACGCCGGACGCCAGTGATAACGATGGCGATGGTGATGATGATGATGATTATGGTGATGATGATGATACAATGGACGTAATCCATCGCACGTGGTTGGCCACACTGGCGTAGATGCCGTACTTGCCGCGCCGGCCGCAACCGTCGCCGAAACTGGTCACACCGGCCACCGTCCATCGGCCGCGCATCATACACAGCAGCGGTCCGCCCGAATCGCCCGAGCACGTGTCCGACCGGCCGTCTTTGTACCCCGCGCACAACATGTTGTCCGTGATCACGTACCGCCGGTACGCCGCCCGACACGTCCGCCGTCCCACGATCGGCACCTGATGACGGTAAACACACGCAATCGGTTTTTCGTGGTTAAAATGTTGTTTTTTTTTCCGCCGTCGGCGCGCGTACCACGCAAGACCCGCGGAAAGTCTCCTCGAGTCCGTGGGTTGCGGTGACGAGTCGGGTCCCGGATTATAGGTACATTAAATCGAATTAGATGTCGGATCTTGGTTAAGTTTAGGTCCAACGCTAGTCGCGTCCGGAGTTTTCGACGTTCGATAAATGTGAATTTCGTTAATCATAATATTATGAAGAAAAAACTAAATTTACTGACTTAATCATTTAGTAAAAAATACATACCTAAGCGATAAAATGTTTGCGTGAAATTCTATTTGCAAGTATTTTCAACATTGTTTTTATTTTTATTGTACTGTATCATGCATTCATGCTTGGTAATATTGCATAGGTATACTTGTATTTTTGTAACTTCAAAAAAAATGGTTTTAACCTGACGTGTGTTACTAAACAAGTTTTATCAGGTAACAAGACTTGAGTATGTTAAAATATTAAGTGAAGTATTTATAATTTATATACTTACCTACCAAATAACTTGCAGGTCAATTTTTCGGGATTTTTCCGTTACATTAGATATGCACCGTAAATATCCAAAAACCTACCAGTGAAATATTTTGAAAATTTAAATACCCAACATTTGGAGTGATTCCTAAAATCATACGAGACCCGACACAAGCACAATATTTTAATTTTAGAACTAATAAAGAATACAGCCATGAGTCAAAAAACATTTCCTAAAGTCTCTAAAACTCGATCGATATAATTCGTATGTATACCAACTTGGATAAAGAGGAGTAGCGATATTGGTTTTCTCACCGTGACCGGTAGTAACTTTCTAGAGTCTAGACGCTCACCCATTTTTTGTTCCACGCTCACCGATTAATTTCATTCGAATCCACGCATTTGGTTAATTTTTGTATACTAAGGGCTGAAACAGACGACCGGTTTTCGCCGGCCGGCACGCGCCGGCCGGTGAAAAATAAATGTGAACACACGAGGACTCGCCGGCCGGCGAGTTTCGTATTTTAATCACCTGGTAGAGTAAATACAATGTTTACAGTATTTTTCAAAAGTTTTGATACACATATATATGTGAATATTACAACTTACCACAATGATACATTTCTGAAATGTTCTATCTTGAACATTCTTTCTACCTTGAATTACATTAAAAATAAACACCAATGAGAAATAAATACTCACAGAAGGTACAGTGAATGATATTTATTTTATGAGAACAAGTATCATCATTTTATTGTTTACATAAACTCAATCTTCGCTGTTAAATACAATATTATGGTTTTTAAAATGTGTATAGGGGCATGGCCCCATATTTAGAATGAGTTTTCGGGAGGGGGGCAATAGGGAGATAGGACAATAAATAAGTTTAAGTTTTAAAATCTTCGAATCGGGCATCAAAATAATGTAAGAAATGTAACAAATTTCGGGCCGCCGGCCGGCGAAACGGCCGGTCGTGTGTTCACTCCAATCATTTTATATGTAATTTGCTGGGAACCGGTGGTTTTTTCGCCGGCCGGTCGCCGGTACCCACCAAGCCTGGGAAATGCGCCGGCCGGCGAGTTCCGACGAGAACTAACCGGCCGGCGAAAAACGGTATCGTCTGTTTACTCTAATCTAACTCAATGTAAAAAGAAACCGGCTGGCGCTTGCCGGCCGGCGAAAACCGGTCGTCTGTTTCAGCCCTTAGTGGCTTAATCAGAACATATCTAATCCCTAATTGATTTTTTTTCGTAGATTTTAACTTAATGAATGTATTTTATTTATAATTTATAGTGATATACCTATTATAATTCTTTTTTTTTTTCATTTTCGAATAAATACCACTGAGCCTGGACTTTGAATAGTTGAATAAGAGTTGGAGAATTAAAAAATAAAGCAAACATAAACTTAAATCTGAGTACTTAATCCTCTCCTAGTGATGGATCCAAGTGAAAAGGCGATTGGGAAATTGCCCTCCCTCTTTCGCGGCTCAAGTGTATTTAGTATGTACCTATGTGAATTCGTATTAGTGTATAAAGTATAAATGCTGTGTAATTGTAGCGTCTGGTGATCAAAAGCGTTCATTTGAGCTTATCAGTTTTGATAAGGACCGATTTTGAACTTGATTCGATCGTGGTTATAGATAACCACTGTTATACATACAACCCAACATTTATGATTTTACAAATGATCTATTATAATATATACATACCTTACGCAAATTAGCTTATCATTTTAAATTCTCCAGTAGGATATGGTTAAAAAGAGAATGTTTCTAAATAGTTTAAATAATAGTGATGAATGTTCATTGTTTTTGACATTTCAACAAATAAGCAGATAACCAATGCTCTATACCAGAGGTTCCCAACCCGTGGTACGCGTACCACTAGTGGTACGTGGAAGGCTCGTAGGTGGTACGCGAAGAAATGTTTTTATTACTATTTGCATTCAATATTATTTAGTTTAGTTTATTTGATATTAGTTAATTTTATAAAATTATTATTTTATAAAAATAAATTAATACAGAATAAATAAATACAGAAGTAGGCTCGATATTCAAAGGGAATTAAGCGTGAAAATTAGTTCTATTTAGCCTGATATTGATGTCCTTGTAAAAAATAAACAACAACAAATATCACATTAATTTTATTTATTTTATTTTATTATTATTTATATTAATTATTTTTTAATTAATTTGAAAATTGTAAATTACAATTTAAATATTTAGATTTAACTAAAAATTATTATTTTTTACTTTCATAAATATCAAATAATAAAAATGTAAAGAATTTAATGAATAATAAAAATATGCGTTAAAATAATTTGACTCCTAATTTAGTTTTAGAATTGAGGTGGTACGCGTATTGATTATAAAAGTGTCTGGTGGTACTCGATGATAAAAAGGTTGGGAACCCCTGCTCTATACGATATATTTTAAGTACAACTGTACAAGCATTTATTATAACCATTTTAGTTTGTTTTTATTAATATTTAATTATTTTGCAATTCATTGCACGTTCCTTTAAGAATTTTCGATACTAGATTGAAAACCTAATTGCGGGTTTGAATGGGCAAAGTGAGATTGAATAGTGTGGCGCTTTTACATATTCGTAGGCAGTGATGTAGTCCCAAAATTATATGAGGGTCAGAGGGTATTCTTAAAACCATGTGTTATAATGTGACAACTTTAGAGGGCTTTTGTCATCAACCTCTTCCCCTCCATCTCTGTTAAATTATATAAATTGATAAATTATATTAATTTCAACAACGTAATTATTGTTGTTATTAAAAAATGTATTTATTTATATAATAAATACGTAAATAAATAAATAATATTTATTTACATAATATAAACGTATAAATTAAGATTATAGAATATTCCATAATTTTTGTTTTTAACTTTCATTATTTCTATTTACTTTTCTTGATCTATTGTAATCAGTTTTTCTATGGTTTAAAATCCAACTTTTAACATAATTTTGTAAATCGTATTCTTACACTAGTCAGACCGTCGAAAGACAAATAATTAAATAACTGATTTATTGATATGATTATTATTTATGATATACGATCTTGAATTCACTATACAAACAAATAGTTATCTGTGGACTATGGTCATTCGGCATTCCTAGCTATATGCCTATATAAGAGTATAGTCAATAAAATCATATTTTTAGATGTCCAATTTTAATTTTTTATATTTTTTGTCTCTTGTAATTGGACAATCGGACATAATGTAGAATAAAATGATTATTGATATTGAATACTGACAATGAACAATCTTTGTGAAATGGGTATACGCACGTTTTTTAACGCATACTTGCGGTCACCAATTTTTTTCTTTAGTACGCTCTCTTTTTACAATTTGAAAAGTTGGTATGCACCGTATACCCTCCACTACATCCCTGTTCGTAGGGATATAATATTGAATATAGACGATGTTATTGAAAAATTTGCAAAGAAAAAAAACGACACATTAAATTAATATAAATACACAAATGTAGTTCTTTATTCTAGTTATGAGTTTGTATTTGAATTTGAATGACATAATTCCCATCAAATTTGTTGGATCTCAATCAAATTGAATTAATTATCAACAGGTTAGCCTAAATACGTAAAAAATGTATCAAATTTTGTTTTCGATTGAATGAAACATGAAATACTAAAAACATAAAATTGCCCCTCTTGGATAACCCGAAAATTCGCTATTGCTCTTTCCCATCGTATAATCTAGGCTGCGCCACTACGTGTATTCTTACTTGAGATTTACACAGTTTAGAAACTAAAGTACACTATTCACTTTATCAGTCTTAAATAAATATACTCTTATGATGATATTTAAATTATTTAATACATTATGCATGCGATAACTTGATTGACTGCGGGCTGCGGCAATTCGTAATGTCGTATCAGTTGATAATTTGTACAATGAAACTACGAATTTTCACATAACATTTGATTTTATGTCGTATTATTTATAGTTATTAATTTAAAACACTTTTTTTTTGTGCAGTAAGAATTCATAAAATTAATTTTTCATTTTCTTCAACAATCCAGTAGATAATTCAATAATATTAAATTTTTATACATATTCAAATAATAAAATCTAGTGTTAATCGTTTTTAGAGTACTTAGAGTATTTTTTTATTTTTTCAGTCCTATGTTTACTAGTGATTAATTTTAATATCAAATGTATACCGTTTAAACGGACCTTACTATAATGTTACATAATAAAACAGTTCGTTATAGGGGCATTTAAAAAAAAACCGGGTATACTTTGCACCACGGGGTATTCGTCGCTCTTCGGACAAAATGATGGTGATGAATGTATTAAATTATAAAGAAACGGTGAACCATTTCTTTAGATAATCAATTATGAACATAAGTTCAGTACAACAATATATCGTTTATATACTTTACCGGGTCTCTGTAAATTGCGTCCCATTTCAAATTTTTTATGTAAATTGCGGCCCGGGTATATTTTATACATACGTAAATTGCGGCCCAGGTATATTTTATACATACGTAAATTGCGGCCCGGGTATATTTTATATATACGTAAATTGCGGCCCGGGTATATTTTTGTACATATGCCTATCTAACTATTTCTTATTAATATGATAAATTACGTCTAAGCCTTTTTTCCACAAAACCAATATTTTCCTTCCCATTTTTCAGACTTAGGACTATAACTATAACAGACTTAAAACTATCTATACAAATATTATTATCATCAAATTTCAAAAAATACTTACACATTTTAATTGTGCAACACCAATGTTGAATATCATTGTTTAGAAATGTATGAAAACGAAATTTGAAACCATCGACTATTTTCAACGTTTTATTCCTTTCACTTTTCATAACGTCCATTTTTATTAGATTGAAAAAAAATACTGTAAACTGTAGAGCAACCATAGATATATAAAACAACTAGATAGCCGACTCAACGAATAAAATTGAAGTCTAGAATCCATATGCGAACAGGGCAAAATATGATTGATTAATCCATAACATTTTATATTATTCCATGAAATATAATTTTTCTGTGATTGAAACCAAAGTTATATTATAAAAATGTTGTTTTATATATCAGTTATCTTTTTATATGGATTCGGATTGAAACACAATTTTTCGATGATAATTTATAAACTATAAACTATAAAGTGCAATTCAAGTAATTCAACATCATGCTGGTTTCTTGTTCTGAGTCTGGTTGTGTCAATAGGAGACTGAAAGGAAGCAAAGTTCATTTTTTTTAAAGTAAGTACACGGGCCGCCATTTACGTATGTTTTAAAAATACGCGGGCCGCAATTTACATAGTATATGACCATGACCGTACTTATAGGGACGCAATTTACCGACTCCGACTTTACCATGTTCATTCTAATTGTTGGTATGTTTTTTTTTGTTTTTAACATATTTAAATTAATCCAATTTGTCAAAGGAAAATTTGTTTTTACGAAAAGATTTAAAACATGTTCTATTTATATCAAAAGGTTCATAATGATTGGATGATCTTAAAATTATTAATACACATGGAAAGTTGAAAATTGATGTGCATTCCGTAAAAATGGTATACGTAATAATAATTTACTTAAACACTTCTAAGATTAATCCTTAGCCGCGATTTTCGAAATTTTTTCATTTTCATTAGTTAAGTATACGATTAACTAATAATTATTTAATTTTAATTTTCAAACATTTTTATCAAATATTAAAAACTTAATTAGAAATAAACTTAAAACAAATCAATCAGTTGCGTAAAAATCACATAATAATTGACTAAAACGCTTATAAAACAAGTCCTGAGTTAATCCTTTTTATAGCCCAAAATTAATCAATTTTTTTTAACTTTTGTAAAGTACGTAACAATATATCATTAATACATGGAGAAAATTTTTTATATATTTTTATTTTTCATATTATATGGTGAAAAGTTTTTATCTGTATTACTTTTAAAATTATGACTAAATAACTAAAATCGATTTAGTGAAAGTGTCGTTCATGGCAAATCTTACTGTTCTCATGCAATTTTTTAACAGTTTCTTCTGGTGCCAAGGAAAACTATCGTCCATGGGGGAAATTATCTGTTCAAAGTACCAACTAAATTTCTGATCTTTAGAGATGCTTGACAACATTTAAAAAAATTTTTGTCAGTCAATTGTATTTACAAACAGCCACATTAAACTTCTTATATGTAATTTAGGGGACATATGTGTTGGAATTGGTTAATTAAATAATTTGATACTTTATTAAAAGTCACACATATATTTTGATTGCCTTTAAAAAAAAATAAATAAATAAAATACAGTCTGTATAAAATCATGTTTTAGATTCTGAACGAAGTGAAGAATGTATTGATTTTACTATGATGTGTGTTTTTTTTTTTTTTTTTTTTTTTTTTTTGTGTCTGTGTACACCATAACTACTCGAAATAATGCTTCAATTTTGAACTTCAGGGTATGTTTTCGGTGGCAAAACGAATATCGGAGGTACCTTAGAGAGGTCACAAGTGAAAATTCCCAAAAGTTTTCAAATGCCACGGGAAAAACAAACAAAAAATGAGGAAAAACCGGTACTTTTTGTGCAAAACCCGTTTTCGACGAAATCGATTTTTTTATTTAGCCGTTACTCAAAAACCAAAAATTGTAGATACTTGAAATTTTCACCAAATGTTTATATTGAAATCATCTATACGTGGTAAAATTTTTGAACACTTTTGACTTTTATTGAGCTAATTATAGACAATTGAAATTTTCAATTTTTTTAAGTATTTTTTTTTAAAATAACGATAAAATTTTTTTTTTTTGCCAGAAAATCTTGAAAATTTAATACAAGGTTTCTTATAAGTTGTTCCATAACTGATAAAAAAAAATCCAAAATCGTAAGTCACAATTTTTTTTTATAAGTGCTCAAAGTTCCAATTTATACGAAATATGTAAAAATTGCGAAAATTTGCAAATAATTTTGTTGTTGAAAAATCGTAAAATTTTTTTCTTTTATAACTAAGTTTTGAAAATTTGGTACAAGGTTTTTCATTAGTTTTTCTTCAATTATCTGCAAAAAAAACTCTACCGGATTCAGACAAAAAAATTTTATGAGTGTTTGAAATTTAAATTTTTACAAAAACACGTTAAACAACGGTTTAGCCTCAAACGATTTTTGCTAATTGTTTTTTTTTTCAAAAAGTATAAGTTGTAGAAACTTGAAAATTTTATCAGTTGTTTATATTGGCATTTTCTTTATATAATTTTATTTTCAAAAGATTTCACTCATTTTTAATCAATTTATAGGCATTTGAAATATTCGATTTTTTTTATTTTTTTTTTATAAATGTTGATAAAAAAAATGTAGCTCGGACGAAATACTTGAAAATTTAATAGAAGGGTCCACATAAGTTGTTCTAACTCCCATTCAAAAATTATAAAAATACATAGGCACAAAATTTTTTTATAAGCGTTTATAAGTGCTAATATTGACAAAATTCGTCAAAATCATGTATATTTGCTATGTATTTTGCAGTTGAAAATTCATAAAATTTTAAGTATTCAAAACTAAGAATTGTAAATTCGGTACAAAGTTTGACATACGTTTTCCTTCAATTATCTGTAAAAAAATTTGCACTGGAATAAAATCAAAAATTTTTATGAGTGTTTGAAATTACAATTTTTTCACATAATCGCGTAAAATAACAATTTAGGCATCATTGATTTTTGATATTTGTTCTTATTCAAAAAGTATAGGTCGTAGAAACTTAAAACTTTTACAAAATGTTTAAATAGGCATTTTCTTTACATAGTTGTATTTTCAAAATATTTCGTTTATTTTTTAGCTATTTATAGGCATTTGAATAATTCGATTTTTCTTAGATTTTTTTTTATAAAAGTCGATAACAATTTTTTGGCCCTACCAAATCGCTTGAAAATTTAATAGAAGGTTTTGAATAAGTTGATCTAAGAGTGATTCAAAAATTATTCAAATACATAGGCACAATTTTTTTTTATAAGCAGTTGAAGTTCAAAAATCGACAAAATTTGTCAAAATCACGAATATTTGCAAATTATTTTGTAGTTGAAAATGTATAAAAATTTTTGTATTCAAAGATAAGAAATGAAAATATTATGTAATATCACAGCTGATAAAGATAATTAAATAGATTAAGTTTATTATAATATAATCAGTAGCTGACAGCTGTTCTACACAAAATATTGGTATATTGTAAACACAAGGTGTATAACGTACCTTTACATGGTTGAATAGAACGTTACTAACTTCCAATTTCCAGTTATTTTAATGTGTGTATCAGTTCCATAAACATGCGGATTTTATATATTATTATTAATTATTAATATTTAAATAGACGTAGCCACGGAGCATTCAGCATATATGGACGGCGGGGTCGGGTGGTGCCGTCACGATAGTGCATTTAGGCAAATAATATGGTATTTACCTACGCCCTATCTATGCACATCCTGGTTTATCCAATGCTCACGAGCAGAAGTCACATGAATAGACAAATGTAAATTTAACCCAATCTAGGATATTAAAATAAAATATATATTACAATTTAAGGCTGACATCTTCATCTTCGTTCAGAATCGTTTTTTTTTTTATAATATAAAATAATTCCAAAATCTATCCAATAATGCCTAATCTAGCAATGCATCTCGTGTATCCCACCCAACTACTGTATCCTGTACTTAACTTACAATGATTTATCATTGCATTCAAATGTAAAGTACCATACAACTAAACTATCGTAAACCAGGTGATCCCATGATAGAAAGTGTTATACACTCCTCACCATTATCTTGTCCGAGGAGCGAAGCGACGAAGGACGAACTTCCACCACCATTATCTTATCGGCTTTTTTTTTTTACATTAGCTTTCAATATGTGAAGAAGCCCCTCATTAGAGGTTCTAAATTTGGTATAAATTAATATGTATTATTTGACTTATTTTTATTGTAAGTATTTTTAGTTTTTTTGATTTTTTTGTTTATTGCGCTTTGTGAATGTTATTGATTTATAGACAATATGCTAATATAAAAGGTATTTAATCATCGAAATATTTTATCTCCGAAAGCTGAAATAGGTTTATGACTACTGATAGAGAAAATATGTATTTTGGTATGTCATATTAAAAAATGATACGGAGTACCAGTGAACCACGAACATGTGTTACTTTTATAGACATAATATTTCTGAGTTTCTGACTGTTTTTCAATATGGTGACATTGCGATATTTTATGAAAAATAATACATTTCAACATAACTGAATCGAATGTACGACTCTTAATATTAAAAAGTAAAACAAAAACGTTTAATATAAATAAAATAATAAAACCCATACATAGATCACTGTCAACTGTTAGTTTGCGAACAGCAGCTTTGAAAATAAATTACATTTTAATGATTTTCAACAGCAAGCTATACTATAAACATTGATAATTATTAACTGAAACAGAAATGTTAACCTTCTAGTATTTAATTATATTTTATCCTATGAAATCATATAGTTTAAAATTTATTTAAACAAAAGTATTGTTTTATTTATTTGTCTGAATTCCAACGAAATTATCTTTAAAAATTTCATTTCGTTGTTATAAAAGAATCATTATTAACATAAATATCGACAAATCGATAGTTGGTCATAAATAACAACCGAAAAAAACTTGAACTAAGGCATATTTATTTTATTTGACAAATAGTTCAACGTCCAGTATTTCAATGAACACACACTGTAATATATTGGACATTAAACCTAATATTTGACAAACGTCAAAGAATAATATTGTAAATTAAATTAACATTAGGTGGTAGCATAGAATAAAATACTGAAAAAACGATTATAAATTAAGAAAAGAAAAATGATAATAGTATGAATTAGTATAAAATATACTTTGTTCTGGGATAAATCATACAACTGATTACACATTTAATTAACTCGTTCTCTATTATAGTAGGTAGGTAACTTAATAACCTAATTCAATAATATAATTTTTTAATTTATCTGTAGTCTGACAGAGCAATTATTAAGAAAAATGATGAAAAAAAATAAAACTGAATTCTGTCACTTTTCTGAACTTCGCCTAAAAACATTTTTCAAGTGCAATTATTGTGTAATAATTTATCTTTGTTCTCAAACCAAAAACTAACGGAACGTTTCTATTATAGCTACCAAAGTCATCGCGTACTTAAAGTAACACTATTATCATCTTAACTTTAATGCTTAAATATACAAACCTACATTTATCAATTAATCTTACATCTATATCTATGTGTATCATTAAGTGCAAGATAAATGTAAGCTAATTTTTATTTACTAACTCATGCGGAACAATTTTGGTTGGCAATGTACAGTTTTCATTTTTTTTTTTTTTTATTGTGTAATATACATTTTCCCTGTTAAAATGTTAAAATGTTAATTCCTAAGATAATACATTTTTTAGTTAAGATTGATTAATCTTAATCATATAAGATGGTATAAAATGTAAATAGTAAGATATATTTTGGTATATACTATACTAAAATGTCTATTTATTATTTAGTATTAAAAAGTGTATTTATAAAGAAATAGATACACATATTCTACTTATCATACTAATAAATTAAAATTAATCTATCAAGACAAAAAAGATTTGCGTCGTCACTATTACCCAATTATAATTATTTAGAATATTTCACGGTCAAAAATAAAATAGTATAAAATTGCAACCATTATTAGTAATTTTGATGACATTAATCAAATTAAACAATTAATTATACCTATAATTGGGCTGAACGAGATTACTATGCACTGATGACGCATGTGAACTAATCACTTTTCTTTAATTTCACAAAAATTAATTAGAATTATCGGATTAAAAATAAAATATGATTAAATATTGCATATTTTCGACGATATCATATTATATTATACCTATATTTTTTGTATACATTTTATAACAACAATACTATACATATTATTTATTATTACGGGACGGAATTGGTATGCGTCTTTTTTTAACCGGGACGGAATTGGTATATACCTTTTTTTTAACCGGGACGGAATTGGTATAAAAAAAGGTTCTTAGGACGGAACTCGGATGCACCCTATATTTTAATACGAGTTAAGTAGTATGAAGTAAAGCAAAGTATGCGTTTCACAATGATGTACTTTAGATTATGAATGAAGCGAATGATCTATTTTTATTTAAAAACTTTTTCGGATGGAAAACTTTAACCAAAAAACGGCACATAAAACAACTCGACAGATCAAAACTGTCGTTTAGACTTTAAAGAACACTTTAAAGTATCATTTTTCTTTATTTAAAAAAAATTTTCCATAGGGAAACTACCGATAGAAATCAGTATAATGTGATATAAACGAAATTTTTATAGAATTAATTTTAGTTATTTAGTTATAAATTCAAAGTTATGAAATTTGTAGTTAAAAAAAACCTAAACACAAAAACCTAAACAAAAAATTAGTACAACTTGAAAAAATTATCAACAAAATTCAACCACTTTTAGGTTAAAAATTAAACTTCAAAAAGACTTGTTATTTTTAACGTTGTTATCAAATATAATTTTTAATTGTTAACAATAATATCTGAAAATGTAACAAAGCATTACTTATAGCTCTATACTTTACCAACGATATTACGAGAATTTCAAAAATTGTTAGACAGAATTTTTATTTTACAAGTGTTAAATTTAAATTTTGACTTATCGACTATTTTTAGATAGAAATCATAATTTAAATTTGTAGAAATATAATTAGTGATTCCAATATTAATTAAACTTTGAGATAAGGGTAGAAAAATATTTTTTGAAACTTTTGGTTAAATTAAATTTTTTCTGAATTAAGATTCAAATTTAATAAAGATTTTAATAACGAAAAACCCACCAATATTTACACTAAAAATGATAAAATATGTAAACAGTATATACCACATTAAAGCTTCGCCCAGAATTGTTTTCTATAGAAATGATTTATCATATTATTAAAATTAAATACACCCATCGCTATTATCTTGTCCATGGACCAAAAGGATGAACTTCCACTAAAACTGTCTTACGTTAACCAGCCTTTAATTTCATGTGCTTTGACACGTTTTTGAGTAGAAATAGACATTAGTGATTTAAAAATTACATTCAGTATCTTTATAAATCAGAAATATTATCCTCTCAATACTTTAAAGTTTAAAGGATTTAAAGATTTAAAGGATTGATTCAAGTTATCAAATTACAGTTATCTTCAAAAATTATTCAAAAATATTGGTCTTAGAAACACGAAATTTTCAAAATGTGAACTTCCACCATCATCATTTCACCGGTTTTATTTTACTTATCAATCATATAATTTAACTCCAAACGAAAATACAGTATTGTTAGAATATTTATTAGTATTAAAGTAGGTAATGTCAAATAAAAAGGTTAAGTATCATATTCCTTATGTAGATACTTACTACACATTATCGCTATTAATGACAAATAGAAGAAAGTTGTAAAATCAAGGTTTATTGTTAGCACATTTATTACCTCTATTAGTACTTTTAGTGTGAGTTGAGTGTCCTACTTGTTTATGTTAGTGTTAGCAACTAATAAAGACGAAACAATTTATTAAAAAGATCAAATTTCTTAAAACTGATAAAAATATTATATACATTGGTAAATGATATTATTTTAGTCATAATTATTGAAATTAATAGCTTCTAAGAGAATTAGTTTAATATAATTATCTATTCGTCTCGTGCTATGTGACAAAAGATAAAAATGTGCATGAGGAAAAATAATATTATTCTAAACGCGGAAATTTCGAAAAACCTGTGACAAATATGTACAATTATAATCATACACCTAACTATACAATTATAATCAAAAATTGGAAATTCAAATAATTAATGTAAAAAAAACTATTTAGTTCTGAATATTTGGTTTTGTACAAATTTAATAAATTATACAATTGTTTTTAAATTCACTTCGTAATGTTAACTTTCATTTTAGTAGAAGTATACATAATTATATATAATTAATATATATATATATATATATATATATATATATATATTGTCCTTTATAATGAGTTATTACTATTTAGTATTTAATTGGTACTTTTTGCATTAGTATGTGTACTTTAGTATTATAAAGTAATATTAATATAACGAATACTGAGGGAGAATAACATAAAACTAGGTACTCCCGTTTGTATTTATTAAATTAAATTAAATGTATTTTATCATAGAGTATCAACTATAATTAATTTCTCCATATATGTTATATTATAACGATTTTTATGGATTGAGCAACCAAATACTTATTGTAAAAATTAACATACAGATTATTTTATAAATAAAATAAATAGGTACATTTTAGTAAATAAAATATATTTATAAAACCATTAGGTGTTTCTGTGAACACTGAATTTAATAAATAATATCATTTGTCAAACGTTAGGGTTATCATTTCACTAGGCTCTAGGCAGTGGGCACAAGCCATGTCTCAAAATATAAATTATTCAATAGTTATATCAGTCATCCATAATTTGCATTAAATATTAATCAGGATAATCAGACATCAGTGAGAAAAATAAGAGATGAAAACTAAAATCTATGAAATTACCAATTTAAATATGCATACTAATTGTACTTATGTGTTTAGATCATTATTATACAATTTTCTATAATTTGGAATGAAATATCTACCATGAAAAAACTAAATTTTTATATTATTAACTTAACTGTTGTGAATTGAAAAAAATATTTCTACAATTTTACATTTAATTGTTTTGATATTATTTATTGTTGCCTATATTATTAGATATCAATATACTTTTTGATTGTATATACAGACTACATTTTTATTTTATTATATATTTTTTGTAAATTTATTTCTTTATTTGATACATGTTATATATTTATAATTTATATACTTTTACAAATTACTTTTTTGATAAAATTCGTGTGTTAACTTTAAACTTTTTAATACTTAACTATTGAATAGTTTCAATTAAATTATATTATATTTATATAAGTATTTAAGTATTTCTTAACTTTTCACAATTGTATTTTGAACTCTTCGAAATATAAAAATCAAACTTATGAAATCATTTAGAATAAAACATTAATCTTATCACAGTTGACATTTGACTTTAAAACGCACATATTCGAAAAACTTCCATACTTATAAAATTTACTAAACACCAAATAGTATCAAAATACTATTAAAAAAAAAAAGAGACCCTATTTATTTATTGAAATAATCGAATAGCAAATATTTGATTCATACTGGTACTAGGTTTAATTAATATAGTGGTATATAAATCTTATTAAATTAAATCTGTCCGGTCCAGAAGATATACATCTTCTAATAAACTCAATACATTTATATTCATTTAACTTGCATCAAACTTTGTTATCAACCATACATTTTAAACTTTACTTACCCTAGCTTCTCGAAGTACTTGGGATCCATATGAATCTTGTGATCGTTCTTTTCCCCACCCTATAACTACGCACATTGTGGGCTTCCGTTTGCGTCGTTGAAAATCAAAAACCGGAAGGCAAGCCGGCTGCAAATAGTAACCACCGTTTACTTCTAAATCCAAAGTTCGTAGTTTTAACAATGCCATATCATTATCAATTGTATTCGGATTATATCTAGGGTGTACGATAACACGTTCAACCTACACAATCGTAGAGATAAATCACATAATAAAAACCCCATCATAAAACAAAAAATTTCAACGTACCCTTACTTCGATCTCGTCGCCTTCATAGATGGATAAATCGTATTCTTTTAATCGCACGTAAAGCTTTTTTCTTGAACAATGTGCTGCTGTAATCACCCAACCAGGTGCAATGAGAGTACCACCACATATTAACTCCTAGAAACCCACGTGATGTGTCACATGAATAACTATTGAAGTTATATTATTATATAGTCAAGATTATAACCATACTTTGTATCCATTTAGCACGGCAGCGTGCCAAGGCCAATGGAATTTCTCAGATTCTCGACCTCCCATTATTTTAATCAAATATCTAGGAGTCTTAAAAACGGGAATTGTAGTCGAATCAACAGTAACGCCACACGTAAAATTCACGGACACGTACTCATTACTTAAAACTACAATAAAAACTTTTCATTGAAAGACATGAATACACCTGTGTTGTATTATACTTAACCTTTGTTCGAGTGAATCGAATTAGACCATTCGTCATCCATCATAAGCCTGAGGCATCTCGAACCTTCCATAAAACAATACGAAGATTCGGTTATGAGGTTTGATCCGCAAAGTTTCGACCGTAAACAATGTCTAAATGTATAAACACGACGGGTTTATGACGAGGGACACAAAATCGTGTAACCACTAACCTTTGTCTGGTCGTAACACATTTCTCAGAGCAAGGACTCCAATCCGACCAATCTGAATAGACATTTTTCCTACGATGTCGCCTCCACAAGTGTTCTGGCCCAATTCTAAAATCATTGAACAACGTCACAGTTCCGTTAAAAAGCTAAAATCAAGATAAATCCATTTGATGGTTTTCGAGTAACTAATTCATCGCACTGTAAAACCTACCGCATAGAATGGTACCAGTTCATTATATTTGCCTTCAAGATTCAAAGGTAATGGCATCAGAGAACCATCTATTACGTTTAACGGTGAAAAGGTCATACTAAAACACTCCTAGAGATGTTTACATTATTGCACAATCTTAAATTTATAGGCATAAATATATGTAAGTTTAATAATACTCACCTTGAGATCAAAAAAGAATAAAATCCAGTACAAACGAAATTTAAACATGATTGTCTTGTGCCTGTCAATCGACCGGTGATGGATTAGAATGAATCTTTTGGACTCACTTCATATAAATAAACATCGAAACCCCTCTACTTATACAAAGTAACGTTTGAGTATGCGTTTATGAGTGTGTGCGCGTACGCGCGTGCGTGTTCTGATTTCCTTTGCATATTATTATTATTAATATTGCAATTTACTAGTCATTTTTGGAGAGCCCATTTGCTTTGTTAAACACACATGCCCATTTTGGAAACAGTCTAACGTGTAATTATACTAAAACACTGTGAAAACTCATCAATGTTGATGTATTATTAATACTAAACACATCGAAGAGTTCTATCGCTGTCTAATCGATTTGATCTGGTACTTAAAAGCGCTATGTATATTGTATTTATTTGATAAATATACCCATATGTTTCGATCATGTGTGTAAGTTTGTATGTCCGTTTATGTGTGGGTGGGTATATATTTGCATGCACGTCTATGTGGAATATTAACACATCAATCATAATGATAGTGGATAGTAGTGCCTAATATTAGTATAGTACATTAACATTAGTATTCTACATTGGACGAGTTACATTAATCGATATTTTATATAAAGCACTCCACCAGTGAGTACTATACAAAATAATTCATAAAAAAAAAATCCTTTTAAATGCTAATAAATCATGTTAGCTTAAACCATATATTTAATCATGATAAGGAGTATAGGTTAAATAATTTATATGATTTTCATAAATTACTGAAAATATCAGATAATCAAATAACCTATGTATTTTTGTTTAACAATTTTTGTCTTATAGTTTCTAATGACTATTAGTAATATATGAATATAATATTGAATAGTCTAAATTTCAAAATATTCGCAATTGAATTATATTAAAAAGTTAGTAATACAATCCAATTATGACTGAAAAAAATCACCTCTTTAACACTTATTTCTAATAAACTACAGTAAATATATCCAACTCAATTCAATAACAAAGTTGCAGGTATTAGAATAAAATTTGTTTTACACCTCTCGTCTTCAAAAACTTGTGATTCTATTTTTCTTTCCTATACATTAGAATAAAATAATTTTTGAAGTTTTTAAATGTATGTATACATTTCTTCACATTTTTCCACATAAAGTTTTTTTGTAGAACGAATATTGTATTTCGTAAATATTATTTAACCAATAGAATAACCACGAAATATTTATATAAAAATTTAAATATTTAAAATGAATAAGTATAAAAAATTTAATATCTATAAGTAGACTGGAAAAACCTAGTAACAAATATGATTTTCATACTCAAAGTATTTAATAAAATTATTTATCACTTTTTTAATTAAACTGTCAGTATTATATGACTTCCAAAAATAAAAATTATAAGTTTTCAAAAAGTCGACAAATATAACTATAGTATTAAACGTTATATTTTCATTAAAATTGACATGTAACGTCATTTTTACTATTATTTACATCGCCGTATTGTCAGTGCTAAAATTGTCAAAAATAGTGAGATTTTGTGATATTATTTTGCGAACTAGTCTAAAAAAAGTAAAATCTAAAAATAATATATTTTTTCACTGAAACTTTTCTTAAAATTGTCTGATTAAAGAAACGATTTTTCGTATCTTAAAAATCCATCACAATTACCATGTCTTAGGATCGAAAAATACCCCATAGTACGTCTTTTTATTTACGTGATTTTTTAAGTTTCATACGTAGTTTTCTCAAACGGTAACCTCTAATCTCAATAGTGTAATACTATGAAAAAGTGTTTACATTTTTTGGCATTTTAATATTTAAATTTACAAAATTGGATTAGTTGTTTAAAAGATATAAGGATTTTAAGTTGTGAAGTAGAGAAGCAATTAGAATCTTTGCAAACATATATACCACACAGTTGCATAAAATATAAATACATATATTTCTAAAATTAATTCTACAATAATTCAAATTTAATTATCAACATTTCAACAAAAAAAAAATCTTTCATATGTATAGTATTATATTACGTATTATATCACAAACAATAATTATCAATTGAGAAAATTCAAAATTTAAGAAATCACATACATAAAAAATAAAAAACATTATATATATATATATATATATATATATATATATATATATATATATATATATATATATATATATACTTATTATACAGGAAATAAATCAAACTATTCTTATCTCTGTTGGACACTCTGTATAACTAAATACACAAGCATTAAAACTTAAATATATGATTTGATATATGACTAAATAACATAGTTATAAATTGTCTTTAAAATGTGAAAACATTGAGTTACTTTACTAATGAAATCACGAGAATAAAAAAATACTATGAAACAACAAATTATTGGAATTCTGTATATCAGTGGAAGACCACGAATTCTTTCCAATAGTGTTTCGAAGGTCAAATATAATGTCGATTAGGCCATAAAAAATTTATATACTGAAACATGACTGAACATTGATTGAATACTAAAACTTAGACGTAATTGGTACATATTGTATCAAACTTGTTAAATTTGAAGATACTGTTTTATAATAAACATTTTATTAAGAGTCAATGGCTGATTTAGCAGCAAGACACTTTTCTAATATAGATAAATAACAAATAACGTAAAATAAAATAAGAGATGTTATTTTTTTAAATTTTTTTTAGATGTTCTAAAATCTAAATTGTATATTCAGTTTCATATTTTCATTCAAGTTATACATGTATTAAATCTAATGTAACCTTTCAAAATTAATCAAATGCATTCGGATATTATATAACTTAAAATGTTTACTAAACTTTAAGTTAATTCTTACTCTTATTTAGTCTTAGTCTATATAGGCCGTTAATAATTTACAATAAATATATAGATACATTATTTACTGTTGGGCCTACATTCTAATTTGTCAGGCATAAGGCTATAATACTGCATACGTATAAATACAATGGAATTAAAAAAAAAAAAAAAAAACAAATTTAGAAGAATTTAAAAGAATACTTAATTTTTATTTTACATTATTTACTATTACATTGTATTTCATACCGTTATGTCATTGTATATTTATGGTATTTCAGTTAAGACATTATTTTGTTTTGATTAATATTCATAAAAATTAAATGATATAAAATTTTTTAATAGATACCTAATAATTAATATTTCAATTTAATTTTAAACAAGAAAAGTATTTAAAATTTTAGAAATATTCTGTAGTTTTCTAAAATCCCAACACAATAAAAGTAGGTATACAAATCTAATTTCTTAATCACTATTTGTTTTTTATCTATTGAGTACATTATAATAATATTATGTAGCATCGCAAAACTTAATATTATACAGCAAATAAATTAGTATCTACTCAATTATGATTATTTTTAGTTCTCATTTAGCAAAAAAAAAATTAGTCGAATAAACAGCTGTAGGTGTACACATATTAAATAAACCTCTCTGATCTACTTCAAACAGTATTTTACTCTGTAGATAAGTTAAGTTATAAAACATTTATAAAAGTATACATCTTATCAAGAGTAAAACATTGACAGCGAATCAAGAAAGCTTTTCTAATGTTCTATTTTTTTTTCAATTTTGAAAGCAGTTGTACATTTTAAATTCTTGGTTTTACATTAATTTTAAACCCGATCCCTTATTTTTTAGTAGTCAATGTTGACCAAAAGTTTTTTTCAACTCCTCTATTCTTCAGAAATTTCATATACCTAATACATACTTTATACAAGTAATTTACCAAATTTCTCAATTGTTTTGTTAAACTTGAGAAAAATTTATCGACAGTGTTCAAACACTATTATAATATGACCAATATTATAATTTATAAGACAACATTATAATAATTTAAACAATATGATAACTTTAAAAACTCTGTATTGCTCACTTTTTCGGTCATGTCATTTCAGTCATAATTATAAAATAATTTATTGTATATCTGTATAATAATATGATTGTAATTGGACTTGACAGTCCGTATAAAATATATAAATAAATAAACTACAATAATATAATTATTATAATATGCTATTTACAAAATTTTAAGAAATTTATTTTAATTATTTCATTATAATATAATTAACATACTATTTAGAAATGTATTAATCAAAAAACATAATGTACGAAGTCAAAAGAAATTAATTTAAATGTCAAAAAATTATATTAAAGGTAAAAACTTACGTCATATGTTTACAGAATAGTAAAAACTTGAAATAAAAGCCTATTAGATTATATAACTGGATTCGTTTACAAATTTAATCAGTAAGTCACACAGGAATTCTTTGATTGAATGTATAAAAGAATTTTTAATATTCCCTATGACTTTTTTTTTACCTACCTGTTCAATTTAAACGCCTTCACGTTCAATAAAAAATTTTATTTTGTAACGTTAAAGACAAAATCAAGTAGATTTAGAAGTAGACAGTTCCTTACAATACCAAACTATGTGGTTTAATTATGTTTAATATCAAAATAAAACCTTAATACTAATGTTGAGCCTAATCGAAAAAAAAGTCAAATTTAATGCACTATAAAACTTAATACGTAAATTATTGTTTTTTTTTTTTTTTTTTGGTATATTCATTAAGATTAAATATAGTTAAACTTTTTATGAATAAATATATTTGTTAATTATTACCATAGCGTAACACAAAATACAATTGTATGTTAATAATTTTAAAAGTAATATATAAGAAAAATAAAAATGTAATTAGATAAATTAAATAAGTAGTAGTAAACTAACTACTAAGTACTATAGTCTATAATACAATGGTTTTTTATAAAAAAAATAATCCATATCCTCTCGAGTGAAGCCGGGTAATTTTACTCACCTACTATAGCTAGAGTATTAATAATTGCAATATTAAGTATGTTAATACAGTGAAACTTCCATATTATAACGAACTTCCATTTGACGAAATGTTCTATATAATGAATTATTTTTGGGAACTATGACTTTCATTGCTAATTACACGTAAATTTATCTCCAAATAACGAATCTGATGTTTCTATATAACGAAATAATTATTCGATAAAAACTGTGTTTTAGTAATTGTCACTATCAAATTTTAAACATAGTTCTAAAATTGTACATGAAAAATGTATCCGATAAAGATAAGACACCAAGGGTAGGCAAGTGGATTAATTTTACTGCAGTATTTTAGTTCCGATATTGATGCAAACGAGTATACATACGAATTGTTTCTCGTTTTCTCTTCGTCCATACAAAAACAATGTCGAAACGTAAATGTTTATCTATCGCCGATAAATTTGAAATTTTAAACGAAGTCGATAAAGGCATTAAAAAAAAGATAATGCCGAAACATATAGTACTCCAACAAGTTCTCTATCAACCATTTTGAAAAACCGTGAAAACATAACCAAACAAATGCAAAATTCTTCTCTCCTCAGCAATAGAAAACGAATGAAAATGTGTGTGGGTATATGAAGAAGTTGACAACGCTGTTCTTAAATGGATGACTTGTATACGAAATAACAATCTGCCTATATCAGGTTCGTTAATCAAAGAAAAAGCAATTTATTTTTCTCTGTAATTTGGTTTTATAAATTTTCGTGCAAGCTCTAGATGGTTAGATAAATTTAAATCGAGACATAATATTGCGTTTAAAGTTATTTGTGGTGAGAGTGCTGATGTTCAATAAAATGACCGTAATACATGGAAATTAAATATTTTACCAAAATTAATTGAAAAATTCGATCCAAAAGATATTTTTAACGTTAAAAAGCAAAAATCCAAAGTGTTTCAAAGGCATAAAATCTCTTGAGACAAAATACGATTATAGATACATAGTCAAATTTTTTTTTAAGTTGAAAAAAATAGGTAATTCTATTTAACGAATTCCTCCATATTACGAATTTTTTTTTGTTGCTTATTCGACTTCGTTATATGGAAGTTTCACTGTATTAAGATTTAAAATAAATTAACGTATGGACTACCAAGCTCACGTAATCAATTATTTACAAATACAGTAAAGACATTTAAGTACTGGGTGAAGTCAAAAGTCAGCGGTGAACTACATGGTATGTGATACTTTAGATAAAAAATACCAATAGTAAACGTTTAAACAAAATATTGATTTGGTCACTATGACTTTATCTGTTAATATAATAAATTATGATTATTATTGTTATAATAACTTTATAATTCTCTATTAAATTACCAGTATACTAGCTATTATTATAAAAAAACATTGCATAATTGTTTTGAGTAATTAATTGTATTACAACCACATACAAATTGATCGATTTAAAGAATAAATAGAGCTATAAATTTAATTTCAATTATAACACATAACTGATAGTAACTAATTTATATTCTATATAATATGCTCAATGGTATAAATATAGCATAAGATATTTTATAAATATAATATCTTTATCGTTCACATCGTGTGTTCTGGCCAAACTCAGTTATGTCTATGAGAACAACAAATAAAATATTAATGTATGGCTTATAGATTCAACAATGTTAATTTAATTTAAATTTAATTCATAATAATTACATTTTAAATAGTATCTTGGTATATATTTAACAATTGGATACATCCCGAAAATATTTTGTTAGGTATGTTCTAATGTCAAATCGGATAATTTACCTTTGTTTGAATACGATTTTAAAACATAAAATACTACCAACACATAAAGATAAAATCTACATGGATTTTAATATATGTCTGAAACGAGTATACATAAGGTGACCATACGTCCCGTTTTGAACGGGACATTCCCGTTTTTTGAATCTCTGTCCCGTTGTCCCCTGGGAAATCTTCGGGACTCTAAAAGGTCCCGTTTTCAAAAAGTATACGAAATATCGTTTTTATAAAAATATACAAGTATTTAATTTTGTAATTATTACACGAAAACATTTTGTTTATAATAAGTTAATTACCTAGTAAGTGTAATAAGTTAATTTAATTTTTTTGTCCTTTAAAAACATATAAGTACCACACAAATTTGCTAGTAATATTATTAAATTAAAAATATTTGTTTGTAACAAATAATTATGATTTTTTTTCCCGTTTTGATTTAAAAAATATATGGTCACTTTAAGTATACATGGCCAATAAATGCACAATATTGTGTAAAGCATGTACTCGTATATGGTACACATATTGTATACATTTTAAACATTTCAGATTTCTCCTTCACTATAATATTAAAGTATTCGATACTTTTTTATACGAATAGCCCGTGTTACTAAAAAGTCGAATGTTATTTTAAATAAACGGGTTTTCTAATAAATACAGCATGAAGCTTTTATAAATATTATGTCCGTTTATCACGAAAATTATTCGCTACGCTCATTTTATAACCTCGAATGGGCCAACACCATTAATTGCCTAACAAATATATTAAATTTTTCATTCTTATTTTATGAACATGTCGCATGTGTATTAGGCATATATGTCATTAATTCGATCTACGTATATATATGTATCACAGTTATATCCTTTCTTCTACATTATACACTTACATAATAATATGTAAAACATACAACTATAGGTATAACAATTTATGTTTTATTTTAATTTATCATGTACCATATTGTCACTCAATAAAATCATTAACAAGTTCTAGGACATCAGTTGCGTTTAAGGCTATTTGTATTTCATGCCTTTTCAATGAAACGATCAAACTACGTGTAGGGAGGTAGGTAGCTAGAAATTTCATTAGAAGCCAAAATGAGTTACTATTTGACAATATTTGTTGTTATAACATAGAGTATCACGTTAAAATGGCATTTTCTGTATAAATACATATATATATTTATATACGGACGGGTAATTTAAAACGATACGACGTCAAAGTTACATTTTATCCTTTAAACCCCAATTCCCTTTGTGTGTAGGTTTTATTGGTGTTTCGTACCTTCACCCACGCATAGACGCAGTAATAATAAAAATAATGTTTTCAAATTATTATTTGTCGAAAAACTTTTGTAAAAATACTGGAGATTTATAGATAGAAATAACAATACGCAATACTTTTAAATAATAATTCGAAAAGTATATACACACTCACACATCGGTAAATTTTCAACGATAAATTATTAATCCCAAGTTTGTAATCTGTTAGAAAAATGTAGTGAAATTAATTGAATTTCTAAAATGTGAAAACGGTGTAATTAATAAAATCAAAATTGAATTAAAAACCAGAATAATAAGAATACGATATTATCGCATCTCTTCAATTCGACCGTCGAGTGAGTATACTGTTTTTTCGCGAGTTTTTCATTAATAACTAGGGCTAGGGACTTATAGGAGTTTGCATGTTTTTCAATAATCATTTAAAAAATAGCTAAGTGATATGGAAATTTATTTCATTGTACTAGGAATTTAAAGCAGTCATTTTTATTTTGCATATTTTGCATATTCAGCTATTTTTTCCATATAAGAGCATATTTTGTTATATTAGTATTATAAGAGCATATTGTATATATTTTATTAAAATTAAAACAATACTTGGCAGAGAATAATGTTTTATATATTAAGTTCTATACAAAATGTTAAATGAATATGTTCTAGAAACCAGAAAAAAAAATATAAATATGATTAAATTTAAAATATTAAATAATCTATATCGTATGTTTTCCCAATTATTTGTGTGCTGTAAAAAACGAAATCGGCCGATAAGGTATACGCCTAATATAAAAAAGTTGATGTCAATTCGTCTATTCGTATCGTGTGTGTTTTCTTATACGTAAATATAGTTCATATGTATTGTATGTGTTTTCGTCTAGTAATATGTATAATATTCTAAACTTGGTAGTTTTTTTTTTAGATTCTGAGTGAAGCGAAGGATCTTATGGTTTTACAATTATGTTTATTTTTTTTTTTTTTTTTTTTTTTTTTTTCTTTTTTTTTTTCTTTTTTTTTTCTGTAAACCCTTTTTCGTATAGAAATCCTCGTCCAAAAGTTTCGTCCAGCAACTTTTTAGATTTGAAATTGAACTGAGATGGTACTTTAGAGAGGTCATTTTTCCAAAATCTCCATAGTTTTTCCAGTAATCAAAAATAACGATCGAAAAACTGAGTAAAAACGGTACAATCGGTAAAAATCCGCCGTAAACGAGATTTTCACTGTTCAGATTTTAGGTATTTAGTCATAAATCGAAAAGTATTGAAGCTAGAAACTTGAAAATTTTATCCAATATCAAATACATACTTTTTTATATTGGACAATATTTTCAGAACAATTATAGCACTTTTGACTTAAATATAGAACTTTTAATTTACCAAATTGTTTGAAAGTTTTTATGTAATATAATTTTAAATATTTGACAAAAAGTTCTGAAAATGTAATATGACCTTACTCATATACCTACCTAATTATCCTAACAAAAATTCAAAAATCGTTAGTCAGGATTTTTTTTTATACACACTTTAATAAATTATTATACGATTTTTTTCGATATTGTCTGATTTCTTTTAAGTTTATTTCTAATGAGTTATAATTGTTATAACAATTGAAGTTTAAATGAGTTATATCTAATCGAATATTTTATGAGGGTTTAATTACAAAAAAACTCACCAAAAATTATACAAATAACCGTAAAATACGTAAACAGTGTTTAAATAATAATATATTATATTTACACTGAAGCTTTACTCAGAATCGTTTTATACTAAAGAAATGAGTCATCATTTCTTTAAAACTTAATACATTCATCACCAATATCTTGTCCGAGGACCGAAGGGACGATGGACGAACTTGTACCACCATCATCTCACTTACCAGCTTTTTTTAGATCATATTTAAAAGAATATTTCTACGTTCTTGCATATTTTAATAGCATATATTATGATAATTTTTAAGGGCATAAATGCATGCATATCTTAAGGTTTTTTAGAGCACGAAGTCCCTAGCCCTATTAATAACAAATCATTTTAGTTTTTACTTTATGACTGGAATAGCCATTTGTGATTTCAGCGCGTTGTTTGTATTTTATATATAAAACACTTAGCAGCTAAAGGTAAACGCGGTCAACGCCATCGGTGTTAGGAGTGCGCATATGTTTAATAACCGCATTTTTAATTAAACACACGCTCAACGATCTCGGGAGGAGAGGACGGATTCCCGTGTCAAACAGACGAAAAAATATTGGGGGGAGGAGAAGAAACGATGCGAATTTTAATATTCACGTGTGATAAACTCGTTTTGAGGTTTGTCGTGGATTAAATCGAAACGCGCACAACGGAAATATTTTACGTTTTCATATAATAATATTCACGGACGTTTTATATTTTTGATTGCGTCCAGAAAAATGTGTACAGTTCAACAGTTGGCACCGCCTCAGGAAACCTGAGCGATTATGCCTGATGCCGCCGGGCCGAAACTCGCGACGGAATATTATGCACGATGATAATATATATATATATATATATATATATATATATATATATATATGTGTGTGTGTGTGTGTGTGTGTGTGTGTGCGCGCGCACGCGCGCGTGTGTGTGTGTGTGTGTGTGTGTGTGTGTGTGTGTGTATGTGTGTTTACGGGAAAAAATGTATCTACAACAACGCAGCACGCGCGGGACGACAATGACGGCGGTCGCGATAAACAGCCCACGCGGAGGAACCGATGAAACACACATGTAGTAGGTATAACAACGTCGAATAGAGCTGTTACTACTTACTAGCCGGCAGTGGCATGGCAAAAAGTTTTTCTGGATTTAACGAGGAGCATTCGTAGCAATTTTAACGTGGGCCTCAGAATTTCGGAGGTTCCAAAAGTCATAAAACAATCGATTTTCAAACAGTAAAATAAATTCTAGCTGGTATTCGAAATAAAGAACCATGACAATTGCCAAACATATGAAAATAGTTTATTTCCGATATCATATACCTATAACTATGTAGACAATTTACTATAGGTAATCATTGCCTACCCATATAGTATTAGTTATTATTAGACCATATACATTGGGTTATACTTAACAATAATAACATCAATATTTATAAGCATATAGATATTTAATTAATCAGTGACGAATATATCGGTGGTGTATTTTATCGGTTATAACTGTTATAACTTATAAGTAATCAGGTATACTAGGATAAAGGTTTAAAGACCCTCAGAAAAAAAGTTAACCTAGCTACTCGCCCGTTTATTCAAGCGTTATAACAAATGCTTATTAAAATTTAAAAATAAAATTTATTTTTCTTGCCAAATTAACTATTATATCTGAAATGATAAAAGCAATAGAATCGTTCACGTAAGTACAATAAAATACAAAAGCTATGTTATTGGACATTACCTGTACAAGATAATGGTGTACAAATTTACTGTTATAAATAGTAGTTATCATTTAATTAAAAAAAATTAGAATCTTAAAATCAATATGTATCATATTATGTTTAATTGTTGGCTATAATAGTATCTGAATAATAGCTAATAAAAGAAAAAAAAATCTTAAAAATTCACATGGATTAAGAATTGTAACAAATAATTTTTTCATTAATATTTAATTCTATTATTCCTTTAAATTTTAGTGAAAAAAATTATACTGTGTATTACACAAGTTTAAGAACGGAGTGAATATGCTGAAAACCATCTTATATATTATACATATACGTATATTTATTATTCAAATACGTACGTCATGTAAGTATAATAAAATAACAAAAACTCGTTACTATTCTAATAAAATAATAAATACTTTCCTATTATTATTTATTATTATATGAATGATAATTGTCAAACCATGATAAAATTTTTACTATTCAGTAAAGACCGTTGTAATTTTAATTTTTAATTCGATGTTTTACGGAGGATAATTATCTATGTTATTCAGTAATTTTTTAAAGACAGTATAGATACCAACTGGACACTTGACACGCTCTTTTAACGATTATCGGTGGTATTAAATTTGATGTATAAAGTCTGAATGACACTTGTATCTTAAATAAGGATGAAAATGACAAGTTTTCAAAAATGAAAACATTGTAAGATAGTAGGTACTGCATAATTTTAAGACTGTACCATACAAAATTATAGTGCGTGAATTTGTACAAAATGATCGCAATACACATATTTTTTTAATTCTCAATTCATAAATGTCGTACAGAGTTTGCCATTTTATTTTTAGTAATTGATAATATCTCCAAGAACTCTCGACCTATTTCTACTGTACATTTTTTTCCCGTTCCTTTTTTGATCCACGTGATTGTGTAACTCGATTTAACCAGACAACGGAGTGTTAACGGGTTTTTTTGAACGATTGTTGAAATAGCATTAGTGGTGTTAAAAATCAAGTAACGCACGACGTCAGTCCTCACGCGTCCGGCGTATAAATACGAATTACCCCTCCGCCTCCCGTCCAATCAGTGTCCCGAATCCGCGCACCTGCGGTCCCGAACTGGGACCACCGTCGTACCGGCCGGTGACGGACGGCCCGGTTATCACGGTCCGACGACCCGGCAACACTGTCGAGACGACGGGCCCGCAGCCGCGGTCGATTTCAGCGGGCCGCCGCAGCCGCCGATCGCACGGCGCCGGCTCGTACCGATAAAAAAATATTGTTAATACCGTTCGGCGGCAGTGCTATTTACCCCCGAACGTGCGTGCGCACACTCGCACGCGCATGGACGGACGGCACCGCCGCCGCCGCCGGAACAGACGCTAGACGGTGGCGCACACGGCAGTACGGCACACGGTCCGCGTTCAGTCTTGTGCACTCGCTTGCCGCAAACGGTCCGACAGCGCATCAAATCCGTCGTCACTCGCCCGAGAGTCCACCGTTTTCCAACCTCACGTCGCCGCGGCATAACGTCATCGTCGAATCATCAGTCAGTTGTCCGTTCGCCGTCCACCGCACTCACACACTCACGTCCGCAGTAGTAGTAGTAGTAATAGTCGTAAAAGTACAGTTGTTGTAGCAGTGAGTAGCAGTCGCAGTGATCGAGTGAAAACACAACGCGCACACTGACGCAACAGTGACTCGAGTTTTACGTCCGATAAGTGTTCGATCGTCGTCGCCCTCCGCCCCGGACGATTTCCGCCGACGCAGAGGCCGATTGATCGACGACCCACCCCTCCTCCCCCGTCGACCATCGAAGCGCACGTGTCCGTCCGTGTTGCCGTCCGGCGTGCGACCCACCTCGACCCGTTTTCTCGGAGGTACTTTGCGACAGTATTGTACTTTTCAGATAATATCCCTTTTCCTCTGTCTCTACCCTCTCTCTCTCTCTCTCTCTCTCTCTCTCTCTCTCTCTCTCTCTCTCTCTCTCTCTCTCTCTCTCTCTCTCTTTCTCTCTCTCTCACTTTCGCCCTCTCGTACCGCTCAGTTTTTGATGTTCGTGTCGTTGTTCCAGGCCCCGCGCGCAGACATGGCCGTACAACCGACCGTGCAGCGAGACCCGTGGACTGGTCCCGAGAAGGACGGCCTGTACGACCCGCAGCTGGAGAAGGACGCGTGCGGCGTGGGCTTCATTGTGGCCATCGACGGCAAACGCTCGAACAAGGTGAGTCACCGGCCATATGCCGCGTATCAACGAGTCTCCTCCGGAAGTGCCGGGGGGATGAGGGGATGGGATAGAGATAGGCAGTTGGCGACGGAGTGCGCGGGCGGGAGCAGACGTGCCCCCGCTGGAGTTAGGGGGTGTTTGGATTCGCGAATCGACGTGTTTCGCCAAACCCCCCGGACACGCCCGTCCCGGCAGTTTCCACGGATGTGACCTACTCGTCGCGCCGGTCGGGGGAGCGCTGTTCGCATCTTAGTGGAGCTTGTCGGCCGGCGGTGGCTTTTAGCACGTTTTGCCAATTTGCGCGACGCGTTCGTTTCGCCCGTCCCGAACCAATCGATTCTCTGGTCCTCCGTCGCAACCTCCAATGGGGATCGCGTGGGCTCATTCCTTTTCATTATCTCTCTTTCGATTCCCCCTTCACCGTGGGGGCCGTGTCGCCTCGTGACTTTGACCTTGACTACCCGGCCCGTTCCCGTCCGTCACGTCGCGCGACGCTCCTCCTACTAAGTTTTCCCGATCAATCCGTCGTCCCTAGGGATCTGGGATCTACCCGAGAGAGGTTCACAAAACGTATCCGTCAAACGTCAAAATGACGTCTGCCGTCGAAACTCATTTGCCATGACTTTGACGGCATTTCTCACCATTCGTAGACGTCGGCGTGGCGATAGGACATGCACTCGGTTCTCTATGGTTTTTTGAAAACCCGTACCGGTACATTCGATATCTGTAGACATTGAACTTGGGGATAAACTATTGATGGATCAATGGAAAGCACTAATCTTATCGCTGTTCAACGCCAACGAGTTATGCCGAGACCATTCAAATTCGTTTCTGGCTTGTAGGAAAAAAATGTTAATGTGTAGTAGTTATACTATCAATTCATAGTTAAACTGTTATAAAACTCGGAATGCAAAATAGGGATCAAAAGTTCATCGCAATTTATTGACCTTTGCCTGATTGGTTTCGATCACTCTTTTATCTTGAACTCGAGTTATTTATTACCAACTAAATGTTTTGACGACTAGCTTATTAAATTTAACGCTAATGTGGATCTCCATTAATAAAATTGATTGATTTACTACCTACTGTAATAGAAATATCTGTAAAAAATTAGAATTTAATTATAATCTATAAAATAAAAGGTGTACCTAGTTACCTGTAATTTCTTAACCACTTTTCAAACATTTTTCAATAAGTAAAATTGGTCTCAAATTTAAATGTGAACGCGCATTAAATTTTATAATCTTCGTACTGATAGATTTATATTTAAATATCTATGTTATTAATTCAATGAACTTTTAATTTATAATCGTGGATTATTTTTATTGTGATATAATTTGTATAGTTATAAACTTGCATAGGTATTTAAATAATTGTTGTTTTTATTGATAAGTACCTACAAGATTATAAGAAATTAATACAAAAATACATTAGTTGGTACTTCAAATTGTCCAATTCAGGAATGTAATGATAAATTATCAAGATAGATTTTGGTAAAATTTATTTTTAGGTCGGTACTTAATTTATTGTGTAGGCAAATTAAACATAACTCGAATGAAATGGTTTCATGAAACCATGAAAAGGAAATTTCTTTAGAATCTTTCCAAAATGTATTTCTTAGTGTTTCAGTCATGGTCAGTACTCAAATGAAATTACTGTCAACACAATACATATATGTATGATTATACATATGTAAATCTGTAGATTTTAAATATTCACTTAACACTTTTCGAAAGAAATAAAAGGTAGGTACCTATATTAATTAGAGAATGCTGTTTTCTGTTCCCCAAAAATGAATAGTTGAGGCAATCGAAACTAAATAATACTAACCAACGAAACAAATTTAGTGTGAATAATTTTAAGGAACAATTTGTTGTTTACTATCGAGTTACAAAATGACATGTTTACTTATACATCTATTATCTTGTTAACTTTTACATGTATAATTATTGTTTCATTAACATTTACAGTATTTTTGCCTTTATAACACAATGGATGATGCCTACTATGAGTGTTAATTTAGTCTGGGACTAGTATGAGATAACAGAAATTAATTCTATGTAATATTTCATTTAGGGAGGTACCTAAAATCTATTATACGTTGCATAGTTAATACATCTTTTAAATACCATTAAAATCATTGTTGACAGTGTGTAAGTAGGTAAATACTTGACGATCACTAAATGAAAACTGTAGACTTATTGAAAGCTATAATACTTAAAATGTTGTAAATTATTTAAAAACTGATATATGACGACACAATTCAAAAATAGAAATTTTATATTAGCTAGATACCTTTGTGTTATATTATAATATGCTCACAATATGTACAGGTCACACAAACGTTAACCGGATCTTTATTGATTTATTTGCAGTTTAAATTCAACCCAGAGGATACAGATGGTCCATTAAATTTTAATAAAAGCGGTTAAATTATTCAGATTATTGTGTAACTCAATATTATGTGCATAATAGTTTGCCTATAATCTCAAATACTTGTAGATTATTATAAGTGTAAAGGTATTTTCTGTTTTCGATTATACAAAATTATCTAATCAATTAAAATACTATATGAACTCAATGGTTTGAAACTTAAATCAGGTGAATTTCATCGGAACAGTAATAATATAAAAATAAAACTTATGTCTCAAAATTGAATACACCTATTACCTATATATTACTATTTTGATATATTTAATACGAGCTTTTCGATAACTCTTATTATTCTATTCTTCTTTGGTTTGAGTTTAGTTTGGTAAAGAGTCTCGACTGAACTAAGTTTCAATAAATTATTCATTAAATATGGATTTCGGCATATTAAATTATACGATATTATAATATTGCTGATCTCGGGTTATACCCATTGGTAATATCTTTCATCTTCTCTATATTTCAAGTACTTAATCTACTTCTATTTAATCCTTTTTTGGCTGTAAACTTAACAACTTTTTAATTCAGTCACCCAAGCGTTAAATCACCTCCGATAAGCTTTCAAAATTATAATAATTTGGTTCACATTCATTTTCAACGTTTAATGTTTTCGTGAGCTTCATAGCTCATTCATAGTTCATTCATATTTTACTAATTTTAGACTGGTAAAGATTTTACGTAGCGAATAGACTAATATCATGCGTATAGAACAACCGTCAAGGAACGGTTGCGACATAAAATCGTCATAATATTCTAATTCCGTATTTTTGGCACATTCCGAAGCCAGACGGCTGACTCTAACTTATGTAATGAACCGAGTTCCATCATAGAATAGCTTGATTAACTTATGTGCCGTAGTAGGCTCCTCAAATTTGCATAATATGCGGTAAACCCCCAAAAAAAAATCTGTTTAGTATTTACACATAAACTGTTTACAATATACATATGTCTGTGTTTTTTTCAACGATTCAGCAATCCTCTATACCCAAGTTGCGATGTTCCAACAATTTAAACGACCAACGATAGGCTTCGATTTATTTTGTTTAATTTTATACTTTAGTTTAGCTCTTCTATTTTTATATACGGCAATTTGTGCACGTTGGCCCAATTTCAAAATTCGATTGTCCAACGTTATGTCCAAGTTCTATTTGTCAATAAATACTCATTGCCCTACTGGACATTGTATATGTATATAGTATGTACAACACCTGTTGCCAATGTCTTTAAACGCGATAATAGACCGGAAAGGTATTGAATTTTGACAGTCGAATCATTGTCATTGACGAATAAAACATTTATTCTTTTTCATTTATTGATCCTGATGTGTAACCTCAGAAGTTATAATAATTGCCATTGCCAACAAAATATAACTAGAAGTGATTTTCAACATAAAATTCAGAATTTCATGAATATAACAAAATGTATTACAAATTTAAAGCCATAGTAGGTACCTTCTTATTATAATATTATGAAAGCCACTCGATGTCAGTGGATGCCCGTTAAACACGGTTAAACGTTATTTCAAACAAATACGCCTTGCTAACTTCATTATCTCAATAGCAAATTTGTGTAGCAGACTCCGTTTACACTTCTCATCAGTATTTGTTTTGTTTTTATTTATTTATTCCTATGACGTAATGGTTTATTATATTAAATTTCTCTAAAAACCAGCACAAGAAAATAAAGAAATACACTAGTATTTGAAAAAAAAATTGAACATAAATAACTATGGAAACAAACCTTAATATAAAATTTAAACGCAACATTGTGCAATATGTTTTGTACTGCAAAACTTTGTATAGAAAATATTCCTTTTCTATTACACCACAAAACGCAACTAAATATATTTTGATACTCGTGTCACGAAAACTTTAATGAATATTTCTATAATGTAAAAACACTTGCATAAAAACAAAAGACAAACCTACTACCTAGTTGTGTTTTCTTTCTGATAATCATCATAATAATTAAGTTCGATTTCCTTAAATGTTTGGTGTAAATTTATGGTGTAACCCCAATCAAATTCTTAGTTATTACAAAAGTTAAAAATAAATATGATTCTATTGTTTTTCTTCATTAAAATTTGACTTTATTTAAAAATTTGAAAATCGAATTTTATAGTTAAAATTCCTAGTGTTTTGATAATAAGGGCTTACGTTTAATTTAGTATTTTTTACTGAAATTCCATTGCAAAAGTATTATATATTGCTGTAAGAAAAATAATGATACAATGTTTGATGTAGTTTTATTAATGATGTCCGTCTATTATGTGTATTATAAATATTTATAAAATTAATTTAAGTATTTTTAGTTATTTTAAAAACATGTTTGTTTTATGTAGGTACCTAAATTAATTTTTTAAATATGTTCGATGTAAGCATCAATCTCGTCCAATTTTAATAAATCCTAAAAATGTAATACCTATCTCATCAAAATATATTTTAATTCTAAATATTAGTTAAAAGTATTATATTTTATGTTAAAATCATTGATATTGCGTAAATTAGTGCAAAAAATATATATTTAAGTGGTTTCAACTTAAGTATTCTACTTATTAGTATGGATATAAATAATTCGTTAGTTAATTAAATGTCAGTGGGTAGTGATATTTATTTATAAGATTATGAATGACAAAAATATACGTGAATGATGTATATACAAACTTAAATATATTACAAACTAGAAAGAATTAAAAATAATTTCGAGAAAAAATGCATAATTTATCAGATGTAAATTTGGTCAAGGTAATAGACATTTTTTTGTATTTTAAGTTTCATTATGATTATATTGACAAATTAGTTTTATACACATTTAAAGTTGGAAATAGATGTAAAAACAGCAAGCTGATTCTGTCGAAATTTTTTTTGGATGCTAAATTTTAAATAAAGTAATTTTAGATGAATCATTATTTATAAAGTTGAAAACGTCGTAGATAAAAAATTAAAAGTCACATACAAAAAAAGTTCTTTCGACGACTACGTAATTTTTATATTATACTAAAAAAAAATCATATACCTAGACAATTTGTCTATTAAAATCTTAAAAAAGTGTTATTATTTTCTTTGTAATCAATACATTTATCTGGAAATTATTTTAAATTAAGCTTGAAAACATTTTATGAACATAATATGTAACATATGTATTCAATGCTAACAACAACGAACAAGGTCTTTTCATGATACCTATTTTCAATTTTAATTTAATTTTTAATAACGGTAAAAAATAAATTTTGTATACTAATTCATACACCGCGGACGAAAACATTTAAATAATGATTACAATTTTACGTTGATTTGAATAACTGGTTTAAAGAACTTTTTATAATAAGATTTTTTTTTATGATATTTATAAATTTCGCCTTTGCGGTGTATAAAAAACTAAATTATTTATCGGATTCCATATACAGGTTCTGTCAAAAAAATTACATTGCTAATCTTTTTTAAGTATATATATATATACTGTTAATTAAATACATATTATTTTTAAGTGACCTTAAAAATTACAAGGCACGTCATGTTTTGAGAGATGTGACTAACCTGTAGGTCTTGAACTTAGTGCATATTTAGTTAAATGTTGATAATTGTTCGTTGTTTCTAAAAGAGATAATGATATTTCACATCTTAATCAACAATTTACAGTTTTCGAATATCTCATGTTAGTTAAAGAAAAGTTAATTTTTTTTTAAATTACCACATATGTATTTAGATTTTAATTTTCTTAATTATGTGGCTAGTGAAAAATAATGGTATAATAAGACAATACTTTATATTTTGTTTGATTTTAAAAGAGCGTAGTTCAATTAATTGGTATCCAATAATCCTACTCCAAAAAGTATACCTCCTAATGTATTTAAATCTAAACTTCCTCTTAATCTCAAAATGGTTTTCTTTCGATCAGTATTGACAGTTTTTGAGATTTACCGCGTCATTATTATAATATTTTGACTTTTTGGTCCACCATTTACTTTAATACCCTTTTCAGCGTCATCATAATATCATATTATAACATTATTTTCAATTATTACAAACATCAACTATTTATCTTCATGCGATGTTTTATCCGCAACTACAAACTTTATGTCACGTTTTAATGTTTATTGACCTAACTCGAAAAACAAAAACCCGACTTATAATTTCAGCAATCATCAGCCTATGATGTACTCCGTAAGAACAGAGAATGTATCGTTTTCAGCCAATCTAGTTGTAGCATTGCAATAAGTAGCAAGGTACATTGTACAACATTTTACATTGGTGTTATCAGTGGTAGAAGCAATGACATAATCGGGTAATAGATAATAATATGCTCATCTCTATCACCCGTGGACCTATCATTTAATTAATAGGTTTTTCCGCTCCACCATTGATATACAAAATTGTTCTGTCAAATGCCAAAATTGTAACAGTGAATTTTTTCAGTCCCCTTATTTAAGGCATGATATCTTCTTTTTCGAATGTTACGACATGAATTTTCAAAAATTGAAATAGTTTTGAATATGAATTGTTAGTAGAAAAACTAAAATATGCAATTACGAACAAAATATAATTGTTTATTCAATTTTAGTATGTTATAGTTTTAAAGTAAATTTGTTTTTAGTTTTCAACTTTAAAGTCTCATATTATAAGAAAATTTATCAGAAGTATATAAAACCAAAATTTTCCAAACTCTAATTATGAAATATTAGCATATTATTACAGAGGACATTTTTTTTTTTAATATTAAGTATCTGAGAATATAGAATGTATATATATATTTTTAATCTATAAATATTATTCAAACAACGACGGTTCCCTAAAAATATTCGTACTGAATACAAATTAAAAATTAAGTGTAATATGTTTCTATTTAAAATTATGTTTACCTGAAAAAGTCGAGTATTGAATTGTAATTTTGATAATATAACAGAATATTCTTTTTATACATTTTCATTTATTATGTATTTAATTATAACTTTCATTGTACTAAAAAAAATTAATTTTTTTTCGTTGAAATTTTTAATAGGATCCATGATTAAAAGTCTCGGCCATCGATACATTAATTCATTGTTGTGGTTAATGATTTATATCAATATTAATAAAACTGATTGTCATTAAGTTTAACCTTGTTTTATCGTTTCCATGACTATTGATGTAATTTGATGGTATAAAGTAAATAATTAAACATTACATATTATTAAATATAGTAAATAAATGACGTTGTAAAGTGACAACATTAAATTGACTTTAATCGTTTGATAATTGAATTATTATAACTTAAATATTTGAATAATCACAAGGCTTAACAATAAAATAACTCATAAATCAAGGTGCCTAGAATATGGTTGTATATAAAAAACATCGCACTCTAAATATTTTTTCTTGTTTATATCATGGATTCAACAATTTTTTAGTTAGGTGAATAAGTATAATATAATTATTAACATTAAATTATTTTAAGAAAAAGAAAGAAGGTTAATTCTTTTTTTTCACTTCTCTTAAAAACCGTTTGATTTTTGATTTCAAATGAGAGTTTTTCTATAATTTATTCGTAAAACCCTAAGCATTTTATATATATAAAAAACAATTCAATAGACACATCGTCATTCGGTTAAAAGACAAATTCTTCCAGACTAAAATTATCGGGGGCAAAATTCTCCCATTCTACTTATTTTTTCATAATTATTATTTGTAGTTTCTATATCACACCCACTTTTTATACATATTCCTGTGGTTTACATAATTTATGAAGAACATCCAAATTATTTTAAAATTTAATATTAAATAACCAAAAATTGTGTTTACGTTGAGAATATGATTTATCGAATTAACAGTGATATGAATAACAAGTCTATGACGGTCGTTAAAGTCTATGACGAATGTAGTTGAACTAATAAAATACTTAATAGGGTGGGTAAACATATTTGTTTATTTTTTATTTATCAAAAAAAACTATAATTTAATATATTATACTTATATGTTTACATTCAATTTACATTCTGGTTGTTCAATAATAATAATTCTTAGATTTTCATAAGCCAACAGTGACCAAATTTGTATCATGATCTATTAATCAATTGCAAATTATTTACATAAAATAAGATTTTTATTATATTTATTGATGTCATTATTCATACAAATAAAAAATACATAAGGTTATCATTTTTGAATTCATGAATTTACACAAAACGCCTTAGAATTCGATCTCTTCGAGGAAACTTATGTTCGATCGATTGATATCAATATAATTTTGGCCATATAAAGATAGGTACTGTTATTGACTATAACCGAAATTTTGTTTTTTTTCTTCCATAAAATCTGAACAAGTTGTATGACTGGGGATTTTAACCGTACCTTTTTCGAAAGATAATTGCATTCTTGAACTCGCATCAATCGCAAATAGATTTACATTGAAGTTGATACACCACTTTTCGATTGTATTGAAAATAAAATGGAAAAGAAATGGTCGTGCTAATCACATTCAAAATTATATGCGTGCAATATCGTATAACGTGAAATACGTAAGTCTTGACTTTCCTCGAATGGGGGAGGGGGTGAATGACAATCACTTCGGTGAGAGACTTTTTTTTCGAAAATACCTTGAGCAGGTGTATTACAGTGACAATAATGGTAACTGTGCACATCAAATACAAGAGGCTATTGTTGTCATTATTTCGTGTACCTATTTAACGATATAACGTGGCGATGACGTCATTATGGCGTTTCGGTAGTCGCGGCACGAGTACGGGTAGTCGCCGCAAGAGGGAGCGGTCGGCAGTGGGTGACGCGAGCGGGTCGGTCACGGGGCGAGAGGGTGCAGCGGGAAGATCTGTAAAACCCCCTTTGTTATAATAATAATAATATATTATATACCTCTGTACGCCGAGCCGCGTTCGTCCGGGAATCATGTGGATCGATCGGCGGCGGTGACGGCGTGACGCGGCGGTGGAATCGGTCCCACCCGAACGTTGCCAACTGCGTTTTCATTTATCGCCCCTCCGCCCCGACCCTACTCATGGCCGGCGGTGTCAACGATTTTCCGCATTGCCCGGCCGTCGTAGTACACTTGACCTACTGATTCGGCCGCTGCCGTCGTCGTCCGTTTCCTCCCTTGAAAACGTCGTTTTTTTTCTGATATGAGTGAAGTACCTATGATAGTAGTGTTATACATCAAAAAAGCTCTCTCGTGGAATTATGTAACATCATTGTATTATGTATTTGAATGAAATCATATCACAGTTCATTTTTGTTCGCCCGGCCGATCGATATGCATTCGATTTTAACGCTAACGTCTGATGAAAACCTCTTTCATTGTTCTAGTAGATTTTCCTCTCAACTTCATCCACTAGGCACCGCCACTGTTTAAAATTAAATGTTCCGTTCAATGCAATTATACCTACGAAAAAAAAAAATAGGAAGACATGCAAATGATAAATTATTTAAGTGAAAGGGAATTTATGTCAATAGTCAGTAGAAAAAAGAAAACAATCAAACTATTCAACACGCTTGTTTTAATAGATGTAAATGTAAATGTACACTGTTCTCTTATGTAAATCAAAACCCTAGAATAATGTGTATCAATGTTTTCTGCATGATGATTTTCTTTATAGTATATGTTGTTTAATTCAATCTAAAATGAGAAGCCAGCATAATATCAGTAGCCCTTAATTTATTTATACGTACACTTGCATATATATGGTATCAAAATATATAACCTTGGTCAAAATTCGCCCCTAAAAATAATCCCGCTGTATAAAGTGAATTGTTATTAATCAAAAACCAATTGTCTGGAATACTAATATGTTAAATGTAGTTGAAGAATGTACTATTTATGCAAATTATGACATAATCAACTTAAAGAATAACAAAGTATGAGTTAGAAAGATCAAAATTCAGTCAAATCATTAAATCATTATATCATCTGAATTCTTGTTAATATTTTATTTTCATCTGGATGTCCTAATTGAGTAGATAATTAGTAAACTACTGCAAAAATATGAAAGAATTTAAAATGCAAAAATACTTAAATTTTGATTCCGGTAAATACAATAAATTTTATACCAATAATTGTACCTTTTACAGTAGTTTTCTTTTTAATCTCGTATAAAATGTACCTATTAAACCACCATACCCAAAGGAATTTATTTACTATCTTAATTATTTGAGTAGCCTAATGGCTAATATACAGTTGCATCAGTTAGTACATTTTTAACTAAATGTATTTATAATCAGATTTCAATGGTTAGAAATTCCTATTTACATTATATAAAAAACACAAATGGTGCATATAATAAACACCATTGTTAGTGCAATTAAAATAAGTAATTCAGATAACTTTTTATTCTCTTTAAAATATATAACTCAGATAACATTTAACTTTCAATTGTACTACATATTTTTATTTCAGTTAATGAATAAGTTAACTTAGCTATATTATGAGGTTTAATTACACTTTTAGTTTAATATCTAGTTTGCAGAGCATAATAATCTAATTATTTATATTGTAATTAATAATTTTATTTAATGTAATTATTAATTCAATTTTTTTCATTCTCAGATATAATCATTTAATACTGTTATTGAATTGACTATACGTACGTGTTGATAGTATGAAAATTGAGAAGTACAACTAATTAAAATAATGTTAAATTTTAATCTTTTATAGCACATTATATTTTTTCAATCAATTATTTGTACAAGTGTTCAACAAAATTTCTAACTGTCACAAAATCGACATAGCATGACTTAATATTTATCTCACCTCACTTAAAAGTTATACCATACTAAAATACGAGTTTAATATAGTTAATAAATTATCTTTACTCTAATGTAACTCTTAAAAATTTTAAGTTACTAACCTATTCAGTAAATACTATATAGGTATGTAGGTATTTATCGTAATAAACTGCTTAGACAAAAATATTCTTGGATCGATTGTAACATAATATGTATATGTATAAATTATATTATTAAAATTAACTCATATAATTAATACTACCTGTTAGGTAACAATAACCTGCATTCAAGTGAACATGTTTTCAAGTTCATGTACCTACTAGTATAATTGATACCTATACTTTTTGTTTATATACTAATCTATAAGTTTATATACTTATCTTAATAATTCAATAGTTCGATATTTAAACATTAACATAAGTTTTATTAATATAATATTATTTAATAGAATACATATAATTACTTATTAGTTATTACTCATTACATATCATATGTTTTTGTTACTAAAAGTATATATTCAGTGTTTAATGAATGCGGATTCCCTCTATTAATTATATTTGATCCCATCAACTGATTAAATTTAAATTATGTATTTAGGAAAATGAATTCAGTGCACTTTATTCAAAACAATTTCACTAATCCTAATTTGTTCTGCTATTTGTATACTAAATGTTACCTGCGTCGGGATATTATGTCATTTGCAATAATAATAATACTTTTCACTTATACCTAAGATTCATAAAAGTGCGCTATTAAACATTGTAGACGTTCAATATTTTTTATTAAAATTTAAATATGTTTTTAATTAAATTTTATTGTTCCATTGAAATATTAAAACCACAGCTTATTTTCAATATATAGCATAATAGTTCACTTAAATTTCTACAATACACTTAATTTCACCTACGTTTTCTGGAATTTGTTACAGTTAAACGGTTTCTCTATGATGATGACTATTCTTTGTCATGTCATTAATAATTTTTATAAATATATTTTTAAATGTACACAATTGAGTGCATTTCTTAGAAGAAATTATTCCGGAACATAAAAATTCACAAATCGATTATATAGTATTTAAATTTCTCACTCGTTACTTTACTTGACTTTGGACTTGAAATAATAAAGGCACGCAATAAACGCGTCATAATATGGTTTGCTTTGTGTGAATAGAGCACGTTAGAGTT
Source organism: Therioaphis trifolii (assembly GCA_027580255.1). Taxonomy (NCBI): domain Eukaryota; kingdom Metazoa; phylum Arthropoda; class Insecta; order Hemiptera; family Aphididae; genus Therioaphis; species Therioaphis trifolii. The sequence continues at coordinate 43,960,565 of CM050406.1, read as the reverse complement.
CAATAAACACAATGGTTTTGTACATGTTTTATACGCAAGACTGAAACACCCGAAAACCTTTTAGTATGACACAAGCTGCTTTTTCTTCAGGCTTAATACAATTTTAGTTTAAACATTTTTTTCGTTTATTTTTTCAGATTGTTCGCGATGCTCAAAAATTGGCCATGCGAATGAACCACCGAGGCGCATGCTCATGCGATAACGATTCCGGTGATGGCGCGGGTGTACTCACAGCCATACCACATTCATTTTACGCCCACCAGCTAAGGTTTGCCATTTATACTACACCAAACTATTGGAAAATAGAAAAAAAAATTTTTTATCATTTTCATTATTTTTTTCTGAGTGAAAAGGCTGTTACAGTATATAAATAGGCGTTTTACTAAATATAAAACAATATGTAAAAAGCAATAGGTATTGTATAAAACCTTATTGCATTACAAATTTAGGAAATGTATTGTGATGTAACTATGTAAGTATGTTACTACTTTAAAAAAATTGATGTCATAACTAAATTATATTTAAATAATATTAACATGGTGTCAAATTATTTATTTCCTTAAAATGTATTTATAAATCGTTTGTATACAAAAAAATATGATGTGTATGTTGAACGTTTGACTACAACTTTAAAGAAAGTTAATATGACGTTTAACCCAGCAAATACTCTTTAATAAAAAAAAAAGTGCATTAATATTTTATATTTGTTATAATGGAATACTAAACAAAAATAACGTGCATACAAATCATAATACTATATTTGTTCTCAACTTTTTCGGTTTATAATTGACATTTAATAAATAACAGAATTCATTATAAAAATAATAAAATTTGATTATTGTTAAACGATACTAAAATCAAAGTATAATGGTTGTTTAATTTTAGTAAATATATATATATATATATATATATATATATATATATATATATATATATATATATATATATATATATATATATATATATATATATAATACTTCAACGAACCCCTTAAATATATTAATAGATCAATTTGTTCATGACACAAAAAGTTGAAGTATTAAATAAAATTATTTGAAACCTAATAAAGATATTAAATTATAGAACCCCTGTTGTGAAGTCGATTAAATTAACTTAAAAACAATGAAAATGGTATAAATACATACATTTTTTAAATAAAAAATAATTATACTCTGTTTCACAATATTTTTGGGAATGTCACTTTCAAAAACCCTGTTTGTTCATAAAATATTACATACAACACAACTTTAATAATAAACATTTGTTAACTTCTAGTTATCATTATAGCTCTTGGTAGATCCAGACTTAGAAATCCACCTCCCCAGTGGCGCCGATTTAATTCATCAAATGAAGCAGTTGCTTCATATTTTTAATAGGGGTGGTGAGTTCCAGGACCCCAATATTCATAAGTGCCGCGTGGTTTTATATTTATTTATAAACTTTTCTTAGATTAATATTTAATTTTTAGATTGGATACCAGAGATGGGGTGGATGGTGGGTTCTAAATGTTAGATTTTGCTTCTCCAAAATATGTAAGGTTCCGCGCCACTGCCCCTCCACTATTAGGAACTATAAGTCTAACACATTTTGGTTTTGTTAGATAATTGCTTTTACTTTTAAGATTTTCAAAAACCATTAGAATAATGGTGAGAAAATTCATTTTTTGCCGCTTTGCTCCTCGTACTATATAATATTGCTGAATGTACGTACCTCAGATAGACCATTTTATAGTTGTCTTCAAGTGAGGCACGATATTGTTGCATGTTATATTTTTTAAATTTGAAACCATTATCTTTATATCACTTCATCATAATATGAATATACCTAATTTATAATCGTTAATTAGTAATTGATAATCACGTATTAAAAATGATAATGCACCCATAAATATCAAAGTAGTTTTAAGACTTTTTCACTTTTAAAGCCAATTATGATTTTACATGCAACGTACATTGAACACATATTTTGTATTCAACTAAATGTATAATAATATAATTAATAAAAATAATTAATCAGGTATACTACATATATGTAGTTTAGTCAGAAGTACATAGAAATAGGTTGATAATATATATATATATAGGCAGGTACAAGTGAATCTGTGGTACTTACTAATTGAATACCCTTAAAATAGATACTTAAGTATTTTCTTCTACTTTTAATATATCGATGAACTATTTAATATCAAAATTAAAAAAAATTACCTGTTTCTTCTATTTTTTTTTTTTTTTTTGCTTATGAAAAATAAATATAATGTTCAAGGGGTATGGGCACAGCTAGTTTATGTTTATATTTTATTTCCATAAGATAACGTCCCAATTCACTAGATATTTTTCATTGAAAAAAAATCTAAACTTTTTTTTTTTAATTAAAAAATTGAATAAAAAACAAATTTCAATAACTAAAATGTACTAAAAAAAAATAATTTTCCATTGAGTTAGCAAAAAAAAAACATAGGTTGCCATTTGACTTTAAAAATGGACCCCCAAAACTTCTCCTTAAGGGAAGTTAAAAAATATAAAATTTACTTATCCTTTTAGATTTCTCTGAATAAAGAAACTTTTATTGTATAAATTATATTCCATTTTGAGTATGTGTATGAAAAAATGTGTTAACACAATCGATGAATCACCCTGTATAATACATACTAAAAATTTCTTGCAGAGTTTCTATATGTAATATATATTATGTATAATGTGTACCAAAAAATTTTTTAAATTCATATTTATGAAAATAGAACACATTGCCAGAGTGTCGTTGACGGCAAAACACTTACGAAAATTACTTTGGTAGGTACCGACAACAAACAACCTTTCTATTGACGACAACCGATCTCAAGTGGTTGTGGCATCTGAATGAACTTAATAAAAAAAAAAAAACTCTCTCATATGAAATTGAATTTATTATGGAATCATTTTTCAAATGCAATTGTTTGTCGCCTTTGCATGTAAATTAATAACTCACCAGTCACCATCCATTCAACACTGATATACAAATATAAATACCTTGTACCCGAAAGTATTTTTTTTTTCTAAAATTATTTTAATAATACTTTGAAGTACAACAATAATAATACTTTCTGTCTCTTTTTTAAAGTTACTCTAATAGAATGCTAGATAATTGAACAATATTTTAAATCATCTTGAATTTACTGTAATATTTTTCTCGATAGCACTGACGTGATTTATAAAACTATACGTAAAAAGTTCTGTTCAGATCAACCTTTTTCTTCATTAATCATTTTATTTTGTAAAATACGCATAATTTATTTAAAATTTATAATTTTATTGAAAATGAGTGCCAAATAAATAGATTTATTATGTTCATTACTGAATAATTTGTATTAAAATTTTGTGTAATAGGAAATCAAAAGAAGTCGAAATTATCTTTTTTTTTAATCTGTTTTTATTAATATAATTAATACTATGCATTATACCCACTATTTATAATTTGCTTGATTTTTTAATATTATTCCATTATATAATTTTGCATTAACTTTGTATTGTATAATTTTACTCAAATATAAAAGTTAATATTACTATTAATCTTTTAAGATTAATTAGCGTTCTTAATGCGTGTTTCAATTTCTTCAATGGGTAGTAATAATAGTTTTGTACTATTTACTTTCAACATAAGTACCTCTTGTATATTGTAGTTACTTAAATACTTTCATTTACTTACTACTTACCGACTACACTACTTTACTTCACTACTATACTATTACTACACTAAATTACCATGTACTTAAATTATAATTATATTTTTTAACAAAAGGATTGATTTTAATTCTTAAAGAACTTCTCTTAGTTTTTTTACGTCGTAATGCATTCATATATCTAATTTTCATCTCGTCACAAAATGCTCATAAGCCATTATTATTTGAAATTTTCCAAAACAAACATTTCAAATAAAGCATATTAAATCTACCATAATAATTTATTTTATTTTATCACCGATTGTGTAACGTCGCAAAATTCACAGCTGTGTCTTAAAATACATTTATCAGTTAAATAATATGACAAATGCTTGGCAATTAATCGAAATTTTCTTTTTAAGTAATCAAATTACCAATATGTAAGTATTTATCTTATTTTGTATTTCTATAACATACTTACATTAACCGTTAATAGCAAACATCAGAAAAATATTTACAAAATATATATCAAACCCTAAAACCTAAAATTAAAAAAAATAATAAAAAGATTGAAAATAAGAAATGACGAAGATTATAAAAATCAATATTATTTTTATTATAAATAAATTTAAGAGAAAATAAAAAAGTGTGCATAAATTGCCTATAAGTTATCAATAAACTGTAATTGCTTTGTCATATTAGACCACAAATAGTGCGCACGTGAATAAATCGAGTAGTCGAAGTTAGGATTGTAAAATAACTAGTATGTAATTAAATGTTAATTTAAAATACATATGGCAGTCAAAGACTCCCCCGTAATCGCGCCAACATTTTTGACATGGCGATTGGCACGCATGAACAACGAATGTAGCCCGAAGCGCGTGTGCTTAAGATCGGATTTAAACGTATTTGAATTTTTAATTTTACAGGGAAGAGGAAAACGTGGACTTGCCGCCAGAGGGCAAGTACGCAACAGGCATGTTTTACCTGGACAAGGCGCATCATGCCGAGAGTGAAGAAATGTTCGCGGCCATTGGTTTAGAGTGCAAAATTAAAGTGAGTTATTGATGACGTACAATGTAATAATGCTGCTGCGTGTCTGTGCCCGTCAAAAATATACTTTTTAGCAACGTATACGCGCAATACGCACGCGGCCATGGCCCGTCCGCCCACCCGCCCGCTCGCAGCGCGTAAGTAGTGAAAAAAGTTATCACAGCCCGCGATTTGTGTAGAATCGACGGCAGCGACTGTGGTTTGTATTGGATAAAAATCGTTTAGATTAAATTAGAAAAAAATCTCAAAATGAAACCATTCAAATGAAAACATATAGATTGTTTGTGACGATCAACAAGTGAGCTCCCACTACTTTGTGTGAGAATATGTGAGCTAGGTTATGATATTGTTTATTGCAGAACGGCCCTGGTCAATAGTATACAAATACCGAAGGAAACAAAATAGCCGATTCGATCGATAGACAACCACTGCACGCTATCGTCGTACGGTAAATTTATCATCTGTGTCTATTTTTTATTTTTATATTATTTTGTTTTTTATTTACAACACCATATTATATTTACATATACATATATATATATATATATGTGTATGCGTGTTGGTATATACCTATACATACATATATATCTATATGTACATCTTAAGTACGATATAATATTGTAATATTATAATATTATAATATTGTTTGTTTATTTTATAAACATTCATGATATTAATCGTTGACGTTAACGTTATTAAAAAAAAATTTAATCATTTAAATTTTAAATTTAGGATGATATTAATTCTATGATTTGATCGCTTATGATAATCGAATGATTTAATTGAAATATATACCAAGTATATTACTGAAGAAAAGTTAAAATTATATAAAAGGCAAAATTGTATGATATTTTTCAATTACATTTATTACCTTTTTACCTTTATTCGTTCAATTTTTTCATCTACAAAGCTCATTCTCATAATTTTCGATCAACTTTAAAAATAAATATTTACTTAATATTTTGTTATCTTAAGTATCTGAACAACTAACAATAAAATTACTATGTATTATTTTTAATGATATAAAACTCAAATATGGTAATAAGTAATAACCCTCTTCATAACGCATTATCATGCGGCCTCTAAGTTATGCGACTGTAATTGGTATGTCTAAAGGTACGCCTAATATTAGCAAATACATCTTAGAAGTGTATGAAATAAATCATTGGAATGAACATTGGAGATCATTTTTCTTGTAATGTTAATCTCTAAAATAAATCAGAATTGTTTGAGAATTATTTAAAAAATTAATATACAAAAGCAACTTTAATCTAGTTGATTGCTACATAATTTAAAACTGTCTCAAATCGTGTTTTAGTGTTTTTTTGATACTTTTAGCATTGTGTCATTATGTCAAAACTATTAACAAATAAATTGTATCTACATTTTGGCGAGCAGATAAAAAAGTATCAAGTACACATGTATATTATAAAACATTGTTAATCAGAGTATTAAAATATATTATGTAGGTACTTTACATAAATGAGAATTAAATTTAATAAAAACATTTAATTTGTTTTATAAATGTAGTGAAACAACCGTTTATTTCAAGAAACTCTTACTACGAGTACTCAGCATATTGTTCAGTATTTTGTTCATTATGTATAATATGAATAATCTAACATGTATAATCTTTCAAGTAATTATAATTAAATTAAATTTTATAATTTCGGTGAATCAATGAAGAATACTATAGTTTTGCCTTTTAATTTTGTTTTTCCTATTAGTTATGCAATCTGTAAATTATTAAAAAAGTAAGACATAAGCGATTAGACATAATATTTTTTAAACACAAAAATGTAATTGTCGACTATATTATTAACTTATATACGTATTAAATATAAATACTTAACATATACTTAATGTATTATACACATAAACATATAATAATTATGTACGTATATTATATTATAAAAAGTAATGAACGTATAGAATGATTATCTTTGTAATATTTTATTTTACTTTAATAATAGAAAATTTACGGAACTGTATAGAAATCAATAAGTTGTATTTGAGAACATTACTTTAAAGACGAAATAAAAAACAAAAACATTATCTGCACTATATTATACACATTACATATTATATTAAATATTAAGTAAATTGGACCATGTATTAACTTACAGGTACCTTCGAGATTTGCATGTTAATCCTTTTTATCCCGTCAGCCTATATTTTATTTTGTCCTCGCGGTGGGATTCTCTCTCTCTCTCTCTCTCTCTCTCTCTCTCTCTCTCTCTCTCTCTCTCTCTCTCTCTCTCTTTTAAATATAATAAAAAGTGTATTACATGAAGAAATTACTCATTGCAGTATCTCTTTGGATAATGAAGACAGTCTTAGTCTGTTTTTTATTCAATTGATGTTTTAATCGATTTCTCATGAGCTGGCAAACAATTTTAAAATATAACTTTTCATCATATAATTTTTGAAACATTTAAAATTAGTCATTTTATAGAGTTTATTTTTTCTGAAAATTGTTATGAATTAAGTTTTATTTTCATTAACTATATGATTTTTCATAATTATTTTTCATGGAAAAATATTAAGAACCATACAATCGATAAAAATAAATCAAAATGTTCGAAAAACGTTTAAAATAACTATCTTAAAATTGTATAAAATAAAACAAACAAATTATTTTTTAAATTAAAATATTTTTGTACCTCTATTTAAAAATATTAAAAATTATTGTTCTTAGCCTTCTTAGCCATGTTGAAAAAGAACAGAATTTGATTACCTTTAAAAATACAGGAGATAATTTTTGGTTAAAAAGATATTGCAAGTGGGTAAATCTTCGTGAGACAACTCCGTACAACCGCAACACATAGTCTAATCACTACAATATATATGTATGTATATATACTACAATATATATATATGTAGTATTCATACGTATCGCGTAATATAATTAATTGTTTTGTCGAACAAAACGTATACACTTGAGCCGCCCGGATGGCCGCCGCGGGATTACGAGGCGTGTGACGGTCGTTTAATCTCGACCGCGTGTCGTTGTCGTCATTGCAGGTGCTGTGCTGGAGGACGGTGCCGGTGCGCAACAATCAGATCGGTGAGGTGGCCAGGAGCAGCGAACCATTCATCAGACAGGCGTTCGTGGTGGACGCGGCCGAAGTTTACAACGAGGACGACTTCAAGCGTCGCGTGTTCGCGCTCCGCAAACGTTCCACGCATGCCATACCCAAGCCGGGCCGGAGGTTCTACATCTGCTCGCTTTCTCACACCGTCATCGTCTACAAGGGCCAGTTCACTTCCGATCAGCTATGGGCGTATTTCACCGACCTCCAGGTAGATTACCTCCCCACAAACACACACTTGATGAAAGGGTCCAAAAGACGTCATTTTGAATTTTGATTAACAAGGAAATCGTAGAAATTCTCCTGAAGTTTTTATATTTAACGAAAATGTATAAATGTAGTATGCGTTTACAATCGATCAGTTGAATCAACAATTTTAGTTTTAGGTGACCAAATCAGAACTAATATGCCTTCGTTGACGAAATGCATATGTGCTTTCGAATAATATTTTTATTTCGTGTGTATTCGACCACAATCCTGTATGAGTGTATCGTCGTAACAATAATAATAAAAAGTACTATGAAGTGTAATTTTAAATTTACTTTACGAAATTACTCAAACAAGATCGTAGCCTACACTCACAATACAATTTGTGTGAAAGTTCCAACGATTTTTCATGGTAGTTCTATCATCTATGATTATTCCTAAAACAAATTAATCGAAATTTCATCAAAAAAAAACTCTACATGATTAAAAATAAAATAAAAATTGATACATTAGAATACATGTATTATTGAATTCACTGTAAGTCAATTAACAAATTGCAGGCTTTTTTATTATTTTCTAATGGGAAATTAAATAGTTATCAACCCTTGAATGCAGAAACCTCTAATAGCGGTCTTTTTTATTTTTCGTGCATACTGCAGTGTTCGAAAAATATTTCTTCATGTGCAATATGGTCACGTTTAATTACAATGAGTTACTTTTGTGATTTTCCAGAGTCCGGAATTTGAAACTTACTTGGCGCTTGTTCACACCAGATTCTCTACTAACACTTTCCCCAGCTGGGAGAGAGCTCATCCATTAAGGTAAACAAATATTGTCCTTTGTATAGAAAAGTTCTCAATTTAATAATATATAAATATATATTATATGTAAACACATTGAACTGTGTATTTTTATTGTCTTAGGGTGTTGGCGCACAATGGCGAAATCAATACTGTACGTGGAAATGTGAATTTCATGACTGCTCGAGAAGGCGTGATGGAAAGCAATTATTTTGAAGATATTAAACAGTTATATCCAGTGGTGGAACCAAATTTATCTGATTCCGGATCAGCTGACTGTGTCTTAGAATTTTTGATAAATGCTGGTGAGTGTTCGTTACCCGAAGCCGTGATGACCATGGTACCAGAAGCATGGCAAAATGATCAAACTATGCCATCTGAAAAAAGAGACTTCTACAATTGGGCAGCATGTGCCATGGAACCTTGGGATGGACCGGCTTTGTTGACATTTACTGATGGTCGATATGTTGGTGCTTTGTTGGATAGGTACTTAATCAAAACACTATTAATCTTAATTTCAAATACTGAATGATTAATAATAAGTATAGGATTATGTATATTGCTCCAATATAAATTCAAATATTTATAGGAATGGGCTAAGACCATCTCGTTTCTATGTATTAAAAGACAACATTATGGTTATGGCATCTGAAGTTGGTGTATATGATACAGACCCAGCCAACGTAGCTTTAAAGGTATACTTCCCTCCTTTTTGTTTTATTTTATACTCAAATATAAATATTATAATTGTTTTACAGAGTCGTTTGAAACCTGGCCGTATGTTGCTAGTTGACACTAAAGAAAAGCGCATTATTCAAGATGTTCAACTGAAATTAGACATTGCAAGAAGTAGACCACATTCCGATTGGCTTAGAGAACAGGTATTTAATATCGTATACTTTTATTATTACTTAAATTTAATATGAAGTTATTATATACAAAAATTAAAACGTAAAACATTTTGTTTGTTTATTTGATGCCGCAAATTGTTTCCTGTACTGACTATAGAGGGTGAGTTATATGTGTTGATAAGTGGTTTGAAAATATGCTTCTGCATTCTGCGCATATCTATCTTACTTTACCAATTGGATTCTTCCTAGGAATGCCTAGCTGATTAGTTTTCTAAGATTTTATTTACACTATGCTATGTATAAATATTGATTACTAAATATTTTTTTTACTCATTTAATAAATAATGTATATTAAACGTTTGTAAATATACTAATATTATTTATTAACATACCAAAAATATTTGTAGAAAACTATCTGATAGTTCTTTGGTGTTTTGTATATATGCATTTATTTTTTTAATGTTTTATTTTCTATTTGATCATTAAATAATATATATTTTAATGAATCCTATAGATTACTATTGAAGACCTAAGAGAAGATGCTGTTGCTAAAGGATTTGGTTTAGTACGAGCCAAATCGATTGAATTTATCAGTGGAGAACGTAAAAAGACTATTAGAGAGAACATTCCAGAACAAGAAATGACTCGCATTTGGGGAGGAGACAGGCGTCTATTACTATTCAGTTATTCTATTGAAACTATTAACATGTTAATTATTCCTATGATTAGAACAAAGTAGGTTGGAAATTAATCAAATGAAATAATAATTAAGTTTAATAAGTATTTATATTAATTTAGAAAAGAAGCATTGGGATCTATGGGAAACGATGCACCACTTGCTTGTCTGTCTCTATTTCAACCATTAATATACTCTTACTTTAAACAATTATTTGCCCAAGTGACAAACCCTCCAATCGATCCATTCCGTGAAAAAATTGTTATGTCATTAATGTGCCCGATTGGACCTGAAGCCAATATTCTTATACCAAGTGCCAAACAGTGTCACAGAATATTTTTACCGAATCCAATACTTTCACTTTATGATCTGGAAGTTTTACGTAATAATCAACACCGTGGCTGGAAGGTAAAAGACCCATACAAAGAAAATTATTTTAATACTAAATAATGAAACTTCTCTACAGACAAAAGTAATTGATGTTACGTTTGATAAAGAAGATGGTCCATCAGGTTTTTCAAAAGCATTGGATCGAATTTGTGAAGAAGCTAGTGAAGCTGCTAAAAACAATTATCAACTTATTATTTTATCAGATAGATCAGCTGGAGCTGAAAAGTAAAGTATTTTACATTAAACAATAAATTAATTTAGCTTTTATCAACATTTCTTAATTTATCATTATAATATTAAAAAATCTTTTTCAGAATACCTGTTAGTATGTTATTGGCCTTAGGAGCTACGCACCATCATTTGATTGATTTAAGACTACGTATGAAAATTGGATTAATAGTCGAGACAGGTGAAGCTAGAGAAGTTCACCAAGTGTGTGTTTTATTGGGTTATGGTGCTGATGGCATATGCCCTTACTTAGTGTTTGAAATGGCTAAAACTTTACGTGCCGAAGGAGTATTAGACTCATCTTTTACTGACAAAATATTATTTGAAGTTAGTCATTAAAATTCACATTTTTATTATTTAACAGATATAGCATTATATTTAATTGAATTTCTAGAACTACTGTGAAGCAATGGAACGTGGAATATCTAAAGTCATGGCAAAAATGGGTATATCAACTCTTCAGTCTTATAAAGGAGCCCAGATATTTGAAGCTGTTGGTTTGGCTGATGAAGTAATTAACAAGTGTTTCAAGGGCACTCAGTCACGTATTGGGGGTGTCAATTTTGAACGTTTAGCTAAAGAAGCATATGAACGACATTACTTGTCTTATTCTTATCGTAACACGGATATGTTAGTCTTGATGAATCCTGGTTACTTCCACTGGCGTACAGGTGGTGAAAAACATATAAACGATCCTGTCAGTATAGCCAACCTTCAAGTAAGTTTATAAAAAAAATTAAAAAAACTGTTACTTCTTATTTATTGTACCTAAACTGTGCTAAATTATAATGTGTTTTATAATAGGATGCAGCTAGCAGCAAAAATACAAATTCGTATGATAAATTTTGTGAATCCACAATGGAAAGTGTACGCGCTTGCACACTAAGAGGTCAATTGGAATTAGTTCCTACCACAAAGTCTATAGATATTTCTGAAGTTGAACCAGCAGCAAATATTGTAAAAAGATTTGCAACAGGTAAAATATCTTTACTAAACTAATGTAAATAGTTTAACTTAATAGTTTTAAATCTAACATTATTTTTATACACAAGGTGCAATGAGTCTTGGTTCAATTTCTATTGAAGCTCACACTTCTCTTGCAATTGCCATGAACAGAATTGGAGGAAAATCAAATACTGGAGAAGGAGGTAATTCTGTTAAACATTTATCCACGCATTGTGTTCTAATTATCATTCTTCTATTAAGGTGAAAATGCTGATCGCTACTTAAATCAAGACTCAGAAAATAACAAACGATCAGCTATCAAACAAGTAGCATCTGGTCGATTTGGTGTCACTAGTTCTTACCTAGCTCATGCTGATGATCTGCAAATTAAAATGGCACAAGGTGCTAAGCCTGGTGAAGGAGGAGAGTTGCCTGGCTATAAAGTGACAAAAGATATTGCTGCTACTAGACATTCAGTACCCGGTGTTGGCTTAATATCTCCACCCCCACATCATGATATCTATTCAATTGAAGATTTAGCAGAACTTATTTATGATTTAAAGTGTGCTAATCCAAATGGAAGGATATCTGTAAAACTTGTATCTGAAGTTGGAGTAGGTGTAGTTGCTTCAGGTGTAGCCAAAGGAAAAGCTGAACACATTGTTATTTCTGGTCATGATGGTGGTACTGGGGCTAGTTCATGGACTGGTATTAAAAATGCAGGTCTTCCATGGGAACTTGGTGTTGCAGAAACTCATCAAGTTCTTGTATTAAATAATTTAAGATCTAGAGTAGTAGTTCAAGCTGATGGTCAAATAAGAACTGGTTTTGATGTTATTGTAGCTGCTCTATTAGGTGCTGATGAAATAGGCATGAGTACTGCACCATTGATTGTGCTTGGATGTACTATGATGAGAAAATGTCATTTAAATACTTGCCCGGTTGGCATTGCCACTCAAGATCCTGTATTACGAAAGAAATTTGCTGGTAAACCAGAACATGTTGTAAACTACTTATTTATGCTAGCTGAAGATGTTCGTAAACATATGGCTAAACTTGGGGTGGCCAAATATCAAGATCTAATTGGACGTACTGATCTTTTAAAAATGACAGACAGCAACAACAACCCTAAAGCAAAGTTATTAAATCTTACTCCAGTATTACGCAATGCTCTTCATATGAGACCTGGTGTTAACATAATTGGTGGATCAGAATCACAAGTAAAAATGGAAATATTTATATTTTTTTTTATGTACAGTATTAATAGAAATCTTATTATTATTAGGATTTCCAATTAGAAAAGCGTATGGATAATATTGTTATAGCTGCTGCCCAACCAGTTATTGATGGTTTACAAAAAAGTGTGAATATAGAACTTACCATTAATAATGAATGTCGTGCTTTTATATCAACTTTAAGCTACCACATTTCAATGTAAGATTTAAATTTAAAATACATTAAATAAATGTACTCTACATTAGATATCTTTCATTAGGAAATATGGCGATAAAGGTCTACCAGATAACAGCATAAACATAAAATTGAAAGGTTCTGCTGGACAGAGTTTCTGTGCTTTCATGACCAAAGGAGTACATGTGGTTTTAGAAGGAGATGCTAATGATTATGTTGGAAAAGTATGTTCATTTTACATATTTTCTTTAGAGATTACTAATTAATTATTTTCAGGGACTTTCTGGTGGTGAAATAGTCATTTACCCTCCTAAATCATCTACATTCCAATCTGAACTCAATGTGATAGCTGGTAATGTCTGTTTGTATGGAGCTACAAGTGGAAAAGCATTTTTCAGAGGAATTGCTGCCGAGCGTTTTTCTGTAAGAAATTCAGGTGTTGTAACCGTCGTCGAAGGAGTTGGTGATCATGGTTGCGAGTATATGACTGGTGGATGTGCTGTTATTTTGGGTCTTACAGGGCGTAATTTTGCTGCCGGTATGTCTGGTGGTATTGCTTATGTTCTTGATGTTGATAAATCTTTTAAAAGGTAAAAAATTTTTTCAATAATTACATATACTTTATATATATATATATAAATTGAATGAATGATTGTTTGAAAATAAGCTATTTTATATACATTTTATAGCAAATGCAATATAGAAACGGTGGAACTTCTTCCTCTTGATCGCCCAGAAGATCTAAACTATGTTCAAACTCTTCTTGAAGAATTTGTTCAAAAAACTGAATCAGTTATTGCATCTAAATTATTAGAATCATGGCCCCATTCTGCTTCAAAGTTCATCAAAGTATTCCCTTATGAGTATCAACGAGCTTTGAAACAATTAGCTGAAGAAACAAAAGTGACACAAGTTCACACAAATCCAACAGAAACTGTTAATGAACCCAGTGTTCGTGATATTGAAGAAACAATTAATGACCAGACTTTTGAAAAAAAAAGGCTTGAAAAAATATTAGATAAGACTCGTGGTTTTGTGAAATATTCACGAGAAACAATGATGTATAGACCAGCCGAAAAAAGGCTCAATGATTGGGATGAAATTTACAATTTCCAACACGTTAGGAAAGGACTCAGAGTTCAAGCAGCTAGATGTATGGAATGTGGTGTACCATTTTGTCAATCTTCACATGGATGTCCTTTGGGAAATATCATACCTAAATGGAATGATTTAGTATTCAATAATAATTGGCAAGAAGCATTGAATCAGCTTTTACAAACCAACAATTTCCCTGGTAAATTTATCAATATTTTCATGATTGCTCATAATCAAATTTTATTAATTTTTTTTTTTTTTTGTAGAATTTACTGGACGTGTCTGCCCTGCACCCTGTGAGGGAGCATGTGTTTTAGGTATTAATGAGCCTCCAGTTACAATTAAAAACATCGAATGTGCCATTATTGATCATGCTTTTGAACAAGGTTGGATTAAGCCTGAACCACCAAAAATTCGAACTAATAAAACAGTAGCTATAGTTGGATCTGGTCCATCTGGGCTAGCAGCTGCTCATCAGTTGAATAAAGTAATATATATTTAAATAAAGTATTTTCATAATAGGAAAAATTAACTCATGCAATTTAAATATTATTTAGGCTGGACATTTAGTTAAAGTTTTTGAAAGAAATGATCGTGTTGGTGGTTTATTGCAATATGGTATTCCTACTATGAAACTATCCAAAGAAGTTGTGCAGAGACGAATTAAACTTTTAGAAGATGAAGGAGTTGTATTCCACACAAACGTCAACATTGGAAAAGATTATTTAGCTAAAGTATTTCGTACAAAATTATTTAATGTTAAGAAAAAAATTTTAATTTATTCATACATCTCAGGAGCTCTTAGATCAGTTTGATGCAGTCGTACTATGCACAGGAGCTACATGGCCTAGAGATTTACCTATACCTGGTCGTCATTTGGATGGCATTTACTTTGCTATGAACTTCTTAGAGTCTTCTCAAAAGAAACAACTTGGTGCACCTGCAGATTTAACCCTGTTAGCAAGGGACAAAGACATAATAGTGATTGGTGGTGGTGATACTGGCTGCGATTGTATTGCTACTTCATTAAGACAGGTTAGTTTTATTTTTGAAGTCACAGTCATCATTATTCATTATCATATAATTATTTTAGAGAGCAAGGTCTATTACATCGTTTGAAATTCTTCCTGAACCACCAAAAACTAGAGGTCGAGACAATCCCTGGCCTCAATTCCCAAGAGTATTCAAAGTAGATTATGGTCATGAGGAGGTTAAAATTAAATATGGTAAAGATCCTCGACAGTTTTGTGTCATGAGCAAGGTACGGTTTTTTTTTTTTCGTAGGACATTATTATCTTAATTTTTAATTATAACATACTACTCGTATTCAACCAACAATATTTTATAGGAATTTATTGATGATGGTAATGGTCACATTAGTGGTATCAAAACAGTTAAGGTCAATTGGACCAAAGATGAAGCTGGAAGATGGAAAATGGATGAAGTACCAGATTCTGAACAAGTAAATACCTTTGAAATTTGTGTTACCTGAATGAGTCTTTTAAGTTTTACTTCTAAATGTAACTATTTTATTTGTAGATTTTCAAATGTGACATGGTTCTTTTGGCCATGGGATTCCTGGGTCCTGAGCGTTCAATTGTGAATGAATTATCATTAGCCCTTGACCCAAGATCTAATTACCAGACACCGTCTGGCCGTTATGCTACATCTGTACCCAAAGTATTTGCTGCAGGAGGTTTGTAGTTTTATGAATAGTTCAATAAATTAAATTAATATTTATGTAAATTTATTTTAAACATCAATATGATTCAATTCAAAATAGTAATGATAAAATCAATTATTATTATTTTTTAGATTGTCGTCGTGGTCAATCATTAGTAGTGTGGGCAATAACTGAAGGACGTCAAGCAGCTAGAGAAGTAGATGCATTCCTCATGGAACAATCTGTATTACCTGGACCTGGTGGTGTTATATCTATTCAATCAGTTTGTGCATAAACTGGAAAATTGTATGTTAATACCAACAAAATAATATCAAAAAATTCATGTTGGCTTTTAAAAATAGCATGTAACATTACATTAACGTGTTAGTTGTTTTTTTTTTCAACCAAATAGGTCACAAAACCATTATTGTTATTATATATATATTTTTTTTTATTATTATTAATTATTTAAGTGTGATAATGTTATGTTGAAAATTCCTTTGGAAACAATAATTCCTAATATTAATATCTATTTACTCATGAAAATAACACAAACCTATGTGTTTCCCTCATTCATACAATATATAGAGTATAGACATAAAATATAAATGAAATGTGTTATAATTACCCATATATTTAGTATAATATACATTTCATTTTACCACAGTGATATTAGAATAATATTGAAATACTAAAATATTATTCAGAATTAAAGTGAAAGTGTAAAAGACTGACTTTCTATAAAGAGTTTAATTTTGAATATGTTTGTATGGTAATTGGAATTTCGTGCTCGTGTTATGTATTTCTAACAGCTAATTAAATCATTCTGTATACATCATATAGCAAATTTGAATGAATCTAGAAGTTAATATTGTTCAAATATATTGATGATGTGAACTAAAAAATAATCTTTCAAAATGAAATCATTCTATGCACAATTATTTAGTACATTATACAAGTAAATAACTTGAATGAAAATCAATTAAAATGTTGAAAATTATATTCTTAAATATTCTTTTTATTTTTGCCTGGTCTAATAATTTTGTCCCTGAATAAATGAGGTGAGTATATAAAGATGAAAATAGAGAATCAGTCTTTGTCACTAATGACACATTTCAATGTTGTCAATTTTTTATTTTCAATATCACAAACATTAAATATTGTTTTCAGTATTATTGCCCAATTTGTCGTTGAATGTATTTTTTTTTTTAATTTAAATTTAAATTTACCCAATAGCTTACAAATGTAAGACTAGTGTTATTATAACTATTGCATATCCTATACTATTATTACCTACCTTACTAAATGTGTGTTTATGAATTATCACTATATAATAATTACTTTATGCTTACATATTCATATGTTATTATTGTTAAAATTTAAATTACATAAATAATGTCAATTTAGTACATAGACATTTAAAATTTAATTGGTGCGCAGTTATTTTCAATACAATATTGTATTATTATAGCTGAATTATTACTAAACTTATGCTACAAACTATACTTTTTGTGCAAAAGCTATTGCCATTTGAAACATTGTGCCCTTAAAGACAATAATAAGTTATTATACTTAGATACTTGTTTAATATGTATTTTTTAATATAACTCGATCAATTTTTCGATGTTTTGTGCTAAGAATATTATTATTATATATAAATATATTTATATATAATATTATGTAGACATTGAATTATATGATTATTTATGCAACTGCTTTGTTTTTTTTTATTTATCCAACATAAATAGCCATTCTTTTTCAACATCTAACTAATAAGAGTTTATAATCTCAAAATATTAATTTTGTATGTTTATCAACAGTAAAGTTTTTTGAAAAATATATTTTAGTTTTTGTGAACACAAATGATTTCTTATGAGAATTATATTTTATTCCGATGCTTCGACCTCATCTACAATTATTTCGACTACTCTTTTCAGAATTTATTTTAATGTGCAGATTTATTGTCTTGATAAATTAGTTTAATTCTTTACAAGTTGTTGAGACCTATCTTTTAAACTTATCAAATTATAGTTGGTAAATTTTAGTCATTTTCTGTTTGTTTCTGATTGCCTTTATTATCAAGATTATGTAAATTCAATAACGTTCATACCTAAAAAAGTACTTAAATCCTTTCCCAAATTGACGTATATAATACAACTTCTCATATTATAGACCTACTTATTTTAATTTTTTTTTTCTTTTAGTTTAACTGTCAACAGTTAGAGGTCTGTAAAAACATAATTACCCCATTGAGATGTGTTATTTTCACAACTTCTCAGTTATACACATGTTAAAATTGTACTAATTAAACTATAATATTGTATTTGTGGCAAATATAAATTAAAACGCGTTTAGAATTCTTAACCCTTACCTATTTCTCACGAAATTTAAATATTTGAATCATTTAATATAGGTTTGAAAAATATCCAGATGCTAATAAATGATATTTTTATTTCTCTCATAATTATTACTGTACTTATATAAATACTATAATTAATAAAACATCTCAGTAATACACACTCAGTCCACAATTCAAACAGAAAAAAAAATAGTTGTTATCTCCCTTGTTTATTATTAATCTATTTACTATCACATGTTTCTACGAGTATTTCAATTAACTCTTTGTCAACCATGTAAAATTGATATTTACTGTTAAATTCATAATCCTTTAATAATAACATAGAACTCTTTCTGTTCTTTAACATAAATAAAAATGTTTCTTCAAGTTTTATTTTATTTTTTAATCAGCTCAGTAGAAATACCTCTTCTTCGATAATATTAATGAAACAATGTAGAGTTTTTTATGTACACCATAATGCTACATAACACGTAAATCGATATTACTAACATGTATGACTTTAGAGAAAAAAGCAACAACAGAATAATAGTATTACAAAATAAATTAAAATATAATTATATTTTATGTATAATTTGCTATAGGTAATTAAAAAGCGGATATTTAGGTTTTTACATATTTTTATTGATTTTATATAACTTTACGAGGGTGAAAAATGTGGACGATTTATCTATCACAGAGTTCATAGAAAAAAATGAATTTTGCATATTAAAGCATATTTTGGACATTAGAGAATATTTCGTCTATTTATCATATTTTAGAATATATTCTATTATTGTTCTTGAAAATTTTTTATATTTTTTTAATGTCTCGAAATGTGATTTTTACTATCAATAATTTTTTCTAGGAAAAAATCACCTATCTACTTGTCTGTAATCGAATTGATTATGTTCCTAAGGAATGGTGTAAATTTATCTATTATTTTTTACTAAACTACCTATTATGTTTTTTTTTTTTTTATTATTATTATATTTATATAGCTCTGTATTACCTGATTAACATTTTTTGTAATTCAATAATTTACCTGTTACCAAAGGAATGGTGCAAATTATCTATTATTAATTATTAAACTCTTATGTTTTTTTAATTATATTTTATTATATTTATATAGCTATGTATAAACAGATTTATATTTTTAATTGAACTATTTTAGAAAAAAATCATATTTTGCATATTTACAAATTTAAGGGAATATTTAGAGAATATTTTAAGGTTTTAAGAACCTAAAAATCCGCTCCATAGTTATAATATATAAAAATAAACTATGATGATAATATTAAATAAATAGATAAAAAAGCAAATTATGTTTTGAGAGAATTTGACCCTAAAGCCTCCCTATTTGTACCTATGTTGTTGATACAATTAGATTTGTTTACGATTTTATTTCGCACGGGTGAAGCCAGGTAATTCAGCAATTACTTTAATAAATTTAAGTTTCATAGCCTCATAACTTCTCGATGAATTCAAAATAAATTTTGATTTTCAACAAATCAATGAATTCGTTTACGATACGTCGATACCAAAATCGTCATGTATAACTACGTGGAGAACACGAACGCCGATCAGCCGTTGTACAAGTGCGACCTGCGACTACATACAGATGCTTTCATTCCATCCACTCATCGTATTACCGTGATTTTATGTGTTAGAATGTTAAATTCTTTAAATTGAGCAAAGTGAAACAAAATAGAATCTAAACCGTAGGTACGTACCAATTGGTTTTGTGAAATAAACTTACTCCACGTGTAAGCGTGATCACATTTATTTCGGTTAGATTCTTAACGTGTGGCATGCCGCGTGCAACGGATGTTTTTGCAACCTTCATTTCTAAACCAAATTAATTTTTACTTACATGAAAGAGCTAAAAAATTTAAAATGACAAAAAAATCTTAAAATAGGTACATAAAATTGTATCTCCCCTCCATTAACCTATATTTAATTCTGAAGTTATATAAGCTAAAATATTTCTTATGGTCGTTATAGTCGAACACCTTGTATGTATAAGTGAGATATCTAACTTAAGTAGATACCAAAGAACCGCATTGAATAAATAATAATTTTAAAATAATTTTAAAATTAAAATACTTTTTCTGTCGAATAAAAAGCTAAAAACACCTGTTAAGAAATAACAACACAAAACGATACACATTTATTAACGACATTATTCAAACGTATTTGTGTTTATTGATTCAAATACGCTATCAAGAAAATGACTGGTAAATTACGATATTTGTAAACTTTAAAAAATGGAATTATTGTTGGCATAGATACAACAATACATTACAGCGTTTCTAAACTGTTTTCTTTCCTCAACCCCAATAAATTAATCCAGTTTTTCTTATGGTTGTCTATCACACGATTTCAAAATTAAGTAACTCTTGTACTTGGTCTTGCACACTCATTTAATTTCTATTGTTTTCTTCTCGTTATCATTACATCATACATATATAATATTTTAAATAGTTTGTTAAGTATCTAAGTGTAAAACGTTCAAAACTTTATATTTATTTGTATAAATATTTGGAATATTTTGTTTATAGTGAAAATTTATTATTTTTCTAGTAAAAGTAGTACCTAACAATAAGAATACCTATTATCAATTATCAGTATGATACACTATGTATGTAGATACGAGTATGTATGTATAAACATTTTTACATTATGAGAAATTTTATAAAATTTAACTTTAAATTTCCCCAATAAATATTCTCTTTGATATAATTAATGAATTAGTAGGTAGGTAGTGATTTAGAAAACTAAAAACTTTAGAAAATCATGTAGGTTAATACATTTAAAACATATTTTTTCATAAAAATCTAATAATTATAATAGTGTTATGACAGTGTAAATTTGATTAGTGTTCTCAATCACTCATAAAAAATAATTAAAATGTATGCATTATATTTAGTTGCAATGTTTAATTATCTTGAGACACTGTACTTATACCTATATACATATATATGTATATAATTATACAATAAAGCCAGCATAGCATAAAAACATTAAACATAGGTATGCATTTTTAATTTCACTGGTGCAGTCTATTGTGATATTTGTAGCCCTGGGTTAGTTTCTAGGTTAGTGCATATGCTTGGGTGAATTAACTTGATCTTATAAACATGATAAATTAATTGGTTTATAAAAGAATTTTAAGTTTACTAAAATAATTACTAATCAGTATGAATAACTATTAATTAACTAATTTTTTGATTCTACAGAGTTAAAATAGTAACACATTATTATTTATTTTCAAAATGAGTTTCTATTTTATCTACATAACATTTGAAAAAACTCAATTTCAAATGTAAAGCATTATTAGTATGTTTAATTTATTTAAAAATATCTATCGTAACCGGGGTTCAGTAAACCAAAACTGAGTTCCTAATATGAATTCAATTCAGATTGAAAAAAATACCATAACACCAAGTCGAAAGTTTTAATTAATCTAAATAAGCTGTATAGTGTATCAGTGCTACCTATATTTATTGATATAATACGGTATATCATTAACAGATAATATGATTGAGTTACGGTGTGACTAACGTGTGTGTATGTATGTATAAAATATACATAGCTTTCGTTATCCAGCGTTGTCTATCATGATAATATGATAAAATCTAATAAAACATTATTTTATTAGATTTTAAGTGCAGTGTGTTGATTTAAATTTTGAATTTACTTCTAAATCTCGCTACAACAAATTTTGTTTGTTTATGCTTTTGGTATAACGAACTTCGAAGTTACGAACTTTTAATTCACCGAACTTTTTTCTAGGCCCCTAGAAAAAAAATCCTTCATTAATATTATGTGTCTACGTCCAAGTGTGGATTGGTAGACATTTCAGCCCTGTAAATTAATAATTCATCAGTCTTAATTTTTTGTAATCCAAAGAAAAATATGTTTTGATAAATTTAAAATTATACAACAGAAGAGTCTGTTAGGTTTGATACACATTTTCTCTTTCAATTTTGGATTTTTTTTACTTTTTGATTTATTTTACAATGTTTTTTTTCAGATTCTGAACAAAATAAAAATAATATATAGGTTTATAAAGTAATTTGTTCTTTTTTATGATTATACCTAACCATATTTTCGGATAGTAAAAATCACCGCCATGTTTATAAATTATATTGAAAAATTGTTTAAAACCTTTTTTCATATCTTAAACATAAAGCATTGAACTTTGAACATATTATCATTTTCATTTTTGCAAAAGTGTATCAATGACTAAAATCCATTGTGAATTATTTTTTATTTTCATGCCACTTACGTCAGTATATAATCGATTGTTGATCAATAAAATATTACGCATCATCTGTATGACTATATCAAAAGAATATTGTATTTGTAGCCTTTAAAATCTTACGTTTTATAGTATGTGCATGCAGGGGTGGACTGGCTATTTTCGGCCCGGGGTGCAAAATTTATTAGGGGCCCGCATTTCTTTTCAAACCTACCTAAATTAGGAAAGAGTCCAGAAAAGTGAATAAATACATAAAAAAAAAAAAATGATAAGAATAGTTATTTTTTGGATTTGTTTTAACTACGTAGACATGACTGATACGATGACACAATGTAACATTATAAATATATTAACGACAGTATTGTCGATCTTTTTTATAATTTATCTTTGTATTATAAAATATTACAATAAAAGTTAAATTAAAAAGGGCCCCGACTGTGATAATCAGGGGCCCGGTCATAAATACGAATCGGGGCCCGGGGTGCTACTTGGTGTACAGCACCCCGGGCCAGTCCGCCCCTGTGTGCATGTCGCATGAAAAACAACAAGATTAAGAACCATGTTTTTTTTATTATTCATGCCGGATGTAACTGAACCATATTTTTGAATACCTATTTGATAGTTTGTTTAAAGAAATTGGTCAATCCTAACATAATGAAACTTTGAAACACAGATGCTTTTGTTGAATACAGAACACGATGATTTGAATATTTCGTATAAAAAAAATTGTATTTTTTGTCAAACGTAAAACTTTAAATAACTTAAAAAAAAAAATTCCGGAATTTAGTCGAAAATTTATGAAGTATATGAACGGCATATTTTTGATATTTGATGAAAACTTTTGAAAATTTAATATGACCTTACTCGTATACTTTACTAATCGTACTTATAAGATTTCAAAAATCGTGACTAAGTATTTTGTTTTATAAGCATTTAAGTGAATTATTTTACGATTATTACGTAATAACCGGTTTTTAAGTCTATTTTCAACTTAAACAATTTATTTGAAGAAATCCAAATGGTATATTTAATGAAGCTTTACTCAAAATCGTTTAACTAAAGAAATGGTCTATAATTTCTTTAAAATTCAATACACCCATCCCCATTAACACGTCTGAGTATCGAAGAATATCAGCTATGAGGCGAAGTACGCAGGGGCGGACTGACTATTTTTGGCCCGGGGTGCAAAATTTATTAGGGACCCGTATTTCTTTTCAAACCTACCTAAATTAGGAAAGAGTCCAGAAAAGTGAATAAGTACATAAAAAAAAAAATAAGAATAGTTATTTTTTTGGGAGTATGAATAGTATGATGGCGATATGGATATAATATAGATACTTATAATAACAATTTATATATTATGTGGATAGCATATAGAGTAAATGTATTTTTAGAAGATTTTTCATTTACAACAAGCCAAAGGAACATCTGTATTTTATTGAAAACTCGATTATTACGTAGACATGACTGATACGATGACACGATGTAACATTATAAATACAGGGTGTTCCAAAATGATTCATCCGATTTCAAAAAATCATATTTATTGTAAAATTTGATTAATCATGTTAGAATATATTTTAAATTTTAATGGATTATTTTCAGTTTTAGGTACAATGATTATAAATGTTCAATGTGACCCCCCCTTACTTGCACGATACACATCTAAGCGATAATCAAATCCCTCTTAAACCTGTTGAAGCATGTCGACTGTAACCAAGTTGATGGCGTCTGTAATGCAACTTTTCAATTCGTCAAGATCTTTTGGAAGGGGAGGTACACAAACAATGCTTTTTATGTAACCCCAGATAAAAAAATCACAAATTGTAAGATCCGGTGAACAGGGCGGCCATGGACAAAATGTAGCGTAATTAGCACTACAGCGACCGATCCATTGCTGTGGTAGCTGATCGTTAAGAAATTTGCGTACTTCTAAGGACCAATGTAGTGATGCTCCATCTTGTTGTTAAATGAAATCATCTCCATCGGCTTGCAGTAGTGGGAATAGCCAATCTTTAGTCATTTGTAGGTATGAAGTTCCTGTTATTGTGTTCCCATTGCAAAGAAAATGGTCCGTACACTTTCTTTCTGGAAAAGGCGACTAAACTGTACATTATCGCAACTTATCCGGCAATCGATAAAAACTCGATAGCCCCATCTTTCAGGTGGTTGGTGTTTCGTTTACCTTGAATTACTATGTTATTTTTTAAGTTCAGGAGAATTTATAAAATTTAGAGCTAAAATATTGCCATATGCTATGTAAGTCCTAGTGATGTTAATATACCAAATACATGATCCATAAGAAGTGTTACCTAATATGAAAACCAACATCATCAGGGAAGTTCCCATATTCCGTTGATGATTAAATTTAATGTCTATTGTATTGCATAAACTAAAAATAGTTTTGTAAAAGCTTATCTAATTAACTTCTATAAGTACTAACAACCATATCGTAATATCATTCACATCCGCGATATTATATGGCATCTATTTGAAGATAAATGATAAGATAAGTTCAACATTTAGTTTCTGTAGAAATATACTTGCTGTACAGTTCACTTTTACTTAAACTTGCAGCAATATTTTTAAGTTTCCAAGACTACAATTTCATTTAATTATCAACGTGATAAATTCATACTACTTAGTTTAAAATTTTACATTTTATTCACAACAACTATACATTTCCGCAATAAAATAATAAAGGTAAGGCAAACTTAGCATTAAATCATATATGTTGTATGTAGATCCACTTAATTTTGTTTAAATTATTTGATTTTTAAATCATATGTTTCAATTAAAATCATATTAATTATTTCGTACTATTTAAATATAGAATGGTAATTACAAATTTTAAAAGATTCAAAAAGTAAATTAATACTGCTTATTGTTTTTTTTGGATTAATATTAATTCGATTTACTTATGAGGAATAAAAGTTAGTTACGATTAAATTGCGTCTATCATTCATTTTTTGTGTTGTTCGCAGAATATATTATGTATTACCTAATTACATTAAATTTTTTTCGTCATTCATCTACACATTTACTTTTTCAATTAGGTATCTACATTTCAAGAGTGAATGTTATAAATTATACTAGTAAATCATAATAAATAATCATTATTAATGTATTATCATGAATTCCGTATAATTTTTATTTGATTTTTATAAATTTAGATATGCTTTTTTTAGAAATATTAAGCAAAATATAATATTTCATTTTATTTAAAAGCAATTATTCAAGTTATATCATTAATCATCCTATATATTTTGTGTAACGAGTGATATAAATTTTGTGAATATGCAGTGCTAATGAATAATTACAATTTTAAGAAAGTTTTGGTATAAGAAATAACACATAACATTTACTAAATATTGATTATTTTATAATATGTAATTCATATTTTTTATTTTATTTGGTTATTGTAAACATTATTTAGTTGTTTTAAAAAGGTAGGTGATTTACTCTTGTAAATTTGTATCGACTTTGAATAACACTCAAAAATAATTTTATTTTCCGCATAAATAAAATCATGATAAAAGTATTTTTTAATACCTACATTTAAATTCAACCAAATTAAAATTAACGTTTTCACTCGCCATATTTATAAAAACTATTATAGTTACTTAAACCAGCGTAAATCATTTAATAAGTTAAAAATCCGCCGCAATCCGCGTATTCAATAACATACTACATATTAAATATTAGTAAGCATATTTAGCAGAATAAAAATCATAGGAAATATCAAACCATATTGTACAAAAAGAAAATCAACCACATAAATGTTGTTGACTATAAATTTGTATATTGATTAAGTAAAAAAAAACTAATGAACAAAAAGTTATCAAAAAATAAAATAAAATTACGAATCAGTCGATAAATTTATAGAAACCTATATTGTTACACGTCTACATACGTAACATATGTAATCGTATGTATTAATTTAATTAAAATATCAATGGTTCGTATTTTATACAGTCTTTCTTAGAGTTAGAATAGTAAATCATTCTTCATTATTATTAAAGATAACGAGATATTCAGTATTCATGCAGCAACAGACATTCTAATTCATAGTTTTTCTAAATATATAGAAAAAATACCAAAAATTTTAATTAAACGATAAAATATACCATAAATTAAATTTTTGTAAAATTATGTAAGTTGTTTTATTGTAATTCCAATAAACAGCACTTTTATAATTTTCATCGAATCAACTTGATGATATTAACAAAATTTTGTAAGTGATGTGAAGCGAATAGGGAAAAATAGATTATTTTTTTCGAATAATAAAATTGATTTTTATTATTTCAAAATTATTATTGCAAAGAGTTGTAAATTTCACCAAAAATTAATCATTGGATTCAGCATCCCCCTAAAAACTTAGATAACAGATTTATTCACAAGTGTACATAAGATTTTCAAATTTTTATGAAAAAATATAAATTCCCTTCGTGTATAAGAAGACACATGTGAAAAGTAGAATATCAAATATTTATAATTATTAATTACCTATTAAGTATTAACTTGTTTTTGGCATGAATTGATATATCTTGATCGATTTACTTATTATATTAATAATGTATAATATTTTGAGTTATCATTTTTTTGTAATAAAAATAATAATAAGTAATAACATGTAATAACTTAAATATATGTACAATTTTGCTTCTACTAAATAATATGAATAACATATCACTTTAAATTTTATCGAAGGAAAAATTCAAAAGGAACCTAATACACTTCATTTAAATTTGTATGCTGTAGGTAAATTATCTACATATTTATTCTTTTAGTTAACTTTTAGATAAAATAACATTATCTCTGAAACTGATGTCTACACACTTCTGTGATTAATATTTAAAACATTTAAAATATAACATAATTTATCTTTGATTTAATATTATTTTTAAGTTTCGTGAAAAACAGTGATATTATCCAAATGTATTTAAGACAAAGAAAATTATAATGTTCACAACAGTTTATAATAATTAGAATCGTATGTTAGTAGTTAGTACATCAATCTATGTATAAACCGTTGCCCGTTTTGAATTGATTTAATACATTTGGTATAAACGGAAACTCTTATTCTTATAGTGTGCCTCAATATTTATGACGTGACGTGAATTGTTGTCGTGATTCGTTCACATTATACTTTTGTTCGGAAAGTCACGGCAATAATAACAGTTATTTTTCGATAAACATTGTGCGTATTTGTGCATTTTAGACGAATTCCCAATGATGTTCTAACAACTATAGCCTATAGGTATCGTCTATTGTCTTGTGATATTATCACTTTTAAACGCATTGTTATAACTATATATTTATCTAAACTAACTATTAAAAAAAAAAAAATACAGTATAACAGATTTAAAATTATATAAACTTTTTTTTTACTTTAACCTTTTTATTTAATAATTACAACACGCAAAACATAATATGAATCTAGCATCAAAATTTAACTTCAAAAATACTCAAATAAAACTGTTTCTAATGAGTATACAATTTAATCTCGATATCTTTTTTTGCATCAGCCACTATTTCCTATCTCATGGCTGTCTTTTATTCATCAAGCCCCTCACACAGCCATCGTGACCTCGCCATGGTCATATCATGAGTGGCGTTGGAAATACGTTCTAAAAGTATTCTTTTATTCAAAGTTAAACCTAATCGTATTGGTTTATCAATACATATGGTTCATCTATTACAAATATCAATACCAAATAGTAATATGAAGTGTATTCCTTTATACAATTAACGCATTGATAAACTGTAAGACCGTTAATGGTATCCATTTCAAACAACCAAGGACTTCTAGTAGCTCTATGGCATTGCTTACAGGTTTTACATACATTCGTATCAGTCAAACCTCCAATAAATTACTTTTCATACTCAGCATCAGTCAAAACTCAAAATAGCGTAACCATCGATATTTAAAATTGTTGAATTCTCCATTGTATAATCACTAATCAACACTAATTATACTGTAATACTGTATTATTAATTTCCATTGTTTTATGACAACATGTCAAGACTACTTAAATATTAAAAAATAAAGCATTATTCTCATTATTCTTGATTGATGCTTCTCTATTTCCACTATGTAACTTTAAAAATGACCAACTAGCCTCTATAGTGAATAATAAAGAAAAATAACATTTAGTCATTGGATATAG
This sequence comes from Therioaphis trifolii, assembly GCA_027580255.1. NCBI lineage: Eukaryota > Metazoa > Arthropoda > Insecta > Hemiptera > Aphididae > Therioaphis > Therioaphis trifolii. The sequence continues at coordinate 43,931,752 of CM050406.1, read as the reverse complement.
ATGTTATAAATGTATAACATTTTGTTGGCAACGAAAAATTAAAAAGGTATGTATAAAAAGGTAAATTTTAAGAACAACGAATAAATGAGTAAAAAAAATACTTTTTTTTTTACATGGATGAGTGACCATTTTTATGGAACATAAAGCTTGTTTTCTATACTCGAGTGTACATTTTGACCTAGATTATATCCGACACATTAGCTATTGCTAAATTTACACGCCGAAACAAACTCGGGGATTAAAAAACTTAAAAAGATGCAAAATAAAAATGTTTGAGATATTTATTTCGAGTATTAAAAAGACCGGGCTTGTCGCTACCTAATGAAGTTTCTTCTTAAATAATTTCACGAGTCATATAATACGAATTTATTTTAATTAATATATAATACTATATATGCATTATTATTGTTTTTATTATAAAAGCGTTTGCGGTTTTGTGATCACACGATGTGAATCGAAATTACAGGCGTGACGCATGCGTATCACACCTCAGTATATTTAAACAAAGACATTTTGATATATGTCTAACATATTTATCGATCTTTATAATAACGCGTCTACTAATATTTATTTTAAATAAATATTTAATTTTTCGTATTTTTTGTTTCATACTCTACACAATTTTAGCGGCCTAAATCAAAATTTCAAGTTGCTTTCAATTCGGTTATTTTGGAGTTACCTTAAAACTTTATACATACGAATTTAGTTAGTCTTTATCCAGATATGCACCGAAAATTTTTGTGTTGTGAGAAATAAAACGAAACTGTTGGTATATGTCAGCGTTTAAGCAAAAGTGGTTAAAATTTGAATTTTTCCCAGTTTGTGAGTTATAAGTTTAACGTTCTCTGAATGACGAACCCAGATTCAAACTGTAGAGATGTTCCGTAAAACTGTTATATTACCTATAACTTTGTTCACTAGTATACAGTAATGTATATATGTATTTATAATTTATATAAAAGTCGCCAATGTGTTCAAAATAATCACACTAGGCGGTTTTATAACTTGTACACAGACGCGCGCGCGCAGGCCAACGCCACGTATTCCAGTCATTGATCTGTACCGCGTGAAAACCGAGACCGTGATGATGGTGATGAGAGGTGTGGAGGCACATATACGGTCTCTTACGCGTTTAATGCGTCCAACCACGCGCCGCCGCCGCCGCCGCCGACCCGCTGACTCAACACCGCGCTCGCTTTAACACAGGTCCAGTCCGTTCCGATGCCGATTTCTATGTCGTCGTCGATCTTCCGGATCGCACCGGACGCTGCGCGTTACGCGGAATTTATCAGAGCGTCTCGGTCTCGTCGGCCGCTACAGTACAAAACGATAATAATAACGACCAAGATGATGGTGCAGACAGGGCCTGTTTTAGGAGTGGGAGAGCAGGGCGTGATAACCCGGAGCGCCGATGGTTAGTGGGGGTCTTCGTAGTTTAGATGCATATAATTGATACTATTCGTTTTTTGATTTTATAAGTGATTTCTCTTTTATAATTTTAATTATATTCTATATTAGTTATGTAGAAATAAAATGAAAAATGATGATGAAAAAACCGTGGTCGTTACCGCCCAACGAAAATAGATAATCACAAAATGATTTTATATGTGTATATGTACAGATAGATATTACAGATAGGCTGATAGCTAATCTCTCTGCATAACTATCATTAGGAACATGAAATAATAATAATAATATCAACATTGGAGTTGACATTTTTTCGATTAGGAAACTTTGATAGTTTGATGAATGCTTTTATAGAGATAAAAGCAAAATAATTCTTTAAAATTACAGGGTTCGTGTAATATATTTTCAAATCGATCAACATTAATTTCGGTAGATGATGATCGTACATTACTACTATCATTAATATTATTGTTGTTGTTGTACAAATATCACGTTGTAAATGTATTAAATGAGCAATATTATTCGTATTAATTTTAAAGTACGATTTGAAATCTCTACGCTGAATGCGGAGTAGACGTCTGTAAACCATAGCGATAAATTGTGCCCAGGCCGCGTTAATTTATCCGACATCAGCACAGAGTCCTCCCCCCTTCCCAAGTCTGCGCGATTTTTTTTTTAGCCGGCACGTCGGTGGCAGTAGCTTGGCGCGGGATTTTACGCGGTTCCGCGGAGCCGCCGCCGGAGCGAAGTGGCGAACCGATTTTCGACGTTTTCGCTCGTGACTGCTACTCCAGTTCCACATAACACGCCCGGACCGGGGCGCCACCGCGGCCGCCGCGTCGCTCTGCTCTAGTGCTCTACGCGTGCGCGGCTCTGCAGATGAAACGCCGAACGCCCTGCTGCGCCGCGTGTACGCGACGCAGCGACGACGTTCGCACCGGCCTTCGTCCGCCACACGTGTTGCCGACGCGGCGCTTCGCGCACACGCGTACACCGCGTTCGATCATCGACGTCCGTCCACCGCATTCGTCGTCCGTCCGGCCAGACCGTTTTCCGAAGGGTAGAGCGATTTTTTTTTGCAACGGTTCTTTTTCTTTTTTTTTTTTTGGCCGTTACCAGTGGTTGATCTCTCGTCGTATAAAAATTCAAACAAACTATCGTCGGATTTACGCCGCCGCGCCGCGCCAGGACGCGCGAGCTGTGCCTGGTGTAAATATCGAACATCTCGAGAAAAATACTGTTCCTACACACTCCGACGACGACGGCGGCGAGAAATCGCCAAATGGAGTACACTTGACTTGATCAAACAGGTGAAGAAATCGGTTTTTCATTCGTAAAATGAATATTGTAAATATAAATGAATAGTGCTGTTGGTTTGACACCAACAATATTATTCCAATATTAGACATTGAGTATCTATACTCAAAATGATACCATTGTTATTCGAAAACACATTAACGCCGGGCGTATTTAAACAATACGCCGTTTTCGGGGCCCATATACGTTTGAAAATGAACTAAACGACAACTTGTTTACATTTTTTTTTTTTTTTTTTTTTTAATGATATTTTTAAAGTGACCTAATAAGGCATTGTCTGTATGCTTACTGAAGTGATAAATTATACTATATAACTTTTTTACACGTTAATAACGAACAAATTATAATTACTATCGTTGTTAATTATTTTCATAATTATTTTTTTAACAAATATAATGAGTAACACAGGGTTACTAAATGGTATACATTTAAAAGAAATTTTTAAAAAACTTTTATAGTAAAGTGATTAAAATTAAAAATCACCTGTAATTTAAAAAATAATGTTTACGCAATAATTTAATAAATTGTAGTTGACGAAGTTTTATTATTTAGGATGCAATTTTATTTATGACCACGTGTATTTATATATTTACTGTATTGATCTGTATTCCGCAGAATATGTGTTCTCATTTTAATGCCAATACTTTAGTGCTTTGCCAGAATATATTTAAGACATTTTATTACTACCAGACGTTTCGAAAGTATGATTTCCCCAGGGATAGAGGATTTTTACATTAGGAAATAGAAAATGCAGCTATATCTTCTAACTTCTAAGAAAAGTAAATTCAACGCATTAACTGTAAATAATTATTCAAATAATTTCAATTATAAATTCTAAATTGTTCTCAATATTAATAATGTAAGTTGACTTTTCACCAACAATAATTCTTAATCCAGTAACTGTCATTTATATTAATTATTTTCGAGTTAATATTTTATTGAAACCATAATAATCATAGGTAATTCTGAATAGAATTAAAATTCATCGTAATTGCATTCATACAATTATATGTATCAACACTTAAGTGTTGATGTTTTACATTAAAATATATTGAAGTACCTTTTTTATTATTATTTTAATTTCAAAATATACAATTAAAAATTTAAAAAATGTTCAATACTTACTAGATAGGTAAACATTTTTATGCACATGAGCACACGGTTTTACTTTTAAGTTTTCAACATCATTAAATAAATCTTACTATAAAAAAAATAATACGTGTATGATTAGCACTTTTAATTTATAACCATACTGTTATACTCAAATAAATGATTCTATTTAAAACAGATCAATTTTTATTTTAAATTATATTCATTGAATTACGAGCCAAATTATTACTTACCTATATAAATCATGGAACAAATATATTAAGAAATATATGTAGAATTTAGAGTTTCAAAAAGTTGAACTTATTATTATTTTCATGATTTTTCGAGAAAAGTCTTTAATCAATTACAATATTACAATTTTTGTGTTTTGTTATTTACTTTTACTAGAAAATGGTTATTTTTAAAATTTTTAGTCAAAGTATGGTTTTTCTATCACTATTCACAACAGTATATAATTATTCAAATTTTGTCTTTTAAATTTTAGTTTTACGATTTACTTACCTTTAAGTGTTTCCATAAATTTTAGTTATACAATTCCAGTTTTAACACTGTGTAAGCATTTTGTGTATTTAACAAACACATATTTTTTTCATCTAAAAAAATAAAAAATTTTTTTTTACAAATTTAATTAACTACAAAATTTTACACACATATGAATACAAACAATGGCGCCACTATAAGGGATCAGGGCGTGCAATCGCTGCTGGACCCAGAGACTGATAGAGCCCTGAAGATACTTTTTTTATGAGTTGATGATATATTTATAAAAAATGTATTGAACATTTATTTAATGTAAAAACTCGCTACATAGGAACTAGTTTTATGTGATTTGTATCCATATGCGGTATTGATTACATCGAAGGGCCTTTATCGTTCATTATATTATATAATATAATATAAATTGCGATAATTCTAAATGAATATTGTATAGGTACTTAATTATAAATCAATGAATTGAAGTATAATTAGCAATTTCTAGGGAATTAAACCAGTCTTCACTTTATTCATTAAATACGAAAAAATTACAGGTGAACAATTTGGTGAATTAAGTTGTAATGAACGTCTAATTGATGCTGAAAAATATTTTAAACATACATTTATTTTCGTAAACTCTATATTATAATCAAACAAGATAAATAACGTTTTAATGGTGTTGATTAAATCTTTTAACTGTTAACATCAATAATGCCATATGATATTTACTTGATGAGAGAAAGTTAAATTAATAGTTAAAATCAAAACTTAAAAAGTTAAAACTTAGAAATCAACTACATTATTGGTAAACTACTCGTATTATGATTAACGTTTAAAACTTTAAACAAGTTGAAATCAGTGCACGACTATACAACCTTACGATAATTATTTTTCAATATTTCCAAATTTTCCAAATATTTTTTTAGATTATTATCTCTTTTTGACAATACCTGAATAGTTATAGGGGCAGAAAGAATTTTTTTGAAATTTCAAATTATTTAGCAATATTTTCGAAATAGGTAAACTGTGTCAAATTTGTTAGTCGAATTTGACTATTATTTAAATTAAAAAACAACTGTTTTATAAATTGACCCATTAGGTATCATATTAACCTTAGCAGCTTGCAAATAAATATTTTAAAAATTTTTCAATTCATAAATCGTATTTTTTTTTATTAAGTAAATATAACTAATAATTAATATTATGTAAATCCACGAAAAATAAATCAATACATAAAATTAAAACCAAAATTCCATATAAAGTGTAAATTTTCAATACTTCAATATATACTCTAATCAGTCTAATCTATCGTATAGTTAAAAAAGATATTTATTAATATAATAAACCCTCGTAAAAATGTTTAATAAAGCTATGGAGAGGCTCATTAAACCCTTCGCTTTCGGGTGAACAATTTAAAGTTACGCCACTGAATACAAATAAACATAAAACATAAAACCAAAACTTTTTTAATATTAATTAATAATACTTTATTCTTAACAATAAAATATTGTAAACTGTTTAAATAAAAAACTATAATAATTAATGGAGTTAACATTCCAAATTAATAAAACATTAATGTTTATACAAAATAATCCTTAAGTGACTCGCTACCCACGCTAAACCATCTATCTTGATGGATCTGTGGCACACACTTAAATATATTTCCGAAGTCTAAGGTTTGTCAAGAAATAAAGTGCGCTGTCCAAGGTCATTTCAACAAAAAAATTATTAATTTAAACTAATTATTATCAAAAACTAATCGAGTTTCTAACAGAGTTAATTGTTATGTTGTTTTTAACCTCTTATTTATAAAGAATAAAATATGTATACACCTACAATTTAATATTAACATAAAAATAAAAATTAATAAAAAAAAAAAATATTTTCGGTTTGTATATTACGTATCATTCATAGTTATTGCATTTAGATTTAGACAGTCGATTTCTTTATCACCCACTCAATTGGATTAAAAACTTCTATCGGTTATTAACAATTTACACATTAAACGAAACGCCAATCACGTACTATCCGAAAACAATTTCTCATTAAATTTATTGCTGTATCCATTATCACAACATTTCCGGGGCACATAATTCCCTTTACTAATATGTGTGTGACTCGTGGCACGCCCATAGACAACGCTTCAATGGCTATATAGAATAAAATTAACCTATATGACTATTGACTATATTATACATATAACAGATATATATATATATATATATATATATATATATCTCAGGAACTGCATCCTCTAGCCGCTTTGGATTTTAACCTACCCTTATTTGCCTCACTCACTTGGAAAACTTGGCAAACGAAGTTTTTGGGCCGCTCTTACTACCGAAAAAAAAATACAGACATTAAAAAATATATCACTGTAAAACTAGTACATTCTTCACTTGGCTTAGAATTTAATAAATAAAAACAGAAAAATGAGTGTTTAGATAATCGTCACGCTTCGTCCACCTCGCAGTGCTGAATAGTGCATTATTAGCTTAAATTTAAAAGTGATAATCAATCATTATTATAAAATAATTATGCCCTTACAGCATACGGTTTGTTTAAAAATTATCAAGATTTTCTTAGAAGCGTGTTTTTATATTTCCTTGCAGTTTTCTTGACAGTAAAATAGTTATTAGTTTTAATGTTCTTACCCAAAAACTAGTCTGCTTCGTATTTTATTGTATAAAATAGGAAATATGATATTATTTATTACCATCACAGATAACAAAATACATCTACATCGTATTATTATAGCTACTATAGAGTGTACGTGCATGCTTTTCACAACTATTATTTTTCCACCAAAGATTTTCTTCGCCGCCACGCACCGTCGCATCTGTCGGATTGTCAGAAGCCGGTCATTTCACCGTTGATCGAACACCGAAACGGTTTCGCGTATCATTTTTGTTTAGTGTTTTCCGTTCATCGATGTATAATATGCGTAATGCAAACTAAAAAATAATGTTCCCCATATTATTTCTACTTATAAAGTATAAAATATATGTATAAATTCATTCTTGTTTTTTTATTTCATTATTATACTTATAGGGATCCAAAGGATCGACAAAATGACATCTACTGCATCCGAAGACCTGCCATTCATATTCCGTGTCAACGAAAACGGCACTGGCCCAGCACTGCTAATACAGGTAAAATCACACTCTATCTTTTGGGAACCATTGAGTAATTTTTTATGTTTTGATCAGCTGATCATTTCATAGAAAATCCATAGGGCGTTGGCGTTTGAAAGTATTATATATTTTATTTACACTCCTCTAACCCCAGTATTAAGTGTAAAAAGCCAACCAAAATTTAATATAATATAATAGGTTGGCCTTTTAATTTTTTTCAAGTAGGTACTTTCTACTCTTTAAGACGGTGTATTTTTCTTTTAAAAATTTAAATAATATTGCCTGTCATTTTCTTGCCCTTTCAGAAATGTCACGAACCTAACTCTATCGTAACAACAATTATTATATTTAAAACTGCAGCTACAGTAGAAAAATAATTATTAATAACATCAAACAACGAAACTTGGTTGTTATTTATGTACGGCATGCACGTCGTTCCCTACATTTGGTTAATATGTTCCTATAACGTTTTTGAGGAATTAGCCTTGACAGCTTGATTTGTCATTAAAGGCTTTTTCGTTAGTAAAATATTCTGCTATAACGACAATAAGGTAGGTATATTGGATATAACACATGGCCTATATAACTTCAATTCATATTTTCTTTTACTTCTCTTTGGTACAATTATCGATTTTGATAATGTTAAGACGTCTATGTTTGAAATTCATTAAATATCAACATCGTCATCTGTTCTAAATTTATAATTTCAATTTAAAAAGTATTACATGCGTAAAACATGTTATAAAAACATTACAGTAAAATCGACCACATGTATGGTAATTCACTATTAATAGAAAAACGTAAGTAGTTATCAGTCAAAATATATACATAAACACACGCATATGTTTAAATGTATTAAAGTGAACTAATTGCTACAATTCTACACTATTTACTTTTAAGTTCCAAATCATTAAATTTTCAGTTTTCACGGCATCAAATACCTATTATTTTAACCACGTAAGATACTTTTATAAAATAGATGAATTAAATGGTTTAAATTTTAACATTTTGGGTTATAGTCTAGTAAAATTTACATTAAATATAATTTTAAATTTTACTCAAAAGTTCTACTCTGTAGTACTAGAATTTAACTCCTTATAAACAATGAAAATTAAACGCTTATACTTATAAATATTACAGCATTTTTATAAATTTAATCAATAATTTACTTTACGTAAAATGGGTGTATAATAATTATTTTGTCAGTTTATTACTGAATTCATCACATTATTCATTAAAAAGTTTATGTTTAAACATTGTAATTATCAATATTGTTAAATTAATTTGGTCAGTTAAAATTTAATTAAAAATAAAATTATTCATTTAATAAAAAATAACGATATCAAATAAAATAATTTTGAAATATCAACAACTTAAATGTAATATTTATTGTAATTTTAAATTGATATACTATAAACTAAATAAATTTAATATACGTATAAATATTGAATAAAAAAAATGTACCACGCGAAATACTGAACATCACATAAACTCAACTATATTTCAAAATAAAAATGCTTTTAATAATATGTTTTTCCTTATTTATTTAAATGGTAAACTGAAATTCATTATTTGTACAACGGATATGCATAATACCACACCATGATTTAGTAATATTATTTTACATAATTCTTATTACCTTTATAATTTGTATTATCATAATTAATTTCAATATAGCATAATTATTGCACCTAAAATTTTAACTCTTAATAATTAACTAATATTCAAGCTCATTAAAATATTTTTGCTTTGAAATAAACTGAGTATCGTACTTCTACCCCAACGTTATTATAATTAGTAAAAACTATTTTTTTCTGTACTTACAAGGAAAATTCTATCTATTATTTATTAGTGTTAGTCTGAAACGATAATTAATCATTTTCACGTTTTACAATTCCTTATGGCGTTTTACTGTTTTAAACATTGAATCTAGTACTTCGCATGATACAAGACACATGTACTTAAGTGCAATGTAACACAAATACACACGCATACATTGTTATATTTATATACTCGTATTTATAATAATACCAGAGTTGACAGAACCAATTACATGTTGTTGCCACAAGACTCGTTCACATCGTGCCATTTAAGGACGCAATGCCGTGCCGTTTTTTTTCTGGGTTCTTTATTATTAATACAAATTACAAATGCACAAAATAAATAAAGGGTGTGGTCAGATTCGTCGACGCGATAAATAACCCCTTTAAAGTATACAATGTACTTTTTTCATGTATTTAAAATAAGAATTTGAATTTATACGTAAACCTTTGACGATGGTTCAACATCGTTAACGTAAACCTACATATGAGATATTAGTCGTATCTGTTATGTCTAGAGCAAACGTAAGTAATAAATAAAGAAAAGTCACTCTAAATGGTGAACACGTTAAATATGTATAATAAAATGATGTGTTCAAGTTGTCTACAAATGAGTCGTCATTTCATATAAGTATTTGTAAGGAAGGAACAAGGATCGACTGTCATTATTTGAAATTATTATTTGATATTCATACATCAAAATTCAAAAGTTATAATACGAGTAGTATAGTGCCAATCACTCGGTGCAGTCTAAACATTTCAATTAGCGTATATTATAATACAGCTGCAGTAGTTGTAATAGTCATTGTTATTTAGTCGTAGGGTGTGCGCAATGTTTTTATTATTTTGTATTGGTCGGAAGTCGACCGAGTTACTGCGGTGAGGTAGTGGATATACTGCTGCGACAGGGGGGAGTGTGAGGACATAATAATTACAATGACGTGCCGGAACAAAATACGTAACAATACAATAATCCGATTATACGATTATCGTGTAAGCTTTATTTTTTTATTTTCACACAGGTGTGCCAAGAACGTGGATGGAAGGAATACGAAGGAACGAAGAGCGGTGACTCTGCGTGGTCGGTGCCGGCGGACGAGTATTGGAACCTGTGGTGGAAATCGACCGGATTCTCATTGTCACACTATAAACAGCAGAAAATATGGCAGGTATATGTGAAGTATGCATACGTGCGTGCGTACATCAAGCGCGCGTGTGCGTATATTATGTGTGTGTGTGTGTGTGTGTGTGTGTGTGTGTTTGTTCATCTGTATTATTAGCTATTACACTATATTAAAGAATTATATGTTGTGTGATTGTGTGAATGTATAAATTTGTGTGTCGTGTGTACTTGTATTATTTGCCGCAGTATTTTGTCCGGCAGCCGCTGTTTCAAAGATCGCGTGAGTTGACCCGATTCCGTAAGAAAGTAATAAATATATATATATATATATATATATATATATATATATATATATATATATATATATATATATATATATATATATACAAACTTCTTTTCTTTTTAACTCAGTGATTGAACAGCCGCCGCTGCCTTTGACGTATCTACGTCAAAAACTAAATGCCGCAGTTTCGGTCGATATGTAAAATATACACATAAATCTTAAGCAACTATAACGATTCATTGGAACGTGGTGACAGTTCTTTTCGGTCCAAAATTTACCTGACGTCGTTCATAAACATAAATGAAACCGATGTTTTGCTGTGCGTTGCGTTAATAATGTCCTACCTTCATGGAAGGTTTTTAACAATTTTTCATCGCGTTTACACTTATTTGACGAAAAAAGTTTTTCAGTTTTTAAACTTCAATTAAATACCTATTACTTTTATTATTTTTATTATCAGATAAAAATTACTTTAAATAATAAAAACCACGCAGATACCTATATAACCTAAAAATATTTTTATTTTTTTTTTACTCATTAAAGTTTTGCGTTTATTACCCATTTCATGAATATGATAAAACAAGGAATTCCTTCTTTTTTTTTTAAATAAGTTATTTTTTCTATCATGAATTTTAAATAAACTTAAAATGTCTGTCGTTATTATTTGTATGACAGGGTTTGAGAAAAATATCAAAAATCAAAATTAAGTAATTCGTCAAATACTTCAAATATATGTTATTTTCGTGTTTCTACATAACACGCATGTGCATTATAGACAAACAATGCTATTAACGTAATAAGAAAAAAATTACTATGATTCATAATAAAAATTATCCTAGCATTAAAATAATCAAAAATTAAATTATATGAATAACGTCTAATAAATATGATTTTTAAGTGATCTTCAAAGATTTCATACAAATTTATGTTTGACGATATCAATTATAATAAACTTAAATATTTACGTATTAAATTGCTACTTAAAACTTAAAAAAACAAAATATGTTATTACATAATATTTTTCAAACATTTTATTATTCAAATCAATGATTATTGATTTGAACTTGAGTATGTAAATACATGTGCATTTGTAATTTTTTTCACTTCGGAAACTTACAGATATGTAGTGTTATTACAATAATGTCAGCATGATAATAATTATAGACTAAACTTTGTTCTTGAATATCAATGTGAATTTATAAATGCGTTATTGCTTTCATTGTTTAGTTCAATAACCATATACCTAGTGGATCGACATTATGCCGGAAAGACAACTTGTGGCGATATTTAAAATGCATGAAGAATATTTTCGGAACGTCACTGTTTGGGTTCAGGTAATAGACATTAAAATAAATTGTTTTATAGGAAAATATTGAATTGCTTTTTAAAAGGAAAAAATTCAAATAATAATAAATAATAATAGATCTGAAGTAAAAAAATAATCTAAGAACATAAAATATTATATGATATACAATTACTATATGCACGCAAGTGTTCATATTGCATATGAGAAACGCCTTGTGTATTAAAAAAGCAAATGTTTCATTGTGTTTTCATATTGTGGTACGGTTTAAAAATACGAGAATAAACAGTCATAATGTAGTGAATGACAGTTTATTTACCATATTATGTTTAGTCTATATAGTTGTACACATATAAAATCTACAGTAATACGACTACCTTTCAGGATATCTGACAGTAAAGAGTTAACTGAGGAAAAACTGAGTAAATGCAATATTATTTAGTGAATCATTTTTTTTTTTAATCACTACATATTGTTATAGGTCAGTTAATTTTTCAATTAATTTTACAATGGTATTTTTTTTTGTGACATATTTTTAGGGTGTAAACTTCGTCCTAAAGTTACATAACCCATCTACGTATAAATCAGAAATTCTACCTTTTTTGTATTGTTGAAAAGATATTTTTTCCTTAATTAAAATTGTTTCCAATATTTGAGAAAAACTGCCCCAAAAATGAAGTAAAAGTGATAAAATATGTCATAAACAAGGTTTTTATGAAATGGAATTGAGTTTTTCATTACTCCAAACGAATGTAAAAACTTGAAATTTTCACTAAATATCTACAACATTCTTACCCAAACGAGACAAAAATTGACCACTTTCGGGTTTAATATAGAAAATTATAAATATTATTTTGTTTAATATCATGTTTAATTCTTGATAATCAGACCTGAAAATGTAACATGACCTTACTTGTATACTTCACCAATGATATACATTGAAAAACTCTCGAACATTATTTTATAAAGAATTTTTTTTTAATCAGTTCTAATGAGCGTATCGTTAAAATTAAAATGGAATCGACTATTTTTACATACAATTCCTATTTATATAGATAAAAAATAATTAATTGGTCTATCCGAGCTTTATACAACTATATTAATTTAGTAAAATTTCTTTTGGATCTTTGAGCCAAAAACATTCTTATCAAAATTAGAACACAAATTTTTAAACCAAATGTTTTGGTTAAAAAAAACCTACTGATAATTTGATTATAAACAGTAAAATATATAACATTTTTAAGTAAATTATTTATATTACTCTGAAGTTTACCTCGGAATCGTTAGAAAATAAAATAATTTATCACTTTTTTAAACTCAATACACTCATCGCTAGTATTTTATCTAAGAAGAAAAGAAACAAAGAACGAACTTCCACTAACAATATCTTACAGAATTAAAAATTTTTTGTATGAAAAGTTGTAAATATTTTTTTAGAGAGTAGACTTATCCAAATGTTACGTTTATTCCTACAATAGATCAGAAATATCATCGAATTTCTAAACCAAATTTTTCTTCACATAAAATTTTTATGTAAAGCACATATTTTATGTAATTTAAATTATTTATAATTTGATACGCTTTCCAATATGTGTATGTGTAATGTGTATAGTGAAATGTATGAAAAAAAATGTTATCTACGAAGGTATCCTGAAAATATGATACTACGAGTATGAAATACACTATGTTATTAAATGCATTAAAAATTGTGGGTATTAAAAAATTAGATAAAATTATTTTGCTAAAATAAAGCAATTAGGTATACCACCAAATAATTTTAAATAAAAATAGTATTGTTATCATCATTCTTTGAAAAATTAAAATGGCTCGTGTTGGTCACAAAGTAATTAATTTTGTTAATTTTTATATACAGAATGTTTTACTTACAACATTGTTTTGGTACAATAATTTTATTATTGAGAGATTATTATAAAATTATTTAAATGTATAGTTAAAAAATAATAATATTAATGAAATGAAATACATTTCAAATATTTTATACTTTTATTATTTAGAATTCTAGACCATATAATTTTTTCCATGACTGTATAATATATAGTTCTATATCACAGTGCATTTTGAAAACCTATGTTAAATGTTAAGTTCAGTGGAAAAATCAAGATTTATTTACAAAAAATAGGTATATTGTTACCTTAAATCCAAAAAAAAAAAAAAATGTTGGAGTAGAGGTAAAATCACTCAATGCCCTCATGTGTCCTGGTAAATTACTGCATTTTCATCATAATTATTTACATATTGCATACTTTTTGTGGTGTAGTTACATAGCGCGTGGTGAGTTTATTTACGCGTAAGTAGTACCTTTTGAATGTGTCGTGACTAAAAACTACTGACATGGTAAGTTTTCATACAAAAACGAAGTGGGTCATGATATCATAACAGCTAATCATACAAGAGTGTTTTGAAAATGTTTAAATATGTGCATTACAATTATCGAGTAAAATCGAGTGAACGTCATTCACCACTTGTTAAATTAAAAAATGGTTCACCGGTATACCATACCAGACGTCAAAACATCAAGTGTCTATTAAATAAGTTTATTGATAAAAAAAAAAAATGAATTGTCTTATTTCCTACAAAATAATCAGCTTCAAAAATGTTTGACAAATAAAGTATAAATGGTTTCAAATCATAAATACAGATACAATGGGTACTGTTAACTTTTAGTATCATAGACCCAACAAAAAAAACTACTCACTAAGGCAGTATATTAATAGCAATGATGTTATGTGTTCGGTATCCATTGGTTTCGTCATTGGCATAATCATTATCATATTATATTTGTCTATGAAGTTGAGGGAGTTATCGGTAATGGAAAAAAATAACATTCATACACACACGTGTACTGGGTAGGGAAGGACATCATTCTCCATACGTGTATCACACACTGGTCACACGCGATCCATATTCAGGTGTTTTAGACTTTAGTGTTTATTTACATTTACTCATACATATTACACATATTATACCCGTTACTTTTTGGGCCCCCGTAAAATGTAATGCAACGATACAATTTTATTTTATCGTGACATGTTAAACAGCCATAAAACTCGCGGCTGGTTCTTGCCACCGCAAAGGGGCAGAAGAACCACCGGCCCCTTTGATAATATATTTTTACCTAAAATACGCCATCGGGTAGGCAAACTAAAAACCATTTATGGTCTAGTGTAATATACATTCCTCATATCAAATGTTGTGAAATCACGAAAACCATCCTATTTATCACACTTGATTTTTCTATTCAAGGTAGTTATTTTTGTTTTATTTTTCTTTCAGTCCAGACTCATACAACTTACCGCTAGAGTACACAAAGTTAGCAGCCGAATGTAGTCACGATTCCGACGTCGGTGAAAAATCGATTTGGATATGCAAACCTGTGGGTCAGAGTCAAGGAAAAGGCATATCTCTGATATCGGTACGTATAAATAGACGCAATACTGACTATACCACGATGTCTCCTCACGATACCGTTATAAACGATATCCTTATTGTATACATTGTCTTATTCTGTGTACATATTTGTGCACTCTGAACTAAAAAAAAATGCAACAAGTCGGTAAATATTAAAACGACTATTTTCTCTCTCTCTCTCTCTCTCTCTCTCTCTCTCTCTCTCTCTCTCTCTCTCTCTCTCTCTCTCTCTTTCTCTCTCTCTCTCTCTCTTTATTTTTTGTCTTTCTTTCTCTCACCATAGACATCGCACCGCTCTACAAAAACAAATAGAGTAAAAGCAGTTGTAAAACAAAAACACAAAACAGTGGTATGGCATTGTGTTGCGTTTCACACAAAAGATGCAACGTGATTAACTTTATAAATAATCAACGTGGACACGCGTTTGTTTTGTCCACAGCAAATCGGCGAACTCGTTTACGACACTAACATCGTGGTGCAGAGGTACGTGAAGAATCCAATGTTGATCGGCGGTTACAAGTACGACCTGCGACTGTACGTGCTGGTGCCATCGTTTCACCCGCTCACCATATACATTTACAGAGAGGGATTGACCCGGTTCAGCACCGATAAGTATTCGTTAAACAACCTGGACAACCACTTCGCGCACCTCACCAACAGTTCGATCAACAAGCTGGGCCCCAACTATTCGGAGACCAAGGAGAAGATCGGACTCGGTGATGATATAAAAATGTTTTATAATATTACTGAACATAGGTCACGTATATTAAAAGCACGTCGTACACTCATACACTTGCACTTGCCACAAATCTTCGTCCTTCTGTGGTGGCTGAAAAAGCAATTTTTTTTTTTATTTAGAACATAACGCAGAACTTAAATTGCACAGTTTAGTCTTGAAATAGAGACTTGATCATTAATGACTTAATTTAAAAGGGAGTGTATATTTTGTTAGACCAACGCGTATTCTTTTTTTTATAAATAATTTTTTTAAAGAGTTACAATCTTTGAAGTATTAATTACATTGAAATTTTAAATCTCCGTAGTATACTGCAATTATTTATTGTATGCTGTTTCGACCGCTATACTAACGGGAAAAATATACGTATTATATCTTCGTAGTGTGTGAAATGACAATGTCATTATTCATAAACGCATTCATTTTTTAATCAATTTTTACGTGTTTGATTTTTAATTTCACGTACGAGTTGTTAATGCAATACCTATACGAACTTTTTTGCTATAATAAAATCAAAGTATCGTTTTTTAGTAGACATTCTTCTTTTAATTATTTGATGATGCTTTTTACTCCATTTTATATTTAAAAGCGAATCACAAACGTTGATCCAACATATTATATTAAATTTACTATTCAGAAGTATGTGGGTTTTAAAAGATACGGAGTAGTATAAAAAATCGAAATACATTATATAGGTACGCTGTCAAAGTAATTTTAACTAGTTGAATATTTGATGTTGTTTTGAAATATAAAAATTAATCAGCTGAGGGAATCGAGGAGTAATTTCGACCTAGAGATTATCGCTCAGCACGTGCCATGCATAAATAATCACTGTACTCGCGTCTCGTTCCGTTCAAGCGGAGGGTGCGATTAATAGTTAATACGTGTTTCCGTTGTTCAGGGTGCAAGTGGACACTTCAACAGCTCCGGCAACACATACGCCAAGCCGGCGTCAACGATTGGCTGTTGTGGCAAAAGATATCCGTGCTCGTCAGCCTCACGTTGGCCAGCCAATGCACGGGCATACCGAGCACGTCCAATTGTTTTGAACTGTACGGTTTCGACATTTTAGTCGATTCCAATCTCAAACCCTGGCTACTAGAGGTATGGTTTTGGTTCATGTAAAACGTGTTCGATGTTTATCACATTTTCAATTCTCAGCAGAACGAATAATCTATTGGTTTTATACATTGATGTTTTATTTTTATTTTTTCACTCTACTGGAAACACTTACTACCATTTTCCAAAAGTTACATACAGCCTCTATTATCTCTATCTGTATATATAAAAAGACTTGTCCTGGGTGATTCATCATCGCCTAGCCAAAACTACCGAACCGATTTATTCGAAATTTTCAGTTAATGTACTTATTACTATGTGTAGGCGCACTAAGAAAGGATTTTTCGAAATTCGCATTTTAAAGGGTAAAAATGAGCATACAATAGTTAATTAAGCTAACCTAACCTAACGGGTATTTAGAATATTTGTTTGATTTAATAGGGTCGCCATTGGTTACGAAAAATATACATATAACGCGGACCATTTTATGAAAAATTATATGTATAGATTGGCGAGATATATAGTTTGGATTGGGGACGGGAAAGGAGTGAGGACGAATTCAGTGACGAGGAGGTGTATGGAGATGAAAACGGGGATACACAAATATTAAAGTAAAATAATTATAAGATATTATAGACGGGGACGGGAATGGGATGTGGACGAGTACGGTGACGGGGAGGTGTATGGTGATATACAAATATTTTTCACTCGGGCGAAGCCGGGTACATTCAGCTAGTAGATCATAAATCACATATGAGTGATTCTTTAAAGTGGTAATTGTTTTCTGTTCTCTATACTTGCCAGGTATTTTCACGCGCATAGTACGCATCAATAATGTATATTGGTTTACACTCCTATTCCTTATTTATAGACTTAATGGCATAACTACCCATTAAAAACATACCTCAGTTCATAAATATTTTATAGCAATGATTTAATATCCTTCAAATTTTATCATTCGTACTTTTCTAGTTTATCTTTTTTACCACGGCAATTCCGTATAGTTTCATTGACGCCAAACACGAGTAAAATACAAACACGTAACATTGGCTCCGGTGCTTTTGATTGCATCTAACATTTCTTTAAAAATAACAGTTTTTTTCATTTTCTTTTTTTTAATTGCCCTAATTTAACAAAAACCTTGAAAAATCTCGAAACGGTTTTTAGATTCTGAGTGAAGCGAAGGATCTTATGGTTTTACAATGATGTTTATTTTAGATTCTGAGTGAAGCGAAGGATCTTATGGTTTTACAATGATGTTTATTTTTTTATTTTTTTTTTTTTCTGTAAACACTTTTTCGTATAGAAATCCTTGTCAAAAAGTTTCGTCCAGCAACTTTTTAGATTCTTAATTGAACTGAGATGGTACTTTAGAGAGGTCATTTTTCCAAAATCTTCATAGTTTTTCCAGTAATCAAGAATAACGATCGAAAAACTGAGTAAAAACGGTAAAACCGGTAAAAATCCGCCGTAAACGAGATTTTCACTGTTCAGATTTTAGGTATTTAGTCATAAATCGAAAAGTATTGAAGCTAGAAACTTGAAAATTTTATCCAATATCAAATACATACTTTTTTATATTGGACAACATTTTCAGAGCAATTATAGCACTTTTGACTTAAATATAGAACTTTTAATTTACCAAATTGTTTGAAAGTTTTTATGTAATATAATTTTAAATATTTGACAAAAAGTTCTGAAAATGTAATATGATCTTACTCATATACCTACCTAATTATCCTAACAAAAGTTCAAAAATCGTTAGTCAGGATTTTTTTTTATACACACTTTAATAAATTATTATACGATTTTTTACGATATTGTCTGATTTATTTTAAGTTTATTTCTAATGAGTTATAATTGTTATGACAATTGTAGTTTAAATGAGTTATATCTAATTGAATATTTTATGAGGGTTTAATTACAAAAAAACTCACCAAAAATTATACAAATTACCGTAAAATACGTAAACAGTATTTAAATAATAATATATTACATCACACTGAAGCTTTGCTCAGAATCGTTTTATACTAAAGAAATGAGTCATCATTTCTTTAAAACTTAATACATTCATCACCAATATCTTGTCCGAGGACCAAAGGGACGAAGGACGAACTTGTACCACCATCATCTCACTTACCAGCTTTTTTTTATACTGCGATCTAAACCTAGCGATTAAAATAGTATCATAAAATTACATCGCTTACGTATAAACTAAAATAAAAAATAAGCAATTTTTATATTAAATTAAATAACGTAGATTAGATAAAATAAAATAATGAAATTCGTGTGTACACGTTATATTGTTTATCAGAATTTGCTTTAGTATTAATCGTATCTCATTTCTACTGTTGATCGATAAGCTGTCGTTCGAGCGATCATAAATTAATAAAAATCGTTCACCATATTTTTGCGTTGTTATAGTTATTACAGTAAAATAAAAGAAATCCGGACATATTTTACACCTATTCTTCACTCCTCGGACAAGATAATGGAAATGGGTGTATTGCATTTTAAAGAAACGATATATCATTTCTTAGTTAAACGATTTGAAGCAAATAGCTTCAGTGTAAAAATATGCTGTTTATATACTTAACGTTTTAAGTCGAATTGTCAGTTGGTTTTATTTGATCAGACCTTATAAATTTGTTTTGTAAACAGTAAGGTAGACATTTTTTTTTCCTAAAACTTATATTGTTCTAACTGTATCTCAAGATTCATAATTATTGTGTTGACTAATTATTTTTAATGTACTTTCATAATTGAAAGTTGATGTAAAAACAGTCAACTCCGTAAAAATTGTATAAGACTATTTAATTAAATACTTTTAAAAATCTTTAGAAACGATTTTTTTTCAACATTTTCAGTGTTTGGTAAATTTTTGAGTAAGGTCTTATTTTATACCTTACTCTTATACTTAACTAACGATCCTAAAAAATGTTTAAACATTGTTACTCAATATTTATTATTTTTATAAACGTTTAACTAAATTATTTTACGATTTTTACGAAATCGACTGTTTTTACAAACATTTACAACTTTGAATATGTATGAAAGTTATTGGAGCATCCAATCATTATGAACCTTTAGATACATATTATATAAAAACATGTTTTACATTTTTTAATAAAAAAATTCTCCTTTATTAAGAATTTTTTTTTAACGGTTTTGTTAAAAAAAAACACACTGCCAATTGACTAAAAACAATAAATTATAATATTAATGGTATATTTCACTCTGAGCTACAGACGTTTTTCTGAGGGTTGTTTCACTAAAGAAATGATTTATCTTTTCTTTAAAATTCAATACACCCATCTTTATTATCTTGTCCGAGGGGCGAAGAATACCCATGGTGCGGAGGATATCCGGTTTTTTTCCTCGCGCTAGTAAAACGATTGAAAAATAGAGAAAAATGAACCCTCAAAATACCGTTTACATCCGATCTATGACCGATTTATAGAGTTGTTGGATAAAACTTTTGGAAAAAGTGTTCTGTCGCACAAAGCGTCTCCATCATATCCCATAAGAGAAGAAGAAATCATTGTAAAACCAATAGACGCTTCGCTTCATCCGGTATCTGAAAGACCCCCCCTCCGCCGCGCCGGCGTCTAATTCGACCGTCGTCGTCGCGTTCCAGGTGAACCTAAGCCCCGCGCTTGGCAACGATTGCGACGTAGACAACCAGGTGAAGAAGCCACTGTTGCACGACATGTTCGACTTGCTCGGACTGCCCATGTGCAACACCGGCCTGTCGCTGTTCCGGATGGCGTGCCGGTCGGCGTCGGGTCCGCGGTTCGGCGGCAGTCGGCCGTGCGCGTTGGCCGCCGCGGCGACGGAAAAATGGAAGTCAAAACGGAAGACGAACAACAACAACAACAATAACAACGTGACGAAAAAGGACGGCGGCGTGACGAACAGCAACGCGACGGGGCCGCAGCAGCAACAGCCGTCGTCGGCGCGTCACTCGGGCAAACAGCAATGGGCCGCGGCCTCGGACACGTGCAACTCGCCGGCCTTGTCACCGGTGTGGGGCAACGGCCGCGACTGGCGCAGGCCCGTCGACACCGAGGGAGACTGGGTCCGGGTGTTCCCGTACACGCCGATCGCGGAGACGGTGGCGGCGGCACGGTCGTCGCTGACGCGGCCGTCGTCGCACCAGCACCATCGGCCGTTGTCGGCGGCGGCGGCCGAGAACCACACGGCCCGCGCCATGATCAAGACCGTCCAGGAGTACTTGCGGTGCTGCAAGAAAGTGGCTCGGTCGTGCGAGGGCCTGATCGCCGTTTCCGACGACGAACTCAACGACAAACTCAGAGACCTGTTCCCGGCCGTAGCGAAACCGTGGTTGCCGCCCAACTGAGAGACTATTTGCATTACTACTGTTATTGTTATTATTTTATTCACTACACTATTATTAATTATCTGTCATCGTTTACCGAGTGCATTGTTGTTTTCTTCGACACGTGTTATTATTATGACGTGATAACAACATGTGTGTTTAATACGCTTTTTCGAAAATCATCTGCTGCGTTTATATTATTACGTAGGTGTCATATTTTTGTTTCTCGTTCTTTTCAAATTTATTCATAATTGTTTTTTAATGCTCATGTGTTCTGCGAACACGCTCGTTGTTATTATAATTATATAAGTATATTTATAATAAATTGTTGATCGTGAAAAGGATTATCGTTCTTTTGCGAATACTAATAATAATAACAATAATTTTATTATAACGATCAATCTATAGAGGTGGCAATTTTCCCTATATAGCGTTAATGTCAGCCTTCGTTTTTTTTTTTTTTTTTGTAAATAAAAACAATATTGACTGTATTATCGTTTCATGAAAAAACACTTTATCGCTGCCAAGTATACACCATCTATACTAAAATTGATAAAACTCATTTCTACGTTTGTGTATATATTGTATGTATTGTACGTTTATATGATGATATTATTATGTTTAGCGTGCGTCGTCCTGGCGTTCGCTTTCCTAATCCATACAGGGTGTTCAACTTGTGTGTTCGGGTCAATAAATTTGTTTCTATTATTTTTTTTTCTTTCAATTTAAAAAAAAATATAAATTTATAAAATATGTTTATTATGAAATAAATGTCTTTAACGTGTATGATTTGCAAAGTTTTTAGATTTCTAAAATAGCAACTAATACTTATAACTTAATAGCCTAAAAGAGAATATTTTATTTTTTAATACATTTTATTTTTCGATCAATATTTTAAGAGACACGTTAAAATCTTACAGTACCGAAGCAAATAAACTGGAATACTCCGTGAACATTTACTGTCACTACTTTGCTACTCTAATATATATAAACACTTTAATCATATCTTTTAAAAATTTATTCGAATAACAAATGTTAAGTATCAAAATTTTCCAAAAATATAATTTTCGTAATATTGTTATAAAAAGTGGTCACTGGAAAAAACTAAAAAAAACTTAAAAGAACTCGAAGATAAAAAAATACTAAATATCACTAAATAAAGTCATTTAATTTTATGAAAATATAGTTTTATCGTTGTTTAAAATTTTTTTTGAAATAAGCTCCAAAAATACTTAAGTTAAAAATGGTATTGACCAGAACACGCAAAATGAGACACCCTGTATACATATTATATTATATAGGTACATTTGAGTCTGAAATATATTATTATGTTATATATTATTGCTCTATTTTTGTGTCGTTGCGAATGGAAAATATACGATTATTTTTGAGAACAGCTTGCTCAATAATAAATATTTTATGTTAAATCGGTAATACACGTCTTATTCCAATTACGAAAATAATATTCTTCAGTACTAATGGAATTTAATTCGAATTGTGAAACATGGATACACCGGTAGTATTACAGCCATGAAAATTATAAAAGAAAGAAACCTTTTTCTGAACTTAAAAATACATGACGTAGGTACATGGAAAACCAAAAAAAAGTCTATAGTGACTTCGAGTTTTTTTTTATTATTATTCGAAAATAATTCCTAATGATTTAATCAAAAGTTTTTGGTTTGTCTAAATGTGTTTATACTTATTTTATTACTTTTTATTACCTAGCAACTATGAGGTCTACACTCATGTCAACATAGTAAATGACCTGTATATACAATATTCAAACGTCCAATACAAAAAAACCGAAGCTGCGTTAAATTCGTCAATGATATTTATATGGTACCAACATGACTTGTCTCGAAGTATATTATGTTATATAATTTGATATCATTTCAATTTTCAGCACCAAACACATGTAAACCTCATTTTTATTAAATCAAAAATTAATTTAGTTGAAGTGCAGTATTGCTATAAGTTCTAAGCTACAAATATTTTTGAAAATATTCCAAAACGTTTATAAATCGGTAAAACATAAACAATTATGGTTATTATTTTGAGTCAGAGAAATATAAATATAACAGAAGTGATTATGTGATAATACAAAATGTACATAACGCTGATTCAATGTAAGTTTATGTTATTTATTATGAAATATTGAAACATGTCACATTCACATAAATAAGTAAAAAAACATGTATTGAAATGAGCGAGGTTTTATCCATATATGATGAACTGTGCAGGCTAATTACACAGCAGAAATACAAAATAAGAGTGTACTTTTGTATGACTAATAATGTATAAATAAAATAAATACACACAGAAAAAAAAACATTCACATTTAATATAAATATTAAATAATAAGTAAAATAATGAATTATTTAGTTTAAAACTAAAGTATCACTACGCGTCTTGCGTATGTTAAAATCTATGTAAAAATAATTTGGCACCGTAGAATAAAGCTCTACACAAGGTTATAAATAATAGTTAGCTCGGCCCCGATTTTGATTACTTATACTACATGTTGTTAATTATAATGTTATATTGTGTATGAGATTATAGGTCAGAAAACAATAACGTAATTAGTCATATAAACTTGATCGTATAAAAATATTTTTCGCGTCACAAAATAATATCGGTTTCATAATATAATATGAGAAGTTACATTATTACGTGTCAAATTGTGTTTACAATGTCCTATTTTTGTAAAGATATTATTAGATTATACAGTATAAACTTAAAAATTATAACTAGTAAAAAAAACTTGATGTTAAAGATACATTGTTCAAATTAAATAAATGCGTCAATGTAATCGTAAATAAATCATTGATTCACCATTAAGTTTTAAGGTGAAAAAACAATTATTTATATTTGAGTTGTGCTTCATTTACTTAAACATTTCATGCCACAAAAATAGTAGGTTTCGAATGATTCCAGATCATTTTTCACGTAATTGTCTTAGTCTCTTAGATTTCGATCGATATCCATCTAAATCAAAGCTTCAACACGAATATAATACATCCTAAAAACTTTCTCATGAATATTAGTGGACGCCTTAAAATATTCATCAATCGTATAAAACTGTGTAAAACTGTATAAAATCATTACGAATAATAGAATAATCCTTATACAATATTATATGTCCACCGAATTACGGACAGATCAGTTCGATGAACCAAGTGTTAAAATGCACGAATTGTAAATTGTAAATGCAGTATACTGAGATTAATAAAATCGGCGTTATTGGCGAGTTGTTATATTTCGACGATTTAAAAGAATGTATAGAACCTACGCAGATTTAGGGAAACCGCGGTGTGAAAGATATAACAAACTAGTAAAAAAATTTTAATTTAGTAGTAAAAATGTATAATAAATACAGTTCATTGTAGAAAAAAAAAATAATAACAATAATCTATATACGTTCCCTAAAAAATAATATCATATTGTACATGTTTCGAGTATTGCACTATGTTGACGAGACTATGATTTTTAAACGAGTCGCTGAGACGCGCGCGGCACGCAGGTTAGTGTCAGTGCGAAATGCTTGCCGGCCGTCGATGTTCGAGCACTTTCCTGAGCTGGTTGCGGGTGTTGCAGGCCACGGTCAGCGAACAAGACGCGGCCGAATGTCCGACTACGGCGGCGTTCGTGGCTGCGGCCACGGTGCCGCGGACGCCGTCACCGGGACCGTTGCCTTCGCCAGGACCGTTATCGTCACCCGGACCGTTATCGTCGCCGGCCGCCATCGCCGCGCGCACCGGGAACGTGGGCTCGAATACCTCCAGCTGCGGACTGACCATCAGCGATGCGACCGAGCTGTCTAGACAGTGGTCCGCGTCGTCGGCCAGGCTCAGTATCAGTCTCTCGACGTTGAACTCTTCGGCCACGTGCAGCGGCTCTTCGGCAACCGCGTGGTGCGGTTCGCACACCGCAAAGTCCGTGTCCGGTTTGGACACCAGGATGTCCTGGAACGGTATGAGTCCACCGCTGATAGTGTCCACGACCGCCGCCTCCGCCGCCGCCACCGCCGCCGCCGAGACCGCTTCCGGCTCCTCGGCCGACTGTTCGACGGCCGTCACCGTCTGCCGCACCGGCTCGTCGACGTACTGCAGCTCCTGCACCGTCTCCGTCGCGATGGACATGGCCGGCGGCTGGCTCGAATCGTCTTGCGTCACCGCCTCGCAGCTGGCGTCGTTGATCACCGGCATCATAAGCAGCCGGGTCATGACCTCGCCGTTGTCCATCACGCACAAGCTGATCGTGCCGTTCGCGTCCTGACCGACCTTCTGCACGTCGATGTTACAGTCCACCGACAACCTGGCCGGCATGTTGTCGTCCGGCTCGGCCAAGATCATTTTCTGCACCGTCGCCGTACACGTCGAGTGATCCGTGCCGGCCGCCGTGAATGTCCGTATGGCGCTGCCCGACAGGTACGCCTCGACCTCGACCTCGGCCGTCTCGGATCGCTTTAACGCTTCGATGTTGGCTTTCGACAGTGGTATGACCAGCTGACCTGCGAATGCCGTGATTGATTAATGATCGATCGTCCACGACATTACACGTATGCAATTAATCGAGGGTCGCGAACGGTTGTAAGGGGTCTCTTATGCCACTCTCATTATAACTGGGTGTTCGCCAAAAGTTTTTTTTAAAAATTCACAATTCACTGACTTATGTTATTTTATTGATTTCCATAAGATTATTTTCTATTTTTATAAGTATGTTGCACTATATTTTAATGTGTATAATTTGTTATATTGTTATAATATAAGATGTAATAATGAAACAAATATTATAAATGTATTGTTATTATTATAAAAAGTAGCAACATTAATTAATATAATTTTACATAAGTATCATAGTTCATAATTGTGGCGTAGGGGAAAGTGGCGCACCCATCGCCCAGTGTACTTTCATAAGTACACTGCAGCAGCCCTACTCTGACCTTAATTGATTGGGGTTGACTGGTCCTCCAGGTTGGGGGTTAAGCGCAGGGTTAACAACCCTGCATAGTAAAAGAACTATGTTATGAAACCAACTACACCTAAGCCTCGGACAAGATTACATGGATTCAAGACAGGTTTTTGGAAACGGAATGCTAATTTTAAGATTGCGACATGGAATCTGACAAGTTTGTATAAAACAGGTACAAGTCAAAATTTAGTCGATGTCCTTAACACCTACAACATTAAAGTAGCAGACATATAAGAAATAAGATGGTTGGGAGTAGGACAACTAACGATAGGAGAGTACACAATTTTCTTCTCAGGAATGGAGAATACGCATCACTTCGGTAGCGGTTTTGCAGTTCATAGGATATTAGTACCGTACATTAAAGAATTTAATCCAGTATCCGAACGGATATCAACATTAACCATCAACACTAGCCCAATTAATATTTGTTTAATTAATGGTCATGCACCAACAGAAGTAAAAGATGACAATGCGAAAGAAATCTTCTACGACGAACTGACTGAAACATATGAGAGTATCACTGGGAACGTGATAAAGATTGTATTAGGTGACTTCAATGCAAAATGTGATCGGGAACCACAGTACTTCCTTTGTATAGGAAAGGAAAGTTTGCATAGTAACAGCTACGACAATGGTCTATTCATAACGTTTGCAACATCAAATGGGTTGACTGTTAGTAGTTCCACGTTCCCACATAAAAATATTCATAAATCACGTGGAGATCACCGGATGGCAAAACCCTGAACCAAATAGATCACGCCCTCATATAAACTGGATATCGTAGTACCATTCACGACGTAAGAAGTCATAGAGGCGCCGATTGTGACACGGATCACTACTTGGTGATCGCCAAACTTAGATCAAAGCTAAAGAAGAATAAGAAGAAAAAGAAGATCATAGTTCATAATATGTAGGCATGTCTCGTGGTCCGTTGATCGTGGTATGGCAATATGTGATCAACATAAAACGATGTATATAATGACACAACGACACAACTCTATGACTAATATAAAAACATATTATGTTTAT
Source organism: Therioaphis trifolii (assembly GCA_027580255.1). Taxonomy (NCBI): domain Eukaryota; kingdom Metazoa; phylum Arthropoda; class Insecta; order Hemiptera; family Aphididae; genus Therioaphis; species Therioaphis trifolii. The sequence continues at coordinate 43,904,215 of CM050406.1, read as the reverse complement.
TTTATATAATAAAGGAAAAAAAAATTTCAATCTATTCCATTACGCTAATTTCTCAATACGTAAAATTACAAATTACTTCACATTTTCAATGTATTCCTTTATTTAATATATATATATATATATATATATATATCGAACTTTTTTTTATAGTTTTTAATTTTATAATATGAAGCGTCGACAAACTGGGTATAGACAAACTAGGTGTCAGTAAACTGGTATCGGGAAACTGGGAAATCACCCTCTGTGGCCTTATATCTCGATGAAGACTTATTTGTATACTACATCACCTTTATTTTTTCAATTTTATTTTTACTAATTTATAAATTATAATTGATAGAATTATAAAAAATTTAAATAATTTAGTATACAAATTGTGCTTAAAATATTAAAATGATTTTTAGTTCTAAAACACAGACAGACTTAATATTGAGGCTTCTATATATTGAATTAATGATAAATTTTATATAATACATGTAATTAACGTGTACTGCCAGCTTTTTTTTGTGCATTTTCTGTACGTTTTATAGTTATCGCTCTATTGGTTCAAATGTATAAAAAATTACTTTGGCATTTCAACAATTCCGAAGTTGTGCTGTTACAAGTTTCATTGTCAGAATGTTGTAACAAGTCATCCTCGAAATCTGACAACGTCTCAGACTCGTCCCAAATGTCATGACTCCGTTGGTGGGTCTTGAGACTCGCCTTTCCCGGGAACGTTTTATTGCAATTCAACCTATCACAAGTGTACAACTTATCGGCCGAATGCGTTCGTTTATGCGTCTTCAAATGATGGCTGGCCGTAAACGCTCGGCCGCAACCTTCTTCTATGCATCTGAAAACCACGATAACCATGTGTGATGTGCAGTAACTTTTTTAGTATCTTAATACACATTATGTTCCATAACGAGTGTATTATGAAAAGCTATTTCATTATTTATTTTATTGATTAAATTATTTTTAAGAGTACATTGGTATATAGTTTTGCACGTAATCGCAGATAACGAAAAATTCAAATATTATTAATTTTTTGCAATTCTATTATTTATAGGGTTGATAAAAATTTTATGTTATAATACACCACGTTTAATGTATCAAGGAAACAAACATATAAAAATATAACTATTAATACATATAAAACTATTACTTGTACGGTCGTTCTTGCGTGTGCGTCCTATAATGTTTTTTTAGATCACTAAATGTCGTAAAACACTTTCCACAACCTGCTTGCATACAGTCAAACGTGTCACCAGTGTGCAAACGTTGATGAGCTCGTAGTCTGTACTACAAACAACCGTAGGTCCATCATATTTCTATAAAATTATTGCATTGTTTTTATAGAGAGTATCGATGTCTTTACCTGTAAACGGTGTTGAATGCTTTCTGACATTCTTGTTTAGTGCAGACAAACGGTTTTTGTTTTGTGTGTACCCGTTCGTGAATTTTTAGACTGTATGACGTCAAAAATGGTTTACCGCAATCGATTATATTACATTTAAACCGATATTCTCCTAATAATTAAAATTTATGAAATCATTTTAGTAGACGGAGTAAATTGATTATTCAATAATTAATGTATAATTTAAATAATTTAGAGCGTCTTAACGTGAAACTTAAGTGTTATGCATAAAAAAAACACACACACACACACACACACACAAACATCATTACACAACTAATATATTCTTTGCTACGTTCGAAATCTAAAATGATATTCTATTTTTAAATAACACCGAACAAGAATGATACATATTAATTTTTGTAAAATACTATAGGATAAATTAAACTTATAAATAGCAGGACGTACACTCCATATCGTGGGCACTATTTACTTGTGGAACAAGACATTGGTGATTGGAAGAGGAGGATTGAATTTTAAAGAAACGAAAATCGTGTTTTAGCATAACGATTCTGATCAAAGCTATAGTGTAATATTTAGGAGTTGAGATTTAAAATGTTAACGCTTATTAAAAAATCCTGAAAAATTATACTTTAAGAATTTTTCAGTAACGTTACTAATGCGTTCATTAAGTACGATAGCGTAAGATAGCGTTAACATTTTAGGTCTTAACATCGAGAATTACAATTTTTATTGGATAAAAACAATGTTTTCAAACTCCTATATTTAGTCCAAAATTATTCTAAGTTTTTTGAAACCATGCCAAGTTTGATTAAAATTATCGTTGATATATAGTGAAAATTTAAAGTTTTTAACAAGATAACTTTTATAGTAACAACTAAACTACTAAAATCGATTTAATATAAATCTCATTTTTATAACATTTTGGTGACAAAACTTTTGAAAATGTAGAAAAAAAATTATATTATTTATGTACCTATGCGTTAATATACCTTTATGTGTTTTCATGTGAGTCCGTAAATTTCCCACGGTACTGTACGTTCTTTTACATCCAGTGAATTCGCAGTTATGTCTTTTACTATCCGATTGATCTGGTGGGGTATCATTGCTGAATGAGCTTTGAGATAAGTCATCTTGAAACCCTTCTTGTGATGCAATATAATTTTGCGGGTTGACATCATATTTCACATAACTATTTGTTTGAATGTTATAATGGACAAAGCTGAAAAAAATATAAGTACTACAGTCTTAGCATAAAATTTATATAACTTAAGGCATCCTGCAAATATTTACTATTTTTTTAAACACGTACACAAGTATTCAGATAATTATGTAATTTTTTAAGAAATTACTAATGAACGTTATTTCAATCAATGTATTTGAATAAAAACCACAAAATATTGTGAACCTACGTAACAAAAATAAATGAAAATATTTTTAAATGAGCCATAGTTGTATAATATGTACGACGAACGAACGCGAAAAAAGATAAAGTCACTCTTTCATAATGTGATTTTTTTTTTAACATGACGTTGAAATATTTACGGAATATATTATGCAATACAATTTTCTATGTAACCAACATTAAAAACATTGACGCATTTTGAATCAAATCCAAAATGAAATTACGAATTTTTTTAATAAGCATAAATATTTAGATAATATTAAAAACCAAGTCCAAAAAATCGAAGATAGTATACCTTTATCACTAATATTTTTATTTCTATAATCCAATATAAGTATTTAGAAAATTTAAGTCCATTCTTATTCTTATTATTAGAACGTTTTATAATTTATAGATACTATATGATCAAATTTATAATTTAAATGTATGATTATAAGTAATTGACATATAGTAATAATTTGGTGCTGGAAAATAATATTACTAACACAGTGCTCGAATTGGGGGGACGCAGGGGGACGGAGCTCCTCTTCGATTTTTTGCTATTTTGACCGCACTCCTTCCTATTATTTTAATTGGCACGAGGGACGGAACGGTTTTTTATTTAATAATGTAGTAATTTTGTAAATTCATAATGAATAAGACATTAAAATTTTAATTTCGATTTAATAAATTATTTTGTTGGTTGATATCGAGACCAATATTTTTTATCTCTTTATCAGTATTATACCGGCTTGGTAACCGGTTAAAACAATCTTGTGATATTATAACATAATCATAATAATAATGTCATTATAGTGCAATTAGTCTAAGTTATAAAATAAAATATATGATAATTAAATCGGCGTTGGTGAGTTGCGGCCCAATCCCTAAATAGCGTACGAGTTGCGGCCCGGGTTTATGAGAGGTACGTATGAATTGCGGCCCGGGTTTATGAAAGATACGTACGAATTGCAGCCATACAATGATGTATATATTACATATATATAATATATATTATATACTATATGTCTATATATGGTATATAAACATCACAATATTTTGTATTTTCTAGCATAAATTGTCGTACTTATATTAATATTTGTCTTAAAAAAAATAAATAATAAAAAATAAAAGTATTCATGTATTAATAAAAAATTTTATGTTATAACTGTTTATAAAACACATGTACATTTTATTTATCACTTCATATCAGCCTATCAGCGTTACCCAGAAGACACCACGAGGAGGTTGGCTGAGTCGTCTCCCAAAAATTTGTTTTTTTTTTATTTTTTATTATTTATATAAAAATGGCAAAATGTATGGTAATTTATTGTAAAATGAATTTTATTATTTATGTAAAAATGGAAAAATTTAAAAACAAAATTGAAAATAAATAAATTTCCCGGGCCGCAATTAACTTAGTGATAAAATATGACCCGGCCGCAATTCACCGGTCTTCGACACGTAAATTACATGTCGGGCCGCAACTCACCTATAGCCAATTAAATATATCAGTAAGGTAAAATAGTTAGTAAAATACCTCGATCGAACACTAATTTATATTTTAAACTTATAGTTATACTTATAGTTGTTATATTTTGTAAAATATGGAATGCAATTTTGAAGATGGCGGAGCCCCCCACGAGTTTATGATGTCATTGTAAGGGACGCTAATTTTTTTTAAATCTTAGAGTCCCCCTTCTTTTATTTTTCCAATTCGAGCACTGCTAACACTTCACAAAAAGAATACTTAAATATTTTATGTGAAGCTATAAAACAAAAGTAGTTAATACAAATTAACGTCTGCGTATTTTAAAACCTAGACACAAGACAGTGTAGTTGGCCTTATTTCGCTCATATCAAAACGATTAAATGTTTTGTTATTATTAATTGAAAACTAGTAATTACTTAATCATAGTAATTATATATTCTATTTATAAAACGTTTCAACTACCTCATGTTTTTTTTTCGTGATTTATTAATGTAGTTCATTGTCAAATAGTTAATAACTTTTATTTATTTTAAATTAATAAATAATTTAACTAAAGATAAATATATATATATGTTTCAAACAGATGAGTGATGACTGATAAATTTGCTAAAATTAAGGGTCACCGTGGTAAGGTATTTCTTTTTTTATTTAAAATATTTCACCATGTTTCTACATTTTTTAGGTTAAATTTAAATCTTCAAAATTTAAGGAATAAAACTTTATAAATACTTTTATGTATTTTTACTTAATTTCTTTCCAATTCAAGTACTATTTACGGCAGATAAACTTTAAACTAATGACTAATTTATATCCTAACGATCTAAATCCATAACTAATAAGTGATAAAAAGTACTTTAGATACAATGTAAATTTTTTTTTTTTATTTGTAATCCTAAATAACTTACACATAATGCAATTTTAAATTTTAACTGATAAAAAATTAACAAACTTGGTGATAAAATTAATTTATGTTTTATTGTTATTTTTGGAAAATAGTATTCAATATAAGTTCAAAATTATTTTTATGCATACATACGTACAGTTTAAAAATATTCAAAAAAGTAAATTTTTGTATGCAATTTGATAGTTTTAAAATATTAAGTAATATACTTCATGAAAACAAAATTTGTATTGTCAAAATTATTACTTTAACATTTAAAAGCATTTAAAAAATAATGCATTCAATCAAACTTAATGACATTTAATGGGGCATAGGTATACCTATAAAAGAGGCCGAATATTCTTTGTTTCTCAGATAAAATATCGGTAGTGGGAGTATAGAATTTTTAAGAAACATAAATTATTTCTTTAGTGAAAAAAATGCTGAGTATTCAATGTAACATACCTATACAGTTATTCAAATTCTAACTTTAAACGATGACGAAATAAAAATTCTAAGAAACGAATTTTGTGATTGTATCAGTGTAAATTTATTAAAAATATTATTAAGATCATGTTCAATTTTCAAATTTTAATATCAATATTTAGATATTGTATTCGATGAAAATCTTTAAAAAAATAGGTATTTTCAAAATGCTATGTTTAACCAGAAAGTATTTTACTTTTTTTAAGCCAATATGAAAGTGTTTTCAATATACTACTACGAGTATAAACAACAAAAATTGATTAAACTAAAATCTCGTCAACGGTACATTTTATCAGTTTTACTCAAATTTTAGATCGTTTTTCTCTGATAAAACTCTCGAGAATAGAGAAATAAGGCCTTTATATGGTACCGAAAAGATTACGTTTTTTTATCTATTAAAAGGTTGGACGTAACTTTTAGACGTATTCTACAACCCCAAAAACTGTCTCCGGACAAATAAAATAAAAAAAAATACAAACATCGTTTTTATACAAAAAAAAATTCGTTTCAATCATAATCTAAAATGCTTTGTAACTATTCCAGTAAAAAAAAAGTGTTTACAGTACTCAGTAACGGAAGACAGTCAAGTCCGACCAGACTGGAAAAACGTCAAAAAACATATGATAATAGTTTATATTTTGTATTATCCAATCATATTATTTGACTTATCGATTTAGATTATCACTTTTTTCTCTTAAAACTAATATAACATACCAGTGGGCTTCAGAAAATAAAATTTTTACCAAGTCTTTCCCTTTAAATTCACCACTGAGTTAATATTTAAAATTAAAAATTTTAGATATCAATTTTACAAAAAAATTATATTTCCTTTATTTTTAAAATTCTATACTCAGATAAAAAGTGGTACATTTTTTTTATTTACCAATTTTAAAGTATGAAATCCACATAATTGTTGAATGTTGGTATTCAATGAAAATGTTAAGTTTATAATATCATTATTTTTATATTTATCAGTAACAACAAAATAATTAAATTTGATTTTGTATAATATTTAGTTTACATCAAATTTTACTGTTATTAATTTATTTTTCAGTAGTTCTTTCCAATGATTGAAAAAACTGTTAAAAGTTCCAAAACTGACTTTTTATATACTAATTAAAGATCAGTAGTGGACCGGGAGGAGGGGGGTGGTGGCAGCGCCGGCGGAAGATTTAGCGGGGCCCGGGGCAGATGTTTTCACTGGGTCCTAGGAATAAACCTTAGGTCGGTTAGAGCAGTAACTGCTTGTGATTTCGAGTTAATTCACATTTTCTGTTTTAGATTCTGAACGGAGTGAAGAATGTATTGATTTTACAATGATGTGTGTTTTTTTTTTTTTTTTTTTTATTTTTTTTTTTTTTTTTTTTTGTGTCTGTCGACACGATTTGGGGCAGTAAAAATGCTTCGATTGCCTTATATAGCAACTTTTCTGAAAGGAAATTGAATCTAGTTGGTACTTTGGGGGGTCAAAAGTTAAAAATTTTCAATATTTTTTTAACGCGCCGGGAAAACCCTTAAAAAATGAGGGAAAAACGGTATATTTTACGCAAAACCAGTTTTCGACAAAATCAAATTTTTTATTTTGCTATAACTCAAAAACTAATCGATGTAAATACTTGAAATTTTCACCAAATGTTTAGATTAGCGTTCTCTATACACCGTTAAATTTTCAAAGTATTTTGACTTTTATTGAGCTAATTATAGACAATTGAAATTTTCAATTTTTTTAAGTATTTTTTTTTAAAATAACGATAAAATTTTTTTTTTTTGCCAGAAAATCTTGAAAATTTAATACAAGGTTTCTTATAAGTTGTTCCATAACTGATAAAAAAAAATCCAAAATCGTAAGTCACAATTTTTTTTTATAAGTGCTCAAAGTTCCAATTTATACGAAATATGTAAAAATTGCGAAAATTTGCAAATAATTTTGTTGTTGAAAAATCGTAAAATTTTTTTCTTTTATAACTAAGTTTTGAAAATTTGGTACAAGGTTTTTCATTAGTTTTTCTTCAATTATCTGCAAAAAAAACTCTACCGGATTCAGACAAAAAAATTTTATGAGTGTTTGAAGTTTAAATTTTTACAAAAACACGTTAAACGACGGTTTAGCCTCAAACGATTTTTGCTATTTGTTTTTTTTTCAAAAAGTATAAGTTGTAGAAACTTGAAAATTTTATCAGTTGTTTATATTGGCATTTGCTTTATATAATTTTATTTTCAAAAGATTTCACTCATTTTTAATCAATTTATAGGCATTTGAAATATTCGATTTTTTTTATTTTTTTTTTTTATAAATGTTGATAAAAAAAATGTAGCTCGGACGAAATACTTGAAAATTTAATAGAAGGGTCCACATAAGTTGTTCTAACTCCCATTCAAAAATTATAAAAATACATAGGCACAATTTTTTTTTATAAGCATCTATAGTTCAAACGTTTACGAAATAATTACATGATTGCGTAAAATAATAATTTAGCCTTCAACGATTTTTGATATTTGTTCTGATTCAAAAAGTATAAGTCGAAAAAACTTGAAACTTTCACCAAATGTTTATATTGGAATCATCTATACGTAGTACAATTTTTGTAAACTTTAGACTTTTTTTGAGCTTTTAATAGACAATTGAAATTTTCAACTTTTCTTTGTTTTTTTTTCTGAAATGTGGATAAAAAAAATTTGACTGGACAAAAATTCTTGAAAATTTAATACAAGGTACCTAATATGTCGAACTTATCGGTATAAAAAAAAAATTCAAAGCGTAATGCACAATTTTTTTTTTTATAAGCATAAAAAGTTCATATTTTTACGAAATGTGTAGAAAATGGCGAAAATTTGAAGTTATTTTGCAGTTGAAAATTCATAAAATTTTAAGTATTCAAAACTAAGAATTGTAAATTCGGTACAAAGTTTGACATACGTTTTCCTTCAATTATCTGTAAAAAAATTTGCACTGGAATAAAATCAAAAATTTTTATGAGTGTTTGAAATTACAATTTTTTCACATAATCGCGTAAAATAACAATTTAGGCATCATTGATTTTTGATATTTGTTCTTATTCAAAAAGTATAGGTCGTAGAAACTTAAAACTTTTACAAAATGTTTAAATAGGCATTTTCTTTACATAGTTGTATTTTCAAAATATTTCGTTTATTTTTTAGCTATTTATAGGCATTTGAATAATTCGATTTTTCTTAGATTTTTTTTTATAAAAGTCGATAACAATTTTTTGGCCCTACCAAATCGCTTGAAAATTTAATAGAAGGTTTTGAATAAGTTGATCTAAGAGTGATTCAAAAATTATTCAAATACATAGGCACAATTTTTTTTTATAAGCAGCTGAAGTTCAAAAATCGACAAAATTTGTCAAAATCACGAATATTTGCAAATTATTTTGTAGTTGAAAATGTATAAAAATTTTTGTATTCAAAGATAAGAAATGAAAATATTATGTAATATCACAGCTGATAAAGATAATTAAATAGATTAAGTTTATTATAATATAATCAGTAGCTGACAGCTGTTCTATACAAAATATTGGTAGATTGTAAACACAAGGTGTATAACGTACCTTTACATGGTTGAATAGAACGTTACTAACTTCCAATTTCCAGTTATTTTAATGTGTGTATCAGTTCCATAAACATGCGGATTTTATATATTATTATTAATTATTAATATTTAAATAGACGTAGCCACGGAGCATTCAGCATATATGGACGGCGGGGTCGGGTGGTACCGTCACGATAGTGCATTTAGGCAAATAATATGGTATTTACCTACGCCCTATCTATGCACATCCTGGTTTGTCCAATGCTCACGAGCAGAAGTCACATGAATAGACAAATGTAAATTTAACCCAATCTAGGATATTAAAATAAAATATATATTACAATTTAAGGCTGACATCTTCATCTTCGTTCAGAATCGTTTTTTTTTTTTATAATATAAAATAATTCCAAAATCTATCCAATAATGCCTAATCTAGCAATGCATCTCGTGTATCCCACCCAACTACTGTATCCTGTACTTAACTTACAATGATTTATCATTGCATTCAAATGTAAAGTACCATATAACTAAACTATCGTAAACCAGGTGATCCCATGATAGAAAGTGCTATACACTCCTCACCATTATCTTGTCCGAGGAGCGAAGCGACGAAGGACGAACTTCCACCACCATTATCTTATCGGCTTTTTTATTATGTAAATAGAATAGCACCCAATAATATGTTTTGTAGATTTTTTACGTAATATTGTTTACTAGGTGGGCGAAGAAGTGAATAATGTCGACGATTTTATTAAAAGTACCTACACATGACATGAAACACAATATTAAAGATAAATATTAAAATACCACACAAATTTTTACAAAATAGACGGAACTTGTTAATAAGTTTGAAAAACAAAATTTCAGGCCGACAAATCATCGAATTCCGTGAAAGGCGCGGGGCCCCTAAAATGTCGGGGGCCGGAGCAGCTGCCCCGTCTGCCCTGCCCTTCCGCCGGCGCTGGGTGGTGGTAATGGAGTAAATACCCCCCTTTGAACTATTTTTTTTGTATCAGTAGTAATGTACTATTCGATTGAATATGACTTAATTCAGGATTAGAAACATTTTAATTACAACCACCCCCACCGCCACCCCCATAACCAGTATAATTTCTGTTTCTACCATTGGTAAAGATGACATTTGTCATCTACTAAACAAAAATTTTTGAACCAGCTTTACTACTCAAAAACATTTTGATGTGCATTTTAAATAAATACAAATATAATATTATGGTGACCAAGTTTCACGAAACCTAACAGTATAATTAAAGATTTTAATAATACATGGAAAATTAAATCGTATTGCTGTATACATTTATTTAAATAATTGAACTCTCGAATTTCATAAATATCTATGAAACTAGAAATGACTGGGTGTTATATTTTCTTAATTCTTTGAAATGCTTAATTATTTTAAATTTGTATTTATAAATAAACAATGTACGCAACTTTTAAAAACATGATGGTCAATAAATTGCATACTTCGTTCTTAAGATATGTATGCAATGTGCATATTGTTTTTGTTGAAAATAATGAATCACAATAATACCATAATACTCGTAATTCAATCAAGATAAATCGTTTCTTTAGCGTACATAACTAATACACGGTAATAAATAAATGAATGTACTTAGGTACACGCCAAGTCAAAAATTATGCAATATTCATGTTCTTGTTAGTGTATACATAAATAGAAATTAAATGGTACCGACATAGAGATATAAATATTGATTTAGGTACTTTTTCAAGTAAAATGTACCGTTAAATAATGCAAATTTCAAGATAATTTTGAGGTATGTATCTACGGAATAATTTGTTATCATTTCTATCATTAACTTATATACTTATATCAATAAAACCATTTTATACAGCTGTACATAATAACTGATATTAATAAATTAATAATTATTTCCTTATCAGAATAAAGATCTAATACATGAATAAATTATAAAACTAAACTTCGATTTATCAATTTAAATCCGGCCTGTAGTACTGCAGAATAAAAGTATAAAGACAGAGTTCATAAAGTAAAAGATGGATGACTATATAAAATCATTTATTTATATATACATAGTATACAATAAATATATCGGACATTCTAATTATTGGATAGATAAAGAAGCCATTAGAACTATATTGTTTTCAAATCACAATACCTAATACTTCAAAAAGTCTATTATGAATATCAAAACTAAAACACGTGAATTATATATACATATATTTATTTATTTATTTATTTATTTATAACACTGGAATTTTACTAAGACTCATTTTACAAAAAAAATAACTCATCTTTTCTTTAAAATTTAATACACCAATCACCATAATCTTAACCAAGGACCGAAGGAACGATCAACATTTTCCACCTATGTTCTAAGTTTCATAAAAAATAACCCAAAGGATAATTTTTTATACGCATTTACCTTTGGAATTTCGGTTCAATTAATTATTTAACGTCAAATTTCGATTTTCTTTTAATTTTACTTCACACAATTTATATATTTAGTAATGAACCTAATATTTTGGTAATAGCTTCTTAATTCTTTACATATGGATTGTATTCCTAACATTGTTTACATTTGCTTTTGCATAACAGTCAGTTATCTGATGTTTCTGATTTTCCACTCCACTACTTTCAAATTTAAATACTCATATCCATATAACTTAAACTGCAGAGCATAAAAAATTGAATATTAATATTTTACGAAAAAAAAAATATTTATGTATCTTTATAGATATATATTAATATTAATTTATAACTTTATAAGTAGTAGGCATCATGAAGTGAACTTTAAACTTGAAAATTACGAAAGAAAAAATTTCAATTTCACTCTTACAATCTTACGCCCTTAAAGCGTGTACCTAACATTCTAAAATGTAATTACTGTGAAAACAACTGTTGTTGATTCAAATCAATTTAATGATTCTAAAAATGTTTTCTTCAAAATAATTGTGAAAAGGTTGTTAATTAATTTAGTTTCTTATTTATAATGATATAATAAATAGTCGTATAACCTATGCAATCATGGTATACATTATTTTTTCAAACGCTTCGGGCGTTCATTTCTACAGTCAACATTATTTCAATTAAAATAACATTATTTATTCTTAGCGCATTAACACCTATGGATTTAAATTTACAATATTTTTTTATAGCATGACTCATAATTAAGAAACAACAAATTATTTCTTTAATTATTTTGATAGTTATCTGCATGGTTATTTATATACAATTGTATTAAATATATTTTTATGTTACAGTATCTTAATAACAAATATTTTTGTTTTAAATATATGATTCAAATTTTCAGTAAAATTAAACATGTTTCTAAATAAGTTATAGTTTTTATTATTATTATTATTTATTAGCACTATTAGTAAAAACCATTATAGTTTATGATGTAAATTGTATGAGCTTCACACGCCAGTAATTACGTAATTCTTACATTTAACATACTTTCAAATCATAAAGAATAAAATCTTTTACTCTTAATTTTTTAAATATTGATTTAATTTTCTATTTAAAAAAATTATCATATTGTATTTGCTCATTTAAAAATAATATCTACAGTACCTGCCAAATGATAACCAATATATTTAAATATCTCACAAAATAAATTCTAGTGGAAATGAATACTTAAGAAAATGTTTAGAAATAATCACATTTTTACAAATATATATATGGTAATACAATTCATTATAAAAATATAAATCTATTTTTATATTTTTTTCATGTTATTATTTATACTTACTGGCTCAATAGACTGGTTTAGTTGATCAAATTATATTAAAACTATACTTAAAATGGGAGGCCGTAATTATCCGGAAAATAATTGGCCGGAACGTTAAAATCCGGAAAGTAAAATGTCCGGACCGTTAAATTCCGGAGTGTGAAATTCCGGAATGTTAAATCCCGGACCGTAACAATTCGGAATTTAAAAGTACGGGAAGTATAAAATCCGGAAATTAAAATGTCCGGACCGTAATATTCCGGAATGTGAGATACCGGAATGTTAAAACCCGGACCGTAAAAAACCGGAATGTAAATCCCCGGACCGTAAGAATCCGGAATGTTAAAAACCGGAATGTAAATACCCGGACGGTTAAAACCCGGAATGTAAGATCCCGGACCGTTAATATCCGGAACGTAAGATCCCGGACCGTAATTTTCCGGAAATTAAAAATCCGGAAAATAAAATAAAAACAATGGTTCTCAAAATAGTGAACTCAAAAAACTAAAAAACGAGTTTTAAAGTTTTTAATAGGTATTTTAAATCACTTTTAAATGAAAAGGTTTTAGTATTTACATTTAAGGGTTGCGTAAGTTCAAATTACATCTAAGTAAGTACAAAGTTTAGAATGAGATTTCTTTGAAATAACTATACAAAAAACTAGAGCGTTATTATATGAACAATTTTTAGGTATAAGGGTCTGAAATTAAAATTTTTCGAAATCGCGTAAAAAAACTTTTTATACTCAAACGAATTTACTACCTATATTATATTACTATATTACCATAGTACTATATTATATACTATACTATATTAGATTATACTTAGGTATACAATATTAGATTTTTGAAATAATTTAAAAGTATAAGTCGTAAAAAATTGAAACTTTCACCAGTTGATAAAATTTGGCATTGTGTTCACAAGATTTTATTTTCTAAATATTGCACTTATTTATTTATATTTAATTATAGGCGTTTGTAATATTTAATTATTTTTCATAAATGTTTTCAAAGCCATGTATTATGATAAAATAATTATTATAAAATATCGTTATTGAAGTTATTCTATATAATATATATACTTTTTGGTTATTTGAATATTTAGGCCTAATATTCCTATATTTTATATATTTTTTTTAAACAAATAGATCATTTTTTATTTATTTATTTATTTATTTATTTAGAATTCAACGCCCTTTTTCCAAAATTGAGTGTGGTATAATGACCATTAATGGATAAAATATAATAATTTTAGAAAATATAGTAATTATTATGTACAACACTAAATCATATTAAAAAGTATGTATATACATATATAAGTAAACAAATAATTAAATATATAAAAATATTAAGAAAACACTGAAAGACTAATATAAAATTATAATGTTTTAAAAAAAATATAATTGACTTAAATTTAAAAGTACCCAGAGCAGGAGCGTCATTTGGGGGATTCAGACTATACATTGGCAGCCCTATTTTTAAGTTCCGCTTAATAAACAGGATATATAAATGGCCTGGTGGAGGAAACAATTGACCTGATTCAAATGTTTGCATCCCTATTAAAAATTTGAAATGACGCCCCTGGCCCAGAGTTTTATTGAAACAATCTAAGGTACTGGAGACTAAATTTGCAAGTTTTAGAGCTCTAATAAAAAAGGAGTCGTTATTTGAATTTAACTTGAACAATGGAATGGCAAAAATATCTTAATTTCTCAGGCAGAAAGAGGGAATACAGCAATAAAATTGACCTGAGCTAAAATTTCAGGGCATACAATATTATAATTTAACAAGTCGTTTCCGAACATAAACGAAATAACTGACGTCTTAGTTGGAGAGAATCTAAGTTTACTAAATTTTGAATTGGCATAATCGAATGTTTAGAAATAGGTACCTATTCATATGGGCAATTCTTTTTAAAGTTTTATATTGGATATTATCTAGACCGTGAATGTGAGTGGTTAACGATTGACTCCAAATTAGTGATGCGTATACAAGAACACATCGTACAAGCAAGCAATAAATTGTTTTTATTGTAGTAGGGTTATTAAATTGTTGAGTGTTCCTATTTATGAAGTCTTAACATTTTATAAAATTTGCCGAGCATATTTTCATGATTTCGTTTAAAGCATATATCTGAGCTAAAATGAACACCACGATCTTTTATTGAATGAGCTCTATTTAAAACTGTATTATCTAATGAATAATTGTAAACAATAGGATTTTTACCATGAGTAAAAAAGACAACTTTACGTTTCCCTATGTTTAAAGGAAGAAAATTATATTTTTTTTCAAAATTAAAAATTTATCCATGTTATTTTACATGTGATAAAACTCGCCCCTGCAGAGTAGATAACATTTTATATTCATAGTTTAGAATTTATAATTTAATAAAAGGCTGCTTACAATGGTCAAAAAATCGAACCTTATTACATAAAAGAATTTACGAGCGTCTAGTTTTGATTAACACGAAATCAAAAATTTTACGCATACGATAACGGTTTACTATCAAATTATTTCAGAATTTTGGTTAAAATTAAAAAAGTACTTTATTGTAGTAGAAACTGGAATTAAACAATTATATCATAATATGTGTAAATAATATCAATATAAACATTTGGTGCAAATTTCAAGATAACGAAAAATAATTTTTTGAAATACTTAAATCGTTTGAAAAAACATTGTTATTTCATATTTGACGCCCGAACTCCAGAAATACATACATTTTTTTTTTAAATCTTGTTACATTTTCAAACTTTAGGTATTATGTATATTTAGAGGGTTAGTTTTCTCAAAATTTTAACTAAAATGGTCATTTACAGTTATCGTGAAATAAAACTGAATTTTGAATTTTTGATTTGCAGGGATAGTATGTTATGACTATATGAGAAACATTGTAGTAAATTATCAAGCTTTTTGAGGAATCTTAGATTTTTATTCATAATTATAAAAAAAAAAAAAAACAGAAAAAGTAGAATAATTTAAATGTCCATAAATGCTTTAAAAAAACTCAAAATATTTTAAAAGTTATAACCAGTAGTCTGTACCTATAGGTAATACTGAAGATATTTGGTTAACATTTCACGAATACAAAATTTTTAGTTTCTTAATTACAACAAAATAGCTAGTTGCATTCAAAATATTATTAACTATTTTCTCGGAATACAATTTATTAAAAGATCTACAGTTTGTAATTGTAGTGTGACACTAGGTCACTAGATATTTTTTAAAATGTACCATTTAATTTTAGTACAGACCACAGTTACCACACAACATATTTTGTACTTATAAATAGGGCACGCACAGTTACTTTTATAGGGATTGGGTTTAGGGAATTGCGATTATATTAATAAAATATTATGATACGCTATAATATAATATAATATAATAGACACCCAAAAACCTCTAAACAAAATAATAGATAATCATATCATAATGATGTTATTATTTTCACAATGAAATAATAATGACATTTTTAGATTTTCTTGTTGCTCTTAAAATAATATTATAAGTGCATTGTAAATAAAACGATACTATAATGTTTTAACAATAATAATAATTACGTTATAAAAAAAATAATATAATATGATTTTTTTTCCATTACTCGAATAATATAAAAAATGTAACGATAATTAAATAGTACTATATTATTTTAATTATATTATTTTAGATGTAATGCATTAATAATATTTTAGTATTATTATCATAACATTTTTGCTATCTGGGCTTAGCACAATTTGAAAAAAATCATTTATAATTTTCTACTGAACATTTTGAGAACCATTGTTATTTATTCCGGATTATAACGGTCCGGGAATTTACATTCCGCAACTTTACGTTCCGGATAATGACGGTCCGAGATTTTAAATTCCGGAATTTTACGGTCCGGATTATTACGATCCGGGACTTTACATTCGGAATTATACGGTCCGGGAATTTACATTCCGTAACTTTACGTTCCGGATAATGACGGTCCGGGATTTTAAATTCCGGAATTTTACGGTCCGGAATATTACGATCCGGGATTTTACATTCCGGAATTTTACTGTCCGGGAATTTATATTCCGTAACTTAACATTCCGGATTATTACGGTCCGGGATTTTACATTCCGGAATTTTACGGTCCGGATTTTTACTTTCCGGATTTTTATAGCCCCCCCTTAAAATGTATCTAATTGATTAAAATACATTAAGCGATTTCCCTAATTTAAATCATTTAAAAGGTTAAGTATACAGGTATTTTTTTAATTTTGTAAATGAGTATGAAAATTATAGACTATTGTTTTACCGAAAATAATAACAAAATATTCTGGTTAAATATGTAAAATACCATCAACGCGTGTGTTATATTTTCAATTTATTAACAATCTGTACTTAAAATATGATACTTTTAGACCATTTTAATGGTCTTGAAAAATTTTCACTCAAAAAATAAAATTCATATCATTATGAAAACAAAAGTTACTTTATCGCATTTGAAATCTATATGACAAATGATGACAAAAATAACACTTTGCATTAAACACTCATACATGTAATATCAAGCAATACATTTTATTATTTACCATAGAAAATACATGAAGTACAGATGACTTAGTGTTGCAATTTTTTAGTCATTTATACAATAAATCGCCATACATAGAAAGTAGTGATTATTCATTAAATGAACATGATTTATTTTTAATAAATTATTTTTATACTACTATGCTATTTTTTTTTCAAAGAGAAAAATATATTTACTAAATATTGTTTTTAACAACTAGCAATAGTTATTCATTACACATTGAGACACAGTTTTTAATAAGTTATGATATTTAAATATAGTTAAGTATTGTCATATACATGATAGGTCACAGTAACATTAGCGTATTATATCGATGTATAAAACATTCAAGAGCTAGGAGATAATGGTGGAGAAAGTACATCCTTCGTCACTCCTCAAAACGATAGAACTTTTAATAGAATATTTTTACAACTAGTTCATCTGAAATACGATAATTCTGCATAAAGTTATTTTAAATGTGTTCTGTATTATTTTATTTTAAATTTGAAAGCTTTGTAAGTTATTGCATTTGAGAAATGATCCAAAGCAGAGTTCAGTGGATATTTGTAATAGTTCTTTAGTTTTTAAATTAAAAAAATTGTAGATTCAATAATCAATAGATATCAAAGACTAAAAACTTAAAATATGAAAATTTTCCTTAATTTTTTTCAATGCTTTATTTTTATAAGGGCAAAATTTTTTTGGAAATGTTATCCTATTAAAATAACGCTATTGTTCATAAAAGATGAAATTTTTTATTATTATCATTTTTAAGTATACGACGAAATAACTATAATATCGGTATCAGAATAATCATTATTTACAGTAGATATATTTTTAATCACATACTAAGTATTTTTAACAACGCTTGAAAACTACTGAGAATTTAGAAATTTGTTGTTTTTGTATTATATATTGCTATTGTATGTTTTATTATTTTCTCCTTCATCAAATTAACTTATTGTTTTTTTTTTAGTATTGGTTGTAAATAATTGCAAATAAATAAAATGAAGATTACATTATTAGAGAGTACTATGTATGATTATAAGTGCATATATTATGATATATCAATCAAGCGAAATCATATGATATAATCTGATTCACTGTTAATTTATAATTAAAATTATATTGTTTCAATTTAACGAGTAAAACATTTTATTTATTGTTCGGTGTTTTTAAATTTTAATTCACAAAATCCGTTCTGGACAAAAACTCTGATGCAGTTTTCTAAGATTAATCTTAATAAATAATTACTAAATATAAATATAGAAGTTATAATAAAAGTTCGAAGAAAATAAGGGAGCCGATATAAAGTATAAAATAACAGAAGGTAAGTGTAGTAAGTGTTATATATATACCCCATGAAAATATCAATTTTACTCATCAGTCACTATTCTGGTGACCAGAATTCACACGATATTCACGGTAGTAGTGGCAACGGCGCGGCGTGGGATGAACTGAAAGTCGAGAAAATCAATGACTAACGCATAATACACAATATCTAGATAATCATAAATCATAATTGTAGATATTATGTAAAACTATTATAACTGACAACGTTTCCTCAAATACTGCTATACATTTTATAGTTATTAACTATATCAGTGTTTGCATTTTTTGAAAACACTTATACAATTATGCGTATAAAATTCGATACACACATGGAAACGTCAAAAAAATTTCAAGTGGACACAATATAAATTCGAAGTAAAAAAAGATGTAAGGTACAATAAGGTAGAATTAATTTTAAATAATTTTGAAAATAAGTCCATATTTACATTATTTAAAGTAAAAATACTGAAAGAAACAGTATTGAGTACCTATTAAAAAACCATTCAACTGTAAGATGAAAGTTATAATTGATTAATAAATACGTTGAATAATATTTTATAATAACTATTCGAAGAAAAATCTAAATTATTTATAAAATGGATTGTATTTAACTGAATTTTGTAATAAAATAGATTTTTTTATAGAAATGTTAATATAAATAAGATTATTTAACATGTTTAGATCATTTTTATGACAAAACAAAAAAAAAAAAACTGAAAAATAAATTGGTTTTGTAAAATTATAGCACTTTTTACTAAAAATCTTAAAAATCAATTTCACTCGAAAATACATACATTTGCATATACTATCTATATTCAACTTCTAAGATGATTTTAGCAAGTATTATACAATTAAAAATTCCAACTACTTATTCAACCCTCGAGATATGTTTCTCAAGATTATTTTAAACGTTTTTTTAACTTTTATTTGTTTTACCGATTGAGCATACTATTAAGTTAAGAATATGTGCCCATTTAAAAAATCTAACTCGAAGCCATTTGGCATATACTAATATGAACATTAATAGTTTTACGTTAATAGTTTTTAAATAAAAAATTATACTATATGGACAATAATAATGGATATAAAATCAAACAGAGCCTTTAACATGAATACCGATGTAAATACTATTAATTCAACAACCTTAATATACTCATGCATTAAGTTTAAGATATTAAGTGTTATAATATTCGACTAATTTTTATCATAACATCAGACAAGAACTACTGAGACGGATTTTCTCCAATAACGTTTTCAAAGTATAATCAAACTTGAAAAAAACATAGTAATTGAACTTGGTCACAGACTAAGAAAAAAATACATTATTCTTATTCCCACTATAAAAGTAGAATTTATCAATGAGACCAAAAAATAACAATTGAAAGAAAAAGTTAACGTTAAAATCGATCGGTTCAACCAAGATTGATAAATATCATTGCTTAACACTGAAATTTCCAAATTTCCAAATCTTAATTGGTACAATTATTTCATTATTACAAGGAAGACATAATGTATGAATAAATGCTCATTTTAGTATAAAAGTTGAACAAGTTGCTTCATCAACATGAATCATTTAAAAAAATTCTTTACGGCCTATATGTCATGGCACGATTGTATTTAAAGAAAGAGAAAACCCAAAGCAACGTCAGGGACAAGTCAAGGTGCACGAATGTGTGTCAGAACACGTGTGTGAATCTGAAAACTTTATGCGTAACATCAACAGAAACCTCATCGTATAGACGTATATGGTTCATAGTACTCCACCGATGATAAAGATATTCAACTTTTTTTTGTATTTTATTTTTTATATCGAGCTGAGGGCTTTCGGGGCTAATAAGTTTCAATTTCCGACGGATTTAAATAAAATCGGACGGGCTCTAAGGCCTGATTGATGATGAATTAGGCCTGATTTTTCAAAAAAAAATTTGACTTATCATACATGGAAATGAATAATTGAATTTCTTTGACATTAATTAGTATTACAACCGACAACCATGTTGTTATAACATATATTTTATTTGTATCTAGTATTCTAGTACATATACTTCGTTGAAACATTTTTGAGGGAAAATTAAGTACTTTAAAATAGGAACAACAGTTATAAATAATTGCATAATGATATGAAATCCAGTAGTTGGGACCCGTTGGCCGTTACCTAGACTCCAGCTAGGACCTGTTAGGATTTTTTATTTTTTTATTTTTTTTGTGTAGGCTCGAGCCCCTTAAAAATAGGCTCGTGGTTGGTCCCCGTACAAACGACCAGAGGAAACCAGTCTGAGTACATCCCTGTCCTCACCTGTAGCCAGCGTTGCAGTAAAATGCGTTTTTGGCGTCATCAGCTTCTTCTTCGTCCGCCGCGGTCACCTCCGTCTTGGGCTGTGGTTGCTGTTGCTGCGGTGGTGTCGTGGCGAGCCAGGGGTCGTTGTAAACGAGAGCGACAACTTCTTCCATCGCGACCACGGTCACTACAACGCATAATAACCGCCTCCGGTCAGACTCGTGCGGCGAACGAGACGCGTGCGGCGGCACCGAATGGACGATGCGAGCGCGCTGGACCACTTACGACGGCGGAGCGCGCGCGGGATGTTGTGCACTCGCGTATATTTCACCGGCGGAATATTCCGCGCGCCGAGGCTGACTGTCGATAGTTCGGGTGGGCGACGGCAAAACGAGTATCGCGATTCGCGGCAGACGTGCGGTAAAAGTGTGACGTGATTACGCGCGCGCGCGCGCGCGCTTGTGTGTGTGTGTGTGTGTTGTATGTGTGTGTATGTGTGTGTGTGTTGTATGTGTGTGTGTGTGTGTTGTATGTGTGTGTATGTGTGTGTGTGTGTTTGTGTGTGTGTGTGTGTGTGTGTGTGTGTATGTGTGTATGTGTTGTATGTGTGTGTGTGTGTGTGGGTACGCGTGTGTGGGTACGTACGGCGGCTCGAGCGAACGCTACAGAAACGTGACACCGCCGCAACCGCGCTGCATCTTGTCGTCCACCGCGGACGGCCGATGGTGGGAAAAAGTCGTGGGTGCGGACGCGGAGGAGGCGAAAATGTATAAATGACGCGGCAGCGACCTTGGGGCCCAGTGTGCGCAGTGGCCGACTGGGCGCAGATGGTCAGCGAGCGCCAAAAAGACATTAGAAACAGAAACATCATGAGAAAAAAACCCCGACGACAACGTACGCGACACAAAATCTTTTTGCCACGATTATGTCATGAGGACAGCCGTCCGTTGGTCCGTCGTCGTCGACGATCTCCGGCTTGAGTAGTGGCGCGGTATGAACGTTTAAAAATAATACTCGTCCGTACGCGCGACCGCCGGCTTTTTGGCATCCACAGCATCCAATGTTTACCAGGCAATAAACAATAGTTTTTTTTCTACTATGTATTTACATTTTTCCCCGTCCCATGTGCGCTTTTTGTGTTTTATTTTATTATGCATTTAGCCCAGTGCGAGGAATATGTCTGTTGCAAAACAAAATTACTACCGACTTCATAATAATTAGTTAATATTGTACTACACTATTACAATATTTACTTAAGTCTTAATAAACCATGCCGTGAGAAAACTAAGAAATGGTTTCATTAAATGTCCATATAAGACCATAATTCTAATTTCAAGTAAATTTCGAAAATGTATACAAATAAGTACAATATTATAATTTCAGTCGTCACACACAAAATCTGATCGAATATAAAAACTAAAGTACTGAAAAGTGAAACCCATATCCTACATTATAGCTAAATAATTATTGTAAACTATTAATACATCTGTTTAAACCAAACCTGTATCAAACATGTTTCATACGAAGTACAAACTATTCCATATTCAAAGGCGATTTTTTTG
Organism: Therioaphis trifolii; assembly: GCA_027580255.1. Classification (NCBI taxonomy): domain Eukaryota; kingdom Metazoa; phylum Arthropoda; class Insecta; order Hemiptera; family Aphididae; genus Therioaphis; species Therioaphis trifolii. The sequence continues at coordinate 43,881,624 of CM050406.1, read as the reverse complement.
TTTAAAGGTAATATTGTAACTTATAAAGTTATAACTTAATATATTAAAAAAATAATTGTTACTTCGAAAATGTTAACTTGTATTCTTGTCAAAAGAGAGATCAAATTTAAAATATGTGAGATGTGTTGGATATAATTGTATTAAATAATAAATACCATAATAAGTTGTTTTAAATTCTAGGTCACTTCGGTCGAACAATAAAAATGTGAAACGTGAACACTTTTTACGGTAGGGTAAAAATGAAAACTTTAGAACGCGAACATTTTGTACTATTATATACATGAAATACAATTTCTTTAATGAATTAAACTAATTTTACTGGTTCTTTAGAGATGTGAATTGTATTGGTAAAAATGTAATATTGAAATCAACACAGAATTTCTCACGGTAAAACCGTGGATTACTATGGATGTAAACTTTACATACCTCTACTTTATGTACGATATGGTATATTTGATGTTTATATTTAGGCCTAGTTCGGAGGCCCAGCCCATATAAACCCGTAAAAACAAGTTTAAAATCATACAAATTATAAACCTATGTATAACTTATCTTACATTTCAAATTGGAAGGAATCGTGGGCTATAATATATATGGAACAACTAATCAGAGTTATTGGACAGTTTTACGAGCAATACAATAATTGTATGAATCTGGAAATAGACTGAATAATAAACAACTATCCAAATCACTAATGAATGATGAAAAATTATTTGATCTACGTTACATCAACAAAAACGAAATAAGAATCACGAATTTTTCAAATATTCTATTTATTATACATGTAGTTTTTAGTCTTTTTTTTTTTTAATTTTCAATAGTATACAACAGAAATCTATATTACATATCGGACCAATCAAAATAGGTTTTACTATGAAAAATTAAATCTGTATTCTTTACACTTTTACATTTTACCAATACAGTCCACATTCCCAAAGAACCGATTAGATTAGTTTATAACAGAAATCATATTTGATGTAACCTTTATAATAATACAAAGTGTTCTAAAGTAGGGTTACCATATTTTATTTGGCGAAAATCGGGACAAACTTCTTTGCATTTTTTTCTATTGGTTTTCTGATTATGCAATGCAATTTTTAACACATATATATATAGATAATAAATAATAATATTTGAAGCTTTGAAAATTAAAGAATATATAATAAAATATACAATTTTTTAATCTGTGTCCGATATGTTCTCCGTGGGCAGAAAAGTCTGAGTTTTTCAATACTTGGGGCTGAACTGTGTACTTTTTAAAGCAATGTTTAGTTGGCGAGTATTAACTCATAAAACCGACAACACGGCATATTATCAAAACTTGTATTAATTATTAATGAAGCCTCAACTGTAATTATATCTTATCTATTTCGTGATTTTGTACGTGCAACGTGCTGTTCATTAATGAAAACACCCGTTCCACTGCTGCATTTGAGCCAGGTAAACAAGAAAGAAAATTCAACAACTATTAATAGACGACTATATCTTGTATATTTTGTTCGTAACTATCTCAAATCTTACTCGTTACCTTTTTCCATCAAACGTCTAATAAAAGACATACATAAATAAAATTATTGAAGTTTCATTCCGGGACAATATGCTATTCCGAAACACATTATCGGGACACCGGGACGCCATACTCAAAACCGGTACTGTCCCGGCCAAACCGGGACGTATGGCAACCCTATTCTAAAGTTTTCATTTTTACCCTACTGTACGAAGTGACCGTATTCTGCATTTTAAACAATATACTGTATAAACTATAAAGTGACCATTTACCGTTGTTTTAGTCTCTTTGAGTATAACTTTCATTATAGATGCCTTCGAATTGGTAGGTACTTGATTCCGCAAAACCGAATTGGTTCCCGGATAGGCCCACAAGTACAAGTCTGAATGGGTTCCCAATTGTTCTACATCAGTGTTTTCTGACCTCTTTTATTCAACGCCACTTTTGTAGATTTTCAATAATCTCACACCCCTCCTCCTCAGATTAATTTAAATCTTATAAAAAATGAAAAAAATTACCCTTTTTTAATAGGTAAAAATTGTTTTCAATTAAAATAACTAGTAGGATTAACTCTTTATTTGGGTATTTTAAATATATAATAAAATAACATAACTAAATAATATAATATTTTCTTCCGTTTATGAAAAAAAATGTAAAAATTATTCCGTAATGACCGCTGACGCCTCCCGAGCAATGAGTTAGCAGAGTGCGCGCCCCAGGTTTAGTATTACTATAGTCTATACTCTATAGGTACAGACGTACAGTACGTAATGGTTGACGATTGGTTTACTAATATAATATAAATACGTTTCAACCATCCTGGGCCGGATCAAAAAGAGGCAGAGGAGGCATCTGTCCCCAGATGTGAGAAGAAAAAGACACCTATTATTGAAAGTATTAAAAAAAAAAACTTTTTTAGAAATTGTGTTGCGATCACTGTGCCGTGCATTTGCGCGTGTGGTCATAATACGTTTAACACGAACAACGCTACAAAATTTAATATCGCTCTCATACATAAAATTTTGCATCAATTAATGTTTTTCAACCACTAAAATTTACAATAAAATATCTTCACTATTAATTGCCAAAAAAATATAGGTTTCTATTTGATTTTTAAAAGTAAACCCCCAAAACTATCTTTTAAGGGTAGTTAACAAATATGACGTTTACTTATCATTTTATATTTCTCTAAATAAAGAATCTTTCAAAATATATATTTTACTCTATTTTGAATAAGTATAATATAGTAATATAGTAATATAAGTATGATAAAGTTGATGTGTTGATGTAACATAATTGCTGAATCACTCTCTATATATATATACAATATACATATTGACAGACTGTCAACAGTCTTAACAGTTAACCATAAAAATGTATTCTAGATTTCTATACCTAACTCGTATAAAATCAGTGTAAAATGGAAGATACTTGTGATTTTTTTTTATAATCAATCAATGATTTTGTTTGTCATTAGGTCGATTGGTTTGGTTGAAACTTATTGCTTTTGTACCTGTAACTCAACCGGAAACCAATTCGAATAGTTATATCAGATGTATATGACTCTATAGTAGGAACCTATTCCTACGGATTTTTTTGACCCGGAAGCCCGTTAACCCATTTCGTAACTCCCTGAATGATTATTTTTTTATTGGTAACCCATTCCGTAACTCCCTGAATGATTATTATTTTATAGGTAAATGAAATCCCTCCGATTCTCAAATATATACATAGCGCCTGTAGCTCAAAGGCCCACAATTTTATATTTATTCTAAGTTAAACTCAGAAAAATGTATTTTATTTAAATTTACAAACAATAAAAATCCGCCATACTTTGCACCATGGGTATTCTTCGTTCCTCGGAGAGAATAAAGGTGTTGGGTGTCTAGAATCTTAGATGAGTTACGTTAACGAAACATTTAGTATATTATTTTTAATTTGAAATCAATGGTAAATTATTGTTTTCGGAAGACGATTCTGAGCGAAACTTTAATAATAATCACAGTATAAATTATTTCAGTTCTTGAAAAAATAAGTTCTGGAATAATAACTAGAATAATCATAGTCATGCGCATGGGAAGGGCAGGGTGAGCAATGTCCCCTCCTCCGAGCTGAATTTTTTCCAAATTTGTAAATAAATATACTGAATATTGGACAGTTAAATCAGTCATTATTTAGGAAGTGTTAAATCTTAAATTTGTACTCATATTAAATAAAATCAATATTACCTTCAAAGCTATTATTAATTTAAAATATGATTGATATACATATATATATATATATAAATAAATTTCATATAGGTTTATGAGCATCAACCAATAAATAAAAAACAAAGTATAAACTATTATTTAATAATCATAATTAAAAACAGTTTTATGGTTTTATGAAATAGAAACTGTTGCATTTTAACAAATTCAAATGAAGAACAAAATAACTTTTTTTTTAATAAACGCTACTACGAAACCTTATAGAAGATACTAATTATGTATTTGATGAGATATTGATAGACATAGATTCTCGAAAGACAGAATAGCCAGATAAGATATAAGCATAGCCGGATATTGGGGGAGGACTTGGAGGACTTAAATTCCGTCATATTTAGAAACTTCTAACTTCTATAAAAAAATTACCGAATCCGATTAACATGAAAATTTAAATATGGCTAAGGTGACCTAAAAATAAACTTGTTTACAATTTTCGTTCTTACAACCAAAAATTACAAAGTGTAGGTACCTATGTAATAAAAATAAATCTAATATTTTACTGTAAAAAGAGTTATTTTGGCCATAATTCCAGCATGAAGCACGTCTAAAAATAAATTATTGAGTTTATCTTTATGAAACTTGAACTGTAGATTGGAATATCTTTAAAGTAGGTACCAACTAGTCAAAATTTCTAGTCAATAGATATACTGGATGAAACTTTTGAACCATTATTATTACCCGAAAAAATGATAACTACATAAGAAAACAAAACATCATTGTACCAAAGTAAAACTAATACCTACATTCTCCATTTCACTCGAAATCTAAAATACAAATTACATGTAACGATATTTTACATTTATAGTTCAATTTTCATCAAACAAATAATAGGTTTATTTTTTATTTATGAAAAAAGAGCAAACATTTTACAGACAATTTTAGTTAATTCAACGAATTTGTGAATTAAAAAAAAGTAAAACCAGTAAATTTAACAATTTTATTCATAAAAATTTAATGTACCCAGTGGCGTAGCAAGAGTATGGCGAACTGTGCCTACGCCAGGGGCGCGAATTCGGAAGGGGCGCAAAATCATGCTTTAAAAGTAGGTAGTGTTCTTTTTATACCTTCAAAACGACATTTTAGCAATCTGTGTTTTGTTATTTTACTGTTGTTAATTTGTTATCAATGCGTGCATCACGTTATACTTAAAAATATAGAATTTTCAATTCTACAAAATAATTTAATAGTATTATTATTATAATTATAATTTATAAAACTTTCGACAATCAACCTTATCGTTATCGCCTAACAGACGATATAACGTTACGACTGTTATGCAATTTCATCCATAGAACACAATAATTTGCCAGGAAAATTCATAAGACGACATTATACATAGATGAATTTGCGAGCTTTAATAATCAAGAAAAGAAAATGTTTAAAATTTATACATTGCAATAATAATTAAGAACAGATTAGCATATAAGGAAATTAAAACTGTATTGCATAATGAAAAAATAATAAAAAATATAATTTTAACTGGGAAAAAAGCGCTTTTTTCTCAGTTTGCCAGAGGCGCTGGAGAGACTTTCTACGCCACTGAATGTACCTATGTATTATGTTACCTGACGTAAACCAACATATAGCCATGATGATTTCCAACCTTCGATAGAAGAGGAACACAAAGAAGAAGTATGTTACCTAAAAAATATGAATTATGTGCCAAACAAAGAAGTGAAGAATTAATTTCTTTAAGTTGAAATGATTATTATTTTCTTAAAATTTATCTTGTTTTAATACTTCTATAAACTTCAATAGGTAATGAAAAATTTTGTTCTTATTTAAAGTATATAAAAAATAGGTTTCACACAAAAAATAAACGGAAACATCCAAAACCAACTTGCAAAAACTAGCACCAAGTCTGATATTCGAAGGAAACTTGATTCTCAAAATGAAATTAAAGATTTTGTGAAAATAAAATCAAAAAAATGTCAAGAATTATTTAACATTATTAATTTTATTAGGTAAATACCTATTAAGTTACTGACACTAATGTTTAACCAATTCGTATTTATAGAACGCAACTCTATATGATATTGTTTATTACTCCATTTGATTGTTTTTATAATATATTTAATTATAAACATAACCTATAAAATATAATAAAATAAGAAGACATAAGACCATAGAAAATAGATCATAAGACTGAAGACACTAGACAGTTCGTACAAAGTACTAACAATATTTTATTTAATTAGCAAGCGAAAAGACATTGTCCTGTTTATTAATTATTTGGGGCCATATATTAAAGTATGATACCTATGCACGCGTCTGCAGAGTACCTACAAACGCGCGACCGACGAGGCGCGATTGAATTTTGGTCACGCGGTCATTTACTTAGCTGCGCGATCCAATATTGATTCCTATTTCCTATATGCATATAGTGTATGCCTATGACAAAAATATTAAAGAAGTTACTATAAAACAAAAAATATACCTACCAATAAAATTATAGCAGTAGTTAGTTTATCTCCCTTCACTTCGCTCTTCCAACCAGATAATTGTTGCAGGCTTTGGACATGGTAAAGTAACGACTAAATATCTAACTAAAATCTGATTCAAGAGAATTTATTATGTTAAATTTTAAATTTTTTTAAAATTCTAGTTGGGTTTTTTTACAATTTGAAAAAGCTTAACAGAATTTTGAAAAATTACGTCTTTAAAGTACCTACCTAATTCATAAAATTGTCCATCTATTAAGGAGCTGTATGAAACTTTTGGATCACTTTTATATAGGTAGGTAACTCAAAAACTTGATTGCATACAGAATAAAATAATAAATACATACTTACCAAACAAAATGATCATAAAAATACATTGAAATATATGAAAACATTGATAAAAACCAAAAAACTTTAAAATATATAAGTATTTTAACTTTTTTATTTTATAGTCATTGAACCATTAATTTGATTGTAGGAAAATTATGTGACAAGGAAACTTTACATGTATAAATTATAAATATTAAGCAAAGTAAGAATATTAAAATATACTTATAATAATCATATTTTTATATTTAAATAATCTTTAATAATTATAGAATAGTCTATTTACTATTAACTATTACCTAATAGTAAATATATGTGATTGATTACATATTTTTGCAACTAGTTCTACATAAATAACATTTACTGCACAGTTATTATTTTACTTCATTGATAATGTTTGTATTGTTTTGAATATCAATTCAATAATAATTTTCATTCAATAATGATAATTTTTCAAACTTATAAATATTTATCAGAAATATCAATCCAATACTTATGAGTACTAAAACGTAGTGTAATCCTGAGCTTGCCAGGACTTTTCATTGAGGCGGACACTATTAAAAACCATCTTGCATCTTTCAGACAACAAATAACAACAATACAAATTTGACAATATACTCATTTCATAGCAAATTTTCACTTGATTTGATAAATGACTTTGATTTTACCCTATGTGAAATTTAATAAACTTCTGAATCTCTAATACAAGTAATAATGGTAAATATTAGAAAAATAATAAGAGTAGAAAATACAATGAAAAAACAATTTCTTTTTTAAATTTTATTAAAAACCTCATCAAAGGAATAGACAAGCTTAAAATTTCCTTTTCTTTTTCAAGTTTTTCCCCTTGAATTTCTTCTTTCTCTTATTACTACTTTTGTCATTAAAATGCCCTCCAAGAGCTGAAATGTCTTCAAAGTGTGTCACTTCTTTCCCTAGTTTACCAAGAGTTACTGATGATAATTGTTTGGCTCTATGCTTATCTTTTTTGGTAACTGGCAACCTAGAAAATCAATAATATTGAAAGTAGAGAAAAAAACTATAGTAATAGATCATTAGTAAAATTAAAAAAGTAAGACAGGTTAGTAAAAATGCTTTATAGTTATACCTGGTAAAATAATCTTCTTCATACTTTTGCCTTTCATAATCATACTTAGATTGTTTATTTTTTAGACCTACTGTGTTAATTTGAACTTCTACAGGTGTATCTGCATATTCCTCCCTTAATTCTTGCATTACTGAACTTTGTAAAGCTCTCTTTTTAGCTCTTTCTAATTCTTTTTGTCTTTTAACTACTCGTGACTCATCACCATCATAAGGAACTGCAGTAACTTTAGGAGCCACATATACTCCATCTTTAGTTTTTTTGGAACTAGTTGTATTAATTTCTTCTTCTTCAGAATTTTCATCTTTTTCATAATCTTCTGCGTCTCCTAAACCATCAATAGTAGCTCGAAACCGTTCAGGATCATTAGGATCAACAGAACCAGATAATGCAGTCTTGACAAGTTTGTCAATTTGATATTTAATTTTAAATTCAAGGGGTCGAATGCGTTCTAAAACAGTTCGTTGCTCAACAAGACGTTCAATTGATGGATCATTTTTAATAGATTGAAATTTACATTTTCTTAGTATAATGTGGGTTAAATCGCTAAGATAACTCATCAAGGTATGGCATTTTATGTCTAATAAACTAATACCTTTAGAAAACTTATATTCTTGATTAGCAATCTTATTAATAGATTCTTTAGCTTCCAAAACACTTGAGTTTATCTCATTAAGCAATTTTGTGGTTTGCACAAGATAATCTGGTTGAGTTTCTTCCATAACTAATTTTGATTATCTAAATAAATTTAAAAAATCTTCGGGATGTACAAATTTTGATGTAAAGAAAATCAAATTTTAAATACCTTTTTTAACAACACATGACACTTTTAAAAAAATCAAAACGATATTATAACACTAAACTTGTCTGATAATAACTCAGAAATTCAGAATTTACAGAATGCACGTGATGTATTTCATCTCAGATCAAACAATACTTAATTGAAAATCATTTTATCACTTTTTATCACAAATTTGTTATCACTTGTCACAGATTAGTTTCATCTAATCTGTGCTTATACCATGGTTATAGATAATATGGTTGCGTGATGACCTATAGACAGTGAGCTGCAGAGAACGGCCCGTAATGTTCTTATCAAATTCAATAAAAACCGGCTTGTTGTAAGAGCTCCCAGCGGACTGTATTCATACTACTATCCGCTAAATTTCAAATATCTATTTTACATTTTCTTAGAAATATTAATCTTAAATTTGATGAACATTGTCTATGGATTGATAGTGTTGAGATATTTTTAAAATAGTATATTAATTCTATTTTGCCGCTATTTTATGTATATTTACAATAAATTATATGTTTATAATTTATAACAATAAATGTTTGCATATATATTAAACATGCACCTTGATTATGTGAAACTAACGTCATTGATGTTGAATTTATTTGCTTTTATTTTCTATTTATTATTTATATCATTTACATCAATAGCAGCTCATCTTTATACATTTAATGTAAATTGTAATGTCAAGTTTATTCAATTAGTTTGTCAATATAAAAAAATGCCTTTCAATTGCTGTGTGCGTATACCACATACAATTTCACAACCTCTCTTTTCAGTACCTAAAGATATAGACAGGAAAAAATTATGGGAAGAATCAGTTGGTGTGATATTAAAAAAAAGTCATCATATTTGTGCTACTCATTTCAATGAGTGTGACGTGATAGACACATTGACAAATGGATCAGGAGCCTCTAAATACATGGTAGGTAATCAGTGGCAGATAGTTATTCTTAACTGTTTTAACTTATGATATTTATAATAAAATGTGCTAACAAATTAAACAGTTAAATTAAAAAATTTTAAAAATGTAATTATCTATAGCCGTGGTACATACCAACAAAATTTTAATGTGTTACCCATAGACCTATTATCTTCTGAGATAATAAGTCTATGGTGTTACCACCTTCACGTTCAACAATCCTTGAATTACTTCATACCACAGAATAGTAACCTAACCTAATGGCTAATACCATTGATTATAAAATAGAAAAGCGTATGCCCTATTCTATAATCAATGCTAATTCTTAAACGTTAAACATAAAATTCATTACAAAGTACAAACAATACAAAACAAACTGTATAATTACTATATTATTACTGAGTAGTGTTTAATAATGAATAGCTTATAGTTGCTCTACGTTTTTTATTAACAGTTAACTATTAAGAATAAATCTATTGAAATAAGAGAGTACACTACATTATAAAATCTAAGATAATGTACCTCATACCCATTGATTAACAAATGTTAATTAGTAATCACTATAAACAGTCATTTGTAAATATACAGTATTTACTATTCAGTTTATGTTAATATGTAATAAGTACATTCATAAATGAATAATAAAAAAATTGCAATATGATGGTTATGGCCTAGACTAGGAAAAGTGACTGCCTCCTTGCTAAAAATAAAATTCAGTTTTAAAGTTCAATTAAAGTAACTTAATTTAACTTTTAATAGTTTTAACAATTCGGATCTGATTATCTAAGGTTCGGTGAATTCAGTCCCAAACAAAAAATGTTGATACACAGCTGAATGAATTGGGACCCCATATTTCTATGAATTCTAAATACAAAAAATTTCATCCTAAGCAATACAGCAACATTAAAATAGTGCCTTCATTTTTATTTAATATTTATATAATTTATCAAAGTATCATTTCCTAGACCACAGTCAGTCTTAATCTACCGATAACATTGATTTATGATTATTATACAATAACAAATATTAAAAGGTACCTATGCATAGACAGACGTATTAACTAAATAAAACTAAAAGTTAATGTCTATGTACCTGTGCTTACTCATAAATATATTGGAAAAATATACCATATAAACATCTGATATATGACCAAGGTATATACACAGTATATAGTTGTCAATCCTTATTATACAGTGTAGGTTATTATTGTTTTTTGTTAAAAATGGAGTTTTCAATAAGTGACAAAATTTAAAAAATAGTGATAATTTATGGTTTTAATCTTCAATTCCAAAAACTTCTAAAAAATGACATACTATGTTGGTGCTGGTTGTTTGAAAGTCTGTAAATATTATTTTAAATATGGAAATAGTTTCATTATAATAGAACAATCTATCTACTTGTGGTGTCTTCAGGGTATTGCTAACGGGCCGAATAATGGGATATAAATCACCCAGCTTAAAATACAACAGGGACGCAATTCATGTAGTTTTTTTATTATGGGACACAATTTACCCAATGCCAGTCAACTACCCATTGAGAATTTTTTTTTCCTCAATACAAATATGCATAAGTAAATATAATTCAATATTTATCAGGTATTTATTAATAAACTAATAATACTTCATAATGTAATAAACAAAATATAAAATAATTATGCATATTATAAAATATTATTAACATTTGGTTTTTTAATAGAAGTTTATCCAAATGCATTGTACATTCATTTTTCCTAATGAAATGCTTTAACCATTTGATTAGATTTACAAAATGCATTAAATTATTTTACAAATACAATTTTTGTTTTTATAACTTATTAATTTATAGATAATTTAATGAAATGTTTTAAATATGATTTACAAATTATTATATTCACAAGTTTATTTTATTTTTGGAAGAAAAATAAAGTAAACAAGTTTAAATACTATTGATGCTTTCTTACAAAAATTCTAAGTCAATTTGTACATAATTTAATCCAATGAAATACAATGTATAAACTGTTTATAAAATTGAGGAATACAAGATATTTAATAAAATTATTTTGCTGAATTTAACAGAGCATTTAATATTACATTGTGAATATTAACAATTATTGTAAAAAAACAATCTTTGTAAATATAAAGAAAATTATAAAAGAATTCATTATTTTTATAATGTCATATCGGACTCTGTTCCCATAAGAATTCTTTTTTATATTTTTGACCAGTGTCACAACTGTTTGGACAAGTATATATAGCTAAAACACCAAAGTTAAACGACTCTTTGTATGAAGTTTCTGGTAATTTCAAATAATATAAAATTTGTGGCATGATCTGAAAATAAATAAATTGCATTAGTAATTGGTATGACTAGTATTTAATTAATTTTGGTCTAACATACTTGAAATTCAAAAGTTCTTTGTTTATTACAAAACTGACAAGATGGAATGTCATTAAGTTCGGGGATACGCTTTGTACAAATCCATAATGGTGATCCTAATCGATCATACCTAAAATTAATTAAATGTTTATTTAACAAAACAATATTATAATTGTTAAATAATTAAGCATAAGCAGAATGGTTTTTCAGTATTTATTTCTATTTTTTCTTCTACAATGCTTTGAGAAGAAATAGCTGAAATCAAGATTTAACATCACATACTATAGGTTAGGTTAGGTTAAGTTTGTTACACTAGAAAGTTTAAATCACTTTCACAAAAATAAGAACATAAAAGGTTACATACTTCACCACACAGGTTATTCTTCGCTCTTCGGACAAAATAATGAGAATGGGTATGTTGGATATTAAAGAATTATTTAGATTTTTTGAAATGAAGTTTCTTATGGCGCGATGTGAGCGGAGGGACCCTGGCTCAGAAAAACCGTGCGTAACGAAAATAATAGCATTAGTCGTTATCTCTCTTTACCACTTTCTCTATACTCCTGTCTCTATCGCTCTACGGCACGCTAACGTTGTTATTATAATATAATATCTACCGATAACACACACACAAAAGAAAAAAGGTCAGGTTGCAGGTAGCTGGTTAGGTTAGACACACACACACACACGCGGGCACAACACAGAAACAATTTACAAATAATGATAAACAATATTTAATATCTACACGAAAATAGTTTTTATGTAAATAATAAACATTTATTTGTATCTCTACTTCCTCGCGCGAAAAAATATTTTTGTGATTCTATTATAACTTACAAAACCCTTAATTTTATACATATTTTCAAGACACTTTTGTATATTTTTCATTCTAACCACTTCAAAATTGGAATTTGTTTTTTTGGTCCTGGGGGGGATTCATACCAAACCTCCCCCATTTGTGCGCCACTGGTTATTGTTATAATAAATTATTATAGTATTAAAGGTGACCACAAGAAAATATCTCTTCGAGTGATTGATTACCAAACCAGACAAATAATTTAGGAATGTCAGCTGGATAAGATATACTCCTACAATACTAGAGCACGAGCGATTTCCCGTATTACAGCAATAGTGGTAATATTACCCACAGACATGTAATTATTTTCTAATTATATGTCTATGTTATTACAGAGATATATATAACATAAATTATAACATTAACTATTGATGATATTATTTATATCAATAAAAATATTAAATAACAGCAAAATGCACAAATTAAGATATATATATATATATATTATTATACCTATATAATATGTCTCAGTGCCTGGTAAAATGCGTCTTTTCTACCATAGTGCTTTTGTAAGTATTTACTATTTAGTTAGTTTTGTCGATAAAATGGTTTTTAAAATAAAGAAAAACTACTTTTTAAATCAATGAAAAATGTGTATCGGCTTAAAATTGTTTGGGCCCCTTTCACTTGGGTACTCTAGAGGGCCCTGGGGCTTTGTATATACTTACTAATTATAAAAATATTTGTATATATTTAATTATTTAAGTTTTTCTCTTTTTCAAAATCATAAACCAATTAATCGTTTAATGTATTAAGTTACAAATTCATGGACTCATTTTATGTGGTTAAGGAAGTTTCGAAGATTTTTTTAAATTTTTACCATTTTTCTTATTTGAAAGAAGATTTTATTTTAAAAATGTATTAATAAACTAAGTTAGCAAGCAAATTGTTATTAAGTTCCTATAAAATGTTGGACTTATTTCATTGAAATAATTTATATTTTTTCTAACTAAATTAACAAAGTATCAATAAATAAATTATTATCTTATTTCCTCAATATTTCCTGTATTACTTTTTAGTTATTACTAGGGATGGGTTCTCGAACTCTTCGAACTCACAAACACCTCAAACCTTTAAAAAATTCAAACGGTATGAAGTTCGAGAAAAAAGTAAGTTTGAATTCGAATTCAAACACCTCGAATAGTTCGAGTTTAGTTTGTTCGAATTTTTGTGTTACAATGTTTAAAATTTAATAGTTTAAAGTTACTTTTCAATTTGTAATATTTAAACAGCCTTAACTATAAAGTATAAAGTGTGATTAATTAAATTTTACTTATATTGTCAATATATCTTTCACTTCATGGTTACATAAAGAATAAAAATGTTAAAAAAGGTTGTTAAATACATTCTTAAGAATATAAAAATGTATTTTTTTTAAAAAAAAGGTTTATCTAGTTAAAGTTAATGAGTCCTAATTTACTTGTTAGTTATTACTAATTCAAAAATTAATAAATGTATATTATATTTTCTGTATACATTTTTTCGCATGGTAATTACCTGTCCAAAAGGTTAGACCAGCAACTTTTTGAAATCAGATTATTATTGATTAATACTACGACTATTATTGTTATTATTGTTAGATTTTCAAATGTTTTAATTTTTTAAAGTTCAAAAGTTCGAATAAAATTTAGATTCGAGTTAACATTTCGAGAAAAAATGATAGTTCGAGTTCAAAAAAATTAATATTTGACCCATCCCTAGTTATTACCCATTACTATAATAACAGTCAACATCTGATAAATAGGCATAGTAACAAATAAGGAAAATCAGATGTTGTCTGTATTTGAATGTTATTACCAAATATATTAACAAACTACAAATTTTTTAATTAATATTATTTCGTCAATTTAAAAGCAAATATTCTACCTAGGACTTTTTGATAACAAGTACAGATTTTATTCATTAATACACATAAAAAAACCAAAATACTGTTTTAGTCATAAATAATATGTTAAAATAAGTACTTTTTCATTGTTAACCAAGATCTTTTTTTTTTTTTTTTATTAATGTATTATAAACAATTTGGCAAAGCCCACTCAAACATACACTGTGACTAGTTTGGATTAAATTTACTCTTTAGCACTACAGCTACCGCGTCAATCTATCAAACTGGGTTGTATTAATTTAATCAATAAAAGAAGATAAAAAATGGAATTAGGCAGTAATTTCCGGAGGTAGGACATTAACAAAAAAGTTTTTTTGGCTCAATTCGAGTTGAGAACCACTGAATTAAGTATATTTATTATAATATGTTTACTTCTTTAGATAATTTCTTTTCTACTCTTGTAAATTTCAAAATAATTAGTAAGTAAATGTATAAAAGTATAGGCAGCATAAATGAACCTAAGGTGAATTAGGTAAATACCTAATTATTTGTTGTGGAACTGAAGAAATTGATTTTTTAAATTTTTCAAAATATTCATCATCCTTGTCGCCTCCATAAGCCATTTCTAATAAAGCTTCATCTAAACCATCCATATCTATTCAAAACATATCATAAATTAATATAGAATGTATTAAAAATAAAATAGCATTTATACTACCTTGAAGTGATCCTTTGGGAATATTAGAGTCATCACAATTTTCACTATTATCACTATAATCATCATCATCATCGCTATTTAATGAATCAACTGAACATTCATCAGACTCTTCATTAATTATATGTTCAGGTAACACCACAATAAACCTTTGTTAAGTAATCCATTACTATTACATTTTAATATAATTAATAAAGTTTAATCAATAAATCTAATTCATTACTTGTCTTTTAATTCTTTATGTAAATCAATATTCTTATGATGTAAACCACAATATATATATTCATATTCTTTTGTAGACTTGCATCCACATATCTAACAATAAAAACAAATACTTTGAAATGATAAAACAAAAATTAAACAGATTCCAATTTTCATTTTTCTGAATTTAAAAAATAACTCTTTGTACAATAATGTATTTTAAAAATATTGAAATATCATACTATTAAAAAATCAAAATATTGAACATATATAGCCGCAAAATTTTGAGGGCATTTTAGAAAAAAATACAGATAAATATTTAATGATTATTCTTGACACAATAGCATTTGATTGGTCAAATTGAACTACTTCAAATCTGAATTAAAATTCTCAGTAAAAATAATAATAATGAAATGACTAATTGAACAAACACATACCTTGCACAATTTTATTCCCCAAGCATCTGGTGTAATATTTGAATCATCAGGTTCTGCTGGCTCATCAGAATAATAATCATTTTTCTTACGAAGTTGTGATCTAAAAACCAAAAATGATCGATCTTCTTTGCATTCATTGCAATAGAACACAAACAAAGTTCTATGGAAACAAGTTCCATGAAAGTCAGGTTCATCGATTGGAGCATACAATTGGCACAAGAAGACCAAAGGAATATTACATTTCGAACATATCAATTCGCTAGCTTCGGGAATATGTTTTAAATCTAACCAAGCTGGTTTACCGCCTACCTTCGACGGAAAAAACCGACTAGTGAGCAAGAACGGATCTACGGTTAAATCTTTGTCAATAGTACCTAACATAACTGAAGACATATTTTTTTAATTTCAAAAACACTGTGATGTAAGATAATTAAATCATTAAAATATCATACGTCAATCTAAATCCTAATTACTATAAAATGAAAAATTGAAAATAAGATATCGTAAACGACATAAACACGTGTAATGTGTAAATCACAACCCATAACTGATAAGCAAAAAGTATTTGCGATATTTAGGTTTTTGATAAAGTGATTTATCACAAACCACGGCTATAGATAATAATATATTATGTGTGTCACAAAGGCATAAGGCTCTTAAGCCATGCGCCCATGCCCCAGGCGCAGGCCCATTATAATCATAGTTCGTGACTACATCATAGACACGATTATAGGTATATCTATAATGGTAATCATAGAGTAATATTAATAATAATATTACTCTATGGACTACATAGTATAAGGTCTATGTCACAAACTGATAGATAATGATAATATTTTATCACTGAGATACCGTTTTATTATTTATCTCACACTATATCCGCGAAATTTAAATTTTACGTTTTTAATTTATATTCCACCAAAAAACCAAAGTTTGCATCTCCTCGTACAGACCAATATGTCTCCTTCGGCTTCTAGCTATTCGAAAAACTTTTTCTATTACATACCTAACCTAACCAATAATCAATGATGCCAAAATACTACTCGATTCGCAATTTAGTTTTCATAATAGCCACTCTACAATATACCACATACATTGTTTGTTTGACAAAATCTCATTTGCTCTAGAAGTCTAGAAGATAAATTAATGGGTTTCTGTACTTTTGTCAACATCCCTCAAGTTTTCAATCAAATCTAACATTCAGGACTTCTATACAAATTAAAACTGCTTGTTTCTAGCTACAACAACATAATGCTACCTAAACTATATCACGGAGATGTTTTTATTTATATTCAATATGGTCTTCCACCCCTCTCTCTTTTTATACCTACAGAAATATGTACAACTGACATAGAATGTGTAAGTTATTTTTAAAATTTTTGATTTTTTTTTATAAATATTTTTAAGAATTTAGATATGTTTGTACATATCTTATAAAAGAAAAAAAAATTGATTAATTTTTAGTTTAATATTCTAACACTTTTATGAAAAAGACTTTTTCTTTTTTTTCTTAATAGTTTGAAAAATAAATCTATTGTAAAAAATCAGCTGTGTATTAACCAAAATTAACTTTTGCGCAGTGCCCTTGATATACCCACTATCTACTAATATGGCATTAATTAAGGGTAATTAATACACTTATACATATATATATATATATATATATATATTTAAATATTAAAATAACAATGTATAATAATTGAATAAGAATTGTTCATAATTAATTAATTACTCACAAGTTAATTTAAAATTAATTTTTCCAGTAGTAATAATTTATGAAATTAACATAAATTCAGTTAAATTAAAAATATACATTTTCTTTAAAAATTATCTTATGAGATCATACAATTTTTAAGGCCACATTTACTGTCAAATACGTTATATAAACAAATGTAGTCAATTTAATTACTATCTTTTATCTATGCTTATTATGTTGACTGGTTTGAATTTTTTCACATCTTCTTTTATCTTCTTCCAAACTAAATCCAATGAAGCTAAAGCATCTTCCTTGCTATCATGACCCTCTTCACTTTGAATAATTCTTTGTAGATGCTGCTCGCATAAGAACTTCAAACCCCATTTAAACGGAGGACCATATTTATGAGGATACATAATACTAGTATCCACTACATTATAATGAACCATTTTTAATGCTTTTAAATCACTTTCTAAACTATGACCAATTAAAATTGAATCTTTATCAAATATCTTCAATAAATCTAATTGGACATCAGTCAATCTTTTAGAACAATATCTTAATGATTCTTCAGTTATTCCACTGTATTTAGATTTATAGTCAAGTATAGGATTAAAAGGTTTAACTTTGGATTCATAAACTTCTTCACCTTCATGATTTATTACTGTCACTCGAACTATTTCAATGCCAACAGTAGTATTAACCATTTCACAATCTAGAGCATAAAAATTAGGTTCTTCAGTACTTTTTTTTGATTTTATACTTTGAGTCACAACAAAATTCTCTAAAGCATCATCATCAAATTTATCAGGCATGTGGTAAATACTCGTTTCACAACCAGATTCATGTTGTCTCCTATAGCAACATAACCAACATTTTTCATTTTTTGAT
Source organism: Therioaphis trifolii (assembly GCA_027580255.1). Classification (NCBI taxonomy): domain Eukaryota; kingdom Metazoa; phylum Arthropoda; class Insecta; order Hemiptera; family Aphididae; genus Therioaphis; species Therioaphis trifolii. The sequence continues at coordinate 43,863,286 of CM050406.1, read as the reverse complement.
CTTTCAAATTTTAATTTACCAGAATGATAAATACATTTTGTTAAAGTCACAGTAGGCATACCATGTTTATCAACTTCAAATTCACTTTTACAATTCATACATATAAATTTAACACCATTACGCTTTTTTGAAAGTGGTCGGTAATAATATGCATTCTTGGAAATATGAGCAATTTGGTTATCACCCATTATTGGATATCCATTATTTTCCAAATCTTCTTTAGACAAAATATAATTTTTCAGTAAACTATACAGACATACACCATACATATGTGAAGGGTAATTAGGATTACTTTTAACCTGTAATTCGGGTGATTTATTGGCTTTCATTAAAGATTGAACAATAAGATTTCTGTAAATTCCTGTAGATTTAGCTTTATTGTGCACTTCTGATTCAGTAAAATGAGCTTTCTCAACTGCCTCTTCGGATGAGTAATGATTAGCAAATGCTGAATAAAGTTTTTCCAAACAGCTTTGACGTAAAGGATTTGGCATATTGTTACTGCTTTTGAAATTTTTTATTCTCAAATTCAATTTAATATTTTCAGTTATTTTTTTATTATTTACATTTGAGGTGTTTGAAGTTTGAGATTCTGTAGTATCAGATTCAATTTTTGGCTGATGAGCGATGCGAGTTTTTGTCTTTAATAATGGTAAAAATGGGTCATTATTTAAATTGACTGTAATTTTTGTTGGAAGACTTAATGACATATTATTTTGGATAGATTGCACTCGATTCGCTACCATTTCGTGAAGTGACTTTGAACTTTTTGGTCTAATAACTGATTTTGCATTAATTTGTGAAAATATGCTAGATGAAGAAATATGAGATATTCGTTTTTTAACTTTAGCTTCGACAACATTACACATTTTTTGAGTACTTTGTTCATTTCCAGAATCTTCTGAGCCAAAAAACTCAGTTAAATCAGACTCAATTGATGCAGTAGATGGTCCATTTCCTTCATCGCTTGAACAAGCAATATCAGTTTTAATGGAATCTGGTTCAATAAACTTCTTTTTCACTTTTTCCATTACTGTTTCTCTTAAAGATTTTGGTCCACAAGAAATAGTATGGGTATTCAAACTATCAAGTTTTATACACTTATTACTTTGATGACTTGAATGCTTTTTTTCACTTTTTTTTTCACTACTACTTTCTCTTTTATCTTTTTTACGTTCTGGAGATTTATCTTTTTTAGATTTCTTAGATCGACTTGAAGACTTTGATGAACTTCTAGAAGATTTCAAAGACTTTTTTGATGGTTCATGTTTACGTTTTGAAGATGATCTATGTTCATGATGATGTTTACCTTCACAATCATTTGTTTTAGAATCCGTAGTATTTTCATTATGAGTAGGTACATATTCTGAAATATTTTTACTTTGTTTTTCAATACTGCAAGAAGTTGAAAGACCATCAAGGTAGTTTATTGGTTCTATTTGTTTATTTTCATTAAATTCAGTATTACTTTTGAAATTTTCAAAATCAAAATTTGTGTCATTAACACATGAAGGTATGTATTCAAATACAGACATTTCTTTTTTATCTATTTCAGTAGATGATTCGTGAATACATAATTTATCCCTCGATTCAGAGTTTTTAGATTTTATATACTGAGGTACATATTCAATAATTTTAGACTTTACCTTTTGGTTTAATTTGGATTCTTCGGGTAACTTCGGTTTATCAGATGTAGTGGTGACAGAGGTTTTTTCTATTCCAGCAGCAATTTGACAGTCTGAATCAGACAAAAAGTCTTGTCTACTGTGTTTAAAATGACAATACGGTCGATCACAAAACGATCCTGTATAATAGGGACACTCAAGAGCTTTAAAATAACCCTTGGAAGGCAACATTTTATCGATATAAACTAAAACAAAATATAAAAACGCTCGGAACAATAAAAAAGGACAATAATTTTCATTTAAATTTTACTAATCTTAAATTATATACAGTGACTTATAAGATACAAAATATTTTATACACTATTCATTAACACTATATAGGTATAATAAAAAACTATTTAAATTACTTGAAATATTTTGTAAAAATACACTGGTCTAAATTTTTCTTAGAATGAAACTGTTCGTGATAATTCTTTAATGTAAGAACTAAGAGTTATTTTTATTTATTATTAGTTATTAATAAAAGTTGAACAGTTAAACATGGCATTCCATTAAACTAGGTACCTACTAGATAGATGTATTTGAACACAATCATTGCATTTTATTTTTTGATAATAAACATGTGTTTGTTTATAATCAATGTTATTTCAAGTTGTTTACATATTCCCTGGTAATAAAGTCGGAAATTCTCATAACATAATAAAACACAAAATTGATAAGAAAAATTAAAAAAATTCGGAAATAACGATTTCGTTATGGTTTAATGTCAGGAACAGTGCCGGATTAGCATAGGTGCAAAAGGAGCTTTTGCTCCAGGGCGGCAAATTTTTGGGGGTGGCATGTAATTTTTGTAATATAAATATTAAATATCGTGTATTTGTTTAGTTATTCAAATTTATACATAATTAAATCGAGTAATATTAGGTTGGCTATTGAAAAATTACATATTTTCATTATGATAATATATTTTCTTATTTTTAAAATATAAAATTATAAGCTATAGCACTGGATAATGTATCTACAAAATTATGAGGATGGACCAGCGGCATGGTATAACCATGAATATAGTGGTATTAATCACAGTTTACAAACAATTTTTTAAAATTCTGTTATAAATAAACGACTTCTGTAGTTTTGTCTAATCGATTTAAATAATATAAAGTACCAAATGAATTTGTTTTAAACGGTTCAACTTATTCATACAATATTACATGAAATACATATTATACTGTTTTAAGTTTTTAACTACTTCTTGATAAGAAATTTCCTATCAAATATATATTGCTCCAGGGCGACTCTGATCCTTGATCCGGCTCTGGTCAGGAACGTAGGTATGGGGTGGCCTGGGGTGACCCGGCCACCCAAAAATATTTACTGGCCATCTCAGCTGTATTTTTATATATCTAAATTTTAATTGAATCAAAGTAATAATAATGTTAAACCATATTAGTAAAATGTTTGGCTGATATTTGTTTTACGTAGATTACATGATTACATATTAAGGGCCAGTTGTACCGTCTTCGGTTAAACAGTGATTAAGATTTAATCTATTGATTGAATCTATTTTCTATGATTTAATCTATGATTAGTGATGTTGGGTCGTTGTACAGTGCCGATTAACCTTCTAATCGTCGATTAAAGGTCTGTTAAGTTAAACAGCCATTCGACCGCGGTTAAACATTGATTAGTTAATTTTTGATGAGAGGGGAATATAATTCGTTATCATTTATCGTAGTTTTATCAGCTAAAACAAAATGTTCCGAATGTTCCGATTCTGATCGTATTTGGATTTCAAGTTTCAACCGTTTTACGTTTGTCAAATAGTGTTTGATTTCGATTTAAATGCGCATTGTGCAAAACTGAATACTAGTTTTTATGATGATGTATAACAACAGTTCTTCTGAAGATACTTCAGATTTTGAAGATGAAGATTTTGATCAATTGATTGTAATGATCACATTTCCTAGAAAACCGAGAATCTTCAGACCTCGAAAAGATCATTTTACCTATTGGAGAGATGATGAATTCTTCAATAGATTTCGACTATCCAAAAATACAGTTCGATTTATTGTCGATTTAATAAATGATCGCATATGTTCCCGTACCGATTGGTTATTTAATTGTATTATGTTTAATGAAAGTTGCATTTTGAACATTCACTCGTCTAAATAAAAAGACTTCCATCAGTCCATTACTATACAGTTTAAAGAAAACTTTATTTACGTAGGACTTACTGGACATAGCATTAAGTATTAGTACATTAATAACTTAATACTATTTTTTTTTTCGTAAATATGCATTTTATTTTAGATAAATGCTAAAACATACATACAAATTTAACATAACCTATATAGTGTAGTTATATAACAACAAGTGAATATTTAAATATTTAAATTGTAACATTCAATTTAAACATAAACATTTAATTCAAATTTCAAAACAATATTATAATAACTGATATTATTGGTGATAATACAATGTCCACATAAATGAGTACCAACAGTAATGAAAAATAATGAAAATATTGTATAAAAACAATAATATCGTGTTTTGATCAGTGATTAACTAATCATGCCCAAATCACCAACCGTACAACACAAGGACATTTAATCTAGGATTAACATTTGATCGCCGATTAGCTAATTAATGTTTAACCACAGAACGGTACAACTGGCCCTATGAGTTTCTAATGTTTCTATGGTGTTAACTGTTAACAGCAGTATCAAGATTCAAGATCATCTTTTATTTCATATAATCACAAATTCACAACAGTAAGATTTCATCTTAATTTGACGTCCTAAATTAATTTAATTTGAAAAGTCAAGAATTAATATCAAATATGGAATGCATGGACAATGTTAACTTGGGAAACTGTTTATGGTTTGAAGGAGGAGGTGAAAAAAAAAATGTTATTTCTGGGATGATATCCGGTCTTCTGGTTAGTAGTTTGGAAAATATATTTATTAATATTATAAAACAACTAAGATTGATTAATGGCTAATTAATTTTTAATAGTTTGCAGTAGGTTGGTGGCTTATAATTGATGGTGTGGTGGTAAACTCCAAAGATGTACCTGGTACTTATCATCTGTGTGGTTTAGTTGGAACATTTTCAATGTTTATGTAAGTTATAATTCCTCAATTAATGTAATATGATATCACCTAAATACCTAATATTAAATTGTATAAAAAATGTATTATTACAGTAATACCTTTCTATAATGCACATTCTCATTTCATATATTTTTATACTAAGTTACTTATAATATTTATATAATATACTATATAGGTATATTTTGTTTGTCATTTACGTTTTTACTACAGTATAGTAAAGAACACTGGGCTTAAATCGACTTTACCACCCCACAAAGGAATTTAATATTTTTTTTTTCAATCGATTTAGTTTTTAATGACGAATATGATGTAGTAAAAATAAATTCACGGAAAGCATTAGTTTTAAAGTTATGACAATTTGAAATGTACGTTTTTATATACCTATAGAGATATCTACCTATAGAGCAGTAGTAGGTACCTACATTAAAATGGAATAGGTATATCGGCAAAGCGTTAAACTGTTGATTTGACCATTTATTTCAAATTCAAATAGCTGGTATATTTTAAATAAATTTAATTCACTCATTGTTAAAAATAAAGAAAATTAGATGTTAACAAAAAATAATACGTTTTAACATGTAAAGAGTATACCTACAGACCACAGACTTGTGCAGTCATTCCCAACCATAGATGATGGAAACCATAGATAAAATTAATATAAAACGTTTTTTCCCCGACGTGGTTACCTACCTGAGGTGGTTTTTCATTACAAATCGAGGGATATTTTTAGTTTGCGGAGCAAAGCGACGGCGCCGAAGAGCGTAGCGACGAGTGCCGAAACACGCGCATAGATATCCTACTCGAAAAATATTTTAAAACAACAAAATTTTTGTTTTAAAAGTGCAAAAAAAATAATGATCAAGTAGGGTTTTGAACCCATGACACACATGGTGTCAATGGACATACATTGATCCATTAGAACACGAGTAGAATGATATATAGCATTTAAATGCTTATTTAAAGAAACAATTCAAATTCGTAATTTTCAAAGTGGTCTAACTTAAAAACTAATGATTTCCGCGAATTTTTTTTCGCACCATCGTTTTTAAATCGTTTATTTACCTAGGGTTTAAAAACAAAAAAATTGAAAATTTTGAGTGGGGTGGTAAAACCGATTTGTTCCGAACACTGAACTTAGGACTGTCTACATTTGTATTATAAGTGTTGATATGATTAAATATGTTATTTTTTTATTTTACTTTAATTAAAATAATAGTTCTTGTTTAAAAAATTATATTTTTTAACAAGTCATGAATTCAGCTTTTAGTCTTTAAAGTCTAGTGCAGTGAAACATGTATAATTTTTTTTTTCACTTACCATACTCATAGTGTTCATCTTCATGTATATATTTCACAACACTAATCATATTTCAGAATTATAGTGTGGTTTTACAAGCAATATAAATTAAATGTTTAAAAATAAAACATTCAAAATAAAAAAATAAAAAAATAAAAATTGTTTTTCTAATATAGTAACCTTCTATGTATTTATATTAAATATATTATAATTGTTGAAACTCATGGTTAACACTAAGTTTCTAATAAAAAAATACAATTTAAATTAAAACCTTATATGCAATACATATTTAGTTTTATTGTATTATCCTATTTTTGTTTGCAATACGTACATCTGATAAGCTGGGAATCAATTAGATATATATTATTAATAGTCAAAAACAATTTTAAAACTCAAAATGGTGGGGTGCTCAATTCCAAAGCTTTAGATTTAACTTGACTAGGCTTTAGTGTATAATAATTATAATAATAATATTAATCATTAAATTTATTAACTTTGCTAAAATGAAATATGTTTTAAAAAGAATTATTTGAAAGTTAAAAATAACTTTATTTTTAAATAATAAATATATTCTAATAAATACCAAAATTGTTATTGAGTATAAGGCTTATTAAAGTTACATAATAATTCAATTAATATGTTAATAGGATCAATGTAGTTTCTAATTCTCAAATTCGAGGAGAAGCTTATTCAGGAGGATGTTTTGGTCCTAGAGGAGCTCGCAGCTGGTTATTTATGGGATTTGTATTAGGCTTTGCTGCTATGATTGCAGCATGTTGGATATTTTTTGCTGATTTTGTGGCATCCAAAAGTAAGAAAAATGATGAAACTTAAATGAAACTCACTTTTAAAATTTTTATATTAATTTTTTTTATTTTTAGATGCAAATAAACCAAACATGACAGTTGGATTTGAACTATTCTTTCAAAATGCTTTTATATTTGCGGCTTCTTTAATTTATAAATTTATGCGCGTTGAAGATCAATGGTGAAAAAACTCTAATTTTATTCACAAATATATATATTCGAAACCCATGAAATTTAAAATGTATGTATAAATATACTAACGAATGTATTATAAACTAACTAATTAAATTTTATTTTTTATGTATAATGTGTATGCAATATATGCAATCATTTATTTTAATCTTATTTAATTATTAATTTGAAAAGTGAAACTACTTTAATTATCTTTTTGTTTAATGTATGTAATATTTTTTTCTTTTTTTTAAGACAAATTATAAATTTGCATTATAGAATGTGTGTAGTTGTTATTAATAAAAAAAACATTTAAGGAAGTTCAACTTTCTAAGATAGTTTTTAAAATCATTTAGTATAAGTAATGTTTTTATAAAATTATGAATATACATTAAATAAGTATACCACCAACCAAGTGTCTACAGCTAAACGAAACTGATTTTTTTGTTAATCTCCTTGTTTTTATATATATATATATATATACAAACTAAAAATTTTATTTAAAACTTTAAAATTCATAAAAAATGTTATAGTTAATTGGTATAACTTAAAACATACATTTTACAATATAAATTTATTTCAATTTCATAAAAAAATTTGCCTAAGCAATTAAATTCCTAGCCTTTGTTTTAAATTTAACTTAAACCAGTGGTTTCAGATTAAATATTAAATGTGTAAATATCTAAGTATAAAAAACTATAGATATGGATATTTTATGGAAGGCAGCTACAAAATGTGTGTAAATCATATATGTTCAATTTATTATAATATACAGGATTAATTGTTAATACTAAAATATTTATCTGTCAAAAACATATGAGTATATAAATGAACAATTAATTAAACAAGATCTTACTGATAACTTACAATCAGTAGAATATATTTATTATTCCCACATGTACTTACTGCTTAATTATACACAACTGAAAAATTCATAACAGCTTTTATACCTTTTTTTTTTATAACAAATCAAAATAGTAAACATACATATATATCTTTATGTATTATATGTATCTACTTTGTTATAACTTATGTTAAATTTATTTATATATATATATATATATATATATATATAATTTACTGCGCATGCATTCATATGGATTGATCACGGAGCTCTGTTGGAACGCTTTTCGGATTGTCAATGATAATAAGATATGAAATGTTTTTTTTTATATTTCTGTGGTGTGTTGTTGTTATTGCTGTTAATAAAAACACAATGAGCGATATTGATGATTCGGATGACTATCTTGAATCTAATAGTTCATCTGACGACAGATTGAAATTAATTACTGTCCCTCAAATAAGGAACAAACATATTACTATGTACATTGTACATACCTTCCATTTTAAATGTTTTACATTTATAATTATTATATATTTTTTTTATTAAATAAATTAATATTTATTTTACTAAACATAAAATAGTTTATACGTCGTGAAAAAAAATAGGTAGTTGATAGATGTTACAATCGTTACATGAAAATTCAAACGCGAATGATTGATAACACAAATGATAAATATATTAATAGTTTCCCTGACTATTAGTCCCCGTCGGAATCAGCGGACTGTTTTGACTGTCCACAACCTATCCTAAAACTGGTCTAATGAAGTGTTGGAACAACCGCCTGATAGTTTGAGTTTGCGTTTAGGGTGTGTTGGAACGCAAAAATTATACTGTGCATGCTCCCATCAGTTCTATGATAGTTTGACCGCTTGTTGGAACAAACCTAATAAGTAATTTGAGAGGAAGGGGTAAGGGCATTAAATGAAATCAGCTATTCTTGTAAGTCGGTCGTTTGTCATATAATTTAAGTTATGAAGTATATTTTAAGTACCTAGAAATTTTTGAAGAATAATTTAAAGAACAAATAAATATAAAAATTTGATTTCAAATTAAACATTATGAAGCAAAACTAAGAACAAAAGAGATAGTTTCAGTGGCGTGGCGAATATAGGTTCAAAATGGGCAATTTCCTGTTGCAAATTTTGAGGGGGTACCCCCTCAGGGTGTCTCAGCACCCATATGTTAGTGAAGCAACTTCCATTTATAGTGTATACTTTATTTTCAATAATGCTAGATAATACGGGATGCTTTGAGCAAACTATAAATCACAGAGTTAAGTAATAATTTTCAGGTTTCTTTATTTTTATTTAGTATTCAGTAAAAAATAAAAATTTGTAAAACATTTGGGTATTCTAAAACTTCTTGAATAATATTTAAAAATATAAATATTTGTATAATTTGATACTTAATTTTTATTTTCCAATTTAGTTATTTTCTAAGAAAAGTCTTATGTATTATAATGTTATACATTAAATAAACAATTATAAAAATATGGTTTTTGTATCTGCCATGTATTTCAATTATTTTAAAAATTAAAAAAATTTTAGATGTAATTATAGAGAAGTTAATCAATAAACATATAAATTTAATATATTTCACTTTATTAAAATGTATGTACTGAGTGTCAAGATAAAACAAAAAAAAAAAAAACTTATAACCAACCTAAAATCATATCCTTATGCAGTTATAAAACTTTGTAAGTATTTAATATAAATGTAAAATAAAACTAATAATAACTTTTATATTTGAGTAATTTTTTAACTAACTAACTTGCTTTGATACATTTAATATCTCTTAAATTATGTAAATCTGGAAAAACCGTTTTAGGGTTGGGGGGAGGTGTCTAAAGTTATGTATTTGCCCATGGTTAATATATCACTCGCCACGCCACTGGATATTTTATTAGGTATAACACTGATTCCCAAACAATTTTTTTTGTTTAATCAATATATATATATATATGAACTTGTAAAACAAAAAAAAGGGAAGCACTTTTTTGACAAAAGAATATTTTTATTGAATTAAAATAACAAGATTCTTTTATTTTAATTGGAAAAAATCGCTATTTTATTTGCAAATAATATTTTTGTTTGAATTTTTTTAACCACTTAAAAAAAAAAAAATTGGAAAGACAGGGATTCGATAGTCACACCGTAATATGATAAAAAAATTCCGGGAATAAAATTATTTTTTAAAAGAAAATCATACTTCGCAATATGTGATATTCTTAGCACATAGGGCAAAATAATGGAGATTAGTTTATTAAACTTTAAAGACACAATGCATTATTTCTTTAATTAAATGATTTTGAGAAAAGGTTTAGTTTAAAAATATGCCATTTACCATTGATAACAGAATATAATCTATACTATAATCAATGCCATTTACCAATATATTCTTCTCTTCTTAGGGTCAACAACCCGAGGATTGGTTTGCACCTAGAGGCTAGAAGAAGGTGTTACTTGGGAAAGGTTTACTGTGCAGTGGTTTTCCGTTGCCCAACCAATATTTAAACTAATATATTATATACCAATAATAATATATATTATACCATTGATTATAGAATATTCTATAATCAATGATTATACCAATATATCATTTTTAATCCGATATTCAAAACATGTACTATCTGTGTAGTGTATGCATATTTGCAATATTGTATTTTGTTATGTTGGTATTATTATTTATTGTAAGTAAGTATACGCACTCACACTGTGTCATGTGATTTTGTTAGCACCGAGTGGTTATGTTTTTTTTATAAAAATAAAGACGTTTAATTAAAAATGTAATTAATGTATTCAGTATTGTTCTTATTTATTACCATCCATGATCTGCGTCTGCGTCCAATAGTTGAACATAACAATCTGTATCTTAAGTTTCATAATGATAAGATAGAACATTTTTTTTAACATTTAAATTTAAAAATAGTCCATTCCGTAAAAATCGTATTTTAATATACGCTTAAACATTATAAAAGGAAAACTTAAAAAAAGGTATTTTCAAAGTTCGATTTTTAACAATTAGCTCTCAATTTGTTTTCGAACTTTCGTAAAATATGTAGCAATATTCCATTAATGTATAGTAAAAGTTTCAAATGTTAAGCATACAGTGCCGCAACTAAGGTTTTTAGGGCCGGGGTGCAATAACAAATAATAGGGCCCCTTACTTTCCAAAATTTTCCAAAATATTTCATGAAAAATATATGTATATATTATGTAAACGTTAAGTATCCATCACCATTACAATTTCCTAAGTGGAAAAAAACTATAAAAATTCTAACTAAAAAAATACAAATTTACATAAAAATGGTTGATACCTACGTTTAAATTTATAATAAAAAAAATTAAATATTTATGTTTTTCATATGTTTACATATTATTCATATATTTACCTATATACACCATTGAACAAAATAGTAGATACATTTAAATTTATAAAAATAATTACATATTTATAATATAAAAATTACTTTAAACAATTTTTTTTTCTGCTTTTTTGATTAGCAAAGTCTAGAATTAATTTTTCTAAATCAAGTTCTTCAGTGCGAGCTCTTTCTAAATTTAAGATACTTATATTTGTTAGTTGATCTTGAGATATCGATTTTCTTAAATAGTTTTTAATTAGTTTAAGTTTAGAAAATGATCGTTCGGCCGATGCAACAGTCACTGGTATAAACTTAAAAATATAATACAAGATGTAACAACTTCACTATACAAAGATGATAGGTCGTTTTCTATCAAATATAAACATAATTCTTTAATTGTTTTCATATCAGTATTTTTTATAAATTCCTTTAAAGATAGAACTTGTCTAGTTAAATCGAAAGTTACGTCAGTTTTGTAAAACTGAATAAAATCATAGCACGATTTTACTATTTCTGCTTCATTTAATTTTAAAATATTTGGTGGCAATAAAAAATTGAAAGTATTTGATACTATTTTAAGTCCTTTAAAACGATCTTCGAGTTGAAATAAAGCAGTATCAACTAATGGTAAAAATACTGAAATATAAAATTTTTCCTCTGTAACATCCAATCTCCTGTCACCATCAACTTCACCAAATAGTTTTTTGGAATAAATTTTTCGCTTATTTTCATTCTGAAATTGTATTACCCATTTCAGACATATTTTTTTTGCTGATTCTACCAGTTTTTGATAATTATGTCTCATGTTTTTAATTGAATTAATACCAATTTGCAAAAACTCACTGGCTTGATGGATACTGGTTTGTAAGCACTGTAACATCTTGGATACTACAGATAATGGTTTCAAAACATTTTCCCAAATAATTATAAACAAAACAAACTGAAAAGATTGCATTTTTTTTAAAAGGGATTTTGCTCTATTTAATTCATCACTTTTATTGCTGGTTAGTGAAATATTTGTCAAAGATTTCAACACATTAATAAAATTTTCTTTTAATGCATATACAGATGAATGTCTAGCTTCCCATCTTGTATTAGACACTTTTGTTAAAACTTTTTTTTGTATTTGATTTGCTATATCATTACCAAATGCTATATCGATGCCCATCTCGGCGCACTTTGACTGAAAAACAAATAAATATTTTGTACTATATCGAAAAATGTAGAAATTTTTAATGAACTTTTGGCAACATCAGCAATTACAAGATTTAAGTTATGAGCCGTACAATGTACATATAAGGAACTAGGGACTACATCAGAAAGCCTTTTTTGTACCCCTGATTTAGCACCACTCATAACTGAGGCTTTGTCGTAGCCTTGTCCTCTACATTTTGTAACATCTAAATTATGTTTTTTCAAAATATTAAGTATTAAGTTAAAATGACCTTCTGCGCTATAATTCATCAATGCATAAAATCCTAAGAACGATTCCTTTATTTGCACATTATGTTCATTGTAATCCACGACAATATACCTCAGTATCACAGAGACCTGGTCTTTTTTGGTAATATCTTGTGTTGAATCTACTATGACTGAGAAACACTGTGCCTTTTTTATTTCTTCACATATATTTTTTCTTAACTCAGCAGCCATATATTTTATTCATAGACACATATTATTATCTATATTAGTTTCTAATTTTCTATGTAATAATTTTCAGTATTATTCAATTAAATAGGGCCCCTTTGGGGCCCTCTAAGTCCTCTACTGGGAGTGCAATGCACCCCCTGCACCCCCGGTAGTTGCGGCACTGTAAGCATATCATTACATCGTGAGTTATGATTTAATAACTATAGAATCAATTTAGTGAAAATGTCATTAATGGAAAATTTTACCGTTTTTCCTCATGTGTGGAAAAACTATTGAGACGAGAAAAAAATTATCCCTCAAAGTATCATCTACGATTATTACCGATAGAGTTGTTGAATGAAACTTCTGAATAAATTTAAGTGTGCCAAAAAGTAAAAAATGTCAAAAAAAAAAAAAAATAATAAAGAAATAAACTAGTATACTAGAACCCCTCAATTTGAATATAAGTGAGATTGATTGGGATTTACAACATTTTTTAATTAAATTACTTCCGGCATTTAAAAAAAGGTTTTAAATATTTGTCTTCCACAGGGGCGTGCCTAGGGGGGGGGGTTTGGGTGTTCCTACCTAAACCCCCCACGCCGGGTAAATGGGTCTATTTAATCTTGAAGAAATGATAACTAAATAATTTCTTTAATTTAAACAAATACGTATACGACTATGAAAAAAGTTTTAATGTAGTAAATGCCGTTATACATTTTACCGTTTATAGTCTAAGTATTGGTACATTTTTTGTAACCAAACTCATATAAAATTTTTTTAAAGATTAATCTATCTAAAGATTCAAAAATATTTTTTCATCTACATTCCAACTACCTAGTTACATATCTGTCGGAATATCAGATCAATTAATTATATTTTACAAAAATTTACGTAGAAATTTGATGTATTAAGAAATAACAGTAGATCAATCGAACTTTAATTAAATGCTTTAAACAAAAATCCAAGCTAAAGATTTTTTTAATTTTTATAATATTGTAAGAAAAGTACATGGATAAGATCAAATTTTACTTTCAGATTTTAATATTAATAATTATGTATTTTAAAATTTTATCTGATAAAAACGTTTAATAACAAATTTTTCCCAGTTCTATAAATGTACAGTGTTTGGAATGTTCACTTAAAAACTGAACGAGTTCACGTTTACGTTCAATGCGTAAAAAAGGAATTCATTCACGTTCACGTACATTTTATTTTAAATGAACACTTTCATGTTCATGTTCTTCGAAAAAATGAACGCGTTCATTTGGCCGTCCACTTAAACTTTTTTATTTTATATTTATGAATTATCTACCTGAATTCTGTATAAATGTGACCTTTACGAAATTAATTTTTAGTGGTAAAATTCAGTACATATTAGGCACACAACCTAAGGAGGAGAACAAGTCCCCTTTAAAAAGTTATCCTCCAGTTTTTAAGTTTTAAAAAAAAATTTCCACCAGAATACATAATTTAATGTATAATGCAATGAAGCCCTTAACAAACGCTATATAGTACATACCCATAGATAATACATAATATACATAATACATAATTATGTATTATCTATGTACATACCTTCCTTTAAATGCAAATAATGCATTTTTTTCCTTGTCACACACACACACACACTCACACACACACACACACACACACACACACACACACACACACACACACACACACACACACACACACTCACACACACACACACACATTGACACATAAAATAAGATTTCAAATTATGAATTTCTCTGATAATTATTATTTATACATATTTTTATAAGTTGGTTTATAAATTTGAACGCGCCAAAAATAGTTCAAATTGATTAAAAATATAAACGTCGTTCATGTTCACATTCAATTTGAAAAAAAAAAGCCGATAAGATAATGGTGGTGGAAGTTCGTCCTTCGTCGCTTCGCTCCTCGGACAAGATAATGGTGAGGAGTGTATAGCACTTTCTATCATGGGATCACCTGGTTTACGATAGTTTAGTTGTATGGTACTTTACATTTGAATGCAATGATAAATGTAAGTTGTAAGTTAAGTACAGGATACAGTAGTTGGGTGGGATACACGAGATGCATTGCTAGATTAGGCATTATTGGATAGATTTTGGAATTATTTTATATTATAAAAAAAAAAACGATTCTGAACGAAGATGAAGATGTCAGCCTTAAATTGTAATATATATTTTATTTTAATATCCTAGATTGGGTTAAATTTACATTTGTCTATTCATGTGACTTCTGCTCGTGAGTATTGGACAAACCAGGATGTGCATAGATAGGGCGTAGGTAAATACCATATTATTTGCCTAAATGCACTATCGTGACGGTACCACCCGACCCCGCCGTCCATATATGCTGAATGCTCCGTGGCTACGTCTATTTAAATATTAATAATTAATAATAATATATAAAATCCGCATGTTTATGGAACTGATACACACATTAAAATAACTGGAAATTGGAAGTTAGTAACGTTCTATTCAACCATGTAAAGGTACGTTATACACCTTGTGTTTACAATCTACCAATATTTTGTATAGAACAGCTGTCAGCTACTGATTATATTATAATAAACTTAATCTATTTAATTATCTTTATCAGCTGTGATATTACATAATATTTTCATTTCTTATCTTTGAATACAAAAATTTTTATACATTTTCAACTACAAAA
The DNA here is from genome assembly GCA_027580255.1 of Therioaphis trifolii. NCBI lineage: Eukaryota > Metazoa > Arthropoda > Insecta > Hemiptera > Aphididae > Therioaphis > Therioaphis trifolii. The sequence goes on along the minus strand of CM050406.1, from coordinate 43,847,753 downwards.
TAATTTGCAAATATTCGTGATTTTGACAAATTTTGTCGATTTTTGAACTTCAACTGCTTATAAAAAAAAATTGTGCCTATGTATTTGAATAATTTTTGAATCACTCTTAGATCAACTTATTCAAAACCTTCTATTAAATTTTCAAGCGATTTGGTAGGGCCAAAAATTGTTATCGACTTTTATAAAAAAAAATCTAAGAAAAATCGAATTATTCAAATGCCTATAAATAGCTAAAAAATAAACGAAATATTTTGAAAATACAACTATGTAAAGAAAATGCCTATTTAAACATTTTGTAAAAGTTTTAAGTTTCTACGACCTATACTTTTTGAATAAGAACAAATATCAAAAATCAATGATGCCTAAATTGTTATTTTACGCGATTATGTGAAAAAATTGTAATTTCAAACACTCATAAAAATTTTTGATTTTATTCCAGTGCAAATTTTTTTACAGATAATTGAAGGAAAACGTATGTCAAACTTTGTACCGAATTTACAATTCTTAGTTTTGAATACTTAAAATTTTATGAATTTTCAACTGCAAAATAACTTCAAATTTTCGCGATTTTCTACACATTTCGTAAAAATATGAACTTTTTATGCTTATAAAAAAAAAATTGTGCATTACGCTTTGAATTTTTTTTTTATACCGATAAGTTCGACATATTAGGTACCTTGTATTAAATTTTCAAGAATTTTTGTCCAGTCAAATTTTTTTTATCCACATTTCAGAAAAAAAAACTAAGAAAAGTCAAAAATTTAAATTGTCTATAAAAAGCTCAAAAAAAGTCGAAAGTGTTCAAAAATTTTACCACGTATAGATGATTTCAATATAAACATTTGGTGAAAATTTCAAGTATCTACAATTTTTGGTTTTTGAGTAACGGCTAAATAAAAAAATCGATTTCGTCGAAAACGGGTTTTGCACAAAAAGTACCGTTTTTTCCTCATTTTTTGTTTGTTTTTCCCGTGGCATTTGAAAACTTTTGTGAATTTTCACTTGTGACCTCTCTAAGGTACCTCCGATATTCGTTTTGCCACCGAAAACATACCCTGAAGTTCAAAATTGAAGCATTATTTCGAGTAGTTATGGTGTACACAGACACAAAATCAAAAAAAAAAAAAAAAAAAACACACATCATAGTAAAATCAATACATTCTTCACTTCGTTCAGAATCTAAAAGTGAGTAACGTTCACGTGTCGTCCACAAAATATGAACGACGTTCTTTCCAAACACTGTAAATGTAGGTAAACTTTTTTAGAACTTCAAGTTTTTAGCAATACATAGCAGTACATAGCGAGTGTCCTAGACTCTAGGCGTAACTTTTGGATAAAGTTTGACATTTGAAAAAGTATTTTCAGGAAAAATAAACATTACGTAAAATCAATAATTTATAAAATACCTACCACTAAGAATCTTAAACATCGATAAATAAACGAATCTACAGCGTTAAAAATAAAATTATGTTCATAATTAAATACGTACAACCAAAGTACCGAAAAGTACCGAGGGCATTTCATAAGGTATAGCCGTATAGGTTAGGTAAGGTACCTACTTAAAATAAAAAAATAGAGTGATCATCATAATTATTTTATTTTATAATTTATTGAATTAAAAATGTAAAACAATGCAAGAAAAACTGTACATTGATAATAATTTAAGAATAAATTATCAATATAAGAATTTTGAATTTAAAGATAATAGTTAAAATTAAAAATAGAAACTAAAATAAATTTTAGGAAAATTAGCTGATAGATACGTGTCAAGACCTTCGACCAATCAGAAACCGCCAAATCGGCGATTTTTTTTTATAACCCTGTCTTGTCTTATGAGTATTCACAGTTTATTGTTTACACATTCTGTGTTATGTTGTATTTAGTTCATAGAACATAATTTTTCCCTTTAGTTACATTTTTTCGTTACGCTACGGATTTAATAAATACTCCTCTAATAACTATATTTCTAACAAATTGATCTCGATACTCGTATTTAGTTTTTAAATATTTGTTAAATTATACCATTGATAATAGTATCAATATCAGACATGGTTGTTTGCATAGGACCCGGCAGATTTTTCCTATGGTCGTAGATTTGTGGTTTGTTGAATCAAAAGTTGTATAATTTAGGAAGATTTAGTTAACTTTTGAGGTGGGTAAGTAAAATTATATTATTTTAAATTTTTGCAGTAATTTTGTTTACATTATTTTAATCATTATATACCTATTATTGATTTCAGTTAGCTGATTTTTTATATTCTTCAAAATGGGCATCCCACTTTGGAAATGTGTCACAGCACTAACAACATTTTTAGTTGTGTGCTTACAAATTACAAATGTACATAGTTTAGCTGTAATGAGTGTTGATATTGGTTCAGAATGGATGAAAGTAGCTATAGTTTCAGTAAGTTTTTTTTATAGAGTATATCACAAATTTATTTTAACATAATGGAATATTTTTAGCCTGGTGTACCTATGGAAATCGCTCTTAACAAAGAATCTAAGAGAAAAACTCCAAGTGCTATAGCATTTCGCAATGGTGAACGCACATTTGGGGAAGATGCATTGACTGTTGGGGTTCGTTTCCCATCGAACTGTTACATATATTTTTTAGATTTACTTGGCAAGAAAATAGATAACCCTATTGTGGATCTCTATAAAAAACGTTTTCCTTATTACAATATTATTCCTCATCCGACAAGAAATACAGTGCTTTTTAAGCATAGTGATTCGTATGTCTAAATTATATATATATATATTTATACATATATGTGTATAATTTATATGCAGATGAATAAGTTTTTCCCTAATATTAATTTTTATATTTATAGGGATGAACAATTTTCACCCGAAGAACTAGTTGCTATGATGTTAGAAAAAGCAAGAGAGTTTGCACAAGATAGTGCTGGACAAGTGATAAATGAAGCAGTTATTTCTGTTCCTGGTTATTTTGGCCAAGCTGAACGATCTGCAATGTTAAAAGCCGCAGAAATTGCTGGAATTAAAGTATTACAGTTAATCAATAGCTATACTGCAGGTAAGTAATTATATTAGGTAGACAAATTTAATTCTTATCCTTATCTACTTTTGTAATTTCATACCAACTCACTGCAAGAAATTTCAAATAACATTAATTCATTACATTTATTAATTTTCATTACTATTATCATCTTACAACTAATAATTATTAATTTTTTTTCGTATGGCATGATTATCCAGGAGTGTAGACCCTAGGGTCTATAGTTCGGATGCCGGTTTGGTAGAATTTATATTGGGGCACTCATAGGTTTCTGCCATGCCCCGGAGTGGGGGATGGTAGTCTCTCTCCGAAGACAGTTGTTCCCTGTCCAAGTAGAGAGACTGCCCGAGGCCGGGTTCGAACCAGCGATGGTATGCGTCGTAACCGCCGCCTTAGTCCACTCGGCCACTCCGTCCCCCAATAATTATTAATTAATTAAACAAATGTATATTTAAAAATTAGTTATGATTAATAAGGTATAATATCAATTATTTTGTAGGTATATCAATATTGTAAAAAATATTCAGTTGGTATCAATTTAGAACATTTAATGTTGTAGTTTATGCATTTACTACTAATATTTATATTGCATTTTATGATAATAATTTGGTACTTTATTGTACATATCAACTTATTAAAACACTTATGAATGTATAAATTTCAAAATTATATTTTAAAGTATAATAAATTAAATAAATATTAAAAATAACAAAGCTTTTAAATATTATTTATGATATATATTTTAGATATTTTATTAAATACCTGTTATGTGGTAAATCAAGTTGATTATTAAAACCGAAAATTATCGAAATATTATTATACTTACTTACTTTTATTTAATCCGGATTATTGAAGTAAATCTCCGTTTGTTCTTTTTTTTGTTTAGTACTAATGACTGTTTATAATATTCTTATTAGCTGAGTTTTTTATGATAGTGACGATTAAAATGTTTAAATGCTGACTCAGTAGATGAGTTTTATTTTCTGTAATATTTTCAGTAGTAAAATATTTTTCATTAGTCAGGTACATACTGTAATACTTAAAAATACTGTCAATCAAAACTATAAATTAAAATTACAATCAATATACATTAAAATTGAATACCTATTAATTTTAATGATGTACAGAAATAATATCTTAGAAAACATGTGTATAATAATATTTTAAGATAATATACTAATATTTTACTTTCAAATGTAAGTTAGTATGTGGCACAACTTTTTTACATAATAAAACCATTAAAACATTTTATTTCAGCTGCCTTGAATTACGGAATATTCCGGACAAAGAGTTTTAATGAAACATCTCCCATGTACATGATGTTTTACGATATGGGTGCATATGGCACTCAAGCATCAATTGTTTCTTATCAGCTAGTAAAATCTAAGGATAAAATAGCTCCTGAACTTCAACCGCAACTTACTGTATTAGGAGTTGGGTTGGTATAAATTGAAATTTTAGCTTATTATTGAAGATATATAATTTAATGGTGTATTAATGTTTTACTAGTTATGAACGTAATTTGGGTGGCTTAGAAATACAATTGCGGTTAAGAGACTACTTGGCTGCAAAATTTAACAGTCTAAAATTAACATCTAATGATGTAACTAAAAATCCTAGATCAATGGCAAAATTATTCAAAGAAGCGGGGCGATTAAAGAATGTATTAAGTGCCAACACTGATCATTTTGCCCAAGTAATTATAATTAGTATAAATATTATATAATATTGTATGAAAATACTGATTAAAGCATATATTTCAGGTGGAAGGTTTAATTGATGAAAAAGATATGCGCATAAAAGTTACCCGAGAAGAATTAGAAGAATTATGTAAAGATTTATTTGATAAAGTAGTAATTCCTGCTCAAAGAGCTTTAGAATCATCTGGACTGACTATTGAACTTATTGAACAAGTATGGCTTAATTGCATTATCAATATAATTAATTTTGTCATTAATTTAATCTAACTTTAGGTAATGCTCGCTGGTGCTGGTACTAGAGTTCCTAGGGTACAAGACCGTTTAGTTAAAGATTTAAAAAGTGGTCAACCACTTGGGCGATCATTAAATACTGATGAAGCTGCTGCTTTAGGAGCTGCTTATAAAGCAGCAGATCTTAGTAATGGTTTTAAAGTAAAACCATTTATTACTAAGGATGCCACATTATTCCCTATACAGGTTAAATAATATTCATTTTACTTATAGTATTTCATATTCTATATTATATAGTTTATATTTAAAAAATTTAGGTCACATTTGATAAAGAAGTAATTGATGACAATAAACCTGCAAAACAAGTAAAACGTATTTTATTTGGTCATATGAATCCATATCCACAACGTAAAATAATAACATTTAATAAACATCAACAAGATTTTGATTTCACTGTGGGTTATGCAGAACTTAATCATTTAGATGAAAATGAAGTTAGATGTTTGGGTCCATTATCACTTAATAATATTAAATTAAATGGTGTGCAAAATGCTTATTCTAAATATCATGGTCAAGAAGGAGTCGATACTAAAGGAATTAAAGCTCACTTTTCTATGGATGATAGTGGATTATTAGTTTTGCAGAATGTAGAGTTATTAGTTGAAAAAACTGTTACTGGTGATGAAGAAGAAGAATCTACATTATCAAAAATTGGGAATACTATTAGCAATTTATTCAAAGGTAAAAGTGGTTATTATTAAATAATAAATAATATTCAAGTATTTAAATTCCTCGTATTTTAGGTCCTGATGAAGCATTAAAAGAAGAAAAACCTGTCCACGAAATTCCAGAAGAAGGTCCTATTCCTCAATCTACTAATAGTACAATAAATAGCACTGAAACATTAGATCAAACAAATAGTACAGAACAAGTCAAATTAAATGGCACTGTTCCAGTTTCTGATTCTAAGAAAAATTTGAAAGTTGTGACTATTAAAGAGACAATTGATGTTAAGCATGAATATTTGTTTGTACTTCCTGCTCAAGGAGATGATTTGCAGAAATCAATTGATAAGTAAGACACACATGGGCTATTAAATGGTTTATAATGTTTTTTTTAAAAATATATTTAATATGATGTTATTATTATCTAGAATTACTGAGCTCAAAAAAATAGATTTAGCTAAATCTCGTAAAGAAACTTCATTAAATAATTTGGAAACTGCCATTATTGAAACTCGTGAAAAATTAGATCAACCAGATTATGCTAGTTCTGCTACTGAAATCGAAACGCAATCGATTTTGGACAAATGTACAGAGGTGAATAATCATTGTCTTTATAAATAATATTCAGTGAATATGATTAATATTATGTAAGATGAATTTTGTTAATAGTACATAATAATCATTGGATTAATATTGTTTAGATATCAAATTGGTTAGAAGATGATGGGTTTGGAGCTGAAGCTGAAGTATTGGATTCAAAATTTGATGACTTAAGAAAAATAGTTATGCCTGTTTGGGAAAGAACTTTTGAACATTTAGAAAGACCAACTAGATTAGAAGCCCTGAATAGTGCAATCAACAGTAGTAATTCGTTTTTGGAAAAAATAAAAAATACAACATTAGATGATACTCCATACACACAAGTAGAAATAGATACTCTTGATAAATTGATTTCTGAAATTACAGTGAGCACATTATAATATTTATTTTTTATTTATTAATTTATTATCTTAAAAATAATTACTACAATATTTATGTGTAGACTTGGAGAGATAAACAAGTCGAAGAACAAGAAAAGCTTCCTAAGAATGTTGACCCTGTGTTAACAATACAAACAATTTCGTCAAAACATTCATCCATAGAACGCGAGGTATTTAATAAAAATAAACATTTTTATTTTTAAAATAAAATTATATGTATATATATTTTTGTATATACAAAGAACTGTTATAAGATTAATACTCGTGAAATAACAAGTTATCTATGTATATTAGTTGACTTTGTTGTACTTGATGATGATTTGTATAAATATGAAATTAACTTATAATACTTTATGATACTTTAGGCCAGTGACATAACCAGAATTTTTAAAAGAAGCATTAAAAAATTATTCATTTATTTTTATTCATATTTATCATATGTATTAAATGACTTATTATGTAATATTCAATAGGTGTCTGTAATTATACTTACACTTAAACATAATGACTAGGGAACGGATTTATATGTAATAAAAATACAGAAATATGTACATATATATGGAAGTATAAATTATAAAATATGTGCTATAAACATACAAATATGTGGGAAAAAATTTAATTAAAAAAAAAATAAAATACGATTATAATTATTAAATTATCAAAATGATTTGTTGCATTGAATTATCACAATTTATTTTAAATTATCGAATGTTAAATGTCGCCTATTAGATCTCAAAATCTTTTTAAAACGGCTAAATGATCGTTCCACATCAACCGATGTAATTGGAGAATATTTGAAACGCATAATATCAGAAGGCGATAATTCCAAATTTTTCAAAGGGTGTCTGCCACTCATTATGTCATTGATTGTTTTAAAATCAATAAAACCTGGATTTGTTTTTGTAACAGCATCAATTTTCTTTTTTTACAACATCTTCTGTTGGTCCGCTTACGAGTTTTAATTTTTCAATCGCTGATTAAACAATTTGCATATTATCATTTAAGGACATATTTTTTGTTTCTAGTTTTGTAATTGTGTGTGCAATAAAACTAAAATTCACTGATATGAAAATTAAATTATTTTTCAATGTTTCATTTTGCATAATATTTTGAGCTTTTCCAATAGCAATAGAAATTTCTGGATCTAATTTTGAAATGATTTCTTTTGTTTTCGAAAAGTGTTCAAAATAATATTGAGCAGCTACCAACCATGTGCTCCACCAAGTAATTATAGGCTCGGGTGGTAGAGAAAGATCAGGGTATAAATCTTTAAAATTGTGGTACGACTAGGAGGTTTCAAAAAATTGTTTTTTACATAAGCTATGAGTGAATCGATGATAGGGTATTCTGCACTGATTGTCTCTGTTACACGATGAAAACCTTGGGCTAAACATGATGTAAGATGTATTAGCTTTGGTTAAAAAATATTAAATGCTTTCCCTGCATTCGCCTTATAAGGAACTGCATCAATAACGAACAAAAGTACATTTTCGTGTTTTATTCCACTTGGCCAGAGTCAACTCATAATCAATAAAACAATGTTTGGTGGTTTGGTCGTCGAAAATCGATGAAAAAATCAAAAATTACTAAAATATGTACAACATATGTACTTATTTTCCAAATATGTAAAGATATGTAATTATACCAAAATATGTAAAATAAAACTAGCATCATTTAAATAGTAATGATTTAAATCATGAACATTTCTTATCAAATCTTAAATATCTTGTTTTAATAAAAATATGTATTTACATATAAATCCGTTCCTTAATAATGACTAGTATTCTGATTTCAATGCATTTACATCTTTTTTATTCGGAATATTTGACACTGTGCTTTCCAAACTTCAAATCTGTTTCAATTACAGTTTTCTATCAGTGTATTTTTTTCTGAGCAAAATTTTTTACGATTTCAGTGCTTTTGGACTGAAGGATATTTTATAATGTTTTTAGTATGTTTCCCACTATTGGTCCATTATTGTTTATCTAAATAGAATATATGTTTATTTAAATGTTTATATTTTTTTGCAAAACATCAAAATATGCTTTGAAATATTTCATAATTTTAAAATTATGAAAATTTCTTCTTTTTGTCAAAACTCTTTAAAAGTTAGTGCCACAGCTAGTCATCACCACTCATCAAGATTGTTTTCTCTTCCAACCATTTCTTTAGTCGAACAATTCTGAGCACGGCTTCTGTATGAAAATATACTGTTTCCATGTTTTACCATTTTTAAGTCTAATAAAATTGTTGGTAGGGTTTTGATGTCAAAGTTATTTAAAGTTTTTTGTTTGAAAAAAAGCCAATTTTTTTAACAAAATATTCAATATCTGTATCCAAATGTTCATAATAATTTGATTTTTCAATCATTTTTTATACACATTTAAATTTAAAAATTAATGTAAAAACAGTCTATTCTGTAAATATCATGTTACAATTTAATTAAACGCTTTTAAAGAAAAAATCTAGATTTACGATTTTTGAAATTTTTTAGTATTTTCAGTTAAATGTATGAGTCTGATCGTATTAAAATTTCAAAACTGTCGAATATTAAAAATTTATCTGAGATTAACTTTAAAAAAAAAAACATTTTCAAAGTTCTATTTTTATCCTGAAAATTGTCACATTTTTCTTTTAAAACTTTTGTTAAGCATTTAAAAATATGCCATTAATATATAGTGAAAGTTTCAAGTTTCTTGCAACATTACTTTGCGAGTCTTGATTAGAATCGATTTAGTGAAAGCGTCGTTAACAGCACATTCTACCGTTTTCACTCGGTTTTTTTGGCTGTTTTTCTTCATGCTCGAAAAAATTATAGAAAGGAGAGAAAATGATCTCTTAAATATAATAAACATCTAAATCTGATGTACAGAATTGCTAGATAAAACTTTTGGTCAAAGTTAAGTGTACCAAAAAGTGTCTTGAGAAAAAATGTTTAAAAATAAACATCATTGTAAAACTAATAATAATTGTTTCACTTATAATCTAAAAACGTTATGATAAAAAAATTGACTTTAATCCCAGTTTCATTAATATATTAATATCAAGTATAATTATCAATAGATAATAAATATACTAACTTATAAGTTTTTAAGCATCAACATCACTATCAACCATAAAATAAATTAGGACAAATGTATATTAATTTTGCCTCTATTTATAAAGTAATTAATATAATATAATTATTTTCAGTATGTACTCTTAATAAAATTTCATTCATCTGAGATATCTCCATTAATAGTATTACCTATAGATAATACATAATATGTTGAAAAAAAGAAAATGCTGCTAATGAAGAGGGAGATATGGTTTTTCCCTTTTATAGGCCACTGTTACAGGCTTCATTTTTATTTTTATGTATATTAATTATTTTGTGTGCTTTATATAATTTTTATACTGGGGAGACAGAGTGGCTGAGTAGAACTAGGCGTCACTGCTGATGCACACTGTCCTCAGTTCAAACATGGGTCACGGGTGGCTCTCTCTCTCTGGGCAGGCGACTGTCTTGAGAGAGTGGCCGCCATCTCCCCTGTGCAGAAGGCAATGGGAAAAACCGCTGCACAGTAACCCTTCCTTCCCTAGTTACAATTTCCCTTAGTTGCTAACCAACCCTCGGGTTGTTAAAAAAAATAAAATATATGTATGTATATATGTATATATGTATATCTTAATATATATAAATCTCGTGTCACAATGTTTGTCCTCAATGGACTCCTAAACCACTTAACCGATTTTAATGAAATTTTTTACACTGCGTGAAATTTGGTCCAACTTAAAAGATAGGATAGTTTTTATTTCAAATTTTAAAATTAAATGGAAATAATAAATCTGATCAATTTTTATTTTGTACCTATTGATTTCTGCTTAATATCAAGTGTAAGAACATTTTAATTAATTGTGTTCAACGTACTTCCCCTTCAAATCTCAATCCAGTGAATTTGTATACCAACATCAACATTTTCGTCTTTGTTAGTAAATAATTTCATTGTACTAAAGGGTTATAGTAGTAGAAAGTCAAATAAGGAGATCACCATATTTTTTTACAAATACCATCTGTGTGAAAAAGCACAGTGGACTCCGTGACTGATGTTCTCTTATTGTTCCTCTTAGATTGTTTACTATAATGTAATATAACAAAAACTTTAGTCACAGCAACGCGTGGCCGGGTCAGCTAGTATGTATATAAATTTTAATTTAATGATGTAATATATATGTATTAAATTATTTTTATTCATGAATTTTCCTTGTATATTGTTTATATTAGCTAGTTTTTAATTGATGTATATATGTATTTATAAATTGTGCTCAGAATTATTTAAATGTTTTCAGATGAGATATTTGATGAGTAAATTTACATCATGGAAACCCAAAAAGAAAGAAGAACCTAAAGTTAAAGGTAAGTGTTTGGTGTTTTAAACATTTCTTCTAAACTTAATAATAACTGTATGTATTTAATTTGAGTGTGTCAGTTTTTGTGATTTAACCTACTAAAAATAATCAAAACTAATAAATTGTTATTTACGAAGCATCGGCATCACAGACTGATAATGAAAAGGCTAAAACCCCTGAAGAACCAGAGAGTGATACCATTGTTCAAGCGAATTCACAGGACGATGAAGTAAAAAAGCCTATTGATGATGATGCTAGTTATACCATGGAAGATATTGTTGATTCAGAAAATAAATTTAAAACAGGAGAATCTAAACCTATTGAACCGACCAAACCTGGTGAGAACCCCAAGAAAAATTAATTGATGGTGATGGAGCACAGATATTTTGAAATGTATCATAGATGCTTATTTTTTGCACAATGCTTGTTCTTTTTATTTCTTTTCGGGCAAACGACTGCTTGGACCATTCTTTCAAACATCCCTCTCTCCTACCATCTCTGTCGGATGCTCGTTCCTTCCATTCTGATCCTCCACCTAAGGTGTTTACATCTTTTTTAACCAGATCTTCCCATCTCATGCGAGGTCTTCCCAACAGCCTCTTCCCTACTTGATCCTTTTCTAATATTTTCGTAGCAAGGGATTTGGACTACGCCAAGCATGCCCAGCCCACTTTAATCTTTTACGTCTTTTTATCTCCATTATATTCGGCTTCTGGAAGAGTATTTCAAGCTCATTATTCCTTCTTATTCTCCACAACAATGCTTGTTGAGTTCTGAAATATGTATTTTTACAGAAAATATATCCACATTGCCTTGTAATTTAAAAGAGGAAATTTCATCGAGGATATCATCAGCATTAGTCATTTGTTTTGTACAAATTACATTTTGCTTGATTTAAATAATGAAACACTAGTTTCAAAGAGTACACGTATGTTTTGCTCTACTTAATCTTATGCTGGAACATATTCTACAATTCTTTTATCTGATTAAATACAACTACATTGTTGTGGTCCGTCAACATATTACATCTCATTGATTAAAAATGTATTAATGCTCAATGTAGTCATACCTAATAAAATTAGGTTATTTTTTATGAATACAACAAAGTGAAATAATTGTATAACTTCTTAGTCAGACCTAAATTTTGAATGCTTGATAAAATAAATTGAAGTTAATTTACTGAAGTGCTCTTGAATTTTTAAATTCTAAGCAAAATTAAGGACGTATAAGCTATTTTCATAGTAAACTATTAAATATCAAAATGAAGTTAAATTCTACTAATTGACTAATTCATCAATATCTAAATAGAAATTCTTGTATATTTATTTTATCATTGCATGCAAAAACCTGCACATTTTTATGGGTTTTTTTATTATCATCAATGTGATTGAGCTTGTGTAATGTCCTTCCCTGAATGAGCAAAGCAATTGAGGGTAGTTGGCTGAATTAGATCACCAGTCTTAGCTTTTATTTGCATAGTCTTTGTCAAGAATAAAGTGATTTATAACTAAGATAATTAATGGCCATAATCAAAACTGCGATTTTTGATCATTGCATTTTACCACGCATTTTTACTTAGAGTGTAATTTTTGATTTTAACCTATTTTCTTGTTACAAGTATTAATACTCCATACATTTGAAAATATAGTTTTGTGCTGATTGAATACCATTAAAATTTAAAGAACTTGAATAATAAAGGAGTATATTAGTAACATAATATTGACATTAAATTTGATATGATGGAAACGATTATTGTAACGCAGCACTTAATTTATATTGTATTTGAAGTCATTCCTTCAGCTAAGAAAGCATAATTAGCAAAATTCTTTTCTGATTAATTAATATTATATTTCAATGATTAAATTATTTAAATAAAATAATGGTTGAAATTATTTATTCTTTTGGCAAATAATAGTGGTACAAGTGCTACATGTTATTTTATGAGAAAAATTAGTATGGAAATATACTTCCTAAAATTGTAATCTGATAAAAAAATCAGACATCATATTTAGATTTTAAGTTAACTTTTATAATGTTTGCATTTTTTTAAACTTAATACAAATTACTGGTTTAATTTTTATATTTAATTTAAACTTGTCTACTTGTCTATAATCAGTAAAATTAAAAAAAAAAAAAAAAAAACTTTAATACATACAAGTTAATTTGACTTTAATTTCATGTTTTTATTTCTGTTACTTTTTTCTTTTTTTTTATATTGAAACTTTGTGTGTACAATTAGTCTTGATAGTTTCTAAATTACTTAAATAACCAAAATAAATTAAAATTGTATTACATTTTCAAAACCTAAACAGTGCTATTAGTTGTATGTGTATTTGTGTGCAAATGTAATACTTATATTTATTTGTATGAACTGTTGTGTATGCTTGCTAGTTAATTCCAACTTTATCTGGGAAAAAAAATCACCAATTGGCAATCACATTAAATTATATATATATATATATATATATATATATATATATATATATATATATATATATATATATATATATATATATATATGTATATGTATATGTATATAAGCTTAACCTAACCTATTCATATTATTAAGAAAGCCTGGATGCTATCAAGTCAAAAATATATTTTTATCACTCCGCTTAAAATAATTATTTAACACTTAGGTATACTCATTTCTTTTTCATTCTAAGTAAAAGAAAAATTATTTTATATTACTCTTACAATTATTCATTGTAATTAGGTCTGTATGCCTGTTTTTGGGTAAAGCGAACATTTAAATTTCATATAGGTTATTCAGGGAAATCATGTTTGATATTTCTCATACTTTTCAGTTTATACTAACACTTTTAACTATACATTAACGTATGATTTACATGAGGGCTTTATATAATTTATTGGTAAAAAATATGAACAGAATATTCTCAAATTATTTCTACAATAAAATAGATATTTTTTATTTATAAAAAGTGGGTATACATTGTATACCCTCAATACACTACTGCGTTTAAATGTATTATTATATAAGTAATGTATTATTTGTTTGAGTTCCTTTCAAATAATTATTTCATTTTGTAACTGTATCCCTAGATTAAAATAATTAATTATAATATACTTAGCACTATTATTTTTTCAAAAGCTTTATTGTGATTGATATCCTTCTAGTAAAATTTTGTATTTATGTGTCACAAATTATGATTTTCAATTTCTGTTTCAGATGAAAAAGAAGATAATAAGCACTCAGAGTTATAAAAAAGTGATGCTTTGTCTAAATTATCAATGTGAACACATGCTATTATGCATTCCAAGAACCAGTCATTGAAGACTATGTTTTTCTGTACATTTTTTAATTTATTTATTCTGGATAATTGCATTTTGTTGTATTTTTAATTACATCGTTGGAAGTATATTTGGTCATAAATAATGATTTTGAAAACTAAGTGTTTGTTACAACTGGATAAAATAAAGTAAAAATTATCATTAAATAGTTGTTTTTAAATCATGAGCGTACATCAAAATCAACAAAGTATAAAACAACAGTAAACTGTATACATACTGAAACAACTTAAATCTAATAAATAATAATAATAACACTCTATTGTTAAAAATAAAAAATAAACTATTCATTTACATATAATTTTAGTTTTATTATTATTATTTTTTTTTTTTTGAAGAGGACGTCGATTCATTAAAAACAGAGTAATAAGTTTAAATTTCAAATATTTTATTATTAATTTATCAAATTTTGTATTCATATATTAATAATTCTAACTAACAATTTTTTACTATTTATTATTACTTATTTAGAAGTCTATTGTAATTATTATTCATTCAAGCATATTTTTATCTTTATGTATAATACTGAAAACAAGTTATTTTGGGCTCTCATCACACTCCAATTTCAATGATATTTAGAATTTATCTATAAAATAATAGTTTACATAGTATAAACTAATTTGAATTAAATATTTATTTATTATTATTTTTTTTTTTAATATTTTTAATCAAATCATATTAGTTAAATATTATTCTTTAACTTAAACTTTAATTGTATTCAGTTGCATAATACAATTTATACATGCCCCTTAATAATATTCTGAAATAGCAAAGCCATTAGAATCCACCCTGTTTGTATATTAATAATTATATTTATTACTATTTATATCTAATAAAAATGATGTAAAGAGTAGTAACAATTTTAAATGTATACCTAATTTAAAAAAATATTTATAGTGCTTTGTGTGATATATTACGTTGTTTATATGTTCATAACATATAAATGTTACTTAAATTCTTTCCACCAGAAGTTTTTTGTTATTTGTTTGTTTGAGATTTTTATACTTCTGCTGTAGACATAACCTAGGGTCACCCTTAGAGTCACGAAATTTCAATAGTCGTAAAATTACATAAAATGCATGATCGTATTTATATAAATATGAATATAATTTTATTTAATTAAATAAATTCACTCTGAGAATGATTTTGTAAGAGAGAGGGACTGTGAATAAAAATAGGTTAAACATCACTGTACTACTGCAATAAAACATTTGACGTGCTAATTTAAGTAAATTTTTTGTTTATTATAAATCCTATTTTTATCTTAAAAAACAAATTATAATTTTCAAGTAACAATTTAAATATCAAACAATATGAATATAAAAATATATAATACATTTTTTATCTAATAAACATTTTCAATAACATTAATTACAAAAAGAAATATTAGCACTAAAGCATTAATTCAAGTAAAAGCACAACCTGATTTCATGAAAATTAAAAAAAAAAAAAATTATAATTACTAATTAGTAATTAATAATAATAATAATAATAATAATAATAATAAATAGTTAATATTCCTAATAGAATGTTTAAAAGTCTTATAGAAGATGGTAACACCCGAAAAAATCGTTAGTTTTATTAAAAAAAAAAAAAGAAAAATATTAACTAGATTTACCTATTAATAAACCCTGACTATGAAAATAAAAATGTACATTCTTTTATGATATATTAATGTCAAACTGAAGACAATTGTGAACACGTATGTAACACCACATGATATTACAATGTGAATTAAATTCTCTTTTAATTACAAAAAAAAATACATATATATATATATATATATATATATATATAAATAAAGTGCAAAATGACATGGTGTTAGTGATTAAATTAATTAACTTACAGAAAAAATGAATATGTGAGGCCTTAATAAAATTAAGATTCCATATTTAACAAGTTAAGCAAAAGGCACTTATTTAAATATATTGAAATTTTTTATCCTAAAAAACAATTTGATATAGACAGTCATTAGTGGTAAATAACAATTTTTCCACTAATTAAAATATGATACATCAAAACAATGTATATAAATTGATTGAATTTAAATAAGTGCCTATAAATTTAAGGAATTGCACATATATGGATGACTAAAAAAAATACCAGGTACATATTGATTTACTTTCTTCTATCCAATATAGTCATAATGTGTTTTTGTTTTTAACTAATTTCACTTGGCTTCCAGTACCAACTGATGACGCATCCTCTAATGAATCTAGATCTAAAGCTGACTCGATCATTGTCGTGTCTTGAAGTAGTTGTAGCCGACTAGCACTTAATGGAGGAGCGCAAGATACCGTTTTTGATCCATCATCTAAATCTAAATCTGGATCTAACCGCCCAGATTCAATAGTTTCATAGATTCCAGTATCATTGAAAGTGTTGGCCAATGAAGTTACACTTTTATTGAATTTTATACCTGCATAATGCAACAAAACATTATTTGAAAATTAAAAAACATATGTTTTTCATTAAAATTAAACCTTTATCACTTATTCACTTACCCACCAATATAAATCCTAATCAACTTACATGGTAACGAATAGCATTTAAAAAGAAACAAAACATATGTTAACAATATTAATATTTAATTCAAATTCTTTTAATCATTATTTAATAAAAAAAAGATGAGCATTACTTTAGTCATTGTTAGTCATAATATTATTTGTATAATGCATTTGAGTTGTTTGATTACCCCCATGCTCACGGCAATGACTATAATAAAGTTTTTGATTGTTTCTACAGCGGTAACTAGGTATACGGGAAACAGATGAGTAATACATTGCAGCGCGGTCCCTACGTAAAGGCAAACTTGCATAAAAATAATTTGGATTGGTGGGTACTAAAAAATAGTCAGTTGGACAATGATGATGTGATGTTATTAAGATTGATGAATGAGAAGTTGGTGGCTTTTGATACAAACCATTTATAACATGACTTTGATGAACATGACTATTATGCGAATGATGGATACTTGGCATTGATGTTGTGAATGTATGTTGATTATGGTCAAGACTATCTGGTTGTAACATACTCGACGAACCATATTGATGTAACTGAATATTATCATCATTATTGGTTTTGCCATTCTATAAATTTTAGTAATGAATTAAATGCTATTACACAATCTATACAAATATATCACTACACATTACTTGGTTAACAGGTGGTACATCAGAAGCCTCGAATCCCTTGTTAGATATCACTGTATCTCTACTCTGACTTTTGTTCATAGATTTAGATTCAGTCAATGATGAAACAACACCACGTCTATCTACAATGTGTATTAGTAAATTAAAATGATACAAAAAAATATACTAATATTTGCTAATACCTAAAAGACTTGGAGGACGAGGAGAACATAACACATAACAATAATTGGCACAAATGTTTCCTCGACTATATGGATTGGAATTAGGCCGCCCAGTTCGACTGGCAAAAGATCCTTTAATCTAGTTATAATATATTACAAGTTTATAATACAACAATTAACAATCTAACTTGAAGTACATTTAGTTTATAATCATAAAAGCATACATATTTTGAAATTTTGTATCTTCTAAGTGAAGATACAGAGTTTCTATACCAATCAAAGACTTAAGTTCTTTATCTACTTTCTGTGGTTACCAAGGTAATTAAACGCGAATGTTTTTAATCTGTTATGTTCAAAAAAGTTTACAGCTCATTTTTTCACAGTAATTGTCACTAGAAACTTCTATCTATACTTAGAAAGTTACTTTTTCCTCAGGTTCAAATTCTTCTTTGGAATTTCATATTCCACCAAGATATTGCTTCCCTCAGAGACACTAGTTCTGTTTGCTGGTGCTTGTACAAAACCAACCAAAAAGAGGGATGGATTCAACTAGTACTTAGGACCTTTTTATATGCACTTCTGTTTCTTAAGATTACCAAATATAACATGTTTTTTTTTCTAAGATTTTGCAAAATTAAGTGTAAAAATCTGTTACCATATCTTTAAAATTTTAATGATCTAGAAACACAAGAACAATTAGTTTCCTACGCATATCCAGATACAAGTTGTCAGAGACTGTTTTCCTATTTAATATCCAAAAAAACAAAATGTACAAAAAACATTTTTTATTAGAAATAAAATAACATGCATCTATAGTAACCTCAATAACCACAGAAAAAAGAGTATTGAAGATTTTGATAGATGCAAGGAACTGTAAATGTCCCTGTTTTTTAAACTACTGACATTATTTTGAGTTATATATGTACTAACATCTTCATTTGTTGTTTGATTGGATGCAGCAAGAAATGTATGGAATCCAGCTAGTCCAATTACGCTCCAACAGCTAAAGAAAGTAATAATCACAACTATTACACTAGTTGGGGATTGAGAAATAGCTTCAATCATAAGTTTGTTTTCTGCTACTAAACAATAAAATAAACAACAGATTTGAAAAGAATTTTTAAAATTAAGTAAAAATAAATAATATAATTCCTTACAATAAAATAAATGTAATACCGCTCCAATGAACACAACGATGATAAGTAATGATAAACAAACAATAAACATATAGAAAAACCTGTAGTTCCGACGACCAACACAATTTCCTACCCATGGACAGTGATGATCAAAGTTTTCTAAAATCAAAAACATACATAATGAGGAAAGATATTACAATATTCTAATATAAGAATAAATAACACAACTGACTTTTTGAAGCATAACTTTTTAACAATAATTTAAACTTAGAAAAATGTAAGTAGATTCAATGACTATTATTTATTCACTATATAAAAATATATTCTGTTTTATGAACTTACCAACACAATTGTTGCATAAACTGCAATGGGAAGCTCTAGGAGGTCTAAAAATTTTGCATGTTACACAATACTTCAATTTGATTGAATGACCTTTGATAATTACTTCTTTAGTCCTTGGCGGTGGTCTAATAGTAGGAGTCCCTCCATTGTTCGGTATACTTATGTCTGAAATTTAATATTTTCAATGTTAAACAAATAAAAAATGTATTCAAACAAAAATAAATAAATTACATTAAGAAATTATAAAATTGAAAATGCCTACAGTGAAAACACACCAACACATATATAAACAAGGAAAATTATATTTTCATAAATTATTGCTACTTGAGTAAATGTTTGTTTTTGTCAGTGACTATACCACTAAAGAGGGAAGGAGACAATTCCTTAAATATGCCATTTAGTTTTTAAAATTTCTCAACTATAAGATGTATATGCATTAATATTTAATAAATGCAATATTTTTAAATTGAATTAGAGTATCAAAAACGTTACGTCTGCTAATGATAATTACCTTAATAAAATATTATGTAACATTTACTAATAATATTTTACAAAAAATTATAATATATGTTATCGTACTTACAGACTTGTTTTTCAATATACGCTGCTTCATCTGCAGTGGCCCTAGGAATGATACCAGGATCAGTGAAACTGGTTTTAAATAAAGAGCCAATAACAAAAAGGAATAATATTCCTGATATTATTGGAATTACAGGAGTTACGTTTTTGCTAAGGTATGGACAGCTAAAATCAAATAATTCAATTAAACACATATTCAAAATAAAAATAAATGAAGATTATACATTAGTAAGAAAAGCAGTCGATAACTCACTCAAACACAAAGAATAAAACACTAGTGCCAATGATCAGGATAACATTAATGTAGAATACTGCTGCATGCGGTGCCATCATGAGCCGGCCGTCACAGCAAAATCGGTTGCGACCTGGGAACATTTCCCATTTTTTAGTGACTTTGGCCATGCCCAATGGGTCATTTGAGTTTCAATAGTATTCCGTATTAGTGTCATGAGGTATTTGACAAATAGCTAATCATTGCTACCTTAGAAAAAAACATTTATTACAGATCGAGAAAACGTTAATTTTACAAAATTTCAACAATGTTTGTCATTCGATAAATTATAATTAATTATTAGTCGATTAATCAGTAGTGTATGTTCAAAATCAAAATGTTCGAATGTTCAATTACGAATTTTATCAAACATTTAAATGTAAACAAGAAAACATATTAAATTACCCATAACCTGCAATCTATTGATTATAGATTACGTGTTTTGAGAACCACTGCGGTCGGTGAATGAGCGCTAACATTCAACATTTTACATTTTTACCACCAATGTCCTTTCCGTAAACTCGTCTTAACCCTTAGACCTATGGTAAAAGGTCTATGTATTAAACGATGTATTAATCAAATCAAATGATAGGTAAATTCATATGAAGGTGGTTTTTACGATTCAAAACTTATTTTGATACATTTATTTTAAGTATAAAATATGTACGATATAATAATTATATTATAGAGTATAGACTGTTGAAAATAAGTATTCAATTGTGTTGCTCATTTCATTAAATATCTTGGTACGAAATAATTTTACCATTATTTTTTCAGTAATTATTCAAGTGTAATTTTATATTATTAAAATTAAATTTTCTTTGTGTTAGTTTAAATCTATTGGGATACATTAAAAACTTAAAATATTATTTAATTTTAACTCGAGTTCAGTACCTACATAGTTTATAAATTATACTTTTTATTTTATGATGTAGGTATATTAAGACTTAAGGGTGAGATTATTCCTGTGATTAGCACGTTACGTGTAAAGTGATTTCGGAGTTGATCGAAGAGAAATAAAGAGAATGCATAAGCATAGATAGGTGTGAGAACGGTAGGGGTAGAGTAGGAAATGATCCCTCCTATGGACAGAATTTTTTTACAAAATAGTACGTAAATATTGCGAATATTAGACAATATTAAATCATAATTTTGCATTCATGTTAAATTTAATAAAAATTACCTTAATGGCGTCATCGCTATTATTCATTTAAAAATGGTACCCACCATATATTTTTTAATGATAATTAAAAACAATTTTGCGGAATTCAACTATTAGGAATTTTCAAATTCAAATGAAATTTGAAATAAATTTGATTTGTTAGTACTTCTACGAATAGAATATGACATCTAAGTATCCATTTAATAAGATCGTCATAGACGTAAGTTATCGAAGGGGAATATAGATAGCGAGTTAGGACAAAATATAGCTTTTAGATTTTGGAGTTTTGAAAATATATATTTTGTTACGTTAACGATGACCTTTTTTGTTTTTTATATATATATATCCCCTCACCTCCTGGATCGTAAAAAAAAATATTTACGCAGGCACTGACTTCACTAAGTGACAGACCTAAATTATTGCCCTCCCTTAACCATCAAAGTTTGTGAACATCTATTTGCACGAGGAGGGCTCATGGTATAAAATTAGTACCCATTAACCACAAATCAAATACAGGGCCAGCCTGTAAGTTGTTTAAACAAGCCAAACATAGAAGAGTTAATTACTGATTTTTAATTAAAAAGAAAATTATAGGTTTGGGGTTGGCACTCGTAGGTACACAATGGAAAAACTCCAATATCTATTCCTCACAAAAATACCTTTTTCTTTGCGGAAAGAAAATTTATGTTAATATTCTATTTGTTTATTGCTCGTTGGAGCATTTGATTTATAGTACAATTTAATTTACTTTGTCGTTATTTAAATGATTTCTCTTTAGTCTTTATCTACGTGTCGTTATATTATTTCTTTTTACTTTTTCGGACTCTCAGTTAGTATTAATATATTGCAGGCGCGTAGCCAGAATTTTCTCATGGAGGAGGGGGGTTGCCAAAATTCATTAGTAAACTTACCTATACAGTAGAAACTCTATTAACCGTCACTCTCTGTTAGGTCCGCGCACACTGCCACGATGGCGGTGGCGGTGGCGGCAAAATAGATCACATGTAAAGCATAGTCGGCGCGCACACTGCAACGTCTGCAAACGGTAGCGGTGCGGTAAGAATATCGCAGCGCGGTGAACACAAATATCGCGGCCGGACCTATTTTCACCGCCACCACGATGCGGTAAATCTAAGATAAGATTCAACACTGCTTATAGTATGTAGTTGTATATACAATATTATATATATATATATGCAGGGCCGGATTTAAGCGTAGGCTATATAGGCTGTAGCCTATGGGCCCGCACCACAACAGGGCCCCCACCACACCATCATACAACTAAAAAAAAAATGGATTTAGGTTAAAAAAAAAATGGAATTATTTAAATGGATGTACCAGCTTCTAATCGAAAAAAATGTAAAAGATTGTTTTCCTAATATTGAGGTAACTTTAAGAATGTACCTGTCACTTATGGTCACCAACAGCAGCGGAGAAAGATCTTTTTCGAAATTAAAGTTGATCAAAAACCGTCTCCGAACATTCATGACAGAAGAAAGGTTCAACTTAGCATTGAGTGTAACATTTTAAGACAAATTAATCATGACGATATTATAAGTGATTTCATTAATACAAAGTTAAGACGTAAACTGAATAAAGTTTAAACCTTTAAATTTAATTTTTATTATTTATTAAGCTATATTATAATTATTATGTTGTGAATTTAATTACTAGCTACTACAGTTGCAATATTAATAAAGAGCGTTGAATACCTTTTTAACTACTATGTGATAATTAAATCCACACTTTAATATTAAATTTTAAATGTCATTATTTTCGGTCAAAAAACTGGAAGTTAGAAAGTTGCACTACCCTCGATTTATTAAATGATTTGAAACTTGAAAATGTTTTAGAGATGGCTTAGTTTCTCTATTTGTGTGTATGCCCTTTCTATTTTCTAAAAACTTTCTGGTAGGGCCCACACCACAATTGAGCTTAGGGGCCTAAAAATCCTAAATCCGGCCCTGTATATATGTAGATAGTATACTACAGTAGTATGTATAATATGCTTATGTAGTTACTGTCGTAGCGTGTCTAGGGAAGGGGTGTTCAACCACCCCAGAGATTTGATATATATGCCAAAATTATTACCGTTAAATAAATTATTTTGATGTGTGTTAATAAAAAAATTGAACCCCACCCCGAAAAAAAATTCTACGCACATCCCTGGTTACTGTAGTTACTACTTACTACTCGTACTACTATACTTACAAGGTTTCAAATATTATTTTAAATAGTCATTTTAGTTGATAATGTATGTAAACTATATAATAATACGTTAGATTATATGTTACAATATTATAATTTTTCATATTCATTTGATATTATATTTTTTAATTTTATAATCTAAATATTTTTAATTTTACACTGTGTGTTATATTATATTAGACTATTTCTTCTATTTACTTTGTTTCTTTAGGTGTAACCGTGTTTATATCAAAATCATAAATATACATATTTGTATGAGACCTGTAGGATAGCAGTAAATATATTGTAAATAAAAATAATACGTCGACATTTACAAAATACAGACTTAGTTACAAAAGTATATTTTTATTGTGTATAAGTAGGTACTAGTTTATAATATAAAATTAATTAAAAATTAAATGCCCGAAAACCAAGATAATTTTTATATGATTAAAGCTTTATATTTTATTAACGTATATAATTATATTAATACATATTATATAGAAAATAGAATATAATCAAAACTTTTATCAACGAAATATTTGATGGCAAGTTTAATTGTTTTGATGAGATTTTTTTTTTTTGTCAAAAACTAAAAAAAAATGTCACTAATGTCAGTATCAAATTTAAAGTTTTTCAATCTCGAAAAATAGTTCTGCCATTTTTTAAGGGTTTTCAAAAACTCATGGGGGGGTTGTGAAATTTGAACACTAATTTAGATTATGATTCAGAGAATCCTTAGAAGTTATTTTTTTAAATTTTCATACCTTAATTAGATTATGAAATATTCATTACCATATTTTTATAAATTCAGCGCTTTAGAGTTATGAAGGGTAAATCTTCTGCATCATAAAAAATAGTAATCTTTAATTCTTAACCTTAAAATCCGTCAAGATCCATATACAATAGATTTGAGCACAATTACTCCAAGAGCTTTCCTGATTGACAGATACAGTTTTGAATAAAATACCTAGACTTAACATTTTAACATTACCATCATTGTAATACATAATTGCTGCCTAAAAAAGGATTTTGCCAAATTTCGGTTTTAAATGCCAAGCCAAATAACTTGTTTTAAGCTAAAACAAATTTATGTAATTTAATGTTGATAGAAAACCATGAATTAATATCGATAGAAAGGAAATATTAGTCAATTAACTTAAATATTTAGAATAATTATACTTATTTATATAAAATCAATTTGATAATTTTCAATCAGATAAAAATAACCAAATAAATATTCACATGTCAATAAGTTTTCTTTCTTAAATCTATTATCTCCTAAAAAACACCAGCGCTTAATGTACCAGGGATAATTGTTTCTATGTTTGATAAGGAGAAAAAAAGGGCTTACATGCTACTATGTATATGATATATAAACCAAATTCCTGATGATAATAATGAACATTTTAACAATTTAATTTTGCACAGGTGAAGCCAGGTAATTAACTTATTTTTAATGTATTTCAAGTTGAAAATTGTAATGATATGAATAAATAAGAAATTATTTTTTATGCATATTAATTTGTAATAAAATATATGGAACTGCATGTAAGATGATATGAATAATAGAAAAATGTTAATGTTAGCAATTTAAAAAAATTATATGCATGAACCATGAATACTCTTTGAATTAATTATGCTATTTCCTTTTTAATTATTATTTATTTCTGTCACACAAAAAAGGGCATTTTTGTGTTTTGATTTGAGAAGGACATGGAGACCGGGAACTATAAATGGGTCTTAAACATTAACCTCACAAAAGATTTGAGTGTCAGTAAAAACATAAAGCCAATTTATAATTCAGAAAAGATACACACACACACACACACACACACATATATATATATATATAATATATATATATATATATATATATATATATATATATATATATATATATATATATGTATATAACCTAACCCTAACCTAACCTATATATATATATATGAGTATTAAAAGTTCCACAAATGAAAATAATCATCTTTTTTAATGGTACCATTTATATTTCATTAAAAATATTTTTATTAACATACATTAAATATTTTAAATGAGGTAATTAAAAATAATTAAAATAAGTATGTCTTAATTAAAAATGAATACATAACTTTTAATTACAATCACTTATATATTGTATATTTACATCTTACTTAAAACTAAAAACTTAAAATACACACAAATTTGTAGTCTACTACATAAGAAAATAGGGAAAACACAATTACAAACTTTTTTGCAATAGAAAAAAAAAATATATTGATAGGAATTGTTAATAAAACAATAATATTGTCAAATAATAAAAAGTGGTTTTAATACGATTTAGAAATTAATCGTCAAATTTAATAGAATTTACACCAACATCAATTTGACCACCTCGATATGAACCACGTTTCTTTTTTGTTTTTTCATGTCTAAATGATTTTCCTTTAGTGTATTGTAAGTCAAGAGCAGCTTTTTTACCCCAATTTTCATATTGGCCTTTCTGAAAATTAAAATTAATCAGATTGTGATTTAAAAAAAAAATACATCCAACACACATTAGGTAAAATAATTAATTGTGAATCAAATGTTATAGAAGTATAATAATACTTACTTAATCGTCAAATTTAATTTTTTTATTTTGAGGTGTAGACCCATTAGAATCAAAACTATTATTGAAATATCTATCTTTACCCCCACTACCACCACGTCCACCTCTACCGCGATCACCACCACCACGTCCTCCAAATCCTCTTCCTCCACCACCACGTCCACCAAAACCACCTCTACTACCTCTATCATTACCACCTCCACGACCACCAAATCCTCCACGTCCACCACTAAACCTATTACCACCAAAACCTCTTTTATCTCCAAAACTACGGCGATCACTACCATTTTCATCGCCACTACCAAAACTTTTCCTAAAACTACCTTCACCTTCACCATCACCTGAATCATCAAACTTTCGCTTAAAACCTCCTCCATGACCACCACCTCTTCCAAAACTTCCTCTTCCATTTTGATCATCATCACGATTGAAACCTCCTCGACCTCCTCGACCACCCCGGAATCCAAATCCACCGCGAGATCCTCTACCACCTCTGAAACCACCCTGGCGATCTTCACCCCATTTGTTGTTGGTTCCGTTTTCATCCTATATAGAAGTAATATTTATTAGTAACTTATCCAAACCGAGCATGAAAAATTAAAAGTTACAATTAACAAGTATATTTGTACTATTTTGGAAGAACAAAAAAAAAAAAATATATATATATGTATATATTTATAATAATTAGTTTATTTTCATGCGCCGGTTTGGTTAGCCACTAAAATTATGGCTAACCTTACCTTTGCTTTTAGTGAATTATCCAAAAGACGTTCATCAACACTGACATTATCTTCACGAACACGTCTATAGGGATCTGATCGTCTGTTTTGTTGCTTTATCTTTTTATCAGAGTCATAAGAATTGTTGAAACTGTTATATCCGTTGTTACATTCTTCCTTGTTTCTCTCCAATAATTTATTCTAAAAGCATTTTTTTTTTTTTTTTTTTTTTTATTTGATATTTAATTATAAAAAAAAGAAAATACTTTTATTCCCATTGTAATATTCATGAATTATAAATTAAATATAAAATCTACCATCCACCTATGAAAAAATAAAATTCTTCCAAAACAGTGATGATATACTGATAAATATTAGTATATACTTACATCTCCATTTGATGCTTTTACAAATGGCTGCGGTTTAATCTATGAAACAAAAACAAAATTAATTTAAAACAATTATGTATTATGCTATGGATATTAACCTGACTATTTGGAGTCTTCGGAGTTTCATCTTCTTCGTCAGATTCTTCGTCGGATTCTTCTTCACTTTCTTCAGCACCTTTAGCTGCAACTGGTTTATTAACAGCTGAAAAATATTGTAGTAGTACAGTGATAAATATAAACATAATAAAAGAATACACATTATTCATTAATAATTATATGACATACTTTTTTTAACTGGTTTAACTGTTGCTGGAGTTTCGTCTTCAGAACTTTCCTCTTCTCCAGAACTCGATTCTTCCTGAACTTTCTTAACAGGAACAGTAGCTGAAAAAAAATTAACAGTTGAAAAAATTAATTCTTTATTTTATTAATAAAACAACATAATTATTGTTAGTTTAATATTACATTTAAGTAAAATTTACCTTTTACTTTGGGCGTTGTTTTAACTACAGTTTCTTCTTCTGAGCTATCTTCTTCAGAACTAGATTCTTCAGTTTGTTTAACTTGGGCCTGAGGTTTCTTCACTGCTGGTTTAACATCTTTTTCTTCTTCGGAACTGTCTTCTTCTGAACTTGATTCTTGTTTACCGTTTTTAGCGGGCACTACTAATAATAATAAAAAAATTTTAAGTATAAATTAAAAGATGACATAATTGATAATAACCAATTATTTCTAGCACTAATTCAATTCAATTTTAGATTCTGAGTGAAACGAAGGATCATATAGTTCTACAATGTTTTTTTTCCTTGGAAACGCTTTTTGCTCAACTAATCTTTGTTCACAAGTTTCATTCAGCAACTCTAGAGATCGAAAATTCGATGTAGATGGTACTTCCAGGGTTTAGTAACCTCACACCTCAATAGTTTTTTCCAGGCAACCGGAAAAACAGCCATAAATGGACCAAAAACACTAAATTCACCATAAATGATGTTATGATATCGACTGGTAATTTCGTCATTGCTCCAAAAGGTATGTAAGTAACTTGACATTTTAACCATATATTATTGACATATTACTACATATTTAGAAAAAGAGTTTCAAAAAAATTTGGCATTTTTTGGGCTAAAAATACAACTTTGAAAATACCTTGTTTTTCAAAAGTTTATCCCTAATAATGTTTTAAACATTTGACAAAAACTTTTGAAAATTTAATATAACTTCTCTAATATAACTCACACACTTCTCTAACAATTCTGAAAACATTTCAAACATCGTGACTTTAGATTTTTTTTTTTACGTGTTTAAGTAAATTATTATACAATTTTACATAATAATCTGTACATCAATTTTTAACTTTAATAATTTACTTAAAGAAATTGGTCAATCCAAACATGATGAAACTTTGAATACAGATAAAACAAAATATTTTGAATTAATAAAAAATTTTTTTGTCAACTATAAACTAAATTTTTTTTTTTTTGGAAATTTGTCTAAAAAGGATGAAGTATATGAATGTTATATTTTTAATATTTGATAAAAAACTCGGAAAATTTAATATGACCTTACTCATATACTATACTGTCGATACTTAAATTATTTCAAAAATTATGACAAAGGATTTTGTTTTACAAGCGTTTATGTGAATTATTTTACGATTATTACGTAATAAACTGTTTATACATCTATTTTCAACTTAAACAATTTATTTAAAGAACATCAAAAGGTATATTTTACTTCTGAAACTCAGCTCAGAATTGCTTAACTGAAGAAATGATCTATCATTTGTTTAAAATCCAATACACCCCTCTCCAACAACTCATCCAAATAGCAAATATTCCATGGTTCTATGTACTTTTTTAGATTTAATACTGAATAAATAAAATTTTAAATAACTTTAAAATAATATTTACATATTTAAGACAGCTCATAAAATACAATTTTTTATCAAATGGTTGTATTTAAAATAACTTTAAAAATAATTTTGAAATAAAAAATACTTTTTGCAGAAGTCTTGGCTGGAGTTTTAAGTAGAGGTTTAATAGGAACCTTAGCAAGAGCTTTAGGAGGAGGCTTAACAACTGTTTCTTCTTCAGAACTTTCTTCATCAGAACTAGACTCTTTTGATTGTTGCACAGTTACTTGAGAAGTTTTTTTGGAAACAGGTTTTTCTTCTTCTGAACTTTCTTCTTCGGAACTATCATCTGATGAATCTTCTGCAACTTTTTTATTACATCCAGGTGGCATTGTGACTGGTTTAGTTACAGGTTTTTTAGGAGGAGGAGTTTCATCTTCTTCAGAACTTTCTTCTTCATCTGAACTAGGTTCCTTCTTAGCAGCAGATTTAACAGGGGTAATACATGCTATAAAAATATCAACATTAATTAAGTATTGTACACAACTTGTTACTAAAAAAAAAAAAAACCAAATCATTAACATAAGGATTTAAAATACACAGACACACAGACAAAAAAAAAAAAGAAATATTTTAAGGACACAAAAATAGTTATCATTCATATACCACCTTCATATGGCATTAAATTAAAGCAATAATTAAGGAAATGCAAATACAGGTCAAATATTAAAAAAAAAAATAAAATCAATAATCATACCACTTCTAAATATGAGTAAAAAAAAATAAAAAATAAAAAAAAAATGAACCTAATAACACTTAATACCAGGAAATACAGAAGTGAACAACTAAATGTTTATTTTATTTCACAAACCACCAAAAATAAATGAAATGAAGAATATAAGACAAAAAAGAATGAAAAGTAGAAAGGAATGAGTGTAAAGGTAGACAAATAAATATAATGAAGAATAATTAAAATGAATGTCAGACTTATAACAGTTATATTCAAAGTTAATGAACTATTTTTTTTCTTATAACAAGTACTCGAATATTATTTTACTTAAAATAAAATATTGATTACCTTTTTTAACAGGCGGTTCGTCGTCTTCATCAGAAGAACTTTCTTCTTCTGAACTTTCTTCTTTTTTGGTTTTAGAATTATTTATCTTTGGTTTCGGTGCCGGTTCATCATCAGAACTTTCCTCTTCAGATTCTTCTTCAGTTACAGTAGCTGCTTTGCCATTACTTAACTTTATTATTTCATCAACAGCTAAAAGAATAAACAATAAAGTTAAAATAAATTACAGAGCAAAAAAAAAAGATCGTATTTTTATCTTAAATTTGCATGGTATGAAGTCAATATAAATAATACATATTACAGTATATTACTTTCTATAAGCTTTATTACTGTGTAATCTAGGGGGTTAGTGGTTTCAACATAAAAAGCTATTTACTACAACAGTCTCACATCATTTTATCTCATACCAATTGTTTTCACGCTCAAACAAGTATAAGTACTCAATTATTGTTTGGATCTACTCTATCTTTTATTCTTCAACATATATTTGTTTTATTAATCTACTCATAACTTTTCAATGTTTTTAATAGTATGCAAATATCATAGCGAAGTTTAAGGTTTTCAAGTTTTGAAGATATTTAGCATTCCAGAGATTTTGTATGATACAATATTAAAAGTAAGTCGTAAAAAGAAAACATATTAATGTTACTACTACATAAAAAATACCTAATGTGACGTGTATTTAACATATAAATAAAATTCGATTTAAAATTTGTACTTTTTTGTTGACTAAACTATTAGTATTATAAAATCAACTCAATAACACTGATAAAAATTAATATATACATATAGTGTCTTTTAAAGCATATTTATTCCATTTTAAACCCTGTATAAGCTTACATTTCATTTGTGAAACTAATGACCAAAATTGGTAGGAGACATTTTTCTACTATATTTGAAGTTTTTTAGTTTTCTTAAATTATAAATACTATTAAACTTCTGCTTAACTTAAATTTACAAAACAATGAAATTTTCAGTTTGATAAAAAAAATAATAATAAAACTGATTTTCATAAATTAATATTTGTGCCTACATTCATAACATGTTGAAATACATGTTTCAGAAAAAAATATGTTTAACATTGGCTTTTAAACTAGATTTATCGCAATAATAATATCAAACATACTTTGTTCCACATTTTAAAAACATGACAAAAATACACAGCCAAAACTGTGTAGCATAAAGTAGTTATTATTTAAACTAAAATAATATAATAAATATAATAAAATAATATTAAAACTTTAAAATTAAAATTGTTTAAATTAGTGCATTACACATGGTTGCAGAAAAAAGTAAGAAAAATTAACAAATTATAGGTACTGTAAGCGTATGCACTATGTAAATACTTTTACTGTTCATAAGTTAACATATCTAAACAGAATATACGAACTAAATAAAAGTTGTTTAATTATTTACTATCAAATTAAAATACTTAATATAAAAACATTAAAATTATTGAATTACCAATTATTTATATTTATATTGAACAAGTCTACTTACAAGGTCCTTTTTTTTGGAGTTTGATCGTTTTTTTCGAAGATCTGCAAATTATTTCATAAATGTAATTAAATTCATAACCATATTATAATAGTTTAAAAAGTATATGCAATACATACTTTAAATGATCTGCAATCAACTGGGCCAATTTAGTTTGTCCTCTTTGTAATTTTGGCTGAAATTTGATAGTACTAAAATTAACTATTTTTATAAAGGTTATAAGCATACAGTTCAAATTTATCTTTAAAGAATAAAAATATTTAAATAATTTAAAATACAGTTAATAAGTATTGATTAGATCCTAACATTGGATTAACCAAAAAAGGTAAAACTAGACTAAAAACATTAATTAATACTTTAACACTAAGTAATTAATTTATGAAAAATTGAATGGTAATTATTGTTAATATTATAAATACATAAAATACAATTGATGATTTCAACTTAGAAGTTCAAGGTCATTTAAAATTGATGTTCATATAAGGTACAACAGTACAAATAAAATTCAAACCACCAATCAATGTCTGAATTGAATATTAATATTTTATTTTGTAATAACTAGATTGTTACAATTCGATATATCTAAATAAATAGCAATTTAATCAATAATGAATTTGGAGAAAAATTAACATAAAATTAACTTTCATTAAATTAAATAAATAAATAAACGTATATTAACAAATACAAATCAGAGTATAAAATATTAACAACTCTATGGGCAGTGAAAAAATAGTCAATATACACGTGGTTTCCACAATGCGTCTATTGTGCATATTCGTGAATAAAAAGTGTACATTACTCACGGCTTTAGTCTTGGTTTGAAACATATTGGCCAAATTTTGATCTAGAGAATTCAAGTAATCAAACACTAGAGCGTTTACGGTTTCCGTAGTCATTTTGATGATTGTAATTGCAAATACCGAAAACTTCAAATTTAATAGATGAACGCAAACGTGTAGATGTTGCGCTTCGAGGAGGCGGTACGAAAAAGAAATAAGAATCAAGAATTGTTTATTTCGGCGGAGGCCTGCGATCCACGAGGTGACTACTCGTAATGGGTGGGAAAATGCAGTTTGACCAACTTTGATTGTATTTTATTGTGTGAGTTGATTCTCGATAATACAGATCTAAGGCCGTGATACAGATTAATGCATATATTTTTAACATCCAATGACAAAAAACCACGGTTGCATGTTTCAACTGATATTTATCACCGTCCATAAAACAAATCTCTAACATTCTATTTTCTCATGAACATTATTTTCTAATGTTCATGTATTTTCTATAGATCTTTGTAAGTCTGTGATACACCTTGGTTCTGTCTCTATATTATAAATTAATATCAAAAATTACTTAATATTTCCTACGATATTGATATATGTATTTTACATCGTGATCACATGGATTTAGATAACAAAAATATTTTAAGTAGATGATAATCACGGACTACTACACCACAGATTAGATCTAATCTGTGACTACACGTCTACACCGTGTAGTAGTCCGTGATGATAATTGATAGATATAAATTTAAAATTATAAATATTACGTTTTTATATTAATCGTTATTGGTGTCACCAATGGGTGACTTCCTTAAAAGTTATTTATTATTGTAATAATTATGTTCTATTATATCTAAATTACTAAATTTTAAAATGTGCTTGTTTGTACAGATTGTTTTTTACTTAATAAAAAAAAAAATATTACGTTGAACATTAATCTATATTTTAAACAGTTTATCACCATATTGTTCTGTGATATTAATATCGAAATCATAGATCATAATTTATAAGTATAACCACGGTGTAGAAAAGAATAAGATTATCGCTATAGTTTACCTTTACACCACGAACTATGATTATAATTTATAGAATAATCATAGTTCGTGCTTTACACCATAGATAAGTATAATATGCTTCGTTCGTGCTTTACACCAAGCATAGTAATATAAATATAATAACTAAAACTGTAAATTCTAACAATAAAGTTGTAGATTGTAATATACCAATATTAGTTATATCACAGAATAGATGAAATTTCACCTATTCTGTGGTTATATTCTATATCTGTGACACCAAGGCTAACCAGGCCTAACCTAACCACAAACAACAATCCTTATCTGACAACAATAAGAGTAAAAACTGAAAATAAATGTTATAAATTTATAACTTACAAGTAAAAATTGTAAAATACTAAAAAGTAAAATAATTTACTTAAATTTTTATAATATAATCAATATTTTAGTATTTTACATGAATACTGTTCTAGCCATGACTCATAAATACTATTTTATTGGTTACTACTGAGTATTTAATATTGTGATTATATTACTTTACATTCATTATTTTATAATTAAATGATTTGAATTGTTCGTTTTAATTTAAAAATATTGAATGATATAACAGTTCAAGCATTCATCATCATTAATATTACCTAAGTATTTAATAGTATATAAGTATTGCTTTACTACAACATTTTCTACACATTCCAAAATGGAGATTTCAATGGCTTCAACTGATAGCGTTAAAGTGTTGGTTGTTGGAGATTCAGGTAATAGTTAAAGTAGCATCATGCTTTAAGCCTGTATATACCATTTTCATCTTCGTCAAGCCAAACAACATTTTATTCAAAACTAAAATAGTGACCGTATCCTTATTGGATATATATATATATATATATTTCAAATGTAGGCTGAAATAGATACCTGAGCAAATTTAAATTCATAGCTCTTTGTTATACATTGTTTTTGTTTTAACTTAAATTATTTATTTAACTAACTTATTTAAGTTATTTTTTCACTTGATATTGATTTCCTAACCTAAAGTTAAGATTTACTTTATGCTTAAATTTTAGTTGTGTGTGATTTTGCTAAACTGCTCATTAGGTAGACCCAGACACTAAGTAAATGTAGTATCATCTTGTAATGGCAAAATTATTTAAATTGACAAATATTTGTTTGATTGATTTTAATGTTTCTTGAGTTTTATAACCTAAACTTTTTAAATAAATTTAAGGTATTTTATTTATATTACTATAAACTTAAAACAATGAAGTGGCATTCTTTTTTGTAATATTAACATTACAAAATGTATTGATTAAATTATGTTATGTACACATTCCAATATTTTTTTCAAAGTATTTTTGGTGCTGAATTTATTCTCAACATTGGCGTATTGGTCAAATGCTTTAATTTCAGAGTTCAGTTTACTCACAGCAGTTTTTTCTTAAATCATTATACAATATGATATTTATTATTTTATAGTTATAATAGCTGTGATTGTATTTTGTGAGTAAATACGGGTAAAATGGAGGTTTACCACAAAAAAATGGTTATGGTTAGTCTTAAAAATTAAATTATTGAAGAAAATGAGGGGTGTTTTAGTTATTTTCAATCCTATCTTGACCACTTCTGATACTTGAATTAGCCATAAAAAAAGTCCTGATATTTTTCTCGTCTTGTTAGAAGTTATTTGGATCGTAAATCAATTAAATATTATAATATTTTCTTGTGAACTACATTTATAATATACAAATACTAAGTATATATATATATATATATATATACACACACACACACACATATATATATATATATATATATATATATATATATAGTAAGTGTATTTGTTAATTGAAGAAGATGGATTTTGGCTTCATAGAAATGGCTATTCATTGATATAACTTTGGTGATGATAATGGAATTCATTCAATTTGCAGGCCATGACACCATTAGCATTTTAGACTTTTTTTAAAGGTTTTTCATGATTGTGATAGCAAATAATAATACAATTTAAAAAAATAATATTGTTATTTATATTATTATTTTATTACATTTATAATTATTAAATCTGATTTTGCTTTATTTTTCCTTAGCCATTTTTTAATGATTACCCTCTATTAAGCACAAATTAAATTGGTTTTAATAAACTGGTTTGTAATTAGCTCATAAGTGAATTCTTTTTAATTATTTAAAATCAAACCAATCATGAGTTAAAATGCTTGTATTGAATGATAATTACCCTAAACTAAAATGTCAATTAATACAATTGATTCATATTATTACTGAGCCCCCATACGAGAGCCTCAGTGGGGTCTAGTAATCATGTTTCTAAGAAATAAATAAAATAAATAAGTATTATGTATATATATATATATCAGAGGTGCCCTGGGCATACATTACTTAATCAGCCAGATAAAAAAGGACCTTCCATTTAGGTACAAAAGAAAAACATTAGGCCTCGAATATATTTTTATATTAAATGTATTGTAAAGACTGCTTTCTTGGTTAGTAACATAGTAAATAATTAAAAAATTTTTATAAAATTTAAACACAAAAATGAATTTGACTACACACAAAATAAGGAATATTGATGATACTCATTATAATTAATAGATTACTGAAAATATCTGAAATGTGATATATTATATGGAATTATTGTCTATATTATTTTAGCGTTAATGCTTTATAACAATTTGTATTGTAGGAATGTTTTAACATGATGTTCAAAATGTACCTATTTATTATAGTATGATAACAGTTTTTATTTTAAATTTTATTTACACTAATGTTTAATATTACATAATTTTTTTTTTGTAATATTGGATAATAAACATAGTTTCAAGGGGTCTTATTAGAAGGGAACCCAGCCAGCTATTGCCATCTCAGCAAGCTGTCCAGGCTGCCACTGATTATATATTTATTGCAATATATTTTGAATAGTTACGAATTGAATACGATTATTTAGGTGTTGGCAAAACATGTTTAGTGAACCTTATTAGTAATAATAAAGCGGTGAAAAATCCAAAATGGACTGTTGGAGTAACAGTGGAAATAAAACTGTATAAATATATGGAAGGTACTCCTAGACAACGAAACTGTTTTATAGAAATGTGGGATATTGGAGGAAGTTCCAATCATAAAAATACAAGAGATATATTTTATAATACTATACATGGTATGATTAATTAAAATTATTATTGAATATTAAATAACATATTAATTATTTAATAGGTATAATACTTGTCTATGATTTAACTAACCTTAAATCCAGTGAAAATTTACACAAGTGGTTAGCTGAAATTTTGAATAAAGATAACAGTTCAAAATATAAAAGTACAGATGGATTTGATATGGAACAACTAGTTGGCTCAAATAGAGTAATGACATTAATACAATTACTTAAAATATATTGTCTAAATTAACTCATAGGTATTAAACTTGAATTTTTATTCATATTGGTACATTCACTCTCCTTTAAATAATACTAATTTAGTATTTTATTGATTGAATCAATGTTTCTAAGCCGTTTATGTTATGTCCCAAAACAAAATTCTTATTACCTCTTAAACAAATGTATGTCCACTTTAATTATTGTATGTTAATTTATGTATTAATTAGAAATGTTGATTTAAAATATAAATTGTACATTTTCATTAAAAAAAAATTGTAATTTTGCTATGTAGAATTATGTAGAATAAGATAAAAGCTATTGTATAATCTATTAAATGTATGACTACTATTTCTGCCAGTATGATGACATTTATAAATACTTACTAAAAAAGCTATGAATATTTTATACCTTGTTTAACAATAAAATTATTGATAATGGAATAATAGTCTAAATTAGCGCAGAATACATTTATATATTCTCTGGTAAAAATGCATACAAAGAATAATAGTGCACAGGTTGGGAAGTATTTGTTTAAAGTTTAAACAAAAGTAAGTTCATTATCATTAACTTTAATAATTGAAGGCATGGAGTGGCGGAGTGGTTGCCACAGTCACGTCAATGTGACTGAGGTTAATCCCCGTCGTTAGCAAACGGATGGGTGACCACTCAATCCTCTAGCGTCGTACCATGCCAACACATACGTGTATCAATACTGTACATACCAAACTACTAACAAAAATACTACATCCAATGGCCATAGCTGCCGCGGATTACTTAATAAAAAATAAAAAATAAAATTATCATTAACCCAATAATTAAAATGACTAATTGTGTTTTAATAGATCATACTTTGTTTACGTTAAAATTGTAATTATTTGGTAAATGATAAAAAGAAAGTCAAGAACAGTAAATTTTAAATAATGTGAGTTATAACGTGTATTATTTTTGTCATAATAATAAAATGCTCATTATTTCCATATAACAGTATTTTCTATAACCGCCATCTCTACTACCTAGTTTGAAGTTGATAGATGAAAAGAATACACACATTTGAGTGTACTACTAAAAAAAAGTATCGCTGAAATTCTTTTATCATACCTAGTTTGTTATTTTACTAGTTCAAAGGCTTATAAGATAAAAATCTTTTATTTTCCAAAAAATTTCTTAACTGTGCTATTTACATATTTAAAGTATCCTCAAATAAAGGATTTTAAATCTAATGACCTATCCGTTTTAAATTTCATGTGTGTGAAATAATAATAAAGGATCAAATAAGTATAAATTAAATTAAGAAAAGTGATTAGTAATTATAACAATATTTCTTTGATACTCATTTTGGACAAGACTAAATCCTGAAGCTCAGAAAAGCAATAAATCCCTTTTCCAAAACTGATAAGTAGGTTATAACCAGGGCTCACGAATTATAGTACTTACAAATTTAATTTTTAGCGCTTTAATATGCACGTATAAATACCAAAATAAGCATTATAAATAACTCAAAAAACTGGAAAATAAAATTATCTATAAATCTATTTTTTTTTTTTTATTCATACATTTTTGGTCCTAAATATACAAATATTAGGAGAATAAAATATTGTTTATGACATCAAAGAAGAATGAAACATATTAATTGTAGTTTGCTTATTCTAAGACTAAGCAAAAAAATAGATGCATTAAGTTTATTTTCATCCCACTCAGGCAATAAAGGTAGTAATTATCACATAGTAATCACAATCTTTGAACAGTAATCAACATAATGAAAAGACTCAAATTGTGTATATTTTTCATTGACTGAGAAAATAATTGTTCATTAATGTATTTTTTTGTAAACATGAAATTAATATTAATTAATTTATGATTTAAATACAATAGGTACCAATTTTAGTTTGTGGTACTAAATTGGACATGGCTCCAGAACGTGGTAAAAAGTCACCTTCAACTGTCGCTGCAGAATGTGGTGCAGATGAAATTTTAATTGTAAATAATATAATTTTAATTTAATTAAATGATGTTGATAATATATAATTTTTTTGTTTTTTTTTATAGAATTGTCACGATTCAAAATCATTAGAACCAAATTCAATTGGAACATCTAAATTAAATAATTTTCTTGATAGAGTTATACAAACAAAATATCCAATCAGTAACTCCAGTCCGTTTAGTCAAGGTCTCTATTCAAGACAACATCAATATCAGTTACCGAAAATTCCACAGTATCCAGTAACTAGACAAATAATATATGATGGTTTACCAACAATTAGTAAAAATACATTTTTCCAAACTAAAACAATACACAAAGACTGATAATTATAATGCATAAATCTTACTATTTGTATTACAAAATAAAATCATAATTTTAAATTACATAAATTTTTCATGAATTTAAATTTCAGCAAATACATTTCAAACTTTGTATTGATTGAAAAAATAAATATGAATTCCTAACCAAAATTGTTCTGCTAATGTTTTCTTAGTTGTTAAAAGGTATAGTTCATAAAAATAATACAAATTGAAAGGTACATGAAATTTGTAATTATTTTATTTAAAAAAAAAAAAAACTTATGGGCAAACTGTACTAAGTAAATATCTGAATTATTTGAATTATCTGATACATTTATATATATATCATCATTTAAGAACATAGAGAAATCATAACTGTAATTTGTTTACATCAGCAGTTAATTGGTAGCGTTCCAACTTAAAAAAATAGAAACAAAGGAACTTTCTGAAATACCTCGTATCTCAATTAATATGGTTTATATCTATCTGCATTTTCTCTTCGCCTTGATGATGATAACAATTTTTTAATTGTAGTCCAGTCTTCAAGTATTTCATGCTCTTTCAGCATATGAACTACACACGGCCCTGATATAATTACAGGTTTGCGTTTTGGTTGAACATGTCCATAAGGACGACGGCCACGTCCACGTCCACTGCGTGTTAAGCTACGACCAAGCCAAAGTGAAGCATCTATATCAACTTCATTACGTGCTTCTTCTAATCGTTGAATTTTTTCTTCTAAATCAGCTTTTATTGTATCAAATAGGATTTCTTTGTTATTCTAAAATTAAAAAATTACCAGAAATCTAGATTATCTATATTAGGTATATGGTTTTATTGAGTTATGAATATAATTATTATCAAAATAGTTAGCTGGGTCTAAGTTTTAACTGTGTGTATATATGTATATATATATATATATATGAAGGGTTCAGGGAAAAACCAGGAAAGTCACTTTTATTTCATTTCAAGAAAAATTTTAAAGGTAACTTTCCTTGTTTTTTCATTGTATGCCTAACCTTCTGACAGACAGTCGTAACTGTCAACTTATCTGTTTATTTTTCCAGGTTCGACCACTCTAAAGATACAATATGTGTACATAAATAATTGTTTACCAAAATCACAATTTTGGAGAAAAAAAGTGACTACTAGTTTTTTCCCTGTACTCTTCATATACAGTGTGTCCCGTCTTAAATGTACCACTAAATATCTCAGCCCTATAATCTTAGGTTAAAATACAGTATGCTGCAAAAGCTAGGGGGTACTGAAGTACACATTATTGGAAAATTTCAAATTTTTAACTTTTATAGTATGAGCATGCCAAGTATATATGGTTTTTTTTTTTTAATAGCAACACTTATTTTGTCACCAGATATGGATAGATAATATAATTCTAATTAATTTTGATCCATTGATCATAGTTCTAAACCTAAAATTGACTGAGTAACAGCTTTTTGAAATTTTAAAATAATTCATTTTTTTTGATTTTACCAAAAACTTAACGTTAAATAATTGAATCATCATCATCATCACTGGCTTTTATAACTCTATTAGAGTTTTTGCCGCCAACACTATGTCCCTCCATTTCTCTCGATCTTGTATAATTTCCTTCCATTCTTTCACTCCCACAGTTTTTAGATCATCTTCTATTATGTCAAGCCATCTCTTCCTTGGTCTGCCTCGAGGTCTCTTCCCTTCTGGTTGCCATTCTATCACTGCCCTTATGGTTTCTTCTTCGCTTCTCCTCATTATGTGCCCAAACCACTGTAACATTTGTCCCTTTATGTAGCTAATGACTGGTGCTAGGCCCAGTTCTTCCTGTAATTCCTTGTTAAACTTTCTTCTCCAATCATTTGTTCTTGCGTCGCGAACTGGTCCACATATCTTTCTCCATATTTTGTTTTCGAAGGTTCTAAGTCTTCTTTTCGTCACGCTTGTTGTTGTCCATACTTCACACCCATAAGTGAGAGTAGGCCTTATTATTGCCGTGTATAGCCTTAGTTTTGTCTTCTTAGACAACGCTTTAGACTTAAAGAATTTTGATAATGCAAAAAAGGCTCTTTCTGCCTTTGCTATCCTCGCACTTATCTCTCGTGACCAATCATTTTTTGTACTAAGAAGCGCTCCTAAATATTGGAATTCTTCCACTTTTTCGAAAGCTATTGACTCAAATATGTCTTGTGATGGATCGCTGTCGAGAATCTCTAGAATTTTTGTTTTTTCAACATTAATCTGTAACCCTACTTTTGCTGCAGCGTTTTCGAGAGCCATCGTTCGATTTAAAGCATCCTCTAGTGATTCACCAAGGATGTTCAGATCATCCGCAAAACCTAGAATCTGCACTCGATGTTCATTGACCGCTACCCCACTTTCTGCATTTTGCATCATTCTTACCGCCTTTTCAAGTGCTAAGTTAAACAGAAGCGGGGATGGTGCATCACCTTGTTTAAGGCCAGTTTCTACTGTGAAGGCGTCAGATAGTATGTTATCTACCTTTACTTGGTATTTTGTCCCTTCCATGCACATTTTGGTGAGTGATATAAGTTTGTAAGGTATTCCAAATTCTTCCATAATATTGTACAGACTCTCCCTATGGATGCTGTCATATGCTTTCTTAAAATCCACGAATATCTGCCAAAAATTCTGACGATATTCATATTTCTTCTCAATGATTTGTCCAATTATTGAAAGCTGTTCCACTGTCGATTTTCCTTTGCGGAACCCGCATTGGTACTGCCCTAGGCACTCTTCTGCATATGGTGTTAATCGGCTCAGTAACACCTTGGAAAAAACTTTGTACGCCGTATTTAACAGTGATATACCTCTATAATTAGAACAATCGGTTTTGTCACCCTTCTTATGTAGAGGTATGATTATGGCCTCCTGCCAGCTTATAGGCATCTGTTCCTCCCGCCACGTCTTCTGACATGCTTTAAATATGAAATACCGCATTTCTTTCCCACTATATTTTATCAGTTCAGCTTGGATGTTGTCTGAACCGGGAGCCTTCCAATTTTTTAGGCTTTCTATTGCTTTATCAGTTTCCTCCTGGATTATATCGTCTATCAAAGGTTCAGCTTTTTGAAATACTGTCTTTCCTACAGGGTATGCTGGTATATCGCTATTGAGTAACTCTATAAAATATTCTCTCCATCTCTCAGCCTTTTTCCCAGGTTCCATAATAATACTCCCCTCTGTATTTTTAATCGCTTTTAGACTTGGGTTGAAGTGTTGATGTTTTTTGATGATCCTGAAGAAATTTCTTGCGTTACCATAGGAACAGTTTCTTTCTGCTTCTTCTAGTATTCCATTAAGAAATTTCCTTTTTTCCCTTTGAATTATATGTTTACACTTCCTGCGTTCTATTTCGTATTTCTCCTTTGTGTTCTGATCTTGCGAAATCAGAAAACTATCTCTCGATAATTTCCGCTCTTGAACCGCTTTCCTACACACTTCGTTAAACCATTTATTATTCTTTTTCTTCATTAAACCAATTTCTTGTTGTGCAGTCTCCATAAGAATTTTATTGACTTTGTTCCAGTCCGCGTCTATATCTTGTAAATTGAGGTTGAGGTCCTTAATATTTTTGTCCATTTTTTCCATGAAATTTCGTTGGTTTTCTGGGTCTTTAATTGCTTCTACGTTGATGTTTGTCTTTATTTTTTCCCTCAGTTTTTTATGACCCAATAAGTTAATTCTTAGAGTTGCTAGAACCAGGAAGTGATCAGTATCACAGTCAGCCCCTCTAAAGCTTCTTACATCAATGATACAGGACCTGAAGCGCTTTTGTATTAGTACATGGTCAATCTGATTGACTGTTTTACCATCTGGTGACTTCCAAGTTATTTTGTGTATATCTTTGTGGGGGAAGGTTGTACTACTTATAATCATGTCCTTGGATGCTGCGAATGATATAACTCTCAGCCCATTGTCGTTGCTAGTGTTATGAACGCTTTCACTACCTATGATTGGTAGAAAGTGTTCTTCCTTTCCACATTTTGCGTTCAGATCTCCTAGCAGAATTTTTATAACATTTCCTGGCAGCCTTTTATATGTTGTATCCAGATCTTCATAGAAAGCATCCTTAATGTGGTCTTCACTTGTGTCCGGGGGGGCATGTACACATATTAGTATAAGATCTATCGGTCTGCTTTTTATTCTCATCACTGCTACCCTTTCCGAAACTGGTCTAAATTCTTTAATATGTGGTACCATCGACCTGTGCACAGCGAAGCCGCTCCCAAAACTGTGTCTGTCTACCATTCCTGAGAAGTATATTTCATAATCTTTTACTGTTACTTGTCCTGTTCCCTTCCACCTTATTTCCTGTAAGGCTGCTATTTTAACTTTATATGTCCCTAGCACCTCCACCAGGTTCTGGCATGCACCACTTCTATAGAGGCTTAATATATTCCAAGTCGCTATCTTAAAATCAACCTTCCGATACAAATAATTGAATATATAAGAGAAATTTTTGAACTAAAATTAAATAAATTTTAATAATTTAATACAGAGTTACCCCAAAAATTATACTGTATTAAAATTAATTTAAAAATAAATTTAATAATTAAATTAACAATAACTTGTAACTTGTATTATTATTGTGTCATTAAAGTTATCAAATTATTTCCAGTTTTATTATTAGTACTTTGATAATTATAAATATTGTTAAATTATCAAAAACGAATCAATGCACGTTCACTTGTACAGTGCAGTATTGTACATTTATCAATGAAACTTATATTTTTAAACATAATACAGTGAGATTTACTTGAAATCGTTTTTTTCTTCTTTTTTTCTACAAAATGTTAAGCAATAATGAAAAAGTAGATATGGTTTTAATTTATGGCTAGTGTAATAATTATTGTTGAGAAGCTGCAAGAGTTTATGCAAATCAATATCCCGAAAGATATCATTCACCGCATAATTGTTTTTTAAGATTGATTAATTATTTAAGAACTCATGGGACTTTCTCGATTAGAGATGCACAGAGACAACTGCTACGCATTATGGAACCAAATAAAGATGAGGAAAATGAAGTAATTGCGTACATTCAATTAAATCCTTGCTCATCTTTAAGACACGTTGCTAAAGAATATGGCATTTCAAAAACAAAGGTACACAAAATATTCAAAAAATACAAGTTATGTCCTTATAAGGCTGGTCTAGTTCAGCATTTAATCTAAGGGGATGACCAACATAGATTAACATTTACTGTATGAATAATAATAGAAATTAATAACGACCCCATATTTAAAAAATACATTTTGTCGACCAGTGAATCAAAGTTTACCACTAATGGCATTTTAAATAAGCAAAATAGCCGTTACTGGTTAAACGAAAATCCACATTGGGCAATTGATACAAATTGTCTAACAGTATGGGGCAAAAATATGTGGTGCGGATTATTAGGAGATAATTTAATAGGTCTACATTTGTATGACGGTACTTTTAATGTAAGACAATATTCAGATTT
Organism: Therioaphis trifolii; assembly: GCA_027580255.1. Lineage (NCBI taxonomy): Eukaryota > Metazoa > Arthropoda > Insecta > Hemiptera > Aphididae > Therioaphis > Therioaphis trifolii. The sequence goes on along the minus strand of CM050406.1, from coordinate 43,803,364 downwards.
CTTAGCTTTGCTACCGATGATGTTGGAAGATGTTCCTTCATTACTTTGTAAAAACTTATTTTTTCAACAGGATGGAGCACCCACTCATAATACTATTATTGCAAGACAACAATTAAATTAAATGTTTGGAAATCGATGGATGGGAACTCACGGGCCAGTGGAATGGCCCTCTCGGTTACCTGGTCTAACACCATTATATATTTTTTTTATGAGCCTATTCAAAGACTGTTATTTATGCATATCCACCAGCAACGATGTTAAAAGTTATCTCATAAGTATTATCGATAAACATACAATCCTGAAAAAACGTGCATTAATGCGTCTTTGATAATTTAACAATATTTATTATTATCAAAGTACTAACTGGAAATAATTCGATAACTTTAATTCTCTCAAAGACACTTAAAGTTCAGCTATACACCACACTAATAAAATCTATAGTATTATACAAAGCACAATGTTGGATAGTAAAGAAAAGTGATGAGTCAAAACTGAGAGTTTTTGAAAGAAAAATATTAAGAAGGATATATGAACAAACAAAATGTGATCTGCAAACAGGTAAATGGCGTAAAAGACACAATGTGGAGTTACATCAGCTATATAACAGACCGGATATAGTTAAAGAGATAAAAAGAAGAAGATTGGAATGGGCAGGTCAAGTATGGAGGAAACCTGATGCTTTGACAAAGACGGTCTTACAAGAGAATCCAAGGAAGAAAAGACCACTAGGATGACCCCGAATGCGATGGGAGGATTGTGTCAGGAAGGATGTAGCAGTCTTTCTGCCTGAGAAAGATTGGCATAAACTGGCACAAAATCGTGAAGGATGGAGGCAGTTATGTTTGGATGTATGGTCTAAAAGGCCGTAAACAAAAAAAAAAAAAAAAACTTTAATGACACAATAATAATGCAAGTTACAACATTATTGTCAATTCAATTAATAAATTTATTTTTAAATTAATTTAATTTTAATATGGTATAATTTTTTTTGGGGTAACTGTATTAAATTATTAAAAACTTTTTAACTTTAGTTCAAAATTTTTTCTTGTATACAGTGGAATCCGCTTAATTGGGACATCATTTAAAGAGGACAACCGCTTAATGGGGACAAATTGGCATAGTCCCGAATGAATGTATGCCCTTAAGGCAATTAAACTCCGTGTATTGGGGACAAACCATCGGTTATAAGGGGCAAAAATAAAAGTGTCGTACTAGATATTTTGACCTAACTTATCTATTTTCCTATCAAAACTGTAATTATCTAACCTATATACATATTTATCTTTATATACGTCCGTATTTGTATTTTATATGTATAGGTAATGTACAGTATTTCATGTACAGTCTTACATATTTTATTTTTGTCACTTAAATTTTAATCAATTAATCAACAATAACTATGTATGTGTGTATATTAAAATAATCAACTAATTAATGTACGATATAATATGAAATTCTAAATAGTAAGTATTAAGTCTAATGTTCTACTACGAATAATAATAATGATTTTTAAACAATGTAGGTATGAATTAATAAGTAGGTATACAGTATGTACAATTTTTTTTTTTCATTTTTTTTTTATTCGGCTAATCGGGACAGCCGGATTATGGGGACAAATAGATCACCACCCAATGTGTCCCAATTAAGCAGACTCCACTGTATTCAATTAATTAACGTTAAGGTTTTGGTAAAATCAAAAAAACTGAATTATTTTAAAATTTCAAAAAGCTGTAACTCACTCAATTTTAGGTTTAGAACTATAATCAATGGATCAAAATTACTTAGAATTATATTATCTATCCATATCCGGTGACAAAAGTAAGCGTTGCTATTAAAAAAAAAAAAAAAAAAAAAAAACATTTATACTTTGCATGCTCATACTACAAAAGTTGAAAATTTGAAATTTTCCAATAATGTGTACTTCAGTATCCCCTAGCTATTGCAGCATACTGTATTTTAATCTAAGATTATAAGGCTGAGATATTAAGTGGTACATTTAAGAAGGGATACACTGTATATATATATATATATATATTAGGGTGGTCCTTATTTTTGAACTTTTGAAATGTTGTTGTCTTACCCCCCCATTTTGTTACTTGGTATATGAAAATAATATGTGTTAAATTTCACTACGATAACTCACCCCTTTCACTTGTCACAAGAGGGTTGAAAAATTACTAAAATGTTAGTTTTCAAGGATTATTAGTTTATTTCAAAATTGAATGCATTTATCACAAAAATTATTTTACGATAACATATTACGTTTAGAAATAATTTAGCAGTATATTATATTAAAGTATATTAGTATATTATTATATATCATATTATAGTAACTATTAAATACGCTTATCTGTTATTAAATCGAATAACTTAGATAGTAAATTTTGTTTTGCTCTTTATAAGTATTATAGTATCGTCGTTATTGCTCTATTTATCGTTGACCATTTATAGACATAGGTCGCATCTTTATGACTCGTATATTTTTCTGGAGATTACTTAACTGATTCGTAAGTACACATTTTTCTTCTTTTTTTTTGTATATTTTATTTTAAAATTTGTAAAATTTTCATAATAACAAAATAGCATCAAAAATGGCTACTCGTCTAAATTCTGAGGTTTGGTTAATTGGACAGCCTATTCAACAAATAACCGGCTGTACACTTCCTTCAAATGGGGATGTTCTTCGTCGAATTTTATTTTTGACGAGAACTGAAAAAAAAGGAGTTAAAGAATCGTCAACAATAGTTACCCAAGACATATTACATTTTTGGAAATGTGCCGGAATTCCAACTATGAGTGATTTCAATATTATACCTAAAATAGATAAAATATATTTAAATTGGCGCGGATTGTTAAAAGGAAAATATCGAAGATCACAACCACAAATTAAAAAGGAAGAAACATTTAAAGAAAGTTTAGAAGACTTATTTGATATTGCACACTCGAATGCATTAAATACAATTAAAATAGAAGAAGATAAAATGTTTCTGTTGGCACAACGTGAGAAAGGTAGAAAAGGGTATATGAATGGAATAGACAGAAAATGGGCAACAACAGAAAAACGCAAGGAACAACGTAAAATTACTTTTAATAATTTTAAAAAAAAGAGTAAAGAAGAACAAGACAAATTAACAACTACTGTTAATCTATCTTTTTCCGATAGCAGTAGTGATACAGAAGATGAAAATATTGTAAATGTGAATTTGGATAATGCTTCTACTCCAAACAAAAGAAAAAGGGGTAGACAGAATATTGTATGTGCTGAAATTGCAACGGCTTTAGATCGTACTCAAGTAAGTGATCGAAAAGCTGTTCATATTCTTATGGCTACAGCTAAAAGTCTCGGTTGTGACACAAATGAAATAGCAATTAATCGTTCAACTATTCGTAGAAATAGAATTTTGATAAGGCAACAAGTTTCTGAAAATATCAAAGCAACTTTTAAACCTAATTGTCCACTTACTGTTCACTGGGATGGAAAAATATTACCCGATATCACAGGTAAAGATAACGTTGATCGCCTTCCTATACTTGTTTCTGGTGGTGGGATAAATAAACTCCTCGGTGTACCAAAGCTTAATACTGGAACCGGAATAGGTATGGCGAATATCATTGTGGATACGTTACGCGATTGGGGTGTGATAGAACGTATTCAATCGTTATCATTCGATACAACTACTAGCAATACAGGGCATATTAACGGCGCGTGTAAATTAATTGAAGATAAAATTGGTAGAAAATTGTTGTACCTAGCATGTCGTCACCACGTACTAGAAATAATTTTAGGAAATGTGTTTACAACGTGCTATAACAATCCATCAACTGGACCAAATATACAAATATTTAAAACGTTTCAAAAGCAATGGCAAAATATCAATAAAAGTCAGTTTCAGACAGTCGAAGAAAATATTACTGATCAAGATGAAATCATATTATTTTGCAAAAATCAGTTAACTTTAACTCATTCACGTGACGATTACAAAGAGCTCTTGGAACTTATTATTATCTACCTTGGTGGTGTTCCTTCTAGAGGTATAAAATTTATGCAGCCAGGTGCTTTACATCGTGCACGATGGATGTCGCGTGCAATTTATGCCATTGAAATATGTTTGTTTAAAGACCAATTCAAAACAACTAAAAAGGTATTGAGTGGAATGAAAAGGTTTTCGTTATTTGTCGTCAAAATATATGTCTACCATTGGTTTAAAGCTCCTTGCGCAGTATCTGCTCCTGCTAACGATTTGAACTTATTAAAACAGCTGTCTTCGTATTCGGATCAAGATATAGGAACAATGGCAAGTTTGGCTTTTTCGCGACATCAATGGTATTTATCGAACCTACTCGTATGTTTTTCGTTTTTTGACCCAAATTTATCAATCAAAATTAAAAGAGATATGGTGATGGGTTTAAATACAGTAAATTCCGAACAACATCTTCAAAATCGAATTAAAATAAATATTTCAGATTCATCTTTTTCTGAGAAGACCGTTGCTGATTTTGTAAATAAAAAATCAATAGATTTTTTTAAGATATTAAATATACCAGTTGGAGTTCTTGAAAATGATCCAGAAATTTGGGAAGAAAGAGAAGATTATCAATTTGGAGCAAATATTATTCGTAGTATGAAAGTGACGAATGATTTTGCTGAAAGAGGAGTAGCTCTTATTCAAAATTATAATAATATACTAACAAACAACGAAGAACAAAAACAATTTCTCTTACAAGTTGTCGAAGATCACAGAAAAAGATTTCCTGGTGCTCAAAAATCAAAAATTATTTAATTTATATACATTTTTTTCTTTGCGTTTTTTTTATCTTAAAATTATTATATTGGGTTTTAACAATTTAATGACAACATGTTTAACATGCATTTTAATTTAATATAATTTCTTTGTATAATATTTTATAGTTTCTTTATTATAATTTATATTTTATTTGTTCTGCCTATACGTAATAATAAGCATGGAATTGTCAATTTAAACTTTCTTAATTTTTTTTTTAATTTAATGGATTTACGAACAATTATGTAAAAATTAGACATTTATAGACATTTGTATGTTGAATAATTATTATTTGATACACTTTTTTTTTATAAATGCATAAGATTTTAAAATAAATAGAAAAATTTAAAAAAATTCCCTATTGGTAACTTTCAACCCTCTTGTGACAAGGGAATGGGATGAGTTATCACACTCAAATTTAACATACATTACTTTTTGATATCAAGTAACAAAATGGTGGGGTAAGATATAAAACATTTTAGCATTTTTATTTTTACTTATAAATAAGGACCACCCTAATATATATATATATATAAACATAGTTACAAATTAACTATGACTAAGCCTTCTTTAATTGGAGAATAATTTATTAAATATAGAAATTACTGATTTTAATTATTTAAAAATCAAAAAAAAAAAATAAATAAATAAATAAATGTATTTAACAAATAAAATACTTATAGATATTATAATATGTTACCTCAAAATTTTGTCTAATAGCTTGTTCTTCTGCTTCATATTTATTTTTTATATTCGCTAATTTATATTGTCTTAATATAGTAGCTACTTCTAGTCGAGATTTCATTTGGTCTTGTAATTCTTTCAAAGGTATACGATACTCATTCGCAGTACCCAATCTTACCTCAACTAATTTATCGTCAACTTCTTTTAGCCTTTCTTTATAAAACCTGAATACAACGATTTTATAAAGTTACATTTAAACCAGATTTTTAAAATATAGTACATGACATAAAAATATACATTGGAACATACACAAAGAAACTATATAGAATAGATCATAATATCACAGATTAAAGCATAATTCACACTAGTCAGACACGTACTGTACCCTTCCGTAACATATTTTTATATTTGTTTAAATACAGTAATTCACATTTAAACGTTTCCGTTCCGTTCATACACAGAGTGAACCGACTGAGTCTGTCCGGCAATCCGCGCGAGAATGCTTAGTCGGAACAGAACGGAAGTCAGAACTTCTATAGGCATACCTGGTAATATTAACTGAAATATATAATACCTTTCGCACATTTTCGGATTTTTACGTATTTTGTCAAAATTCAAACTTAAAATGCAAATAAAAAAATTCGTCATTCGTCCCTTCGGTCCTCGGACAAGATATTGGTGATGAATGTATTAAGTTTTAAAGAAATGATGACTCATTTCTTTAGTATAAAACGATTCTGAGCAAAGCTTCAGTGTAATATAATATATTATTATTTAAATACTGTTTACATATTTTACAGTTATTTGTATAATTTTTGGTGAGTTTTTTTGTAATTAAACTCTCATAAAATATTCAATTAGATATCTCATTAGAAATAACTTTAAAAGAAATCAGACAATATCGAAAAAAATCGTATGATAATTTATTAAAGGGTGTATAAAAAAAAATCCTGACTAACGATTTTTGAACTTTTGTTAGGATAATTAGGTAGGTATATGAGTAAGGTCATATTAAATTTTCAGAACTTTTTGTCAAATATTTAAAATTATATTACATAAAAACTTTCAAACAATTTGGTAAATTAAAAGTTCTATATTTAAGTCAAAAGTGCTTTAATTGTTCTGAAAATTTTGTCCAATATAAAAAAGTATGTATTTGATATTGGATAAAATTTTCAAGTTTCTAGCTTCAATACTTTTTGATTTATGACTAAATACCTAAAATCTGAACAGTGAAAATCTCGTTTACGGCGGATTTTTACCGATTTTACCGTTTTTACTCGGTTTTTCGATTGTTATTCTTGATTACTGGAAGAACTATGGAGATTTTGGAAAAATGACCTCTCTAAAGTACCATCTCAGTTCAATTTCAAATCTAAAGAGTTGCTGGACGAAACTTTTGGACAAGGATTTCTATACGAAAAAGTGTTTACAGAAAAAAAAAAATAAAATAAAAAAAAAATAAACATCATTGTAAAACCAAAAGATCCTTCGTTTCACTCAGAATCTAAAAATAATAATAAACATCATTGTAAAACCATAAGATCCTTCGCTTCACTCAGAATCTAAAAATGTGGGTTATAGGAACAATAATGGTCGGTATATAATTAGTATAGTATAGTATATTTGTACTGTACGGTGTCTGTCGGTCCCCAGTGTAAATCATGCTTAAATGAATACAGATTAGGGATGGGTCGTTCACGAACGATTTGTTCAAAATGAACGATTCACTTCAGTGAACGAATTGATTCAGATTCGGATTGAGAGAACGATTTGTTCGTTCATTCATATCGTTCAATTAATTTAACTCGTTCCTCACTTCATCTGAATATCAATTCCATATCAGTAAATCACGATTTAACATATGATATACGAATACGATTCATAACGATTCATTTAGAATGATTCTGCTGTTCCATAGAGTAATATTACTCTATGAGCTGTTCACAGGCCACTATAGGTACCTAGTTAATAATAATGTATTGATTTGGTTGTGGTATCATGTTTTATGGGAAAGTATGTAAAAATATACTATAACAAAATATTCATAACCAATTTTTGAGCGTGAAATAGCTTGACGCCTGACAAAATTAAGATACTTCCAGCATTTTGATTTTAAAAATGAAATTATATTTAGTTTTATTAACAAGTTTACTTTGCATCTGCCGGAGTAGTTTTTAATTTTATTAATATATTTATGAAAAAAAATAACACTTGAAATTTTTAAAATTCTTTAATTTTCAATCGCAATTAATTTAATAACAATTTTCAGTATGAAAAATATATCCCGACTGATGCGATGTAAAGTTAAGAATTTCGAATATCTTTACATTTAAAAAATCGAACAACGGGAAGTTCTTAAATTATTGTTTGGCATTTAGGTCATTTTGACGAAATTTTGATGTGCTTGCAATCCCCTTAACATCCATATTTCACATAAAGTTCAATATTTAAAAAAAAGTTCATTATCCTTGGATAAGCTTATTTAATAAATATTCACCGGCCAACTAAATCTGTGAAAAAATATCAGGTGCAGCGAAAGCACTATACGCTGCACCCGTGCGCTCGCCTATGGCGTAGAGTTAATTGAATCGAAAACGAATCATTGAATTCATTTAGACACACAATCTGTCACTTGGATTTACTATCTATTTAAAAATATAATTTCTTATATCATTTCCTTGTATTTACATGCTTAATCTTCATGGTCTAAACTCTAAAGACCCGTTTACATGACGACAGTAAATGGCAATAGTTAATGTATTGGCAGTAACTTTCAACTATCTAACGCAGCTAGATAGTGTGACAGTCACCATTTTCTGTCATCTTTTAAATGTGCCTTAAACCATAGAACAGTGCTTAAACGCAGCTATTGATTCATAATAAATTTGATAACAGACAACAGAGTGACTAGTGAGTAGTGACTTCTGTCATTTGAACGAAGTGAATCAAATGACTCAATGAACATAACATTGATTCATAATAAATAAGATAACTGAGTGTCATTTCAACGAAGTGAATCAAATGAATCAGTGAACGAATCTTTTGAACGATTCAATTGAGTGATTTTGAATTGAAAGATTCATTTTTCCCATCCCTAATACAGATGCCATATGGAACACTCCGGTTTTATTATAAATAAATCTATTTTGTCATGCATATTACCACAGAACAATATTATAAAATGATACTATAACAAACCACATCTAAATTGCTCTGTGACCATAATGACACAGAATAGATGAAAATCTATTAGAATCTATCTAGATTTCATCTATTCTGTGATAATGAGTCAAATAAATTTATCATACTATAACTCAGTGATACTCATCCAAATATATATTATCATACAGAAATTAATTTATTACATATGGTGACACTCCAATGATGTAGCATTCCTTATCAGCAGTGGCGCAAATAGGGAGGGGGCTTTGGGGGGCTTAGCCCCCCCGAAATAACTCAAAGTCCCCTCAAAAAATAATAGTATAATATGTGTATGTTATTCTTAATAAGTTATTTTTACCGGTTTTATTTTTTTACATTGTTATTAAAATTTTTTTCTTAACACTAATAAGACAATTGCTTTTATAAAATAAAATAATATTACAATAAACAATATTACTATAGACAGTACTACAGTAGTATTAATATATTATATAATAAATTATTAATAATGTCTAAATAATATTATATAATAAAGTTATTATTAAACAAAATATGAACGGTACAACACTATAGTGACGATGATGTCTGATAAGTCACGTAGGCCAATCGCTAATAATTGGGAAAACCAAAAACATTTTTAAATAGCTCCTAATGAATATTATACTGGTTTGTTCGTGTATCATATTCATACGGATTAGTGATTACCGGCATAGTCGGCACACAGAGTACAGACCCAGGTAAATATTGTCCAGTTCACATTTCAATCTAACCATTTCAGTCATTACTCATTTCACTTTTGAACTTTTCAGTGTTTCACATAGGCAAGTAACGTACCGTACCTCGTAATATCGTGTGATCTATTATATAATTGTATACCTAGTATATTACTTATATTATTTATATTAGTATATACATTTAAATTCGTTTGAAAAAGAAAATGTTTAGCATTTTTAATAAAAAAAAAAACTCTAATGATCAACTAAATGTGTTGGAACATTCGCCTACGCCTTCGTCTGCAATAAATACTGAAAGTATTATTGCAGATAAAAACTATGAAGAAAACGATTTAAATGATGTGCCTACAGATGATGAACTTGATTTGGGTAATTTAAATTCAGGACCGCGTCAGCCAATATTAAAGGTAAGTAGACTTTTAATTACAACTTCTATATATATTAATATTATAAATAAGATTTTCAAAAATGTTGAAAAAGGAGTATCCTAAGACAAAATTTGGAAGTCAAAATCGAGGATTTACACCTTCTCACTTTAGTGAGTTTAATTTAATCTATTACTTTATAAAACAAATTAGTAGAAAGAAAATAATATAATGTTAACATTTAAAAGTTATAAGAAACCCAATATGATTAATTTTTAATTTAAAACAATTGAATACACCTCTATATAAGTACATCAGTAGTTTTCAAGTTGTAACTAATAATTTAGTAGGTAGCAATTTTTTTTAGTATAATCAGTTTCATTTCATTTTTTATTTTTTTTTTTTAATAAAAATATTATTCAATGCAAACTTATGAGTTATGAGTAATGATAATTTGTGTAAACTAACACTGATTAATTTCACTTTGGTTTATAATCTTCCATATTTACAGGGACATTTGCTGTACAGCAAATGTCATACAATTGTGTACAGTGGAATTATACATTTTAAACCATGAATTTCAGACAAGAGTATCATGGATGTATGATTAATCATGGAACTGTCATTTTTAAAATTTTCAGCTCCATTCCCAAATCTTAATAGTTTTTATTATCTTTTTGAGTCAATCACATACAAATCAAAATCAAATATCATAACTCAATATATACATATATATGAGTTAAGATATAAAATAATAAATAACTGGGGTCAAAAAATAAAAATATATCATATACTCAGTCTTTTTTAAATTTAGCAAACCAAATATATGTGTAAATTTGGGCACTTAAAGAATAGTTTGGGTATATAATTTGATTGAACTTATAATCAATTTTTTTTTTTTTAAATTAAAAATTACAAACCCTAGCAGGACATAAACGTAGTACTTTTACCTTGAAACAGTAGACATTGTTAAAAATCCAGAATTATGATTTAATTGATCCGTAATACATTGATATTAAATTCGTTGATTGCATACATATTATTTATAATTTATTTGAAAACTGAACAAATCATTGGTAATTTTTTTTGGTAAAATATAACATTTATAGACAATAAACATAGTAAGCTCAATGCAGAGTATTTTTTTATGATAATGCACCACTCATTAAAATATTAAAATGATACTAAATTTAGGACTTTAATTTCAAGAAATTATTTTTTACTTAGGAATAATTTTTAGTAAAATTAACAATAAAATCGTTAAAAACAAAATGTATAACGAAACTCAAAAGCATACACTAAATGATAAAATTTGTTTACTAAGTACAAAACAGTGTTACAACTGAAATACTACATTCCTGATAACAATAGACCTAAAAAAATAGCTGATAATAAAGTATGTTACATACATCTTGAACCTCGCATTCTACACCATCACCAACAATTCAGTTATCAATATTTTAGCATAATATTGAGTATTTGGCATATGCACGGATTATGTGAATATTATATTTATACGATGTTATATTTCAATGAGTTAGGAATATCATAGATTAAATCCATGACTTACTACCTAATATCATATCAGCATTCTTATTAGATAATAGATATACTTTGATTTGCAGTATGCTATTAAATATTTAAATCATACCAAATACTATTAAGTATTAATTTAAGATTCTGAGTGAACAATACGATCTATTCGTATTAAAATGTTTATTTATAATTTTTTTTTCAGTAAGCACTTTTTCGTGTTGTAATGTTTTAGAAGTTTCCTCAAATAACTCAAATAATCAGAAAATTCATCTAGTTGATACTTTAAAGAGGTCTATTATAATTAATAGGTTTCTCCATTCTCAAAAGTTTTTCCAGGCGTTGGGAAAATCCACCGGAAAACTGAGTAAAAACTAAACTAATCGAGTTCACAAAATCAATTTTAGGTATTTAGTCGTAACTTCAAAAGTAATGTTGCTAGAACCTTGTATATATATTAATATATACTAATGTTGTATATTAATGGCTTATTGATACACACTTGAAAGTTTCAAAAAAATTTGACAACTTTTGAGCTAAAAATAAAACATTAAAAATACCTTGTTTTATTATTTTATTTTTAATAGTTGACAAAAATTCTGAAAATTGAATTCTTTACTTATAAACTCAACTGATGATATTGGAAAAATTTCAAAAATCATGACAGGATTTTTTTTTTTTAAGTGCTTCAGTAAATTATACAATTTTTATGGAATACTGTTTATACATAAATTTTCGACTTTAAATCTGCATAAATAATTATTGGACCATCAAAATCATTATAAACCTTCGGATACAGATAGAACATGTTTTGAATCTTATGGAGAAAAAAAATTTTCCGAAGTCAAACAAGACACAGGTTTAATAAAATTAATCCAACCGACAACTAAACTAAAAACTAAAAATAATAAAATATATAAATGGTATATTTAAATACTGAAGATTTGCTCAGAACTATTTAAATTATCTATTGTTCCTTTAAAATCAATATACCCATTACCATTATTTTGCCCGAAGAGAGAAGAATACCTCATAGTGTGAAGTATGTTCGACTTTTTAAATCTGATCATACTTATTTTTTGTTAAGTAATAAATTCATAATATAATATACATACATTTTTATGCAAAAATATTAAAAATTAATAATTTGTGTACTTAGATTTAACTGATTTTAGATAATCAATGACCATTTGCATAAGTATTTAATATTTAAGTTACACTTTAAATTATTTAATTTTTACTTTAAACTTACATATGTTGCACCAACTTTATTTAACTACCATAAATTAGACTTGAGAAAACATTAACAAGGCTTTAATTGAACTTATCTAAAATTTCTACTTAACTGTAAATGATTAAAGTTTGAAGATACCTTAGATCATAATACAGAGCATAAATATAATATAAGAATTTAACTTTGTGTTAATTTATATAATTTGATCTATATTCTATACCATAAATACATAAGATAGGAATGTATCAGTGTTATAGAAACATAGGCCATATACAAAAAAAAAAAAAAGTGTACAAATTAATTTACAAGTAACAAGAACACATTTTATGGATTATGATACAAACAACATTATTTATTACTTAATACTTATTACAATAAAATATTCACTAAAACTAATCATTATATTATGATACAAATATACTAATTCTATTTTTGAAATTCATTAAAACATTAAAAGTGAATATTGATAATATTAGTACCAAATCAAACACATGGCATCACGACTCCGGTATCCATACATGAAATAATCACGACTTTGAGGAAATTCGATAGCGGAAAACGTTGGCAACGTTTGATAACGAAGAAATTCTGACTGTCCGTTTGCTAAACGGTGATGTAAACGTTTGCAAACATTGTAAACGCCATGATCTGACGTCTGGTCTGTTTAGTTCCAATAACCAAAACCATGGTTGAGTTTATTTATTCTTTTGCCGCCTTATAATTTGAAATTCCCATCGCTATCATATTTAATATAACCACAAAAAATTATTAATTATCACTGATCTATATTTATATTACATTAAATTGAGTGTTGAGACAAATTTTTTAAAAATATACACATAAATAGGTATTTTGACATTTACATTCATTTTTTTTATTATTTTACATTTATTTCATTTCGAATTATGACTCGAAATATATCTTTTGTAAAACATGCAAAAGCAAAGGCTCATACGAAGATGACTCTTACAGACATCCCAAGTTTAGTACCCCAAAATTATATTGAGGAAGAACTTATTGAAGTTATTCCAGACAGAAATAATAAACCTTTGCGCAGATCACTTTTCGAGGAATTTGATCATGATGAAGTTAGAATTGATCAACAACAGTTGTCTCAAGAAATTGAGAAAAGTTCCGATGATGGAAAAAACGTGTGGAACGATTCTTCTATTAAGCTTTTCATTAAGAAATCGGTTGACGGTACTGGTTTTTAAAATTTCAGAATAAATAAAGTTGTCCATTTCAAAAAAAATAAAAGTTAATTTAAATACAAAATTTATACATAATTTAATACAAAATTCAAATTCTTAACATGATAAGTTACTATGGCCCAGGTATCATTTATTATCACGAAGACCAGAGTTGGTATAAATTGTTATCTAATACCACGGTTAACAACTATACCGCAACAAGCGCTTACGAATTTCAGCCCAACATACGTTTAAAACGTTGGCGTTCGTAGAGTAGAACGTTTTCCGCTATCGAATTTCCTCTTCTAAGAGGATATCTAGATATCTTCTAAGACCGTGGTCGAGAGCATGACTATAGATAATATTATCTATAGCGTATAGCCGTGGTCGAGGTGATACTAGACGACGACACACGTGAAGGCAAAGCAATCAAGTTACTGTTATTTTTTTATATTTTATTAGTTTATCTTAATTATTTTCAGACTTCAACATCATGGAAGCATCAGAAAATTACGAAGACAAAAATCTTAAAATGTCAAATCCTGCATGGGCTGATGCTATGAGTAAAATATTGAAAACAAAAAAACGAAAAGGAAAACAATTAGTATTGTCCAAAGCAAAAATAATCTCTGGAACTGACATTAATAAAATAAAACAAGAAAAAGAAGACGAAGTTGATTCATTTGAAATTGTAGATAAAGGTGGCCAGAAAGTTAATATTCCAGTTAATGTTGATGAAATAAAAGATGAAAAACCAAATTTAGAAAATTTAGAGCCAAAAATACCAAACCGAATTCGAGTATGTATTTAAATATAACATTTTAAAATACCATGAAGACATATTTATACTCATATAGGTACTTATGTTTCAAAGAAATTTTTTTATAATAATATTACCTATTGATACATTTTTTAACCATGTTATAAGTTTAGAATGTAAACAATTAAAGAAATGTATTTTTTTGTATAGTTGCATAACTTCTTTTCCCTTAATTTATCATGAGTACACAGACACTGACACACACACATACATATATATATATAACATTATGATTTACTAAATAAAATAATTCAAGGTAGTCATGTATTAAATAAAATAATAAATAATTATTCTTTTGTTTTTATAGATAAAAGAACAAGTATTAATGGGAAGACAAAAACCTTCTGTTAGTGACAGAGTTAAGGAAAAACATTTATCTAAAATTGCTACGAAGTAAATAGACTTATTTAATTTCAAAAATTATTCATGCTCTCTAATGTGATTCATTTTTTCAGAGGAGTTGTACAATTATTTAATTTGGTTAAGCAACAACAAAGAACTGTAGAAAAAAAATTGAAAAATATAGGACCATCTATTTTAAAACAAGATAAAGTATTGGAATCTTTAGATAAAAAATCATTTATAGATGCCATTGATCATAGAAAAGTAAGTCAATGAAAATTTTTTAAACATGTTTTCAATAAAAACTTCAAAATTAAGATATTTTTTTTTCTAGCAGAATAATGAAAATGGTTGGGATGTTCTCAGAGATGATTTTATGGGTGGAACTAAGATTAAAGATTGGGACAAACAAACAGAAAATGAGAGTGAAGATGATGGGATTAATGTTTAAATCAAATTATGTTGACAACATATTTATAATATTTTTGATTTTTCATACTATAATTTTTGCATTTATTTTTAAACATTTAGTTGTTTAAATAAAATCAACTTTTGAAAACCCTAAAAACAGGATTGCTGTAATTATTCTTTTGGTTTACTATTATTATATATGTTATATTCCATTGTTGCTTGCAATTGTTGTGATAAGTGTCTGTTAATTTACAATTAGGGGTAGGGACTTCCCCAAAATATTTTTCTATACTCCCAATAATATAACAACAAATTACTAGATGAGAAAAATGTATTCATTTACCCCCCCCCCCCCAATAAATTAAACCTTAATTTTACCTATGATTTAGTGAAATTTAGTTGATATTTTTAAATAGTCCAATTCATGATGAACTGTGTGACTACTTAAGTATAATTGTTATGTAACTTTCAAGGATATTGGCTCTATTTTTTGACTCCTATTTAATATTTTTTTAATTAGATAAACTTTGTGAACCCAAGCTTTATCTCTCCATGTATCTTTACAACCTGGTATATAGAATAAAACTTTCAACAGGATTAATAAAAAAAAAAAACTAACAAAAATTATAAAATATATAAACAGTATATTTTTATATTGAAGCTTTACTTAGAATTGTTTAAATAAAGAAACGATTTTTTTTATTTTCAAAATTCATTTCACCCATCCTCATTATCTTCTCTGAGAAACAAATAATACCCCTTTAAGCAAAGTATGTAGTTTTTTTTTTTTTTTATGTTTTGTCAACTGACAGATGAAAATAAATACTCGAACATTTTTCATAATAATTAGTTAATTTTTATAAAAAATTATTTTGATACATTTGTCTCTAAAATCCTAAACTCAACATGAATATAATCGTAAAATATTTACTATTAGGAAACACATTTATATAAATATAGAATAATGTGTGGTAAAATTATAATTTTATTTACCATCATTTTTATTAAATTTAAAATTGTCAAAATGAATATTTATCTTTTTATAAGAATTGACTATTCTATAATTAATGCTATAACTATTAAAAGTACTAAAATGCTCTTAAATAGAAAAAAATCAACAAATATGCAAAGTATACACTAAAAACTTTTATTTTACTTGATTTACTATGATAAATTACTAATGAATAATTTTCTAAGGCCTAATTAATAAATCTAAGAAGTATCCTATAGGTGGTACAAAGAAATTTTAAACTTATGTAAACCATATTTTAATAAAAATAATATCAACACATAATATATAATTGTTTATACAGGATATTCCAAATTTTTCTGTTTTAATTTGAGAATGATCACAAGATGATTAAAGTAAAATCCATGTATTGCAAATATGGATATTTCAAAAGTACTTTTGACAACTATTCCATTTAAAATTAATTCTAAAGCGAAATTTAGTTAAATATGAATTTCATCATGGTCCAAACCTTTATTTTTCAATATTACACGGATTTCAAGATTTTTTATGTGTCACACAGCCTCACATTCGCATATGAAATCCTGATGAATTGAAACACATTAAAATATGTTTTAAGAAATTAGAAAATCATATTAAAAAACTTAATATCAATATTAATAATAAATAAGATAGATGCCGTAAGTAAGATTTAAAGACTTGCATTTGCAAAAAGCAAAATATGTTTTTGATTAAGGAAAAATCTGGAACATACTATATTTACATCATACACAAAATAATTTTACATATTTGAAAACAAATATTTAATAATGACTAGAAACATAAGTTAATACTCTAAATATAACAAGCTACGTGCCTGATAAAAATAAATTATAAAACTACATACTGATGATTTTTTACTTAATAAAGCGACATTTCTATCATGAACCAATGCTTTAATTGAAATAAAAATAATTTTAGAGTATACATATTTAGTCAATTTAGAGATGAACTTTCTCTTCTAATCCATTTTATACTTTGATTTTCATAACTAATACTCCTGAAAATATGCATATTATATTAAAATGTAAGTAGTCAACATTCTACTAGAGTATATATTAGATAGAAATTGTAGACAAATAATGATAATACTGAAGAAGTTGGCAATGTTTACAACATACTTAAAATTCGCGATAAACTTATTTTCAATTTTAACAGATATTTTGCTGGTTCGTGACAAAAAGAAATCACTCTGTATTAATAATAAATAAATAATTATTTTGGTACTTTAAAACTGGTTTAATCAAGAGCTAAAAATTCACTGAGTGTCTTTGAATATTAAATGTTGGCAGAAATATGATTTGTATTTGTAAATAATTAACACATTTATTTTAAATACCTACATTTCTTCAGGTTTAGATATTTTATTCACCATTTCGTTGATCATGTTATGGTCAATAAGTCCAATAAATTTATCAATAACATGACCATTGCGAATGGCTAAAACAGCCGGAACTGCTTTCACCTCAAATGTGTGAACTAAATCAGCATTCTTTTCTACATCAACTATTGCTAAATGTACAGACGACGAATCACCCACCATTTTTTTTAACATTGGTGTTAATGTTAAGCAAGGTTCACACCACTCAGCATGAAAGTTGACAATAACAGGAGTATCACTTTTTAACACATTTTGTATAAAGTCTTCACTTCCACATACTGTAAATGATTTATAATTGACACGACCAACTGACATTGATCGTTTAGTAGTTTGATGAATTTTTTCCAAACAACGAAATCGGTTGAACGACATTGTCCTTATTTTAATTTAAAGAACCCAAGATTTAAGTTGTGGTACAGTTTTTTGACTCATAACATGTGAAGAAAATAATGCTGCTAATCCTATAGCTGCACTTACAGAAAGAACAATTAATGTTGCTATACGCCAAACAAATAGTGGATCCACAATCTAAAAATATAAAATATGAACATTTTTTTATTAGAATATTAATACATTCATTATAAATAAAAATTGACACAAATAATTAATAAAAAATTAATAATTTAAAAACTGACAAAATAATTGAGGTGTCATGCAATGGCGATGTCATTACTAATCTTGGTAGTTGATTGATAACACATTTTTGTAATTTTAACAAATCACCAGAAATTCAATTTTTGTCCTAATTTTAAAATGTAATGTAATAAATCTCGTTTTCAGCATTAAAAAGTGCATAAAATGAGAACAAATTTCAAAAAAACTGGGTGCTGAGCTAATAATTATTTATGATTTTATTTTAGAATTGATTTTAACATTTCAGTGAAACAAAGAATCAATTGATTTTACAATGATGTATATATTTCATTGGGTATCAAATAAGTAAAAATAACAAATGAATAAATAAAAAATGTTATTCAGTTTATACTTCCGAACATCAATTCTCAAACTTTCATTCCATTTTAATACCTAACTTCATTACATTTAACTATTTATTAAATTACAATATTTTCAATATGCAGAATACAACTGTATTTTCAATAAAAATTCTTAAAATCACAGTTGTATACTTGTATATTATGTAAGTGTGGTTCTAATTATCAAAACACAAGTGATTAGGAAACCATTAGTTTTTGTGGATAACATTTGGGAAACTAATACTTAAGAAATATCATTTTTCTTCATTTTCAATAGTTTTTAAATTGTAATGCAAAACTGCTGAACAATTGGGTAAAAATGAAATATCAATGAGATTTTCATAATAGGCTTCACAAAATTTCCAAAAAAGTTCATATTTTCAGGCTAAACATTGAACTTTAATATAATAGGAAATATCACTTTTTGGAAGTTTTTATCATATACAATTCTGGATATAAATATTTGGAAATTGAATGTTATCTTAATCATAAGTTTCAATAATAGCACTAAAATATTTTCAAAAACTATTAATCAGAATTTTAAGTTTTAAATTCACATATTTAAGTTTGAGATTTAACAAAAATCATATAATTGTATTATCGAAATACATGCCATTTTTTCCCTACATTACAATTTAAATTATGTAGAGATTATTTTTAACATGCATTGAAAGTTGAAATTTATGATTCTAACAATTCATAATATGTAGATTATCAAATTTTCTTTTAACTTTTATTTAAAAAAAATCATAAATATTGATTACTCATTAGATGTTAAGTTTGGGCACAGTTGTTTTAGTGTATACCTTAAGCAATATTTACATTTTCATAACAATTAGATCAGGTATTTAAAAAAAAAAATGTATTCTATGCGCTTTTACTAACTAAAATTGTTAAAATTTTAATTTCAAATAATATTATTAACGACATTGATTATTATGATATAGGTAATGCCAGAAATTTTTTTTGTATAATAGTTTAGACCTGAAAATTACATTAACGCAATGAATAATCATTAAAATCATTGGTTTCAAGTTCAAAAAAAATGTACTTGAACTATATCATTGTACGCCAGATAATTCAATTGCAAAAATGAATCATATGAGTAAAAGGTGCTTTACACCAATAATCATTATCTTACAGGCTTTTTTTTATGATTTAATGTAATTACAGTTACAATGCGAATGCAGGGGGGCTTTCGGGGTTCATAACACCTCTCAAAATTATTATTAGTATACTAAGGTCAGTTAATTCAAAAGTAAAATAAATGCATCTTAAATTTTAATAGTATTTAATCATATTTCTACCCCCCCCCCCCCAATAATGAAATTGATGAAATAGATTAAAGCCCTCACATTCAAATGTAACATACCTTATTGTCTAGTTTTGGTGGATCTATTGAGCTACGGGGTATTGTAAGTAAAATAATTGTTATCAAGATAGAAAATACAAAAACGATTGGTCCAATACTATGTTGTGTTCTCAAAGACAGGAGACACAAAATAAAAGATGATGACCAAAGACCAATTAAAATAATAGAACCTATACCAATAGCAACAGAAGACATTCCACCTAAAAAAAAAAAAAAAATACAAATACCTATAATTAAAAATCAATCAAAAAAATTATAATAATATAACAAATATTTTGTTAGTTTACTCACCTGGTAGCTAGTAGACATTTCTATAAGGAACATTTAATAAATATAAAACATAATGTTTTTTAAAATTGTAAGTAACAACCAATAGGTAGTGTTACGATTGACAAAATGTATAATGGGAATAATATTATTAATATGAAAAATAGATTGTACAACATTAACCATAAGTATTGTAAAACATAACTAACATAAATATTGACTCAAAATAAACATATATAATTTGGAATTTGCCATTGGTAAAAATAATGGTTAGGTTAGATATATTAGGAAGATATTATTTATTTACCATTTATAAGATATAACCATAGACATATATAATTGTTTATAATATATGTCTATGGATATAACTTGTGATATTTTTACAATAGGTTATCACATTTCTAAGCAGCTGTTTTTAATAGTAGTGTTTTCAATAATTTTGATAATAGTACGCGTCGTCGTATCACGAACCGTTTAACAGCTCGAGTTTTCAAGTAAATAATTATTAATTACAACTCGAGTAGGTGCCAGGTGGCTGGGTAGGTTTAGTTTAGGCATTAGGTAGGAGTTCCGAGTTAATAGTAATGAATGCAACACGGTGCACACCGGTTTTCGAAACCGGGCGGCGGGTACAAAATTTCTGCTTTTTTTTTGCTTTTTTCTTTCGTTTATTGTCTCCCGTAATAACGCTGCACGTCCGTGCATCATCATATATTAGACTTTTTCAGTGTAATTTTACTAAAATTATTGTGATTGTGATTTTAAAAATGCCGAAAGTCAAAAAATGAAAGTGCCAAATTACGACAGTTTGTTGTAGAATTTTCATTTTTGATCTAGCGTATCTTAAAAGTAATATTTGTTTTAATCTCAAGTCATAATTGAACTAAAAAACCAGCATTTAACACTTCATGTAAATTAAAATGCACGTTTTTTAATATTTTGGTAAATAAAATGCATATATTACAATTTTTTTTTGCATACAAAATACAAATCTTAGCCCAGGTGATGAGCTTAAAGAAATAAATAAATTATTCATTAATTTTTATTGCAACGTATTAAAACAATCAGCCAATCAGTGATTTCAATAAATATTTTTTTTGAAACTATATTTTTGTGTGTATCTTATACAAATCTAATGCATATTTTTGCATATTTTGGTAAAGAAATTTTTTGTCGCATATGAATCTTAGCCTAGGGCCCTAGGAGATGAGTTTTAGTCATATCTTTAGAAGAACTTATTATTAACATCTACATAAAATATTACATTTTTCTAACTAACACAAATTTCAAACAAATAAATTCATAGAGTGATGACTGATGAGTGTCTGCTAGGCAGCGAAGGCGCGAACGCCATTAGCCGCCATAGGCGGCATCTCCCGACTCCCACGAATCTGATACGGTATTATCAATATAAAATTGATTACAATCTCAGTCTGACATTACCAGTATCCCATAAAAACCAAGTGATTTTCTTAAATTATTGTACACAATTTTTTTTTTCAGTCTCTCCATAGTCACTTGGTTTTTTTTTAACGATTCTCGCATTTTAATACTTCACAATTAAAATACTCTACGATTCACCTGTATCCCACCGGGCAGCTAGTTATATATTATATTATTTATTTGTATAATATACCAAAATATATATTTATCTTTAATCATTCTGTGTATTTTTCATAAGTAAGAATTAATAGTTGGCAACCATTGGCTGTATATGATATAAATTATTAAAATATCAAAAAAGCCATGACAAAATTATCGAATATTTGTTAACAGTTTTGAAACTATATACGTCCTAGTGTATTGTGTATTTGTGTATATGAATTATCTTTCTGTCGTTACAAATTTAACTATACTTTCTGAAACCATATCAAAATTAGAAAATATGAATGGGCCATTTGCTTCATGCCAACATGGGTAATTATTATGTTCTTAATTATTAATATGTATTAAGCAATATGTATCTGATATACATTAAATTATTTACGTTAATACTATTTTTTATATACCCTAAAACCTGTTGAAAAAGTACTTCGACTTTTTTTTATTTAGTTAAAATCCAATAATTATTACTTTTGTAATGAAAAACTATTTTTAGCTGAAATTGGCTATACTTTTAATATTAATTACTTATGTTAATACTTTTTTTTTAATATGATTAATATTTTTGTAACTACCTTTTCATATATATTTTTTTTTTTATAGGAATATATTTCTTAACAATAAACTACAATAAATTCTTTAGTAAAATCTTCACTCAGACATGACTCAATGGATCAATGAGGAATGTCTGTTGTCTAAATGTATTGGGTAACATTGTTCTTCCACATTATCTTAACTTTGCTAAATTAAATATACAAAACTTTTATATTTTGCTTATAATTAAGCTACGAAAATTACTTAAAATATTATCTTATTTCTGAAATATACCATTATGAATTGAAACATTTTATCCCATATACATTTTACAAACCATTTTATAATAAATACAATTTAAAAATGTTTCTGTATTTTACAACATTAAAAACAATATTGATGTTGATATTGGACATTTATCTTTCATTGCTTTGCTGTTTAGGCAAAGTACTAGAATAATTTTATCAATTACTTAATAGTAAAAATCTGTGATAACTCAACTTGGTGATTCGTTACTGTTTCACATTTTTTAGCAAAATTAATGTATGAATAAATGAAAATATTAAAATTAATTGAATTATTCTAAATCATGGAAATATGAAAATAATCTAATTTTCCACGTTAAGAGTTTTACTCGCATTAAGTGCATGTGAAAATATTGACCTTTGCTTTTTCCAATCATTTGTTCTCGTGCAAAAATATTTATATTTAAAATTATATTATGAGTATTTGCCTTACATATTCTTCATTTATCTATTTTCCTTTATAGAAAACATAACTTAAAATTACTCATTGGTTTAGATTCAGTTCTTAAATAATTTAGCAATTATTGTTTATGAATTATTTATTTATTTATTAGTACTTGCCTTATTTCAAAGCATTGTATTCCTTATTTATTATGCATGCATAAAAATGCATTTTCAACTGAATATTTTGCTATTTATTTTTAGATTACAAAACATACTTACTATTACCAAAAAGAGATCTCAACAACCTAGTGAACAGTTGTACAACCATAATTATAGTAAGATTTGAATCATTGAATATTTTTGTTTTACGACTTATATTACATTTTTTTTATTACAGAAAAATTCAAACCTAATGAAATTAAAATTGAAAATAAATTGGATGATAATGTTATTACTTTATTCAAATTAGAGTTGGAAAGTATTTTGAGTAATACTAAGATTTTAAATGAAATTATAGAAGATATACAGCCTTATGGATCAAGAATTTCAGGACTTTTCACTGATGATAGTGATGTCGATTTTCATGTAAGCTATAGTAAGTATTACTTATAATTATGTGATTATCCTGGATATTACTAATATCTGTTACTGTTTTGTTTGTGTTAAGTTTTTGGCAGTGTGCCACTTAAAATGTATCACTAAATAATTATTTCAAATTAATCCATTTAGTACTCCCTTACTCATTTTATTGTGATTGCCCAGTTAAAAGTACCAGGTGAAATTTTTTTAAAATTCACTTATTTTATATTAGGTGTCAAAACAATTATTTAAAAGTTGGAGACTTAGCCTTCACTCGCCTTTCGCTTGTCAAATCACATGCCCTTGTTTGGCCAATAATCAACAATTTTAAAATAGTTAATTGAAAAAAATAAAAAGCAATTTATTGCAATGCCTGAACAAGTACAAATTATTAGCTATTTGGCTTAAAACACTTAAGTTTTTGTTTAATTGTATGGAGGAAACAACTGTCCAAAATTGTCATATATAATAGAGAAAAATGATAATTATTATTTTAAAAAATTTTCATTTATTAAAAAAACCAAATTGTTGATAGGTAAGAAAGTATGTACATTTATATTTTATTTTTGGTCTGCTGTAAGGTTTAAAAAATGCCATTTATATTTTTAAATTGAATATCCCAGATCTCCATGTTCATTGCATTTTGCTAATTATACAATTGATCGACATAGTTACTAATAATTTACAAATCATTTTGTTTGAATGGTTACTAAAGAATGATTAAAAACAATTGGACATTAAAATTTAATTTAACATACCTACATAATAATTAATCTTAATAAAAATGGTTATTTTATTTAGACTTATTATTTTTGAAGCTTGTAAATAAAAAAGTATGTACTTTGCTCCATGGGTTATTCTTTGTTCCTTGGACAAGTTTATGAGGGATAATCCCATGTTGAGTCCCAAATGTACAAAATTACACAAATTGGGTCCCGACGTATTTTATCGAATACATGAGTTGGGTTCTAACGTATTTTATCGATTACATGAGTTGGGTTCCTTGATATTAATTTTAAGAAAACTCAAGTTGGGTTACTGTAGTCTATTAACGTTACCCAAGAGACACCACGTGGATAAAATTATCCTCGGTTAAGCAAATTAAAGCCTTGCTCAATAATATTTTTTTCCCTTTTTCGCTTGTCATATATTCCATATTTAAATTATTTTATTTGATATTATATTTAACACATCAAAACTTTACTTGAATACTACAAAATACATGTATAATATAAAAAATATTAGATGGACACGGACGCCAGTCTACTCCAACGTCGAACAGCAAGTCACACGATAACGGCGGACTATCAACCATATTAAGATAAAATTATACCGGGGACCCTACCCAATTTGTGTATCATCGTAAAACGCCGTGGACCCAACTCGAGTATTATCTTATCACACCCCGGACCCAACTCGAGTATATGTTATTATGATTGCAGACCAACTCGTGATTTTTTTTGAAGTGGTTCAATATCCCGGGACCCAACTCACATTTTCCCTTAATGAGGATGGGCATATTTAATTTTGAAGAAATGATAGATCATTTCTTTAGTTAAATGATTCTGAGCAAAGCTTCAATATTAAAATATACCGTTTGTATTGACCAATTTCATCAAATAAACTATTAAAGTTGAAAATTGACATAAAAACAGTTTAGTACATAATAATCGTACAGTAATTTACTAACACGCTTATAAAAGAAATCCTTTGTCATAATTTTTGAATTAGAATCGTTAGAGAAGTGTATGAGTAAAGTCATATTAAATTTTCAAACGTTTTTGTCAAATATTTAAAACTTTATTAGAGATAAACTTTTTAAAAACAAGGTATTTACTAAGTTCTATTTTTAGCCCAAAATTGTCCAATTAGTTTGAAACTTTTATTGAAGCGTGTAGTGTTACGTCAATAATATATGATGAAAATTTAAATTTTTTAGTAACATTCATTTAAGGGTTATGACGAAATTACTAAAATCGATTTAATGATAATGTAATTTATGACAAATTTTGCCGTTTTTGGTCCATTTTAGGCTGTTTTCCCACTCGCCTGGAAAAACTATTGAAATGCGAACTTAATAAACCCTCAAAGTTAAGTTGAGCAAAAAGTGTCACCAGAAAAAAAAATAAAATAAAAAAATAATTAACATTGTTGTAAAACTATAGATCTTTTGCTTCACTCAGATTCTAAAAATATAATTTAAACTTTAAATTTTTTTCAGCTTCAAAAATACCTATCAAAAAAGTGATGAAATTATTTGCTAAAAGTCTTCGAAGCAGCCAAACTTTCATTCAAATTTGTCCTTTGGTTCATGCCAAGATACCTATAATTAAATGTGTTCATAGAAATACTGGAATAAATTGTGATATATCGTTTAATAATATTAGTGCAATATATAATTCCCATCTTCTCAATCATATAATCAGTATGGACCACCGTATAAAACCAGTTTTAATGGAGTTAAAAACTTGGGCTAAAAAGATTGGCCTTATTAGTACAAATGGATTTTCTAGTTATTCATTTTATTGGCTTGGATTATTTTGTATGCAAGTTATGGGAATATTGCCAGCTATTCATGATTTACAAAAGTCTGTACCAGAACTATTAGTTGGGCATTGGAATTGTGCATTTTCCAAAGAAAAACAAAAATTAATGAATAGTCAAAAATCTCTAAGTGAAAGTGATATATTAAACATCATTTTTGCATATTATTCAAATTTTGACTTTGAAAAATTTGTAATAAGTCCATATTCTGGTTGCCCATTACTCAAGATGGATTTCGAAAATGAAGAACAACTTCCTGAAGAACTATGGAGGTATAAACGATTTCATAAAGAAAATAAAGAACACCATAAGTTATTGTTTTTAGGAACAGGCAAATTCAATATGTACACTCAAGATCCATTTCAACATAATTTAAATATTACAGCTAGAGTGACTCCAAAAATATTTGAGAGATTTATTAATGCTTGTAAAGAAATTAATGTTAAACAAAAAAATAATCATTAGCTAAAATGTTGAACAAGAATTGAAAATAATAGTTTAATAAATAGACATTACGTAATTATGTTATCATTGTTTAACATTTTAAAATTGGAACAACTATAAAAAATAAATACAAATATAAATTGAATTTTTCAGTTTGTTATTACTGAATTTATTTTTATTTATTAAACAAAAAATTATTTTTTTTAATTAATTATTCATTCATCAAAATGAGATGAAATGTGGATTTAAAACAAAACCTATGATGTACAATAGAGCGCCGACTATCCGAACTAATTAATGTCAAAAGTGGGTAAGCAAATATCCAAATAATTGAAATTAGAATAAAATTAAGCTGTTTTATTTTTTTTCATTCATTCAGTGATGTTTACTTTTTCTTTCATATTAAGCACTATACGTTTTCTATGACACTATGACACTGAAATTCACTCATTATAATTATGAACTAATAAAACTGTAAACTGTGATTAGGTAACAATTGACTTACTAAGAAAAAACCGATGCCAGACAATAGTCGATAATAATCAGTGTTTTATAATTTTAAGGTGGAAATCTAAAATTACAAAATCATACCTTTTTTTGTCATGATAATTGATCATCTGGTTGATGGATGTTCGGTTAATCAGCATGTATATAAATAGCAAAATTTAGTTTTATTGATCTTTAGCCATAAACACTTATGAAGTTTAAAAAAATATGTATTATTTAATTGTAACAACTTATTTTTCAGTTAATTAATCTCTACAATACATTAACATTTAGTTGACTGTTTTCACTCAATACAAAATTCCTATTTCATGATACATTTATTTATTTGAAAATTATATAATATAATAAAATTTCTATTCTGAGATTTGTGCATAGTGTAATATTAATAAAAATAATCCTTGTCATACAGTTCAATTTAGATTTAATCAGGCAGAACAAAATATCTCCAATAAATTATTTTGATTATTTTAATATAAAATTGACATATTTTTAATATTTATGATATACAAATACACTCTCCTACTGGAAATGAAAAAAAAAATCAAGATACCATGAAATGTTTAATGAATTTTGTGTGTGTGTGTGTGTGTGTGTGTGTGTGTGTGTGTGTGTGTGTGTGTGTGTGTGTGTGTGTGTGTGTGTGTGTGTGTGTGTGTGTGTGTGTGTGTGTGTGTAATATTTATAGTAGAGAATTGACCAAGCCAAGATAATAATTTGTGTGGGCAAACTTATTATTATGCTCCGCTTGATGAAATATTATTTTTTATAATATATGAATACACGTGTGACGTCCCGTGGGGTATTCTTCACTCCTCGGACCAGTAAATGAGAATGAGTATTGAATTTTCAAGTAATGATAGATAATTTCTTTAGTTAAACGATTCTGAACAAAGCTTCAGAATTAAAATATACGCATATTTTTTCACAATTTTTCGTCAAATTGACTGCAGGTTTTTTTTTTCAAAATTGTCTAGTTTTTTTTGTTTTAAAACAAAAAAAAACATTTTTTTTTACCAAAAGATTTAAAACTTTTTGGTATATCTGTATTCAAATTTTACGTAATAAACTGTTTTATGTCAATTTTAAACTTTTTCAAACAAATTGTTAAAGTTTAAAATTGACATAAAATAGTTTATTACGTAAAATTTGTATGATCATTTTATTTAATCGCATATAAAAAAATCTTGAATCACGATTTTTGAAATTTTGTCAGTATTGTTAAAGAAGTATATGAGTAAGGTCATATTAAATTTTCAAAAGTTTTGTTAAATATTCAAAACTTTATTTGGGATAAACTCGAAAACAATGATATCAAGTGATTCATAATAATAGCATTCAGTATTATATCTATATGTCGGTATAAATTATTAATATATTATTTACATTTGTAAAATAATTATACATTAGGTATATCACAAGTTTTTAAACATTCTTTCTCAATTATTTGAATATGTTCCAGCAACTTTTTCTCTGTGTATTTTTTTAAAAAATACTCAATAGAATAACCAACCCCATTAGGTTGTGTGCCAAAAAAATCTGTTACACCATCGATTTCATACTTTGTCCTGAAAATATTTGTTACACAAAATATTCTTTAAAAAAATAAGTATTAAATAAATACAATTAAAAATGTATGATATAAATTATAAATATTAAATTATTTTGTTGTGAAAAAATACCAACCAAGTATAGGTGCGTAATGATCTTATATATAATTGTAACTAGCTGAATTAACCAAGTACACCTGTGCGGTTAGTTTTGAATTTAATTTTTTACAATATAAATATGATGCTAATTTCATAATTTAACATAGTTCTTGATATAATTAATAATTCGAGCAGTTATTATTTACTGCTAAGTGCTCTATTTGTTTTCATTTAATCTGTCCATGCAAAACTCTTGCTTACCACAAACATTACAGCTATATTTCAAAAAGAAGTCCAAAAGGATTTGAAATAATAGTACTCATATTTGGAACAACTTTGTAAAAAATCGTAAAATTATTCCATTAAAAACCAAATATTTATATACAATACATCTTCCCCCCTTCCAAGCCAAAATTGGTTAATAGACGAAATCCATAACTTTCAGGGAGCTTTTGGCTACAAACTTGAGAAAAAAATTGTAAAAATGTTCAAATGCCTTGCTTTAAAAATATGACATTTAAATAGAATAGAACTCTAAAATCCTCATTTCAGACAAAAAATATAAAAATGGGTGATGTGGAAACACTCAAGGAAGTATTTGAAACAAATCTTTCAAAAAAAAATGATCAAATGTCTTCAAAAACATAGTACATAAAAATGCCTGTTCTATATATATATATATATATATATATAGGTATATTATAATTACCATTTAGGGTTTGGAGTAATTGATAATGTAATTATATTCGATAACGTAGCTATATCTGACCAACTTAAATTTCTTGTTCTTGCCCAAAATTTTTGTCCTTTTTCATCATACCAACATTCTTCTTCAATGAGAAATTCCGGAACATGCAATGTTTGATCACGTCTTAAAACCTGAGGAATAATATTATGGCAAACTAACTTATGTTTTGTGTACTCAAATCCATGTTCATCTAAAAAAAAATAATTTATTACATACCTAGTCATTAACAGATATGAAGCACTTGAAATTAAATCATAAATATAATGTTATACTATTTGTTAGGTACTACCGATATGCTCATCAATTAATTCTGAAATTTTAACAACGTCGTCTTTTTGTCTTATTTGGTTATAGTAAGTTTTAATTGTTTGAAATGGTTGCTGAAATATATGCACTAATGAAACTGTTAAAACCATTATGTATTGTATTTAATATAGATAGTTTGTAAATAATATTATGGTAGTTACCGCTCAATTGTTAAGGTGAATGAGCGTATAATCACTATATATAATATATATATATATATATATATATATATATATATATATATATATATATATATATATATAAGTACCCGGACAGTGAATAATGATTCAGTCTCAGTGTATTATAAATTGAAATTATTATTAAGATAAAAGTTATTACGTAAATATATTGCCATGAGAAACATGTGCATTTAGGACTCAAGACTATAACCGATATAATATTACAGCTGTCAGTTGCCAGTTGGACTTAGGAACATAAAATTTCAAAGCTCAGAGGTCACTCTTTTGTTATTACTTATTTTAGGTAGGTACCCAGATCCGGATAACAAAAATTGGTTGCTCTAGGCCAGTGGTTCCCAAACTGTGCACCGCGATGCCCTAGGGGCACCGCGAGCACTTTCTAAGGGCACCGCGGTCTAAGGTTCATAACAAATATTTTAAAATGTTTAGATTTTTTTCGTTATTGTTTTCGTAAAAACTTTATAGCAAATAATTTAAGATTTTCTATTGTGTATTCAGACATTCTAATTTTGACCCTTTAAGTGAATTCGTAAATGTAATTTCAGATAAAATCATATGTGAATATTTTTCATTTTTAATATTTTTATGTAATAATTATAACCATAATGGCAATAATTTTTATTTATATATCATCTTTTTTAAAGTTTAAAATGTATTTATTTATAATTAATTAAGCTGTGTAGCTTAGATTGCTTAGATTGTATTAGGTTTAATAAAATTAATAAAATTGGTTATCAATGAGCACTTTTTTTTGTTTTGCCTTTCATGTTATATACAGCAAGGCACCGTAGCTAACTTGGGGCCCCTAAAAGGGCACCGCGGAAAAAAGTTTGGGAACCGCTGCTCTAGGCTGATCGATTTTCCAAGGGCCCTAATTTTACTTTTAAAAAAAACATGTATAATTTACTATATATATATAGGTATCAGTGGCGATTGCCGAGGCATAGGCGCAATTTGGGAGGGGCTTAGCCCCTCCAAAAATTTATATTATGGTATAGACATAGTAAACATGATTATTAATTTTCATATTTTCATATACCTAATTGTTTAATATTTTCAAACAATAGGTAATTTAATTTTTTTTTTTCTAACAATTATTGAAAAAATATTTTTATGAAAATTATTTATTGTTGTAACTTGTACTAAACCATTATTATCTATACAAACTTTATATTGGACCAACAGGCAACAAGCTTTGATCATATACCATATGGTTAGGCAACAAGGCAACAAGCAATATCGAGGACGTGCCAACTAATGCCTCAATTCCGGTGGCGTGTGGAGCCAAATTATTTCATCCATCTGAGTTATCACGTATTATTAATTATCAGTAGATTTTGATAAGATATTTCATAATAATAATATTGAATTGATTAGAATAAATTATTATAATTTTGGATTTTATAGAAACACAATATTGTAGTTTTTAATTATGAATACTTTAATTAATACCAGTATACACATTAAAATCTAAATTATGTAATAATTTATATTATTAATAATTATTACCTTATTTTACTGTTTTTTTTTGTCATATACTTAGTATACTTGGTCAAAACTTGTTTAACTTTGAGTAAAACTGATCCAAATTTAATATTTATGACCAAAAATTCCCAATTTATTAAAAATAAATTTTCTTATGTCAAAATGGAAACGAGTATCTCATAGTTGGTCGATCGATTTTCAAAGATAAGTATTAAAGTATACACACATTATTATATAATTTTTATTTATTTTTATGGTTTATGTATTAATCAATCATGGTGGTAAGTTATTTTGATTTTATGAAGTAATTAATAATTCTTTTTCTACTTAATTTGCAAAGCTGGGCAGTAACTAGTTAAAAAGTTAAAAGTTACTTTTTTTAATAATCTTTATTTTAATTTAGTTATATTGTTAAAATTAAAGTTATTTGTAAAAAGCTATTTGTGAATTTTTTGTTTTATAAACTAGGTATTTGTTTTGTGCATTGATTTTTCATAGGTATTTTTACGTAATTATCATCATTAAAATTAGACGATTTATGGCTTTAAATTTTAATGAACCTGAATTCCCCGCACTTCATATTTACGCCACTAATTGACTCTAATGAGTCTTGTATTGTAGGTCTTATAGTATAAATATTAGGAACTAAACTTTTAATAAAACAATTTTTGACTTACTACCTATTACATTTAGACATTTTTATTTTAAAATTGAATATGACACTGTACAGTAAATTTATTTTACTTATAATTTCATTTGATTAATTTTTACAATTTGACATTTACATTTTTTTAAATATGGGGTGTAATGATAGATCACTTCTGAACGTATTACATTTAGATTTTTTTATTTTAATATTGAATATGACTGAGTACAGTAAATTTATTTTACTTTTATTTTCATTTGATTAATTTTTACAATTTTACATTTACATTTTTTAAATATGGGGTGTAATGATAGATCGCTTCCACGTAGTACACCCTGGGCAACGTCAATGACCTATGACTATAAAACAAGTTAATATATATGTTAATTATATATGTTATATATATAAGTTAATATATATGTTAATAACATATTTTTGTTTTATAGTTAATTTGACGGCAAAAGATCTATCAAACGACAAACTGTATATTAATATAAAATATTATATTATGTATTAATAATTTACAACTATATTGTGTTTAAATAAAATATAATATGTTATATTATGTATTCATAATTAAAAACTACAATATTGTGTTTCTATAAAATCCAAAATACCTATCTTATCAAAATCTACAGTAAAATAAGGTAATAAAATAATCAATTCAATATTATTATTATGAAATATCTTGTCAAAATCTACTGATAATAAATAATACGTGATAACTCAGATGGATGAAATAATTTGGCTCCACACGCCACCACGGAATTGAGGCATTAGTTGGCACCATGGCTTAAGATAAACTTTTTTCTTATCTTAAGCCATGGTTGGCACGTATATCGAGGCGTATCACGAAATTTACGACATAAGACTGAAATACTGATAAGTGATTGTTGTTGTAGAATAGGAAGACGTATTTATTTAAACTTTTGTCATTACTCATTATCATTAACTATACCAATCAGTTCTGTTACTTGTGAAATATCATTCTCAGCTATGAGAAAAATTAAGAATTGGTTGAGAACTTCTATGGCTCAGGATAGATTCTCAGATATGTCAATAATTTTCCAATGATTTATCCAATGAACAAATATTGGACAAATTTTCTATGACAAATTGTCGTTTACAATTATTATAAAACAAATTAAAAATTTGTTATTTGTTCAAATAAAAATATTTTAATAATAAGTATTTGGTGCTATTTATTTATTAAAAAAATATCATTAATTAACTGGAGAAGAGGCTCATATACAAATATTATGTTGTGTACTTCATGGAGTATATGGATTAGATTATAGGTATCTAATATAGGTAGTGTGGAGAGCGAGCCCTCCACTTGTCTGTTTGATTTAGTTAAAGCCGTAGCCAGCGGGGTTTTAGGGTTTGACCCTCCTCCACCGAAATTTTTCAAATTCATGCTTGAATACATACTTGAAATAAAAGAGTGGAAAAAAATATTTATTCTAGAACCCCGAAGGCAACAGCCTTCGGTTTAATTATCTGTGGCCCCTCCAAGTCAAAAAATTAAATTTCGCCTATGGGCCGAGTATGTCCAAGTTGGTAGGCCACAGAACCTTTATCATTTCATCAAAAAAAACTGGACATTAAAAAAAAAATTGTATTTTAAATGCGAAAAAAATTTATGTATGACTGGCGATTATCATCTTATAAACTCCATTCTTCATTCGTTTTTCAAACGGGTGGTTAGTAATACTATTGATTATAGAATTTACTGAATTTGTTACTTTTTGTTCTTCTTCTTCTTCTTCTTCTTGGGTTAATCGGCCGCTAGAACCATCCCGTCTCACAACCAATTCTCCAGCCATCTCTATCCATTGCCAGATTCTTCCAATTTGCTCCGCCTCCTAAGTCTTCTACATTCTTCTTAACTACATCTTCCTACCTCAATTTTGGCCTTCCCAAGGGCCTTTTTCCTACTGGATTCTGTTCTAGCACCATCTTTAGTAGAGAGTTCCGGCTTCGCATAGCATGTCCCGCCCATCGCAACCTTCTTTTCTTGATCGTCTCTGCTATGTTATTTTCATTAAACATTTCTTTTATTTCTCTATTATTGTTCAAATACTTTTTGTTCAAATACTATATAGTATCCAGTCATAATTGATTCTTTGTTGAACATATTATCTTCACAATACTCATTTAAATAAAAGTTATTTTCACAAAAACAACTAGTGACAGGCACAGTCGAAAACGTTTTTTAGAAAATGTGAAAATTGAATAAAACTTGATTTTACTTTTAAAAGTCTAGCTGTTGGGTGGAATAGACTCTAGAAGATAGTTTTTTTGTGTCTACCAAAAAAAAAAAATGTCAAGTGTGGCTATAGCCCTTACAAACCACACCTGTATGCCTAGGATTTTATATTATAGAAATAGGTAGGTCTGATAATTAACGAATCATATATGTTTTAATTTTTTTTAAATGTTAAAAAAAATTTTCAGTACCTACTTATTTTTGGAGTTTATTTCTCAAAATGCATGCATTTTTAATATTTTAACAAAGCATTAAGTTCTGAATCATACAATATACGTAGGTAGAACATATTGAAAAAAATTGTTAAAAGGTACCTAAAAATATGATGTACCTACCTATTTGTTGTCGCACGTAAAAGTTGTGTCGTTGACACAATTGTCTCACGTACTCGCGCGGTGTTAGGGAGCAGGGTGACCTTAATTGTACATGCAACGATGTACCTATTAATTGATAACACACGAGTTGGTAATCGCGTCCCGCTTTGTGGGCGCTTTAGAGCAATATAATAAGCAATGTACAAGTAGACATAAATCACAAAGAAATTCAATGGGCGCCCTTACAACTAATATTAATAATAATAGTAATAATAATAATAAATAATATAAAACAAATACGATAGTAGATCCGCTACGCATCCAGCGACGAACTGGTCCCGGGGCACCAACCACCTTGACAAATCGACCGTACAGCGGCCACACCACGACCGGCGGTTACCCGTACACAATCACAACGAAACAATACGACCGGCGGCTATAAGGCACGACGGCACAAGGTATACGACCGGCGGCACAAAGAATACGACCGGCGGCTGAAGTCACGCACAACGGCGAAAACAATACGACCGGCGGCTAAAGGCACGACGGCACAAGGTATACGACCGGCGGCTAAAGGCACGACGGCAAAGAATACGATCGGCGGCTACAGGCACGCACAACGGCTCGAAAACAATACGACCGGCGGCTAAAGGCACGACGGCACAGAATACGACCGGCGGCTATAACGGTAACACACGGTCACCAGCGTCGCGCACGGCACAACGGCTCGAAAACGACACACAACTCAACCGGGTGCCGGTGTCGGCGGCGAGCATACGACGATGACTGGGGGTCCCGGGAGCAAGACGGACGGTGACACCGTCGGAGTTTGTCGCGGTTATCGCGGGGAAAACCGCAGATAAGACCGACGGTCGTACAGTTGGACAGCCGGCTCGAACATACTCCCCCCATGGAAGGGTGCTGGTCCAGCCTTCCATCGTCAGTGAAGGGGCGGCGGTCCGTATCAGCATAATACAAATAATTTTATAGTACAAAAAATGAAAATATTAGTACACAAAAAAAAAAAAAATAATAATAATAATAATATTAGTACAAAAAAAATAAATAAATAATAATAATAATAAGTATATAAAACAAAAAAAATAATACGTTACGGACCTAACGGTCATTATCACATTAAACTTAATAATATTAATAAATTATTATAGAAAATACACAAATTCATAATATAAATCAAATTAATATAAATATGATTGCTTATGGACGGTCATCCAACTCCATTGCAGGCTAATAGATAGTAGCGGAGCTGTGAGGGTTCGAGTTAGCGTAGCTTACGGAACTATAAGGACCACCCACACTACGCCCACACCTCCCGAGGTGGTCTTACGAAGTGTTTGACGGAATTACATGGTAGGTAAAGGGACGAGCTTTACCACCGGTCGGGTGATATCGCCCATACGGGTAAATACCTGAGCCACCCGCACCACCCCGTCAGAACCCGGATACAATTTGGTGACTCGGCCAAGACGCCACGAAAGCGGAGAGGATTGATTGTCGACGATCACCACCATATCACCTACATTAATAGTTGGGGTGTGCGCGGTCCATTTAGACCGTTGTTGTAACGTCGTTAGATATTCGCGCGACCAACGCCGCCAAAACGCCTGATGGCACTGATCTAACAATTTCCACCGGTCTTTTAAATTGCGGTTGTCATCGGGGGTTGACCTAGGGGGCACAGCCATCAATGGCTCACCAATTAAAAAATGCCCAGGCGTCAGGCAATCTAACTCGTCCGGATCATTCGACGCGGGGGTCAACGGACGCGAGTTGAGCACAGCCTCGATTCGGGTTAAAACGGTCGTAATTTCCTCGTAGGTAAATATATGTGTCCCAATGACACGAACTAATAATCGTTTAGCCGAACGAACAGCGGCCTCCCACAAACCCCCAAAATGGGGTGCGCTGGGTGGATTGAAGTGCCACTGGCAATCAACGCGCGCATTCGCCACACTGATTTGCCCGGCCGGATCGTTAATCAAATCGCGCAATTGCTTGTTTGCCCCCACAAAATTGGTGCCGCAATCAGAATATATATCGGTCGGCAAACCCCGCCTTGCGACAAACCTATCGAATGCCGCCAGAAACGCGTCGGTGGACAGCTCGGTGACTACTTCGAGATGAACTGCCTTGATACTCATGCACACGAAAACCGCGATATAAATCTTGAAAATCCGCGACTTCCTGAGTCGCAACTCTCGCATTTGCAACGGGCCGGCGTAGTCTATGCCTACACGTGCAAACGGTCGGCTCGGTTGTACCCGGTCCACCGGAAGGTCGGCCATGACAGGCTGAAACGGTTTCGGGTTTAATCTTACACATATGGTACAACTCGTCATCACTTTATACAACACGGACCGCATCGACATTACCCAATATTGACGGCCAATGAGTGCTGCTAAGGTCCGAGGACCGGAATGGCACGTTAGTTTGTGCCAACGCTGACATAACAACCAGGCGAAATGCGACCGTTTCGCCAGCAAAATCGGAAACTTGCAATCGTAGGTTAACAATGAATGCCGCAGTCGACCTCCTACGCGCACTACGCCCGCATCGTCAATAAACGGAGATAGTTGGGCGAGTGGTTTCGACGAAACACGATCGCCGCGGCGTAACTCGCGTAACAGAACCGGAAAATGTACCCGTTGAGATTCAATTACCAAAGTACGGGTAGCGCGGTCGATCTCGCTTTTGGTTAAATATATCGTCGGCAGTGAACTCGACTCACTCTGCCGACAACGCTCAATGAAACGACGAATTCGGGCCACGACACGTATCATGCGATCATAGGACGAGAAGCGAGAGAACCACTCTAACGGCTGGTCAGTCAATTGCACCGCCAAGGTAACGGGTTTAATTTCGGGTAACTCGGAACGTGCGAGGCGAGCTTTGTCACTCCCCCATTCTTCCGGATCATCGTAGATAAATGGCGGACCATGCCAATATAACGTATGACCGGGCAATTGCGACGGCATCACCCCGCGCGAGGCACAATCGGCTGGATTCGCGTGCGTCGACACATAACGCCAATGGCAGCCGGGTAGAGTAATTTGAATTTGGTGGACGCGGTTCGAAACATATTGTTTAATGGATTCGTGCGGCACGGTCAACCAGGACAACACCACCAATGAATCAGTCCAAGCATAAGTATCTACGATAGTCACACGGTCACCCAAAACAAGTTTTATCCGATTCATCCACCGCGTCAACAACAACGCGGCGTTGAGTTCTAACCGCGGAACAGTAATCGCCTTTAAAGGGGCCAATTTCGTCTTTGCGCCGATTAAAAACACCGAAGACTCTCGAGGTACGTCTAATATACGCAAATACACTACCGCGGCATATCCCCTTAGTGACGCGTCACAGAACCCATACATCAGACAGGACGACCGCGGAGCGGTGTTACAAAATTGTGGGACACGGACGGACGAAAGCTGCGGTAATTCGGAGACGAATTGTGCCCAGTCGGTGCGGATGTCTTCAGGCAGCGGGCCGTCCCACGTGCACGGCGCCTGCCAGGTACGCTGCATTATATTTTTTGCAAGAAAAATTGTGGGCGCGAAAAGTCCTAACGGGTCGAAAAACCTAGCAGTTAACGACAGAATACCGCGTTTTGTAAAAGTGATCGTCGCGTCTAAACTAAGTTCACAACAGAAATAATCATCAACCGGGTGCCAATGCAGACCGAGTACCTTGGTGCCTACACTGTCGTCGTCAGCAAATGACAAAGATTTCACAGCACGATGATCTGCAGGTACTGTGTGCAATATGGCAGTAGTATTACTAGCCCACTTTCGCAGTTCTAGCCCGGCACGCGCAAGTACTTTATTTAGATCACGTTGAACTGCGACCACCTCGGTGACACTATCTGCGCCGTAACAGATATCGTCGACATAAGTGTGATGGCACAACGCGTCGCGAACTAACGGGAATGATACGCCATCGCTGTCAGCTATCGCCTGTAATACTCTAAGAGCTAAAAAGGGAGCACAGTTAACCCCGTATGTCACGGTATTAAGCTCGTATTCAACTAATTGCTCGTGTGGCGAAGTGCGCCACAGTATGTGCTGATATGTACGGAATTCAGGCAATATCAAAATCTGTCGGTACATCTTGCATATGTCCGCCGTAAAGGCGTGGCGAAATAATCGAAAACGTACTAGAATGTCGACTATATCGCGCTGCAATTTAGGCCCGGGACATAGTGCACTGTTAAGGGACATTCCTGATGGGCACTTTGCCGACGCATCAAAAACCACTCGTATTTTGGTATCCCCGTCCTCAATTTTACATATAGCGTGGTGAGGAATGAAATAGCGTCCGGGTGTTGTCGCGATTGACATATGACCTAACTTGAAATATTCTGTCATAAAATCGGTATATAACAACTTGAGCTTGTGATCAGACGCTAATTTCCGCTCAAGCGATTCAAACCGCTTTATAGCCGTATCGCGGGATCGGGCAAAGGTGCTGTCCGTCACGGGGGTGCGAAATGGTAACGGCACGGCAAATCGACCGGACGCCATGCGCACACACTTGTCCCGGAAAACCGCTTCACAACGCCCGTCTTCGCTAAATGTTTCCGGGGCGGCTTCGGGTTCTTCGATGCTCCAAAATTTATACATTAACCCTTCTAAAGAGACATTAAGCGCAACCGGAAATGAACGATATGGTTCCGAATCGCGGTCAGACATCGAACCCATGAGGATCCATCCGAAAATAGAACTAAAAGCCGTTGGGAGCCCTTTGTCGACAACGATTTTACGCCCGTCCATTATCGTTGCGTATACATCACCTCCCAATAATAAGTCGACCGGCGCTTTGATATGGAAAGACGGGTCTGCTAGCGCCAGACTGGCAAAACGGTTCTGTATATTACGTGGTAGGGGGCTGCGTGGCACATCCCCCGTAATGGACGGCAA
This sequence comes from Therioaphis trifolii, assembly GCA_027580255.1. Classification (NCBI taxonomy): domain Eukaryota; kingdom Metazoa; phylum Arthropoda; class Insecta; order Hemiptera; family Aphididae; genus Therioaphis; species Therioaphis trifolii. Next base: position 43,763,646 of record CM050406.1, on the reverse strand, counting down.
CACCCACGCATTCACGGCCAGAGCGGGATGTTGCGCATATCGCGGCTGCACAACACATTCGACACGACCCTGCACATTTGTGACGGGTACGCCCGATAAACCAGTAACTGGCGTTGTCCACCGTTCGCGCCTTAATCCTAATCGATCCGCCCCGGCACTGGTTATCACGCTGATTTCGGACGCGCAATCAATCAGTGCACGCATAGTTTGCCACGAACCCGCCCTATCGCGGATATGTACTAACGCGGTCCCTAACAATACCAATGGGGACGTCTTTACGGGTTGTGGCAACGCCGACGCACACAAGACAGCTTCCGATGTCGACGGTTCATTGCTCCCGCGAGAAGTATTCACCGGAGGGTGGAGAAGATGGTGGTGCCGTCGCGAACACTCATGACATCGCGCCTTAGAGTTACATTTTGGGGCCCAATGTTCATTACTGAAACAATTGAAGCATAACCCCTTTTCACGGGTCCAACGGGATCTTTCATCCCCGCTCCATCCCTTAAATCGAGTGCATGAGCCCAAACTATGTGCGCCGTTGCAACATAGACAAATCTGACTACGCGAAGTAGTGGGTTTGGATGTAACTAACGTAGTGGGTTGAGAAGAGATAGGTTTTCCCGCCCGATCTCCCCCGCGACGGAACTGGCCGGAATGATAGGATGGTTTAAATTGTGCTGCGGGGGCGGTATTTTTCCGCGGTTCACCTACAATTTCGAGCGCCGCCACACGTTGCCGTAGAAACTCCATGAGCTCTTCAATCGACGGGTAGTCGGATTGCGTGCCAGTTTCGAATAATTTCCGAGTCGAAATTGGGAGACACCGGAACGCGACCGAAAACATAATGAATGACCCCATATTCGGAATTTTTAACGCGTCCAGCAACGAAATGCCCTCACTGAATAAACACATGAAATTATTCAAATCCGTGAGCGACTCTTGCGCGATAGGCGACGCGCGTAACAACTTATCCACCAACGACGTGGCGACTAGGCGCGGGCGATTAAACCGATTAGACAATGTAGACCAAACTAACGTATAGTTGTCTGCACACACCGGTATTCCACGTACTGCATCAGCTGCGGGACCCTTTAAACACCCAATTAAATAATGTAACTTATCCGTATCACATACATTGGCTCTTTGGTCGACTAAAGCTGTGAACAGATCGCGAAAAGTTGGCCAGTAGCGAAAATCACCATCAAATTGGGGCAGTGGTATGTCTGGGAGCCGCGATAGAGGCTTTTGGGTGACTTGGTCCGTAAGAGGAGATGCGGAACGTTCACCGTCACGTTGAGATGCGATTTTTCTATTAATATAAGACATATCAATTACATCAGCCCCGCTTGGTTTTAATCTTACCGCTACCGCTTTAGCTGAATTAATTAACCCCCGCACTTCGGTCGGCATGTCCGGCGTGTAATCGTTAGTTTTGTCAACAGACACCAAATACTCTAGTATCGAATCATCCTCCGCCTTAAATTGGGCCCACAAACTGTCTAAGTCAGCGACGGCCACTAAGAATTCGGGAACTATATCAGGTTCGTTGAGCGCGCGTATCGATAAGGCTTGTACGGCGCGTATTGCTGATACCGCGGTCAGCCGCTTAATTTCAGCGTGGGTTTTCAATCGGGCCATACGGTCCAACCGCTGCTGTTCCTCAGTTAACACCATATCGGTCTAACTAAATAACGATATAAACTACGATCTAGTAATCAATAAAACGATAATAACTACTCGGATATAAATGATTCTACAATACGACGTAGCCGCGACAACGGCTGTTAGCACCGGGCCTATATAATCAAAATTATTACCGATAATAACGATAAGATAGGTACTATAATTAATGGCCTTTAACAGACCTTTCCCGTAGCCTAGGAAAATCCCGGGAACGGGCACTGCACTCCTCTAATTTTAACTGTGTGATACTAATAATTATCCCTATTGCCAACCCATGCACCACGCTAACCGAACCCCCCGTCAAGTCCGAAACCACGCTCTGCTACCAAAAATGTTGTCGCACGTAAAAGTTGTGTCGTTGACACAATTGTCTCACGTACTCGCGCGGTGTTAGGGAGCAGGGTGACCTTAATTGTACATGCAACGATGTACCTATTAATTGATAACACACGAGTTGGTAATCGCGTCCCGCTTTGTGGGCGCTTTAGAGCAATATAATAAGCAATGTACAAGTAGACATAAATCACAAAGAAATTCAATGGGCGCCCTTACAACTAATATTAATAATAATAGTAATAATAATAATAAATAATATAAAACAAATACGATAGTAGATCCGCTACGCATCCAGCGACGAACTGGTCCCGGGGCACCAACCACCTTGACAAATCGACCGTACAGCGGCCACACCACGACCGGCGGTTACCCGTACACAATCACAACGAAACAATACGACCGGCGGCTATAAGGCACGACGGCACAAGGTATACGACCGGCGGCACAAAGAATACGACCGGCGGCTGAAGTCACGCACAACGGCGAAAACAATACGACCGGCGGCTAAAGGCACGACGGCACAAGGTATACGACCGGCGGCTAAAGGCACGACGGCAAAGAATACGATCGGCGGCTACAGGCACGCACAACGGCTCGAAAACAATACGACCGGCGGCTAAAGGCACGACGGCACAGAATACGACCGGCGGCTATAACGGTAACACACGGTCACCAGCGTCGCGCACGGCACAACGGCTCGAAAACGACACACAACTCAACCGGGTGCCGGTGTCGGCGGCGAGCATACGACGATGACTGGGGGTCCCGGGAGCAAGACGGACGGTGACACCGTCGGAGTTTGTCGCGGTTATCGCGGGGAAAACCGCAGATAAGACCGACGGTCGTACAGTTGGACAGCCGGCTCGAACACTATTTTTTTTCATTTGAGTTCAGAATTATTATCAAAAATGTCTATAATTTGCATTGGTGTTAGATCATTATGTTTCAATAATTTGTAAAATATGATTTTTTTCAATAAATAATCGCGTATCGGACTATTTGGACCTGTCCCGTACTCCCGTGTATGTGTAAATAGCTGTATTTAAAATGCGTACCGACGATTTTTTTAAATTTTTATCGGCCTGGACGGCTCGGACCAGTTGGACCCGTCCCAAAATTGTGGGAATTGACCTTAAACTTTCTCATCTAATGTGAGATTTATCATTAATTCATGAAAAAGGCTTAACTAATCAATAGCGGTTTGACGAGTTATGTTTTACAAGTTTCAAGCACTTTACAACGCACGTACTAGAGTACAATAACAGATATTGTGGAACTTAAATCACTGAAAACTTTATAAATTGTATAATGTATGAACTTGAAGGCCCAATGTAAATAAAAAACATTTATTCCTGGTAAAGTAAATTAAATTTATATTAATGAATTAGGTATAATATAATAAAGATTAGAACATTTACTCTTATTTAGTATCACAGGTTTATTCTATAATCAATGGTTTCTATATTATAACCCACGGTCTTAGAAGATATAAAATAACTAGCTGAATTACGCGTCGTTGCCGGGTTTAAGTATATAAATGTATGTAACCTGGCAAGATTACATTTTGTTAAATCCATTGAAATTTAAAATAATTAAGATTTTTGAAATAATATTTTATACATATTAATTTAGTTTTTAAGATAATAATTATTATCATAACCTATTCTATAAGTTATAGCTTTTGGCGGCCGAAGTTTTGTTCACGATAAATTTTAGCACTGAAGGTTCAAAATAAATGTTTTACTAATAGTTTTTCAATAGGTTATCTACAAAACTTCTTTGTAGACAATGTTCTTCACTGATCTATTAGTATTTAGTTACTAAATTTTAGTAAGCGACAAAATCACCAAGCTACTGGGTGAGCTTACGCGTGAGCAACGACGTAGAACTGCCCATGTGAAAAACAGTTTTCTCTCAAATCTATTCCTGCAAATTTAAGAGCAAACTCTGGCCTTGAGACTTGTTTATAGTCATTGCAAAACAGACTCTGAGGGAAAACTTTAATCGTTTAAATTCGAACGGATGATTACTCGGAATTAAAGGGATTCGTGGTACAAACACAGTTTCCCATTTAATTGTAAAAACATGGTAGTTACTTCTTAATAATATTTATTTTAATACATTTTAATACTCTTATCATTATTATTATTATAATTATTAATTAATAATAGGTACATAAATCAAAAATAAAATTATAAATATAAAAAATTAGAATTATTGGTTATGAAATAAAATTATTTTTGTATACTTATGCTTTATTTTTCGACCAATAATTGCAAAAGTATATGATTTAGCCTGCATAACAACATTTTCAAAATGGACTGAACAAAGTTTACGCCTTGGATAAATGTCTGACTCACTATATCCACAGGCCTCCATCCATTTTAGCCGTAAAGCTTGGTCTTTAGGAAAACTAAATATTTTTTAAAATATTTTAATTATTTAATGCTTAAAATTATTTTTTACTAATTTACTTATGCAAAGATAAACCTGGATGCAATTTAACAGACCGTAAACAAAATACACAGGCATTATAATTATTAACTTTCTTACTCATATTTAAAATTATTATTTCAATATTAAAAGTTAAAAATATGAGTAATATAATATTATTATATTATTTCGTTTTTTATTATCAAAATTCAAAATATAATATGGTGGTAATTTGTTAACAAATCATCTAGGGATAAATATGCGAGAAGTTGCGTTGCGCATGCGCATATTGAACATCTAATTCAGTGACTCGTCGCTAATATCGGCAACATTTTTTTGTGATGATTTAATACGCAGTGGCTCCATCCATGGTATATGATCTAAGTATAGAGTATATAATGTCGTATACTCGTATAGACGTGCCACAGCCACATTGTGAAAATTTAAAGAAAACCAAAAAAAATTCTCCAATATTCGAAAAAAGAAATCAAAGAGGTTGTACAGATAATATTGTTTATATTTTCACAGAGTAATTTAGGTTGATAAGAATCATTGAAAAACGACAATTTTTTAAAATTAATTAGGAGATTTTGAACTCGAGTACACGACTTATTAAATCGATATCCATTGTCCATTAAATTATTAATTCAAGACTATTGAGTAATAGCTTATTGAATAAAAATTATTAATTTAAATATTAACTAAGTCTATACTAATGTCATTACATTTTTATGAATTGTAGTTGAAAATTTTTATCTAATACCTATTAATAATATACTTTTTACAAATATAAATATAATATATACAATTTTTCTAAGTATCAAATTTTTAGCAAATAAATTTTTGAGTTAAAACAATTTAAAAGTAAGTTTATTTCATACATGTATTATAGTTTGATTGTCCTCTGATCTTATGCTTATAATTAATCATAAAAAATTGTAAAATAATGATTTGTGCATATTTAAAAATACCCTTTTTTTGTTAATTTGTTTTAAGTTATTTAATACATAAAATTTATCATCCTGAAATATTTCATGACATATATTAAATAATTTGTTGTATTATTTTGCATAAATTCAACTTTTAACTGTTTTTAATTTATGACTTGAATACCACTTTATATCACAATCATTAGACAAAGATTGTACAAATTGTTTCAAATCTGTGTAGTTAATATAAACTAAATTGATTTGTGTGGAAATAAATTAAGTATAATATATTTGTAAAACATAAAGATGTAACAAAAATTAATACATTTTAATTTAACCCAATTTCTGTTTAAATAACTAGTTTTTTGGTAATTTAGCTATATTATGGTCCTGTCTATGTTGGGTTATTGCGACTGTACTTTATTGTTTTATAAATTATATGCCGATTCCCACGATCTGTTTAAAATTATATCTAATTAATAAATACTTCATTTTTTTTAGTTAATGTGTGATATTTTGCTTTCCATGCCTAAAATCACATAATTATTTCTGTTTATAATGGTTATTTAAATTAAAATTATTTAAGTTCTTTAATAATTCTACACAAATTTAAAGCTTAAAATTATTTTCAAATATCCTTCTTTCAATATCTTTTCATTTTTCATTTTTCAGGGTCAAAGTATAGTATTTATATGGAATCAAAGTTAAATCAACAACAAAAAGCTATGACTTCTTTAGCAAAACCAAAGTATAAAACTTCTTTAACTGAAAAACCGAATACCTGGAGTAATCTATTAAACAAAAAATCAGCTGGATCTAGTACAGATACTAAAGCCTTTAGAACTAAACCCAAGAAAAATACACCAATTACTGAGACTTGCAATAAAAGTATGATCATTGAACATTGAACATCCATTTTTTTACTCATCCAACTTTTAGATGTTTAGACCAAATTTTAGTGTTTTGAAATTGATGTTATTTTTTCATAGTTGGTTTCGGTAGTTTAAATTTGGATTCAAAATATAACTAAATATAATATTTTGCACTTAATATTATTTAGTATCAATATTTATTCAAACTATATAAAAATTTGGTTTTGCTTATTTTTATGTAAAATATTACTTTAGATTTTAAATCATGAAAACTTCTATATTATGTTCTATTCAAAATAAAAGTAAACTATTGTTCTGACATACAACTGAACTCTGTAGGTTACTGGACTATTAATTTATCATACCCATCAGAATTTTTAATTCAGCAGAAATATATTTGTATATAGTGATGACATGTTTTTGTTCACAGTCTTGTGTAGGTATCTTTATTCTATTTTGAATTGAGCATAATTTTCCTCTGAAAATACTTATTACTCTTTTGTTTTAAAGATCAAAAAATGCATAAGGACAAAAAATGTTTTTTGAAACCCTTTGAGCTTTACATAAAATTTATCCTGAAATTATTTCAAATAAGTATGTTTTATTAGAAGTAAGCAAGAGTGTGCAATGTGATTCATCTGTAAGTAAACTATGTCAAAGTTGTAACTCACTTTCTGTATTAAATCCAATTAGAACATTACAATTTTTACTGAAAGAAATAATTGAATTGCCAAATGTTCAAAGTAAGTATAATAATTCAAATTATTTTTAAAGTTATATAATCATAGATATTTGTGAAATATTTTATTAAATTTTGCTAGATACGGACATTTCAAAAATTATTAATGAAATGCAAATAGTTGTAGGAAAAATAATGTCTGAATATTCTGGAAATATGCCTATTTTTAAATCTTATTTGCCAAGTATTAATGATGATTCTATGATTCCAACAAGGGATAGTGATTATTGTAAAGATTTAAATGATGGACACAATCTGAAAGAAAATGTAATATATTTTTAGTATAATATATATGATACCTATATATATATATATATATATATATATATGCAGGATGTAACAGGTCTATTTGACAAATGCAATAACCTTTTTTTCTTTTCATTTTTTTTTTTTAAATAAATACTTAGGCCTTGCGCTACAACAATATTGTCTTCTAATATTTTTTTTCTTTTGAAACTCAAATTTGGAAATTTAAAATTTAATTTTACTGTTTAAAAAAAATTCAAAATAGCCATTTTGTAAACCCGATTTTTAGAAAAATATTGGTGTTTTAATAAAGGTTGATCCATTTATTTTTTAAAGTTTGTGAAAAAGTTAATAATTTTATTGTATACCACATAATATTATAACACGTCATATTATTGTATAACACTATTAAGTATTAATTAAATATCATCACATAGATATCTTATAATCATATTGATATGAATGAATATTTTTAATGAAGTATATGCTTTCATGGAAAAGTTAATCAAATCACTGACTCCTTGATAGACCTTTGCAATATTAATTGTACAATAATTTTGGTAATTTAATTCACATTTTTAAAAGTTTAAAAAATCATAAGAAATAAATGACCAAACTTTAATAAAATATTTTAAAACCATAATTTTTATAAAAATCCGGTCTACAAAATGGATATTCTGATATTTTTTTTTTAGATGGTAAAATTATATTTTAAATTTGCAAATTTGAGTTTCCTTAGTACAAAAAATATTTGAAATCGACAGTATTGTATCGCAAGGGCTCAGTAATTATTCGAGAAAAAAAATGAATAGGAAAAAAGTTATTGCATTTGAAAAAAATAGACCTGTTACACCTGTATATATATTTATACACATATCGGTATTTATAATTGTATTTGTATCATTGTTTTGTTTTAGAAATATTTTTTTCTATTATTAGAAAAAATATCTGAACTTGAAAATAAATATGATCAGTTAACAAAGAATTATACTTCATCTGAAGAAAAACTTCACTGTGTGACATCTGAAAGGGATAAATTGCTTGAGTAAATAATTGATACACATAATTTTTTTTTTTTTTTTTAATTGCATTATTTTAATAGAAAGTTTAAAGAATCATGCAGTTCGATGGAAATGTTTAATAATCGCGAACGAGAATATTTAGATACTATTACTGACCTCAAATCGAAACTAATGACTTCAGAAAAATTAATTCTTAAACAGGAAATTGTTATTACCAATTTAAATAAAAGATTGAATAATTTATCTAATAAAAATCAAGTCAGTATGAGTTAAAAAAGGGTTAAAAGAAAGTATGGTATTGAATAATGTTATTTTATAGGTCATGTTTGCAAATGAAAATATGTCATCTGGTCCATATAATGCAAATGGAGCTGTATTAAAAGAAAATAATGAGTTTAAAAAAAATAACATCAACATTGAGTCAAACTTGGATAAATCGAAAATTCCTAATCATTTTCAAGATGGGAAAGTTTCTGAGATGAGGTCAGATATAAATTAATTCATTATTCATTACTTGAACATAGATTTGAAAGTTTATAAACATTAAAAATACATTTATGACTTTCAAACATTTTAAATTATACTTTCAATTATGTTTACTTGTTAAATACATGAATCACTAAGAAAATAATATTTCTATCGTAAAATAGTGAAACACATTAGTAAAAGTAAATTGTTTTTAAATGAAACAGTCATACAAAGTGAATCGTAAATTTGTTTCATTGAAAATTCAGTCCATAAAATGTGACGAGTTAAGGTATATTTTTATTTTTATACCTGCAAATTTAAAACTATCCTCAGTTTATCCTTAATCTTAAAAAAAAAGATGATAGCTTAGAAAATTCTACTTTTAAAATACTGTTGATTTAAATTACATTTATAGTTTGGAAAGCATTGCATCAAAATGTAAGTTCTAGTAATATTTTTGAGGTATGAATTTAAATGTTTATTTTTAATGATGCTAGAATATTAGTTTTGAATCAAACAAATGTAATCATGTATCAAATAATAATAATTTCACATACATTTTAATTTTCATTACATATTGATGAATCATAACATTTTGTATGAATACTTAATGCCTAGGGTTTGTAAGTTCGTGTATTTAAGTATACAGTCAAAAACTTTGAAATATGCTGTTTAAGCTTTCAAATAAAAATAAATTCATATTTTGTTTTTAAAAATTATGTTACCTTATTAGGGGTTTATAGTATACCGTGTCATTTAGTTACATCTATTTACTTCATTGATAGAATATTACTTATTGTTTGGAATGTACACAATATGAAATAACATAGTGAGCTGTACATTTTATTACAATTGGTTTTTATTGGAAATAGTTTTTACTAATATAATGTGATAATGTACACTTTAATTAGTTAAGATATTGGAAAAATTTTTCTGCAAAATGTTTGTTGAAAAAATTTATCTTAATACTGAAAACATGCTTTTAAAAGTACATAATAACTAAAAATTAATCTCCATGACAAAAATAAAACAGAAACCAAATTGTCTATGAACACAATCACCAACACGGAACAATACTGTATTATGATAGTTTAGATTTCAGACTGAATATGTAGTGAGCGTTAGTTAGTTAGTATATTAAATAAATGTTGTAAAATTTTTGCTGGACCGCGCGCGTGTGTACCAATATCATAACAGATAAGTTGTTCATTATTTTAATTTATATTGTATAAGTGACTATGATATTTAATATAAGTGTATTTGATGCACAGTTATCTTTTACTAAATACTTTACAATCCAAGTATATCAATTATGGTAGAAAAAGGTCAGAATTATCATTATTTAGGTTTTATTTGTGAATTTTATCATTGCCTGGAAGTAATGGATATCAACATTATTTCCTAGTCAATATTGTAAACTGCCTGGTTTTATCGGAAATATCGTTTTTGACTAGTCATTAGCGTTATTTCCTTAATTTACGTCTTTGATGGTAACATATATATAAATATTAAAATGTGCTCATAAATTCAAAAGATAAATTAAAATGAATTTGGTATGTTACATAGTAACTTAAAAAGGTTGATGTGCAAATACATACTCTCTACAGTAATATCTATATGTATGGAATTCAAGTTTAGGTACTGATTAAAACTTTCCAACCTATCCAACCCAAAATTCAAGCTTTTAAATAATTTTTTCTTGAAATGACGGCCAGATTGATTAATATTATCCAATATTTTTCTCCGTAGAAAAATTTAATATCATAAAGTAAAAGATTTCAAATGATAGTTTTGTCTCTATGTATCACACAAATGACAGCATATAGGTGTATTTTCAAGACTTTCCTTTTCATTAAGTATAATGAAATAAATTAACTAACAAAACATACATAATAAATCCTTTCTTGTTGGCTGGAACCTTCTTTTCATTCAAAAATGATAAGTTCTATTGTGTATTTTTCCTTTTCTGCACATAGTATTTTAAATAAAGATAGTTAAAATAAAAATTTGGGATGAAATAAATTGATATTTTCAACCATGCTAAAAAAATCACACTAGGCCATAATAATTTTTGTAATTAATAATATTTGTTGACCAACTGTATTTATTGTTGTGTATTATTTTTTTTAGATCAACAAAGCCAACCTCTAACCTACAAAATATTGATGATAAATTTACTTTATTGACTTCATTGAAAACAAAAACTGATTTAAAGGATAATTCAAAATACAATGAAGACTATAAAAAATGTATTGGTATACAATATACTGAACATCAACTACAAGCATCAGCTATTAAAAAAGCTAAAATGGAACTTCAACAACTATTTAAAACAATTGAAACACAAACTAATCTCTCAAAAAAACTGTTTAATTCAACTTTAATTGATAATGAGATTAATGTGTCTGACATATCTGATGAAGAGGACAATCAGTCTAACGCAACTAATTTTATAAGTGTAGTGACTGATTCTAGTTGTTAATTTTTTGTTTTTTTAAATACACTCAATAAAGATATTAATTTTGTACTCATAACATTTAAATATGCACATTTATATTTTGTTCAAATATATATTTTATTTAATACTTGTACAATATTTAAAATATTATGAAATATGAACATTTTTTAATGATTTACAAATAATTTTTCCATCATTAGTAAGTAAATTATTTGTTTTCCATTGAGCTTCACATGAATTAGAAACTTTTAAGTCAACCTAGAAATGAACATTTTTTTTTTTTAATGTATAAAAAATAATATTTATAACATTAATATTCTTACCTGAAGTTGTTCCCAAATTTTTTTTTTTGGATTTAAAATTTTGTCAGGTTCACCTTGCTCATGGTTTTCAACAAAAACTTTATCACCGGGTTTACTTCCTCCAGTTGGTTCTAAAGGTTCAACGAATTTGACTCCATCTTTTTCCCTATTAAGTACAAAAATAAAGTTAATTTAAACTTATACTGATATTAAATATAAAAAATTCATACACTGAAGCACAAAGAACCATCCCACTTGATTCAATTCCTCTCATTTTGGCAGGTTTCAAATTACATAAAACGACTACCAATCTATCCTGCATTTCATCAATCGGTACAAATTTCACTAGACCACTAACTATTGTTCTTGGGTGATCTTCTCCTGTACATATACACTTATGTGAATACAAAATTAGTATATGAAGTTTGGATTTCATTACTAAGTATAAATTATAAAAAATTGATTGAATAAAAATAGCAATTACAATTTAATGTTAAAAATATTATAATTAATTATTATATTACATAATATAAAATAAGTTGTTTTGTTTAAAATTGTTTTCGTATAACTCAATTTTTAAATTTATAACAATTTAAATAATATTTAATAAATATTATCAAAATGTTTATTTTAGTCAAAATTACTATTATTTATAACTGATAAAAAATTAACATACCAACATCTATCTTTTCGACATACAAAGCATCAGCTTCTGGGTGTTTAGATACTTCAATTATTTTACCAACTCGAATGTCCAATCGGTTTGGTAACAATTCATCTTGTTTATTACTATTGTTTTTTTCTAAAGAACAATTAAAAAAATTGATAACTATTGATAAAACATTTGTATATGTAATAAATGATAATATTTATGTGTATATAATATTTATATTTATATGTAATAAAGGATAATGAATTAATTTTACACATACAATTTTTTTTATAGAACATTGGTTAACACGAATACACAAATAGTGTATTCTAAATTCTCCAGTGATTTCCTGATACTACTTTTTAATAGTATTTATTTTTTGCAACAACAAAATACATAGATATATAAGTAAATGACAGGTTGTAATTTGAACAAACATCATTATTATCATGTATGATAGTGATTCTTTTCAATCAAATCTTATTTTATGGATGTGAAATGTTTTTTTAAAGATTAACTAGATGAATAATTTTTTTTATAAATTTAATATTTGAAATTAAGGTTCAAAAGACTTAAAAATATTTAATTTTTAGATTATGAGTGAAGCGAAAGATTTTATGGTTTTACAATGATATTTATTTTTATTTATTATTTTTTTTATCTGAAGACACATTTTTGGTCAACTTAACTTTGTCAAAAAGTTTCATCCAGCAGCTCTATTTAACGAAAATTTGATGTAGATTGTACTTTGAGGGTTTATTAAGCTCTCACATCAATAGTTTTTCCAGGCGAGCGGATAAACAGCCTAATATGGATAAAAAATGGCGAATTCGCCATAAACAACACTTCCATTAAATCGAATTTAGGAATATTTTGTCATTACTCCAAAAGTAATGTTGCTAGAAACTTGGAATTTTCAACATATATTATTGACGTATTATTACATGCGTTAAAAAAAGTTTCAAACAAATTTGATATTTTTGGTGGTCTAAAAATAGAACTCTGAAAAAACTGATTTTAAAAAGTTTATCCCAAATAGTTTTAAATATTTGACAAAAAATTTTGAAAATTTAATATGATCTAAATCATATACTTTACTAACAATACTTAAAAGATTTCAAAAATCATGAAAAAGATTTTTTTTATAAGCGTTTAGGTGAATTATTTTATGATTATTATGTAATAAAATGTTTTTATATCTATTTTCAATGTTAACAATTTATTTGAAGAAATCCAAACGGTATATTTTAATTCTGAAGCTTTGCTCAGAATCGTTTAACTAAATAAATGATTTATCATTTCTTTAAAATTCAATACACCCATCCCCATTAACACATCCGGGTAGCGAAGAATATCCTATGGAGCGAAGTACGTACTTTTTTTTTTTTATTTGTACTTAATAACATTTGTAATTTTGATTTTAAGACTTCAAATGTTTATACAAGTTTAGTGTAGTGGGTAGTATTTATATTTGCAAAGCAATAAATATTTTTTTTCATACATATTATAAATGTTTTTTAAAATAAACCATTTTAACGAATATAAATAGATTAACATTGATTATTCTGTTATCATTCCAAAACTCAAATACTTCTCCATTATTAAACTAATGAGTTTTACACTGAACATTTTTTAAATCTAAATAGAAATAAAGTTATTAATGAACTTTTTTCAGGATCGTTTTATTAAATATTTCACATAATAAACAACTGTGTAAAAGTGTGCAGGTTGAGTCAACAAAAATGATCCATGTAAGGCGCTTTACTCACCAGTATTAATCTTATTAAAAGAGCAAAGCACAGAGGATGAAATTTCATCAACATTATTTAACAAATTTTATTTTATCATAGAAAGTTTTTGATAACGTGCATTACTTAATTTACATTATAGTTCATATGAACTGAGCTGAAGAATATAGCTTGGAACTAGGGCTTGCCATTACACGTGTAATGAACTACACGGGCACCCGTGTTTTTACCTATGACGGGGTTAAAGACCGTGTAATAAAAATACCCGTGAATACCCGTGTTTCTTAATAGTTAATACCCGTGTTTCTTAATACCCGGAATCGGCGACGATCGGTGCCGTCTTCGACAGCCGACGAATGGCGATCAATCACAGAGCAATTATACACAGCCGAGGGTCCGGGATATTGAATACACGGATAAAAAATACACGGGTATTGAATACACGGGTATTAAATACACGTGTATCGAATACACGGGTATTAAATACACGTGTATTAATATATTTTTAGCACGTGTACCCAGACCCCGTGTACCCGTGTATTCTAATACCCGTTTAGAATCACGACCACTACTTGAAACATAACATTAAAAAATATACTATACCAGTTTTTTTTATCTTTACAGGAGCTGGATATGCTTTAGAAATCAATGCTTGTAATTCAGGTGTGTCAAATATTTTTCTAATGGGATCTAACAATCTATTGATATAAAATTCAATAGCTATTTTTAAATCAGCAGGATGAAGTTTTTGTTCAGAAAAACAAGTTTCGAGTTCTTCATATGTGCTAAAATTTAAATCTCCACCATTAGCTTCATTTCTGGATATTTTAAATTCTAGAAATAAAATTGATAAAATATGCATTAATTATTGCTATACGTATACTCTATAGACTACAGCATTCAGTACTATCATACTTTCGTCCGGTTGAAATAATCCAAAAATTACATGTTTGGCAAATGCAAGTAGACCATTTTCTGTAATATTTCCTGGTTCACAGAATGCTTTTTTCAATTTTTTCTTTACAGTGGTTGGCGAATCTAATAAATCAATTTTACTATCTTCTTCAGAAGATGACATTTTTCCGCCAGCTAATCCGGGAACTAAACATACCATATCATATATAATAATAAATTTGAACATCATTCAAGTTTTGGTAAAACAAAACTAACCCATCGGATTCATTAAGTGTATTCTTTTAGCATAACCTAGTTGAGGAAGATATTTTTCAGACATAGTAAATATCTTGCGTTGATCCACCCCACCAAATTGAGCGTCAACCTTAAGATACTCTTCATCAAGCGCTTGTAATCCTTTTAAACAGACAATTAAATAAATTAAATTTTAAAAAAAACAAATTTATACATTTGTAGTAATCTACACTTAGTTACATACATTAAGCAACAAAAACAATAGACTTAAAAAACTAAATCTTGAGCATTATTATTACAATTGATTGCAAATAATATTCATAATTTTTTTTTTTTTTTTTATTTATTTATTAAATAAACCCCCAAAGGCTCAAGTACAGTACATAATATTAAGATAAAAGTAAAATAACAATGCTTTATAATTTATAATTTATGAGTAAATAACACTATAAATAACAATACTTAAGATTAACAATGAGCAAAAAAATCATAATTATCACGATTATTGAGCCGGTTACACACCGAAGATATACGATCGATAGGGTTATTGGAGCCATAAGAAGTGCGGTGAAATGGAATCGCAAATATAGGAAAGGACCGAATATTGAATGAGGGGATGTAGAAATTAAGTAGGTGTAACAGGTCTGAGCAATCAATGGTACCTTTTACAAGTTTAGTAAGAAAGGATGCGTCTAACAACTCTCGTCTAGTGTTGAGAGATACCAAATTAAGGCTTGCTTGAATAGAAGTAAAAGTAGAGCTAGGAAGATTAAGATCAAACCCAAGACGTCTTTTGTAGCCAATGAGCCGCAAGAAACGCCTTTGTACTCATTCAAGTGATTCTATATGACCAAGTTGTGATGGATTCCATAATACTGAGCAATACTCTAAGAGAGGTCTGACTAATGATATATATAAGGATTTAACAAAGTTCATCATAAAATTCCTTAGTGCATCTGGTTAAGAAGTCAAGTCTTTTTAAAGCTTTTGCACATGAATTGTCAATGTGAGTAGAAAAAGAAAGGTTCGATTGAAAAGTAACTCCAAGATCCTTGATGGTATCTACTTCAACCAATTTGTCATTGAGGATGTAATAGTCGCAATTAATTTTGTTGCGGGAGCGGGTGTAAGATAGTTTTAGACATTTAGAAGTGTTTAATTTTAGACCGTTATCACGACACCAAACATATAATTTATCGAGATCTTTTTGAATAAGACAACAGTCATCGAGAGAAGCAACACTAGCAAAAAGTTTAAGGTCGTCCGCAAACAGTAAATGATCACAATAGGAAAAATAATAATAATAGATTGTAACGACGAGCAACAAAAGAAAATTTATACATCGATATTAGTGAGACATTGGAACGCACGTCGAAAACAGATAGGCACAAAGTGTAACTAATACTGTAAATTGAATGTATATATATATATATATATATATGCGAATCGTTAGCGCAACGTACTCGGACGACACACGAGATTAACACTATCGTATCGACGAAGTCTAAAAGCGGTAAAGAATGTAGATAACGGAGAAGCGCAACGGAACACATGAAAGACACGTCGTTAAGGTACGAAGTTTCGTATAATTAGACAAATAAAAAATTATTACAATCAAATATATGAATAAATGATAAAATGTTTACTAAGATAAAAACGGTCAAGAAAATAAGTCAAATTCAATTATATTTCAATAAATACTGCAGCAGCACAGCAGCAACAATAATAATATTACATAGAATGCAATGAGCATACATCATTGTCTTTTATCAATACTGTCAACTTTATTCAATGATAACTCTTAAAAAACATCAAATGGTGGTTTAAAATGTTTGAAAACATTAGTGAACAATCATTTGGAGGTGAGGAAAATACCAGAATAATTTAATGACATTAATTTGACTGAGTTACAAATAAAATTTACATTCAAATTTATTGAAAAAAGATTGCTATTTTAAAATTGTCAAAAATTATATAGTCATTTAACATATTATACCATAAAAAGTAATAACTGAGAATTTACTTATTTTTTGATGTTACTCATTTTTAGTTACAAATAATTAATTCATATTTTTATTTGATATTAAATCTCAAAAAATATATTACAAACCAGGATATAATAACCCAGATAATAACGGATTATCAATTTGTTTTACAACTTCAGCTCCAGCTTTTTTTGCATCATGTTCAGTAATCGAAGAACTTAATCTATACACATCCATAGTATATTCCCTGAAGCAAAAATATGAAATCATCAATAAAAAATAAAAGTTTAACAAGTGGATAATTACTTTGATAATTGATATTCTGTGCCTCTGACAAATTTTAATTTTTCTAATGTCACACCAATTGATGTTAACATAGCTTTAATTGAATGTTCATAGTACTGAACTCTAAGTTCTAATAATTCCCAAGGAGCTTTCATATTATCCAAATACGCATGTAGATCAGCAAATAATATTGTTACCTATAAGTTTGTATTTTATGATAAATAAACATTTTTGGTATCATTTGAATAAAGTACCTACACTTAAAATTAATTGAATAATATATTTGTATACATAATACAGATACAAAATAAATGAAAACCTTGATATAATTATTATATCACTCAAGATATTATTTTCATATGACAAATGCTCATTATACCAATTGTTTAAATTTAAAATGTACAGAAGACTCAGTAATCTGACCAGGCAATATTTTGTATATCCAGGAATTCAGCTCTATTTAATTTTTAATTTTTTGTTTTTTTTTTTTTTAATTAATAATTTTTTTAAAGATATTTCATCAAAGGATTAATACATTAAACATAGGAATAAATTGGTAAGTATTAGGTATGTGTTCTTATTATTCACAAAAAATAAATGTAGGATTTGTAATAAAAACAAATTTGTTTTTAAGTGAATCTCCAATAATCTAGAATTTTTGTTTATTGGGAAATTATCTGATCCGATATCTGCCAGATTACTGAGTGATTTGAGTATGGATTGTTTATTTTTTACTAGTACCAAACAAAAACAAAAATATATATTAATAATAAAGAAATAATTAAATTAAAACATATAGGTATATTCAACATTTAAAATTATCTAATAAAAGGGATTCAGCTGGCCGATATCGTAATAGTATATACGAGGCATATTCGAAAAGTAAGGGCCGTTCGCTTATATTTCAAAATTGACAAGTCATAACACGTTTAAACTTGTGCATATCTGTATGTGCACTATTTGTGCAGTTATTTCAGGCATTGTTTTAATTCACTAGTAATTTTCCTAGTTGTGCGTACAGTAGACAATGTCCACGATAATCGTTGATCCCGCCATCTGTGAAGTTCGCGCTCTAATAAGATTTTTGTGTGTAAAAGGAACTTCAGCTGCTGAAATTCATCGAGAGTTATACCTAATTTATGGACCTACTGTAATGAGTGAAGGAAAGGTTAGACAATGGTGTCGTGATTTTAAAAATGGACGAACAAATGTTCATGACGAAAAGCGGAGTGGTAGGCCCAATAGGCAAACTGATGAAATTGTTTCTCTGGTGGACCAAAAACTACGACCTGATTATCGGTTGACGATTAGTGCCCTGACTGATGAATTTCCTAACCTTGGACGCACTTCTCTCTACACAATTGTTACAGAAAAACTTGGATACCACAAATTGTGTGCAAGTTGGGTACCAAAAATGCTCATTGACCAGTACAAAGAGCAAAGAATGTCCAGTGGACAAGAGTTTTTAACCTAACTGCTACCGACAAGATGGAGACGATTTGTTTTCCCACATTGTTACCGGTGATGATACGTGGATATTTTTTTTTTTTTTTTTTTTTTTTTTATTAGAGCTTTCAGTAAATACGTGGATATATTTCTTACATTTCAAAAAATGGCTCGGTGGACAATGCTTGACAAATGGACAAAGGTGACAAAGGAACTTCAGCACGCCATTGAAAACTGGTTCAACTTGCAGGCAGCGAACTTCTATGCAGATAGGTTAAGGAAGCTGGTGAAGCGGTACGAAAAATGCTTAGAAGTAAACGGCGATTAAGTGGAAAAGTGAAAATGATTAGTAGGAAACTAAATGTTTCATTATCATATTATTATATTATTTCATATCGTTATTTTTTTAAGATAAAACGGCCCTTATTTTTCAAATATGTCTCATATGAACACAAACACAATTTTCTACTATGAATAAGGCTACAAAACATGTTACATACTTCAAACTGAATAATGCAATTTAAATCTCTCACTAATTGAACAAGAATTGTGAAGCTAAATCAGAGATACTAGGAAATACTAGCATTTTCATTTTACATTCTGAGAGAAGCAAAGGATCAATGAGTTTAACAATATTGTTTAGTTGATGCTTCTCTTTTTTATTTCTATTTTTTTCTCAAAATCCATATTTAATAGACCTACCTACTAGTTACAAATAAGTAATAACTGTTATGTTATGATAATGTAAAAATATTATATAATTAATTGAAATTTTCATTTAAACAATTTTACTTGGGAATTATATGATGAACTAAACAATACTAATTGATAAAATATTAATCTTGTTAATATATTTACATGTACATACCTCACAACCAGCTTTTAAGTAATCTGCTATTTTGGATATAGGAACGAAATATGCAATATGTGGTCGTCCAGTGGTAGCTGTGCCCCAGTAAATTTTTAAATCTCTTTCCTTAAGTATGGCATCAAGTTTATCTTCACCCAGAATTTCTTGTAGGTTTCGTACGATTAATTTTTTTTTTTCAAAAATCGACATTGTGACTACACCACGTATGCAAATATATAAGAGCACTATGAATACTGGAATATAACTAACACACAACTATAACACCTGAATAAAGCGAAGAATGGATTACAACTGTTAAGATACACGTGCTAGCTAGGCTACAAGCACTGAACAGTAGTACAATACAATACTATTTACTATTTTACAATACTATGGGAACCTATAGGTTAGATTAACAACGACGACGTCTAATGTAAACGTCACTAACTTACCATTCACGAATCAAAATTTGAACTTTGGAAATTACGATATCGGTTATCATTCATTTACGCATATAATAATTCATAGTCCTATCAACTATGGATCTGGGTTCATACTTCATACTGTTCTATTTAGTAAAATAATGTTACAGATAACCATATCATATTTATGTTGAAAGTTTATTAGCAATGTGTGCATTTCGAACCTTTATAGCTTTATTTTATTATTTTTGAAACTATATATAATGATTTATTGGTATTTTTTAATACTTCATCGTTCTACATAATATGAATTCTAGGGTCAAGGATGTTGTCATATTTAGTTAAAATAGTTGTTGTCAATATATGTTAATGATGTTAGATATGGAACGAATTTTAGCCAATCAGATAAGGTCTTTATGATTTGTCCTTGCTTAAAACATGATAAGTGAGAATACGTCATAAACTGAATTAAAACCATAGAAAAAACTTAGAATAGACTCGTTGTTATTTATTTAGTGTGAATTAATGATCATTTATTAATTATTATTTTGCAATTATTTATCCCTCTCAAGTTTCAAGTAAGTTCTAAGTATTTGTTTCGAAAAAAAATATTTCTATTTTTAATGTGTCTCACATTTATGAATTACATACTTTAAAATTAATGCATCTATAAAAGTTAACAGATTAATGTTGTTTAATCTAGAAATATTGCCTTTGAATTAACTAAAATGGGATATTTAAGCTGAAATTCTATTGATAACTGTAATAAATTATGGCTTATGTCAATGTAGCTGATTGGAAATCTGATCAAGTAGCTGATTGGCTTAAAGGTAAATAATAAAGTATAAATAATTACGTACAAATATTCTGAATTTTTTATTTTATAGGTTTAGACAGTGTTATTTTACCGTATATCAAGTTCTTTATTGATACAGATGTAAACGGGCAAAAGTTATTAGATATGCAACCTAATGATTTGGATAAAATTGGTGTAAGAAAAATTGGTCACCAAGAGTTAATATTAGAAGCTGTTGATTTACTTCGAAACTTTGTAAGTTATATTTATTTCAAAACTGCATTATTTAATATAAACTCAACTTTTCTTTATATGCATATATTTCATTAATACTTTCTATTCTAGTATATTTAACTACGTTAATATATGATTATTATTGTATCATATTTTTTTGTAGTTGAAAAATAACTGATGATATATTTATTTTATTTTAAAAGTGAGTTTTCGATTCGAATGCAAATGCTTTTTTTTTAATTATAGAAAGGCAAAAATTTACATATTAACGTCTTAATTAATTTCTATGCTTACAGATAATTATTATTGTCATGATTTATTTTAGCAATACATCACTGATTATCCACTATTATCTTTCTACCGTGTACAAACCATTTTTTGAAATAATTGTTAAAATCATAATATATGTTCATATTTTGTGATAATTCAAAATTCTTCTTAAAATTATATCAGTTCTTCATATCTAATCAATTTCACCAATAAATTAAATACACTTGTTATTCCAATGATTTACATAGTCATATTTAATTTAAATGTTTACAAAGTTATTTACTAGTTCTATTTGAAAAGTAAATATGTTTGGTTTCCCAAGACAATTTAAATGTTTTGTAAATTTTTTCAGTACATTTTTATATATTAATTGATGTAAAACTTGAGGTTTGAGAGCGATTAAAATTTTGTGACATTTGTATTAAATGTATTATGACTGCTCGTACTACCGTACTGTACTTGCATTGTACTAACTAAAAAAATTAAAAAACTGTGTAAGAAAAAAATGTATAAGTTCCCATTTAATTTTAACAAGTTGACCCCCATAGCTATTTCTTATTGGTAGTTAAAAAATATGAAATTTACAAACTATTTTAGTTTTTTCTAAGTAATGAATCTTGTATAATATACATTTTATTCTATTTTGAATATTTATGTGATACAATTGTTGTAACATAATGTCTGGATTATTATGTATTGCATATTAAAATGTTATCAAATAAGCCATAAAATAGAAAAATGCTGTAAGAGTTTTCAGATTACCATCTAACAATTTACTAAATAAAACATTTTTCTATTAAAAAGTCATTAAAAACAGATATTCAGCAATATATTAGCCTATAAAAAATATATTTTTATTTTTGGTAACTTTCAGGGTTGGGTTGGTTTATTTAATAATGATATTTTAATTTATTTAATATAGTTGTACTATCGTTTATATCATCAAGTTTATTTGTTATTTTCTAGCATTATGAACTTGATAAAGAAAATGTGCAACTACTATCTTTAAGGTTATCTTGTAGTGCCCATAGCTTATACAAAGATATCAAGCAAAATTATTTAAATTCTACTCAAGTTCCAACTAAAATTTTAACTGATGTAGCCAATACAGTAGCTGCTCTAAAGCCATTAGTTAATTGGTTAAATAGGTTTGATTCTAAATTATATCATTAAAACTGAATTATTATAATTATTGTGAATCATTTTATTAGGCCTCCATTTTGTGGACAACCACATTATATTAATATGAAAAACAATTTGCTTAAGTTGGCCCTTGAAATAGTTACTAGTGGTCAACGTGATCGTTTTGTTGAGAATCCTGTTGAGAGCATTTTTGAGATTGCCAAACAACTAGCTCAGCTAGCTGATCACATTATTCAAGAGAGTCAAGATTCATTAATTTTACAACCAGCTACTTTGGATGTTGCCACGCTTAAAAAAAGATCAGGAGAATCTCTGGTAATATACTAAATTACTTATATATATATATATATTTATATATACACACATCATTTTAGTTGAGTTATTTAAAATAAAATTGTTAATGTTTAATACGACAGTGTAATCTTTAAAACCAGTTGCATTAACATATAGCAGCATATGTATAATTTATTAATTCAAATGTATTAACCAATTTTGTAGTTTTATCTAATGTCATACTAAACTGTTATTTCATATATTAAAAATTTAGCAAGGACATACAAATTTCATTTAACCCTATATGATTTGTTAATTGATGACATATTGACAAATTTTTCCTTATACATAAATATATTAGTCCAGAGTGGTAAAAATGTCAACATAAAAAGCCAAACATACTTTGCAAAATGGGTATTTTTTGCTCCTTGGATAAGTTTATGAGTTTATAATTAAAGTATACCGTTTATATATTTTAGCATTTTTTGTCTTAATTGTTAAGTTAGATTAGGTTTTTTTTTTTTAAACCGGTTTAAAGTTTTCTCGTTTGACACAGTAGTTTCTCACGTCTGGAAAAACTATCAAGAATAGAGAAAAATAACCTTTTTTAAAGTACCAACTGGATAAAATTTCTGATCTTTCGAGATTCTGGATGAAACTTTGGACAAA
Source organism: Therioaphis trifolii (assembly GCA_027580255.1). Taxonomy (NCBI): domain Eukaryota; kingdom Metazoa; phylum Arthropoda; class Insecta; order Hemiptera; family Aphididae; genus Therioaphis; species Therioaphis trifolii. Next base: position 43,740,233 of record CM050406.1, on the reverse strand, counting down.
GTTACATGTACCTAAAAGTGTTAACAGATAAAAATAAAATAAACATCAATGTAAAACCAATAGCTTCTTCACTTCACTCAGAATTTAAAATATAAATATATATTATATTTACTGTAAAACTTCTATTTTAAGATGTCTCTTGGGCAAAAAAGAAGTTGTGTTATAAAGACATTTGCAAAATAGAATTACATACACAATGAAACCTTCATAATGGTTCTCAAAAATATTTAACTAAGTAAAAAAAATCATTAAATGAAAGTTTCACTGTATATATTATACTTCATTACTTATATTATGTTTTAAATATTAAATGTATTCATAATTTAATGAAACTTGAAAAATCACTTAGTTTAAAAAAAAAATGTTTTTCAACAAATTTGCTCTTTTGGTGTTTTAAATTGGACATAACCATTCAAAGTTATGCATAATACATAGTTTAGTCATTAAATCACAGTATATAAAATTTCGAGAAACACTGCATGAGAGAAATATAGTCATTATTGATTTTAGACTAATTTATATTGTGGTTTTATATTAATTATTAGGGATTTTATATTGTACCATCATTTCACGGTGTTCACCAAGTAGGAGAAGTAAAATGTAATAGTGTTGCTCATCAATGTGGAAAAATTGAGGCTGGTGATGAAATTGTACAAGTTAATTATCAAACTGTGGTATGTATTAATCAGATTAATTTAAATATGTATTATTAAATTTTAATTTTAATATTCAGGTAATATAAGTGTTATAAGTAACATTACTAATGTATAAATTAGATATTATAATGGTAAAGTCAATTTTGTATTGGATTGTATGCAGATTGTACACTGATATGTATAATTCTAAAATATTTTTAAACATATATAAAAAGTTATTATAAACTATTGGATTAAATTTTCACCTGAATTTCTGAACTATATTGAATACATGAAATGTTAAATATATAGTAGTTAAAGTAGGAGGAAGTAATGCAAAGTTAGTTTCCTCCCTGGCATCTCATAAGACCAAAAAATAAATCAAAATACACGGTAGTTGAAAAAAGTGACTGCATAAAAAAGTTCTTTATTTATTGAATATTGACATGAGTTATTTCTTATTGTATCTCAACCATTAATTAATAAGTTAAAACTCGAACAAAAAAGAAATAGTGAAATTACTTTAAAAATAATTTTATCTAATAATAATTATGTCACAACATCAAAATTGTTCAGAAGAGAATATTCAAATTTTTACTTTTTTTGAACAAGCTCAACTTGAGATATTTTTGGACAATTCATTTATTTAAATTAAAAGTAACTTGATCTTAAAGGTACATAAAAAAAAAAATGTATAAAGCAAGAGAATAAATTGTTCTTAGCTTTTAAGTAGATACATAAGAAAAAAAACATGTTACTGTACTTTAAAAATATTAATATTAACAATTTTTATAAAAATTTAATTAATTGCTTTTTATAATTTAAATAAAAAAAACTGTTACTACTCAAATTCTAAAACAAAAAAGTTGGAAACCACTTATGTAATAGTTTTTACATTTGTTTCTATTGGTTTTTTTTTTCGTGGTTCATATAATATATTGTGCATGCATGTGTATGTGTCTGTGTGTATGTGATATTTTCATAAATTTCATTAAAAAGTATTAAAATTAATTATTTTATACTTAATTTGAACACAACAATTTATTTTCAATGTAAAAGTTTATTATCTTAAGTTCATAACTAAGTATTGAACTGGTTATTTTGATGAGTAAAATGCTTAATTATCAATTACTGTTGGATTAAAGTGTATGCGTACAATATTATATATGATAAATGCATTAAATTAAACTACTATAAAGTTCCAGATTAGTGCTGGTTGTGGAATGCTATTCCATGATATTTCTGTTTATATATATATATATATATAATGAAATTACAGGTTACATATTTATTTTCTTTAAATTCACAAGAATTAATATGCAAGTATTGATCTTAAATACATTTAAGATAATGCAATACCAAATTAGGTATTGTTTGTTTTTGTTCTATCAATTCTTTTTGTAATTGGGGTATAATTTATATATATATATATATAATGAAATTACAGGTTACATATTTATTTTCTTTAAATTCACAAGAATTAATATGCAAGTATTGATCTTAAATACATTTAAGATAATGCAATACCAAATTCAGTATTGTTTGTTTTTGTTCTATTAATTTTTTTTGTAATTGGGGTATAATTTATATATATATATATATATATATATATATATATATATATATATATATATATATATATATATATATATATATATATATAAATTATAATTTAAAAAAACATTAATGTATTAATGTCATGATATTATGTATTATTTAATGTTGAATGTATTTTTTAATTTTTATCCTGTATAATTTTATTCAAAAGCCATTTTTCTAACTTGTTATATTTTCATTAAATCTAGGTTGGCTGGCAAGCTAGACAAGTAATGGCTTTATTGGAAGAAGCATCTACTGATATATTTTTAACACTAAAAAAACGACCACGACACAGTAAAGTATTTGGGCAGATATATATGAAACCATATCGTTTGCCTAGTAAAAAACTTTTTAATTATCCACAAAGATACTTCGATCAACTGACTCCACCTCGGCCTAGTGATTTACTGACAATTCCGAATTTCAGTTTTCCTGTTAACAAGTAAATTCATACTTGCAATTATTAGTTGTAAAATTATATAAAAATAGTGCAGGTAACTTTTCAAATAATATTTACTGAAGAAAAAAATCAATTAAAAAAAAACAACACTTAGTGCCTTTTATCTTAAACATTTATATTATAATTTCCTGTTCTGTACTTGTGTAATGAATAATTTTTAATATAATATAAGTTATACAATTTTAACTACAGTTATTTAAGATTTGTTTTTCATTATTATTTTTAGACAAGAAAAAAAGAAAGTACCAAAGATTCAAGAAAGTCAACTCTTAAGTGATCATTTATTAAGTCCACCACCGGTTATTCGTGGCGGGCGTTCAGTGTCTCCTGAAATTGGTTCTCATAGTAATAGTAGTAGTGGTGACGAAAGTGAACTTGAGAGTGCCAATTGCTCTTCACCTACATCTGTTAGATTGTATCTTCCGAAACCACATATACCTGTTCAAAGACGAGCGACAATAAGTGGAGCTAGTCCTATTGGAAAACATGCTCCATTCAATTTTGATCAGGTATTTTTTGTAAAAATATTAAATAGAGTTAAACTTATAATAATAGGTTAATAAATTATTATTAACAATATTTGTTATTCTATTGATCTATTAAATAAAATAAAAATTATGAAATCTTTAGAATTTAAATTTGTTTTTTCACAACTCGGCAAATGATGATGTGCGTATTAAATGCACTTTATAGCTTGTTATTTTTTTGAACAGGTTACCCTAGATGTGCCTAAATAAACCTATTTGAAAGGTTAGTCAATTTGTCATGCCAGTTCAATTAATTTTTTTATCTTATTCAAATACTTATATTTATATTACAATTTTATTTATTTTCAAAATAACTATTTAAATACACATTAGTATTTAAATATTATATATATTTAGTTATTAAATTACTTAATTTTTATATAATTGTAAAAGTTTTTCGATCAAAGTTCAATTTGAGTTAAATATTCTGGTGAACATTCAAATAAAGGCTTAATACATTAATCTGTTTGGATTACTAATGTATATTTAAGAACGAGTTACAAGTGATATATGAATAAGTAAAGCTTACAGGTAACAACAGTCTTCTTCTCTTTCTATATTGGTTATTACTTTTACATTTTTCTTTATGTTAATGTTAATTCTTATTGATCAGCAGCTATTTGAAAAATTACATTTAATTATTTGTTACATTATATTAACTAAAGATCTGTTCATTAAATTAAAAGCTTACCATGTGAAAATATTATTAAATTATATATTTATTATGTTTATTCTTTGGCAGAGTAAATGTTTTTATATGTAAATGTTTCCATTTAATCTTAATAATTTTCTGTACACTATTAGTATTTAAAGTTTTTTTATTTCTAATCCTAAAATTTTTGGAAGGAGGCTTACAAATATAGCTCTGGATTACATATTGAACCTAAGCCTTTTGCGCTCTGGATGATTTCTTTCCTGTTGTGTTTATTTATATATTTTTTTAATCTATTTTTGAGTTATTTAACTGATTGGTATCATTACTATCCATTTTGTTATCATTCATAAATTTATATTTCAGTTACTAGCATCCAACTAGAGATGTACATTTTCTCTAAATGAAATACTTAGTAAATTTTGCATAATCAGTATTTTGAATGAGACACATTTTTTTAAAGGACAAAACAGTAAAACATGAATATAATGCTATAAAATCTAGCTAATATTTGAAGAAATTAAAGTTAAGTTAAAAATATTAAGATGAAAGTTGTTTGTACTTACAAAATCTACTGTAAATGTCAAAAAATTGTTGGTATTGGAAGTTTATAGTACTAGAAAATCTGCTTTGGTTAAAAAAACAAAACATTTAATCCAATTAAATGTAATATGATAGCTTTTACTTATGGCTATGAGTAAAATTTTATGAGAAATTAAAAAGTATTAGGTATTTCATTTTGTTAATTTGACTATAGTTAAATTTATATTAATCAAATCAACTGTAATTTTTAGAAAAGCAAATACCTTTCAGTTTCTTCACAAATTATATCTTTGATCTTGAGTAGAACATAATAATAGGGGTACCGGTTAATTTGTGCGGTTTTCTAACAGATGGTGTAACTTGATTTTTATTCCAGTGATTCACCTTTCCAAATATGTGTTGGAAAGCTACTGTCATATTGTTTCAGAATCAGTATGTGTCATTTAGCTGAAGCGTAAACAACAATACTTTTTTAGATTCTGAACGGAGTGAAGAATGTTTTTTTTTTTTTTGTGTCTGTCGACACGATTTGGGGCAGTAAAAATGCTTCGATTGCCTTATATAGCAACTTTTCTGAAAGTTGAAAGTTGGTACTTTGGGGGGTCAAAAGTTAAAAATGTTCAATATTTTTTTAACGCGCCGGGAAAAACCCTTAAAAAATGAGGGAAAAACGGTATATTTTACGCAAAACCAGTTTTCGACAAAATCAATTTTTTTATTTTGCTATAACTCAAAAACTAATCAATGTAAATACTTGAAATTTTCACCAAATGTTTAGATTAGCGTTCTCTATACACCGTTAAATTTTCAAAGTATTTTGACTTTTATTGAGCTAATTATAGACAATTGAAATTTTCAATTTTTTTAAGTATTTTTTTTTAAAATAACGATAAAATTTTTTTTTTTTGCCAGAAAATCTTGAAAATTTAATACAAGGTTTCTTATAAGTTGTTCCATAACTGATAAAAAAAAATCCAAAATCGTAAGTCACAATTTTTTTTTATAAGTGCTCAAAGGTCCAATTTATACGATATATGTAAAAATTGCGAAAATTTGCAAATAATTTTGTTGTTGAAAAATCGTAAAATTTTTTTCTTTTATAACTAAGTTTTGAAAATTTGGTACAAGGTTTTTCATTAGTTTTTCTTCAATTATCTGCAAAAAAAACTCTACCGGATTCAGACAAAAAAATTTTATGAGTGTTTGAAATTTAAATTTTTACAAAAACACGTTAAACAACGGTTTAGCCTCAAACGATTTTTGCTATTTGTTTTTTTTTCAAAAAGTATAAGTTGTAGAAACTTGAAAATTTTATCAGTTGTTTATATTGGCATTTTCTTTATATAATTTTATTTTCAAAAGATTTCACTCATTTTTAATCAATTTATAGGCATTTGAAATATTCGATTTTTTTTATTTTTTTTTTTATAAATGTTGATAAAAAAAATGTAGCTCGGACGAAATACTTGAAAATTTAATAGAAGGGTCCACATAAGTTGTTCTAACTCCCATTCAAAAATTATAAAAATACATAGGCACAAAATTTTTTTATAAGCGTTTATAAGTGCTAATATTGACAAAATTCGTCAAAATCATGTATATTTGCTATGTATTTTGTAGGTAAAAATTCATAAAAAATTTTTTATTAGAAGCTAACAATTGAAATTTTAATACAAGGTTGGCCATAAGTTCGGCTTACCATAATTGTAAAAAATACGAGGGTAATTCATTGTTATTAATTAATTAAATTGTATTAAAATTTCAATTTTAGGCGTTAAATTACGATTTACTATAAACATATTATTCACTGACAATTCATCTTCGTTCAGAATCGTTTTTTTTTTTTTATAATATAAAATAATGTCCTAATCTATCCTATAATGCCTAATCTATCAATACATCTCGTGTATCCCACCCAACTCCTGTATCTCTACTCATCACCATAATCTTGTCCGAGGAGCGGAGCGACGATGGACGAACTTCCACCACCATTGTCTTACCGGCTTTTTTACTCTGAAAATGTCGAATTTTATGCTGAATAAAGTGTTTTTGCGGGGAGTACATCTTCATTACTTCAATATGAAGAAAAAGGCTGCCGAAAGTCATCGTATTTTGGTGGAAGTGTATGGTGTGCATGCTCCAGCTGAGCGTACGTGACAGAAGTGGTTTGCACGGTTTAAAAGTGGCAATTTTGACTTGGAGGACGATGAACGACCTGGACAGCCAAAAGAGTTTGAAGATCACGAATTGTAGACATTGCTTGACCAAGATCCATCCCAAACGCAAGAAGAACTTGCAAAATCACTTGGCGTTGCTCAACAAACCATTTCCGATCGTCTAAAACCAATGGGAATGATCTGGAAGGTAGGCCATTAGGTGCCGTATGAATTAAAGCCAAGAGACGTCGAACGATTTTTCGCGTGTGAACGACTGCTTCAACGGCAAAAAAGAAAATGTTTTTTGCATCAAATTGTCACTGGCGATGAAAAGTTGGTCCATTACGATAATCCAAAATGTCAGGCAACGTATGGATACCCTGGTCATGCATCATCGACGGCCGTTCAGAATATTCATGGCCTAAAGGTTATGCTGTATATTTGGTGGAACCTGCTGGGTGTGATCTATTATGAGCTGTTGCAACCGAATGAAACGATCACAGGGGAAGTCTACCGACGACAATTGATGCACTTGAACCGAGCATTGAAAGAAAAAGGGCCAGAAAGTGAGACCAGACACGATTGTGTAATTTTGCAACATGACAATGCTCGGCCACATGTTGCACACTTCGTTAGAACCTACCTTGAAACGCTCAAATGGGATGTCCTACCCCACCCGCCTTATAGTCCAGACCTTGAGCCCTCCGATTACTATCTCTTCCGATCAATGCAACATGACTTGACTGACAAGCACTTCTCCAATTATGAAGAAGTCAAAAATTGGATTGATTTGTGAATAGCGGAGAAGCCGGACAAATTTTTCAGAAAGAGTATTCGTGAATTTCCAGAAAAATGGGAAAAGGTTATAGCTAGCGATGGACAATACTTTGAATATTAAATTTGTAACCATTTTTTCACAATAAAGCTTCAATTTTCGAGAAAAAAAAAACCGCACAAATTAACCGGTACACCTTTTATATTACATTTAATTGGATTAGATTATTATGAAATAAAAAAAAAGAAAAATGAATAATGATTTAATACTATAAATTTAAGTTGAACAAAATAAAATTAAAAAAAAAAAATACATTTAATTAAAAATATATTAAAATAAATAGATTTAAAATTGAAATAATATCTTTGATTCTTGTTTTTAATTATATAATTTGGTCTTAAAACAACAGGGAAACAAATGTATTACGTGTTATTAAAAAATTGGGGTAATTGTATTTTATTCATTATATTATATGCTTAAATGGGCCTAATTAGTAATTACACAGTAAATATCACATAAATATGAAGTATTTTGAGTTGTGGTGTTTTAGATTCTGATTGAAGCTAGCATCTTATGGTTTTACAATGATGTTTTTTTCTTCTGGAGACACTTTGCTTTCTTAATTTGTCAACAAGTTTTATCCAGCAACTTGATAGATCAAAAATTTTATGTAGATGGTATTTTGAGAGCTTATTAAGCTCCTCACATTAGTGTTTCCAGGAGTAAGGAAAAACTGCCGACAAACCGAGAAAAAACGCAAAATTTACCGTGAAAAACACTTTCACTAATTCGATTTTAGTAATTTTGTCATAACTCAAAAAATAATGTTACTTGAAACTTCATAAATTTTTGAAAAATTATTACATGCTTTAAAAAAGGTTCAAAATAAATTTGACTAATATTGAGCTAAAATTAGAACTTTGAATATACCAAGTTTATTTAAAGTATATTAATAATATTAATAATAAAGTAATTAAGTTTAAATATTTCGTGAACTGTTTTGAAAATTTAATATGACTACTCATACACTTCTCTAACAATACTGAAAACAATTTAAAAATTCCAACTCAGGATTTTTTTTTCATAAGTATTGTAAACTATTTACTTTACCATTTTCACATAATAAACTTTTTATGTAAATGTTCAACTGAAACAATTTATTTGAAGAAATTGATCAATTTAATCATAGTAAAAGTTTAAATACAAATAGAACAACAATATTTGAATCTTTTGGTTGTAAAAAAAATTTCTTCTATATTTAACAAAAAAACTAAAAAAAAATTCAGATAATTTTGAAAAAAAACCTATAAACACTTACACAAAAAATGGTAAAATATATTAATGGTATATTTTAGTTCTGAAGCTTTGCTCAAAATCATTTAACTAAAGAAATTATCTATAATTTCTTTAAAATAACGCTAAAATATACCGTTTAGATTGACCGATTTCTTTCAATAAATTGTTTGTTGAAAACTGATGTAAAAACAGTTTATTACGTAAAAATTGTATGATGATTTACTTAAACGCTTATAAAAAAATCCTTTGTCATAATTTTTGAAATTTTTTCAGAATTATTAGGGAAGTGTATGAGTTAAGTCATATTATATTTTTCAAACATTTTTGTCAAATATTTAAAACTTTATTAGGAATAAACTTTTAAAAACAGGTTATTTTTAAAGCTATATTTAGCCCAAAAAATATCAAATTTTTGAAACTTTTTAAAGCGTGTAGTGATACTTCAATAGTATATGGTGAAAATTTGAAATTTTCGTAACATTAATTTCTGAGTAATCATGTATTTATAAAGTCGATTTAATGAAAGTATTGTTTATGGCAAATTTTGCAGTTTTTGGACCATTTTAGACTGTTTTTCAGCTAACATGGAAAAAATTTCGAGGTGAGAGCTTATTAACCCTCAAAGTACCATCTACATCAAATTTCAGATCTATAGATTTGCAGGATGAAATTTTTAGACTAAGTTAAATTGAGCAAAGTATCTCATGAAAAAATAAATAAACATTATTGTTAAACCATAAGATCCTTTGCTTCACTCAGAATCTGAAATATGATAAATCATTTTTTATAAAACGTTACACTATATACCAAATAATGTCGCAAAAGAAATATCAATCATTTGCACCACTATAACCTAGTTAAAAATATAAATAGATCAGTTATATCAACTTTCATATTAATACTAAATAGCCAATTAATTGTGAAAGTGGCAATAATTAGGCAAGTAATTAAAGAAAAATGACTGTATACTAAAATTTATTTTTTATTTTTTCTTAAATGTAAACTATTTTTGTATTTGTTGTTATTTATTATTATTATTGTTTGAGATAAATTTGTTGAAAACCATAAGCTATACTTATTATTATTTTTTTTTTTTTTTGATAGATACTTAGTCTTGACTGACAAAAGAAAACCTACCCTAAAACTTAACTCTAACATATCTAAATACAATATATCATACAAATTGAATGTGTTTATATGACTTAAGATTATACATTTTATCTACCTAATAGCTTTTACTTGTAATATTAGTTTTAAAAACATTGAAATGAAAAGAATGAAAAGTATGAAAGTTAAAAACAATAATATGAATTGTATTTTAATTATATTATTTTTAAACAATTCTTATTTTCTTAATAACATCTTTGCTCTGCCAAATCATTTTATTTTTTATAAAAAGTCTCAACATAAAAAAAATAAAAATAAGCATTTTGTATTGATATCTTCTAATGGATTTAAATTATTCGTAAATATGTTAATAAACAGAACATAGTTAATATACTTAACATTTTGGGTCAACTTTTGTTTTTTCTATTTTATTCAATTTTGTGTAATTTATTTATTACAATTATTCAAATTAAATTTTAAATTCTATTTGGCTGTTTGTAGGGTAATATTCTTCTTAGTATGAGTTATGTATTTTAAGTGTGTATATGTATTTTGTATATGTGCGTGCGTGCGCGCGCTCGTGTGTGTGTGTGTGTGTGTGTGTGTGTGTGTGTGTGTGTGTGTGTGTGTGTGTGTGTGTGTGTGTGTGTGTGTGTGTGTGTGTGTGTGTGTGTGTGTGTGTTTGCAAAGTATAGTAGAATATTTTTAAGGGTCTTCCAAAAAATATTAAATCAGTCATTATTATCAAGTTTAAGTAGATTTTAAATTTAAATTTCGCCAATAAATTTTAAAGATTATTGGCTTGTATTCTGTTAAATTATAAACAATTGGTAAATTTTCAATATGTTTCAAGGAATTGTTATATTTTATTTAATTTTTAATCACTTTAAAACTCAATTTATCATTGAAATAGTTATATTATTTATAAATGACATTAGAGTTTATTTTATAAATTATAAATTAGCCACATATTTATTAATGTTCAATTATAACTATGCTTGCTGTTTATCAACAAGTTATTTTGCTTCACTCAAATTTCTATTTTTTCTTTCCTTACAAGTTCAAACATTTCAAATTGACTTCATTGTTTTATTTAAAATCTTAATTATTAGTGATATAGTTATATGTTTTTAGCTATGTATTATAAAGCATTGTGTGTAAACAAGATAATTTATTTATAAATTTAAAGTTAATAGTTTAGTTAAAATTAGGAAGACCCTTAAAAAATTATCTTAAATTTTAATAAAATGAAAGATCTATACACATGTTTGATTAAGTGCGAGACGATTGAGAAAATTTACTAGGTAGTAAAAATATATTTTCAGTATGAAATTTAAAAATCATTCTTCATAGAATATATTATTATTCTGAAAATTTAATTGACATATGTTAAAATGATTTCTTACATAAAATAGCTATAGATAAATATCTTAATATATGCTACCGTGGGTTAATATAAATAACTAATATATAAAACAATTACTTTTATAATATATATATATATATATATATATATATATATATATATATATATATATATATATATATATATATATATATATATTTGCTATTTATGTTTTTTTATTTTTTGAAAAAAATGTATAATTATGTAATCTTTATATTTTAATGTATACTGTTATTAGAAGGTGTATTAATTTATAATGTTTGTAAGTATAGTTCTCAGTCGTCTTTCACTATTTTATTTGCATGGATTGAATTTTTCCCTATTTAAATTTTTTTTTGATATTAATTAGAAAATCATGATTTATTAAATTTAATACCAATGAAATTTTATTTTCAGTTTTGGAACGAGTTAAAACAAGTTAATGAAGCTCATAATAATAACAAAAATAATAGTGAAAAATCTAATAGTGAGATGCAACTTAGTAAACGCTCTAAACCAACCAAAGTTCATTGGACATCATTACCGACTAATGAAGAAAAACTTGAGGGTCAAAAATTGCATGATAAGAAACTTATTGATCAATCTATTAAAGATGATGTTTTAAACAGCAGTAATTTAATTTCTTTAAAAGAACGTATAAATCAATTAAAAATTAATAATAGTCCTGAACATATCATTAACAAAAAACCTAAAATAATGCCTAAACCAATTATTTCTAAAGTTTCTAAGCCAATTGATAACCCAATGGTTACCAAAGTCCGAGGTAAACTAGACAAAAGTTATAGCACTCCATCATATGATTTTTCAGGAGATGGTAATCTTCAAAATAATTTTGAATATTTTGACTCTGATTTGAGAATTTCAGTTGAAGACGTAAAAAATTATGATACAAAAGAAGTTACTTCTAGTACTTGTGGTTTGAATGAAGATAAAAATAAAAGACCTGATAAACCCGTTCTAGTTTTCCCCAAACCTCCTCCTTTAAGAAATGATGATGATATTTCCTTTGCAGAATCTGTAGACATTAATTGTTCAAAAAAATCAGTTAAACCAATTTTATATTTTCCAAAATCTCCATCATCTAAGACCGAAGAACACATGGATTTTTCAAAAATTATGGACACTCTTAGAAATGATGATTTTAGATTTGAATCTCAAAACAGAAATGTAGAACAATTAAGTTGTAAAGGTTTAGAATCTGGAAGCAGTTTTTCATTTGATTTAAAACACGAAGAAAGTGCAGAATGTTCAACAAAAAGTTATTTAGAAAATGGAAATTTCCTAGATGATGATAATACGACACATTTATCTCATGAAAAAGTTCCGGTATCTATTGATTATCCCAAGTCTTCAATGAAGCATCTTAAAAGTAAATCTTACTTAAACAACAAACATCAAGCTTCATCTGATTTTGAAAAAAATTCATTTTCTGATTTATCTGATGTCTGTCCTCCATTGTCATTAACTGATCTTAGTGGTAGTGATGATAATATATTTCGAGTAGATACTAAAGACAACATATCTTTACCATCTGAACGCACAGCTATTATACCTCATCAAGATGTATTTAATACTCCAGCTACATTTCCCAGGCAAAAAACTGAAACGAAAAAATCTCAGCCTCCCATACCACCTCCTAGACCATCCAAGCCTGCTGAATTGCCTAAAAGAACTAGCTACAGAGCTATGCTTGGTGCAAAAGCTATTGGAAAAAAAGAAAATAAAGGGCAGAAACAATTATTCCAAAGAAACCCATTAATACCTAGTAATAATTTTCATTTTCTATTTATTAAAATAAATATCAAATATAATTAAATTCATTACATTATTATATTTTTGTTTTTAGAACGTCGAAATATTAGTGCCAAAGAATTAGGCACTTGTGAATATCAAGGATGGCTCTATCAAAGATCTAAAAAAATTTCTCCAAGGATGCAATGGATAAAAGGATGGTTTATTATAAAAGGATCAACATTTTATGGATTTAATAATAAAGAAGTATTCAAAATAAATAAAGATGAACTTAATTCATCTTAATTGTAATATATTTTTACAAATTTTTTAGTCAACAAAGGCCCGACTTATGATCATTTTGTCTGGTTTTACGGTATCCATTGCTGATGAAGTCAAGTCAAGAACTAATGCCTTCAAGGTATACCACATGGGAACAATGTTTTATTTTGCAGCTGAAACATCAGACGACTTATCAATGTGGTTAGATTGGTTTTCAACAGCTACTATTGCTGATGGACATCATTCAAGTATATATAATTAATTATTTAACTAACCATAAATATCAATAATTATACTTAAAAGTACAATAAATGTTGCATTATGTCGTAAAATTAACTTTTTCCATTCATATAAAATTAGTTTATTCTAATATGATTATTATTTATCACATACACAAAATTAATAAATAAAAAACCTCTTAACGGGTTTCTAGAAGAGCTAAGCTAAATGAATGGAAATATTTAAAAAAAATAGATGTATTTAATGTTTTAACTTTCATTTATAATGATTTAATCATTGTATACATATTGTTTAACAACATCAAGTACTCAAATGTTGTTTATGTTTCATGTTCTTAAATTTTATAATTTATTTAATCAAGATATTTCCAATATTTAAAAAAATTCTACTATTAAGCTTTGAATTGAAAACAACTAAAATTGATTACATGGAAATTAATTTATGATACAATGTTTTACTAATATATAATATATATATATATATATATAAGCTACTTTTTTTTTTTTTTTTTTTACAACCTGAGGATTGGTTTGCAACAGTCTTCTTAGGGACAACAAACCGAGGGTTGGTTTGCACCTAAGAGAAGTTGTTACTTGGGAAGGAAGGGTTATTAGTTATTACTGTGTAGTGGTTTCCCATTGTCTTCTGCACAGGGGAGATGGCGGCCGCTCTCTCTAGACAGTTGCCTGCCCAGAGAGAGAGAGCTGCCCATGATCGAGATTTGAACAGGCGACAGTGTGCGTCAACAGTGACACCTAGTTCCACTCGGCCACTCCGTCCACCTAAATAAGCTACTTTGTGAAATCAATTTCATATATTAGTTTTATTCATTTGACATTGTGTAATTTTTTTCACAATGTGGTCAACTGCCTGGTAAACTGAAATAATCAAACTTTCTTCCCAAAAATATTTTTGTATTCATAAATAAAAACTTGCTTTACCTAAAGTCTGAGTTTTTTTCCCTGGAATTGTTAAGCCATTATTATCGTTGAACAATATTTTTGTTAGGAAAGTAGACATAAGCATCTTTAAATTTGTTCTTCCTATTAGTAAGTCGGTAATTTTATTAAAATAATTATCTAAAATTGCATAGTATGGAATAAATTAATACAAACACACACACCCTTACACACACCCCCACTCGCTCATGCTCACATGATCCCACTCACACACATTTATATTATTAATACTTAACCTTTGATTTTTCTTTTAGATTTTAAAAATATTACTCTACTGTGTTTTTAATTTATAACATATGTATGTGTCTTTTGCCTAGAACCTTATAATTCACCTTAACATTACAGCATTTACTATATTTTACTTACAACTCATACACCTTTCATAAAAAAATGTATGCATTTTATAATTATATTTTGTCAAATTCAAATGTTTTTTTATTGATAATAGATATTGTGGCCGTTAGTGAAACTGATGGAGAAGAAGACGAAACTTTAAATGATAATCTTGAACTTGTAGAAGCATTGGTATCAAAACCAGAAACATCAAATGATTCTTCTTTCACTAGTTCTGCCTTTAAAAATATAATATCTACATTTCTTTCAAGCCACATGGGGTCACATTCAAATCCAAGTGCAAATCCTAATAAAAATAAAACGTAAGATTTTTACTTTTAATTTAATTGCGTCTATTGATTGAGTTTATGATATTTTGTTCCTGCTTTTTTTTTTTTTTTTAATCTGCGATGATAAGAATATTGTACAGTGAGAGATATATTAATTCTGATAAAACACCTGAAAATTGGATGAATTAAATAGACATTATTACTCATAAGTCATTAGTATAAATGAGATCAATTAGTTAGAAACATGAATAATTCTGTAATATTTAAAAGTATTTAAATTTTATTTTATTTTAGTGACAAGAATTTTCATTCATTAAAAAAACAAAAAAAGAATCCAGTAAAAGAAGATCAAGCAAAAGGTAGCAGTTTGGATAGAAAAAATTGGAAATTTTTAGGAATGGGAATGATTGGACGAGATTCAAATGAACCAGTTCCAACATCTCAATACCGTAGTTACCGAAGAGTTCCACCAACAGTTCCTAAATGTACATCAGATACAACTATTCTTTCTAATTCATTTAATCAAAAGTAAGTTAATTGATAAAATAAATAAATATTTATCTTAATTTTAATCTTCAATACAATTGCACAGAAAATATCTAAATTTATTTTCTTTATTTCAGCTCTGATGTATTTCCTATACCTCAAGTTAGTTATAATCGTCCTGCAGATATGGTTGATTATCGATTAGCTTCAATAACAAAAACTGATAATAACCAAAGGTATTGACATTGATGGTTAAATATTTAAAAATATATTTAAAATTTAAATACTTGTTTGGAATGTTATAGACAAACTGATACTACAAATAGTTCTGAAATAACATTAGAATCATTTATGCAAACCCGCCAACAAGATGAACGAAGAATACAGCATCCTCATATGGGAATGCGTGTACCTCAGTACACTGCTCCTCCACCACCATCAGGTGACTATTTTCTTTATTCTTCTACATTTTTAATGTTACATAATATATTGACTACATTTTAATAAAATTGTTACAAAGGTATCAGAGAAGACCAAAATCAACCACTTTTGGATCATAGTTTCAGGTATTTTGTAATTTCAAGTTACAATTTAGACCTACATTAAATATCTCTTTTCAATAATATTCTTATTTTAGTGTCTGATGAATCTAATAATTTTAAGTTGAAAATTTATTATTAGAGTTTTCCTATAGTATTGTATTGCCTTTATTCTTGCTTTAGAACTGCTGCTGAAAGTGAACCTCGATCAAGGCAACCAATTACAGCATTGACTAGTGTTGAACAAAATTACAATTTAAGTGCATTACCACCTTGTAAGTTAATATTATTTAAAGTTTGTAGATTAAGAACATAATTTTTTCACCACAGTTAGCTATCTTTTTCTTTTCTAGTATCAAGGCTGTGAAACAATTTAAAAATATTATATTTTTATTTATTTGAAATGATTTCAAAGTAAAATTATAAATTAATACTACCTAATTCAATAAAAAATCATAATGATATTCTATTTGTTTTTAAAATATTTTAAATCATCAGGCAAATATATTATATCATAATTAATTTACAATCTAAAACCTTGTATAATTTAATTAAAAATATTAACTAATTTACTGTTATACAATACAGTATGTGAACAATATGTTATGTAAATATTTGAATTTTTAAATTGCATATTTAGTTGGCGTAGATTTATTTATAGATTAATAACCTTACAAATATGCACCGAAATGTCTCAAATATGCATAAATACATGCATTAAAATGTTCAAATGTCTGAAAAATAAAATATGCTTTCAAAAAATCCCAAAAAAAAATATTTGTTTATGTTTATTAAATATATTTAAATATAATTAAATGATGGGACGTAATATAAATCTTAAAAAAATATTATTCTTTGAAATTGAGTAGATACAGTAATATTTTCTTGTTTGAGTATTCAAATATTATGTAACTTATAAGTAATCTAAAAATTAAGATAAATAATAAACTTGGTACATTTCCTATAGCTAATACTATTAAACTATACCTATACCTTATAATTTATTTTGATATGAATAAAAATTGTAAAAAATATATTATATTCTTTTATATTAACAGTAATTATTTCAAAAACACTGACATATAAAATTTAAGTCATTGAATAAGTCTTTAAAATGACCATGTGGTGAATATGCCAAATTATGTATTATAAAAGTAATAATTTCAATCATTTTAAATAATAATAATTAATATAATTAACAAATGTTATGCTTAGTACATCCATTAACCATTAACCATTAACCAGAATAAATATTCAAATACATTAAATTCTGAGTTCTAATAATTAGTAATTACATTAGAAAAAATGTATGTATTCAACTAAATATGTTATGTGAACTAACTATAACTAATCAAAAAATAAATAACATTTTTACGAAATATTTATTTTTGTTCTTATCTTACTTTTGAATTAAAATATTTAAGAAAAAACTTGCATGCCACCATAAATTTAGTTTCCATTCAATTTTGGTAATGAGTGTACATTTTAAAAATAAAACCTAAAATAAAGACATTTGAATTATTTTACATTTTTTTTTTTTTTTTTTTTTTTTTTTGTATTCCCAGGAACATACGAAAAAAATCTGTACCCAAAATCATATTAAATTTGAACAAGTAGTTTATTTTTTAATAAATTTAAGATTAAATATCATGCAAAATATATTACTTGAGCACACTTAGAATTATTGTCACTTAACCCCATTTAGTTTTACAGAGTATAATAGTTAATAAGCATTGTATGGTTGACCAACAATACTTATAGAATACGTATCATTTTGTTGTCATGCTCACATTCATTCTGTTTTTTTTAGCTTGACTCACAGGTCAAGTGACTTAGTTGATATGTAATGTATTATCACCTTCAAATAATCTAGATTTAACTTGTTGAATAATTTTACAGTGAAATCTTTTAATGAATAACAAATGATACATTAATGTATGCTATATGTTATATGATATATGATAGATGTTTATAAAAAAGTAGAATGAATGATAATGAGTATTTTACCTATGGTTTATTTTTAAATGTGGATAATTCATAGATATACTATTTAGAAATGTCAATAAATAAAGTTTTCACTAGTTATTGAGTTGAAATGTTTTAAATTGTATTGAAAAAATCAGTAATAAATACTAATTTTAACTAATTTTATTTTTTCAGGGTTAACTGAAAATTCATCACTATCTAGTGATTTTAACGGCAATAGAAATACTAAAATGTTTCCATATCCTCGTGATGGTCCTTATATGCCTCAATTGTCTGAATCACATGAACATCAATCATATTTCAACCGATATGTTAGTATAACTTATTTTGATTATTTTTTTTATAGAAATAAAAGAGTTAAATAATTGAATAATTGTGTATGATGTAAATAAGAATATACTTACACATTTTTATATTTAAATATGATATGATACTCACTTTAAAATTAGGTTTTAAAAGTAAACTACTGGAAAATGTTATATTGTTTTGTTCACATCTTTAAATTTGAAAATTGGTCAGTTTGCTTGACAAAATAAAACCTGACTACAATATGAAGAAAATAATAATTCTTGATTTTTTAATATATTTATAGTTGTTTAAAGACTATTATAATGATGTAAAGTGTTATCACAATATTCTACTTCCAAAAATATATTTTTATGTATATTATACTGTTATAAAAAGAAATGTGAATTTCCATTTTTCAAGTGAAAGAACTCTAACCATATATATTAAAATATGTATATGTTTTTATAGCAACATTAATTTTTGTCACCGGATATGGATAGATCATTTCTAAGTCATTTTGATCCAATGACCATGGTTCTAAACCTAAAATTGACTGAGTTGCAGCTTTATTCAATTTTAAAATAATTTTAATTTTCGATTTTTCCAAAAACATAACACACATTAATTTAATACAAAATTACCAAAAAAAAAAAAAAAAAAATTACCCAACTAAAATAAAATAAATTAAAAAATTAATTTACTTGTTAAATTAACAATTACATTGTAGTACGCATTACTATTGTATGATAAAAGTTTTCAAATTATTTCCAGTTTTATTATTAGTACTTTGATAATAGTAGAATTAGTAGATATTGTTAAATTATCAAAAACAAACTAATGCACATTCACTCAGTATTGGATGTTTACCGATGGTTATGACATTTATAACTTTTAAAATAATACTGTGAAAGGTTTACTTTAAATTGCTCTTTCTTCTTTTTTTCTATAAAATGGTAAATAATAATGAAACAGTTAACATGGTGTTAATTTATGGCGAATGTAATAAACATTCTCGGTAAGCTGCAAGGGTGTACGCAAATCGATATCCCGAAAGATATCATCCACTGCATAATTTTTCGTTAAGATTAGTGAATAATGTAGTTAATAATTATGATACAATAGTATTGCATAGTACAACGTAATTGTTAATTTAATTAGTCAATTTATTTTTAAATTAATTTAATTTTTAATTGGGTAATTTTTTTTTTTTTTTTGGTAACTGTATTAAATTAATATTGTTTTTGAAAAATTGAATAATTAAATTAATTTAAAATTTCAAATAGCTGTAACTCGGTCAATTTTAGATTTAGATTGATGGTTAACGGATCAAAATGACTTAGAATAAAATGATCTATCCATATCCGGTGACAAAAGTTAATGTTTCTAATAAAAAAGAAAAAGAAAAAACCATTTTGATTGCGCATGCGCATACAAAGAGTTTAAAATTTGAAGTTTTCCCTAAATGTGTATTTTAGTAGCTCCTAGCTATTTTAGCAAACCATATTTCAAAATAAGATTATTGGGCTGAGATATTTAGTGATACATTTAAAACGGGACAAAGTGTATTGCAACAGGTTAATACGTCTCATGAACAATATATCATTGTGGACTCCATACACCAGATATTTTTATTGAAATTTATTATTTATACACTATTAGAAAGTTAAAAAAAAAACAAATGTTTATTAATACAAATTGTATAAATTAGTTTCTATGGTAATTGGAGGCAAAACAAAAATAATACCTGAATTTATGTAAATAAAAAAAAATTGACTCATGTACTTAACAAAAATTAATTTATATAATAAAATTATATTAATATATAATTCAATCCAGTGTAAATGTGTTTTAACCCCTTAAGTTGTAGTTTTTTTATTATAAGATTGCAAAAAAATGAAAACATTATTCATGCAAAATATATTTAATGGGGTTTTATGTTGTATTTAAACATTTTGCTCAAATTATTAATTAACAATTTTGTTTCATAATTTAAGACATTTAATTGCAGGACATAATTTCTTATTTGTACAGGATATATTTTTTCTTGGTTCTAAGATTAGGCAATATATATTTTGTAACTGTGTAAATGTTATCAAATTAAAGATTAATGCCTAGTTGACCATTTTTTACAGCCTGCGGATCAAATAAGCGACAGTGAATCTTTGGAATATCCACCAGTTTTTGAATCAGAAACCTATACATTGGCTGATGTTTTATCAAGAAGACGCGATCGATCAAATAATAATAATAATAATAATAATAATAATAACTTTGAAACAGATTATCCTCCAGGAAATTGTAATAATTATAGGTGAATTATTATTACATTTTTACTGATATTTTGTATTTTAAGTGTTAAGAAAATATATTAATTTCTATCAATTTGATACGGAAGAATTATTTCATGTTAAACAGAAAATATTTAAGTTAACTTGGTTAATTTATATAACAGAATTTATTAAACTTTTATTGATACATCACACTTAAATCCTAACTGAAAATGATTACTTGAAAACTATACTTGTATTTTATTAAGTATTATATTAGTTTAATGTTTTTTGTGATCTATTTATTTTTTGTGAATTGTTTTATTTACTGTTGAAATATAATAATATATAGTGGAATTTAAATTTTGATATTGGTTTTCATTTAAAATGTTGTCATTTATTAAATGTTTTACAGAACGAATATAAGTATACTTACTTTATAATGACCAATGTCTTACTTTTAATCATGAAAGATAAATAATCTGTAATCGTCATGCAAGCAATCAAGGTAAAAAAAAAAAAAAAAAAAAAAAAAAAAAAAAAAAGATAAATATGGTTATAAAAGGGGGCCAGTTAGTGGGTCTTTTAGTAATAGCTAATGAGAATTAGTCCATCATTCTTCAGATAATTGGAGAAATTATTGATCATCAGTGTATTGCACATTTAAAATGGACTATTTCGTTTGTTTTTTGTTTTTACTTTGTTGGTACAAAATTGTGTTATGCATAGGGATAGGTAAGATACTTAAAAATAGAATATAAATAAAAGATTCTATTCAATTATTAACTCTAAATACGAAATATACTCAACATTTTCAAGAAATGATCAGATATGTTTTTTTTTCTATTGATATAATATATGTTTTTTTAGATTCTGAGTAAAACAAATAATTTATAGGTATTTTTTAAAACGAATTCTGAGTATCGATTTTTTATAGTTTTTTAGTATCATTAGTTAAATATATGGGTGAAGTTTTAAATTTTCAATTCTTAATATCAAGCGTAAAAATTCTATTAGTTGAGACATTAAAAAAACGAGATATTTAAAGTTCTTTATTCAGTAATAAAGGTGATCAAAGATATTTCTTAAGTTTTATATATTTTTATATTTTATCAAATGTAATGAGAGTGTTGTTGATATTCGGAGAAAATTTCTAGTTTCTACTTCCTAGCAACATTATTTTTCAATTTATAACTAAGTTATTCAAATGTATTTAATACAAATCTCATTTATGGCACATTTAGCCATTTTCAGATGATTTTTCATAATTTTTGTCAAATATTGGAAAAAATGTTGTGAATAGAGAAGTGACCACTTTACAGTACCAACTATAACACATTTCTGATCTAGAGTGGGGTTGAATATAACATTTGGACAAAGTCTACCATCCATAGAAGTGTTTTCAGAAAAAAAAAAGCTAGCTATACAATGGCAGTGGAATTTGTCCATTTTTCTTTCATCTGAGCAAGATTATAGTGTTTAATAATTATATAATATTAAAAACCTAAAGATGTCAACTTTTGGAGTAAATACAGAATTTTGAAAATACCTTGTTTATGAAATGTTATTTCTAATGAAATGTTTAATTTTTGATTGTAAAACTTGAAAATTTAATATGACTGTATTTGTTTACTCATCTGATTATACCGAACAAATTAAAAAATTGCTACTCAGAATTTTTTTTTACATGCATCTAACTAAATTCTTATAAAATTAGTATGATTCCCATTTCCAACTGTTTTACATAAAGTTCCAACTTAAAATAAGTATAAAAAATTATTTATGAATTCAATCATTACGAAACATGAACATAGAAGAAACCGTCCACCAACACCTTTCAATAAGCTTATATAAATAGAATATACAGTGTTTCACGAAGATCTGACATGTTGAATAACTTTTGTTCTATTCAATAATTTTAATTTTTTTTTTTTTTAATGAATACCTACTATATTCTTTTTTTTTTTTTACAACCTGAGGGTTGGTTTGCAACCTTCTTCATAGGGTCATCAACCCGAGGGTTGGTTTGCACCTAGAAGAAGGTGTTACTAGGGAAGGGTTTGTACTGTGCAGTGGTTTGCCGTTGTCTTCTGCACAGGGGAGATGGCGGCCGCTCTCTCTAGACAGTCGCCTGCCCAGAGAGAGCCGCCCGTGACCGAGGTTTGAACCGGCGACAGTGTGCGTCAGCAGTGATGCCTGGTTCCACTCGGCCACTCCGTCTCCCTATAGCCTAGCACTACAATAAAATTACACTAAAATTTTTATTTTTATTTTTAAAACTCAAATTTCAAAATTTTAAATTTTATTTTAGAGTTTGAAAAAAAAAATCAAAATAGGCATTTTGTGAACATGATTTTTAGAAAAATGTTGGTGTTTGAAATTCTTATAAAGGTTGATCCGTTAATTTTCTATGATTTTTTAAAGTTTACGAAAAATGTAATAATATGTATCGTTTATCAGTCATCAGATAATAGCACTGGTAATAATTAGCAAATGGCTCGATTTTTCGTAAACTTTAAAAAATCATAGAAAATTAACGGATCAACCTTTATAAGAATTTCAAACACCAAAATTTTTCTAAAAATCATGTTTACAAAATGGCTATTTTGATTTTTTTTTCAAACTCTAAATTAAAATTTTTAATTTTGAAATTTGTTTAAAAAAAAAAAAAAAAAATGTAATGTAATTTGATTGTAGCGCTAGGCTATAGTATTCATTAAAAAAAAAAAAGTTAAAAATATTGAATAGAACAAAAGTTATTCAACATGTCAGATCTTCGTGAAACACCCTGTATATACGCCCACAAAATCTACAGGTATCCAAAGTATTTTACTAGAAAATGAATCAAGTTTAAATATTGACCAATCTCCTATAATTGGACTATCATATAGAAAAGTTCATCCAAATGCTATTTATTTTTACAACGAAATACACAAGGTCAAATTTGTTTTTTACTACTTTGAAATCTTTATAGTTTATATAAGAATTTACTAAACCATTTAGTAATTGATTAATAGATATGCAAAAAAAAAAAAAAAAACATTTGGTAAACTCAGAGAAATCATCCAGATATGTCACACGCGTTGGGCTTATTCTTTTGAAAATTGTATTACTTAAGGTAAAACAGTATTATGGTAGTTCTATTATCGTAGTATTAGATGCTAAAGTTGTACAAAGAAATGATTATAATTATAATGATTATGATTATAATTTAAAGGAGGGCGAAATTTAAAATAGTTTTAAAAAAAAATTCTTTCGTTATAAAGCAACTTAATTAATTAACTTAATTTTTCGAGATACCTACTTTAAAATATCTTTATATAATTTAAATAAAAATTTTCTAAGTGAAGAAATGACTTTAAGTTCAACGTCTCAAATGATTAAAAGAATTAAAAAACCATTTTTTATGGGATTTTAAAAGTTAACGTTGATATTTCAAACAATATATAACATTTAACAATAAGACTATCTAAAACACTTCACTAAAAAATAGTGTTATCTCTATGACAATTGCTACTTGCGAATTCAGTTTTTCGTCAATGAAAAAGATAAAAACATAGTCCAGATCTTAAACAGGACTACATAAGTGTGATAACATGGCTATGTATTGGATATCTAAAAGGACAGTACCTAATAAAAAGAAATACTTGATGAATTTCCCCCAAGAAAAAAAAATCGAAAATTAAAATTAATGAAAAATACATTTTGAGTATTATTAAATATATATAAATGTGTGTGTGTGTGTGTGTGTGTGTAAAATATTTTTGAATTGCTTAGTCTTGGTTATGAATACAATTTAATAATCGTTTAATAATAAGGGCGATTTGTATTAAATATTAATATGGTATTATCTTAAAAACTTTTAAGAATTTACATTATTTATATTTAATATTAATAATATTAAAAATGTTAGGCACCTATGATATTATAGTAAAACTTTAGATGTATTTAATTTGTAATATTTGTTTTAATAAAAACTGTATATACTATTTAATGATAATATGCTCTGACCAAAAAATCATAATCTTGGGACTTAGGCTATCAGATCTTCTTATACAAAACCTTAAATATTCTGAGGGGAAGACTGAGAGTACTTCAGCCCAAGAGGAGAAGATTTTACTACTGTTCTTTTGCTCTGAATAGTCAAAGAATGTTGGATAAACAAATATAATTCTATAATTACATTTGACACAAGTCGCAAATACACTAGGAACCTAGGTACTCATTAAATTTTCACTTTTCAGTGTTTTTATTATATGACGACTGATATTACAATCAAGATAATAGGTAAAAATTATGTAAATAAAATCGACATTGGTCGATGATAGTCGGACGTCAGGAGCTATGTACTTTACGCTTGAGCGCACAACTCCTTATAATATTGTACTATTCACTGGCGGACCGCGATGTACATTCCGCAGTCCAAAGCTCAGAAGTCAAGATACAACACTGATTATGGACTAATTATTGTCAACTTACAAGTAGATTAACTGTTGTTGTGGTGTGTTTATACTCTATAATTATGTATTTATTGTGATTAAAGATAGTTATGTGTTTTGAAATTTATTGTATATTACTTTATTATTAAATAGTTTGATCACTGTACACATTATAAATGTATGATATAATATAGACATAGACATATTTGTACCTCAGTAGTGTGTTTATAAATAACCTAATCTATACGTATAATGACCTAAAATTGTTCGTAAATTGTTAAAAAAAGTAACTCAAATTGGATACCTACAAATCACAAGGCAGGGCTCGCTAGTCGCTACACCTATTGAATTTGCTCACCAACTCATAGAACTACTTTTCGTAAGAATGAAGTATCGCCCCAAAAGACATTAGATATCTACCCTAATTCTTGTTTTTATAAACCTGATTCCTGATGCTGCTTTTGGTAAAATAGAAGTTACTGAGACCTGGAATCTCGTCTCGCGACAAAGATGTGAACTATGAACGTTTTTTTATTTTATTTAATGGGCTTCTATTATTTATTTTAATAAAATAATGAAGAGGTTTTTAGTATTGGGTCGACATGTTGTATTGTTGTGTATTATTTATTTCTGTGTACTATTAATACAGCAGTCGGTAGGAAAATGTATAAAAACGGCAAATCGCTGGAGCTTGACTGTTGAGATAATAGAACAGTACCGGAAAAATTATTGTGAATAAAAAAATGACCCTTTTAAAGTACGTAGGTTATTATATGAGTAAAATGTCTGATCTACATAGCTGAGCGTAACTTTTGGACTATTCAAAAGTGTTTTCGGAAAAAAAATAAACATATTATAGTAAAACCAATTGATCCTTCATCACTTTACTCAGAATCTATTTTACAAAGTAAAGCTAATAATAATCAAGACTCTAGATGTAAATAAATTACTAATTAGAATGACTTATCAAGTATCCATAGGTCATATAAACATAAAACATTTAAACAATATGCATTAAGTGTAATTAAGTTTTATAGCTAAATAATTGATATTCTCAAGTGAAAACGAACTATGTCTAATATATAAAATGTCATTTACTAGTAGTAATGCATTAGATTTTGAACATGGATAAAAGCCATTGTTCAAAATTATTATAAATAAGTTCAAAACTCTTGAAAACAATATCTGTATATTTATGATTATCACAATTCACAATCATATATTCATATCTAAGTACCTACTGTTGTGTGGTCGACCTAGCGCGAATAATAAATGAAATAAGTAACAAGAGATTACTTTATTAATTTTATTTATACTTTAAATTTTAACCAATTTGGTTAACTGTTTATACAAAATTGAAACAATAATAATAAACATATTAGTAAAAACAGATAGGTAAATGACACGTAATACTAGTACCGACGCATAAATCCAAGCCGTCTACGGTCTTCATAATAATTAATAATCATATGGTGATGACTGATGGCAGATACTCGAGAATATCAAAGTTCGTACTTTCCGTTGTTGATCAGAGAAAACCATTGTTTGTTAGATAGCAGCACAGTTTCAAAAGTTTAGGTATAACCACTTCAATTAATTCAGTGGAATGCCTTGAGCCCTGTTCAATCCATGGTGGGGATTTGTGATGTCATTGTCATAATGATTCAAGTCTTAATAGTTAATGCCTAATGGCTACTTATCAGCGGCAAGTAAACATGTAGCGGAATAGAATATTATTAATATAACGTAATCCATTTATATTAGCATACATGTAAATAAGCTAGTAAAGAAAGACGGTTCACTAGGCATTGGTTTTGGTTAGTGAACGGACGTCTCGCATACACTTGTATCATATAACAGGAAGAATTCAATCATATTTGCTATAAATGTAAGTACCTACTCACGATTAATAATAATGTACCTCTTAACATAGTCAAGATTGATAAACCAATGATAAAAAAAAATACACCACTATAGATAAAATTGTGTTGAAAGATACTTTTGATTTCTTATAAATTTTTTACAAAAACAATTCGTGTAATCGTGTAATGCGTATTACTGCATCGCTCTATTATCACTCGACGCGTAAAGATCTCACAGCTGCAAGGTTGTGCAAGGTGAACGAGTTTTGAGGTTATATGGGTCACAGACAAGCGCGGTAATTCAACTTTTATTTTTTCATTATTGTAGTATCTATTGACCATCGTCACGTTATCCCTCAGACAGTCAACAGGTGTGCATTTAATTTTAATTTTTAATTTGAATACGTTAAATACTAAGTGTTAAAAATTAATCAAATCATTAATTAAGACAATAACTGTAAGTTTGTAAACTACTAATTTACATTTTTAATTGTAATATTCATGTATTAGGTATAATAAATTAAGCATGCGTTAGAATTAAAAATAATTTATAATTTATTTCCGGCTAGATCTAATATTGTACCTACAACTAGGAGGCGTTGACCTTTAAATACAATTTTATCAAAATATTTATCATAAGTCATATTTTTAATAGGAAAATTCCGAAAAATGTTGTAAACCAATTAAATTAATACCGAATTATTATAATTTAATCATAATACCTGTAAGATGCATGTATACCAATAATAAATTAGGTCGAACGCGTTGAATACATTGAGTTACCATTATATTCATTAAAAAAAAACTAGTATTGGAAACAATAATTATAATTTATAATTTTACAGATATTTCAAAAACAAAAATTAATTACGATTTTTTGTGAAAAACGTTTTACTTATCATTTAACTATTGTTAAAATGTACATTTTTACAAGACAGTTAATACTTAACAACAATTGATAAGATGTACTACTTAGTACGTTTTAATTAAGCAACTTAATACTTCGAGAAATCATATATTCATAATAATAAAAAAATAACTTCCTCAGTCCTTGTTTTAAATAGATTTATGTTTTTTTTCGGGCTTAAAGTAGGCAATTGTTTAGTATCTACTTATGAATTAAATTTTTCATAATTTTTAATTTTATTTTTATTTTTCCATTTATTATTTAAAGTATATATCAATTTTCATAAAAAAATCATAATTACGTATACTCTCATTTTCATTAATTTGAATACATTTCACATATTACAATACATACTCAAAGACATCTACTATTTTACATATTTTTCAATAAAAAAATAGCAAAGATAATATTAGTTTTATTTAATATAAAATTTTTTTCCAGAAAATCCCAGGTTTTTTGTACAAATTTTTAGAATGATCAGAAGTCTGAGTGGAATTAACCTATTTTGCATTTTATGAATGCTGGCCTTTCAAAATCAAACGTCAGTTACCTCATTTAATATAAATTGTAATGAGAAAAACTGGAAAATTAATTTCTTTATGTGATTTTTCGTCTCTCAAAACTCATTTTTTGAAATTGGTGTCACACGATATTTAGAATTTTTTTGCTCTGGCGTTAGCAATTTTTTTAATTTGAATGATATGTCATAAAAGTTTTAAAGAACAGTGAAAGTTACACTGATTTTGTTTTATATTAAAATTATCACCAATTAAATTAGATGACTGCCTTAAGTACTTTTTAAAGACCTTCATTCTTTAAACACAAAGTAAGTTTTCGATTCAGCTCGTCAACCTAAGATCATTTTCAAAGTTTTTGCAGAAAAACTTGATACTTGTTATATAAAAAAAAAACATACAGCAATTAGATACTCTATAATTATATAATAGTATGTATATTATATATTGATGCCGTGTGAAAATAATAATAGTGAGACTAATTTAAAGATAAAACGTGTTTTTACTTACTATTTTCGAGAAATGCCCTTGAATGTGTTATAAATATATATATTACATCTGGTAATTACTATTATTTATACATTTTAACACCGATACCTTATTTTTAAATTATTGCTGTCCATTAATGTATTTTATTACTGATTTTTCAAAACTTTAAAATATGCTTTTATATAAGAATGACATCTTGACATTGATTTGGGATTAAATTAGGTACATAAAATAATATATTTATTTTTATTAAGTTTTACTTCTTCTAATTAGTATATTTTTTATATATTGAGTGTTGACCATTGTGATACGAATCGTATACTGTATACATTTCTACTTATTGATAGTAATGATAAATGATAATGCTTTTATAATTATTATAATTTATATTTTAATTATATATATATATATATGGTAAACAAATTTTTTAATTCTGGGTTCTTAAATAAAAATACAATTCAAGATATCGTAAATTAAATTTTACTTTTCTGTATCTATGTATAATGAAATGATCTCTATCAACACTTAATATAACTATATTTTATCTTGTCGATATTTTAACATTGTAAAAAGTTTGAGAAAAAAATGCTTAAGTCATATAAATCTTATCTTCACTGATAAATTAATACTCAAACATTTCATATTATTGCATACTAAATCGAAAAATAATTTCATTACTATTTTATGTGATCTAATTGTAATAACTAATAAGTAATTAGATATTTATTTTGTAAATTTTGTATGACTTATTCCATATTTGTTTTTCAACGAACCTAGGTTATAACTTTTCAACAAGTAATTACGTTAAAAAAAAACGTACCTAGCATAAGTTTTCGTATACTGAGGTACTCAACACCTTGAATTTATAACATAGATATAATTTTAATGAATTATGTATTTTACTAAACATAATATGGTAAAGATCATTTGCAATGTGTTTTGGATCATATGTTGTAACCTGTTACAATTCATATACATATAAATATATTATTGGTAAACTTCATGTTAAACATCATGGCTATTATTATTTTATTGTAAATCAAGTATATGCACTTGTAATTCCTGTGTTTCTTTTGACCCAAAGATTTTATTAGAATTATTTATTGGAATTTCAATAATTTTTTTTAATTAATTAATTCTTTCATCTTTTTATGTTGTGGAGTTTAGATTGATCCCATTTGAGAATTTGTAAAAAATTTTTTCTTAACTTTGTCATATTATATGTTTGTGCTAGTCAAACCTCTCTATATTATAAATATTTTTGTAACTGAATTTTGAAAATTATTATATTGTTCGCGTAAACATTAAACAGATGAGCCAGAAATTAATGAATAGTTAAGTAAATTAAAGTTTAAGCGTTTGTTGAAATTTTATTCTGTTTGAATCGAGAGATCATTATGAAATGTATTATTTGAAACATAGAAAGGTCGTTTGGTTAAATGTTTGAGGCATTTGATTTGGAGTATTTGGATTTGGTTTTAGTGTGAATTCTTGCAGGCTGATCCTTAGAGTTGGATTACACTATGACAATATCGACTTAAAAAAATGTATATAAGAACTATATTGTGTAGACTATGTAATATGATAATATTTAGATGTTCAGAAAATTAATTATTTTCAGAGCCTAAGAAGTTCCAATACCTAGAAAAATACTTAAGTATAGATATTATATTATACTTTTTATAAAAATAGGACGCGTAAATTATTCAGAGTTATTGTTGGGCAGTTTTTTAGTCTGAACGTAAATATACTAATAGTAGACTTGAATCGTTCATTTTAATTCCCCATTTATTATTTCAAATTGAAGGCAATCAACAGAATTTCCACAAGGCAGAAATATAACGGCAATGTCTCAGCTGCTCTGCCTTATTACTTTCGATTCTTAATACTTAATAACTATTGCTCCTGTTATACAAATTTCAAAATTAAAAACTTAATAATCACTCTGGTAAAAAAAATTTAATTAAAATTTTTTGTAAAAATGTAGATATAATAACTTTTGTAGTAAAACCTAAAATTAATTCAGAAAAATGTTGAACAATGTTGAATGGGACACTCTGTATCGTCCATTCGCAAATGTTTTTGCATGTGTATTATTATCTTAAGTTGAATTATACATTAATAAAAATGATGTTTGAATCGTTGATACTTATTTATAACTAAAGTAAAAACTAAATTTAAAAATGGTAAACCTTTAAGAATTCATAAAAAAAAAAATAATAATAATAAAAATAATTAATTTTTAATACATTATGATGATCTGATATTGTTCAGATATTATGAGGGTAGTATTTTCTTTTGTTATTATTTTAGACAATACTTATACTATGGGGAGGGTCAGGGGGGTTCAATGAGTAGTAGTTGTTTGTGTTAAGTTTAGTGTTCAAAATTGTATCTTTACTTAATTTATTTTTATTATCTGAAATTCTTCATGTCAATCAAAATTAGTAAAAGATTTTTCAAATACATAAATACTAATTGTTTTATAATTTAGAGGATTATAAAATTCTTTGTTAAATCTTTATTTACAATAGTTTTAACGAAATATAAATACGAGGGTTGTGCCAAAAGTAAAGTACGATTTTGTTACGAATTATTACAGGTTCAATGATTTGAACATGTTTTACCTGTTAATACTATAAATAAGCTATCTTTATCATCTTGAATAAGTTATGATATGATGTTAATTGGTCCTAGATTAAATGCATTTAAACATATTATGTAAACATGGTTGTTCTAGACCACCGTGGTACTGTTGATACAAAAGTAGAACTCAAAAGTATTACAGTTATTTGATTTTTCATTCTTAACATTGCATCTTATAATTTTATGTGTGTTATATATTAGTATTGTTCGTGTGTGAGTAGAACACAACTCCTCATGAGTGATAGACGCATACTGGTTTATTGAACAAATATTAATTTAGACATCGATATTAAATGATACAAACAGATATATAAAGATAACAGCTTTTCATAATAATAATAATAAGATATATAGCTATGTAACATCTTCCCTTTTCATTTAACAAAATTAACTATTAAAAATAAATACAAAAATAACAATTCATTATTATTTTCAAATTTTTATACCTACTAACAATAAAAACAAAAACAAAATACTAAATTATAAATTAAGTTTACATGGTGTTTTAATACATCTTTGACGTATCCAAACAGGCTTCGTAATAGTATTATTTTCATTTGTATTCAAATTATATTTAAGATGTTCACCTGTTGGCCTTAAATGGACAATATTTCGTCGTTTATTTTGACCTGTTTTGTCACTAAAAATGTACGATCTAGGTGTGTTATATTTTTTAATTATTTTACCTGGTTTCCATGTTTTAGTTGGCAAATCTCTGTACATAATATTTTGACCTATTTTAAAATCACTATATTTTTTAGCTTTAGAATTTCTATCATAATATTGCTTTACTTTCAAATTCTTAAATTCACGTAGTAACTTAAAATTATTTATCAAACTCGGCTGTAGAGAATTATTTAAAACTGGAATTTTCGATCTTAGCGTACGACTCATTAAAAGTTGTGCTGGAGAAAACATAGAGCCAATAATAGCACTATTCCGATATTCTAACAGCATTAATTGTTTGTCAACCTTACTTTCATCCGATCTTTTTAAAATAGATTTCGCTATACTCACACCTTTCTCCGCAAGTCCATTAGATTTCGGATATCTAGGACTTGATGTAGTTATTACAAATTCCCAATCACTAGCAAAATTGTGAAATTCTTTAGAATTAAACGGCATATTGTCTGCAATAAGTTGCTTAGGTATTCCATGTATTGAAAAAATAACTTTAAGTATTTTAATTATATGATTAGCAGTTTTAGAAGATAAATAATTTAATTCTAGCCAACCAGAATAATAATCAACTAATACTAGGTAGGCATCTTTTCCATAATCTAAAATATCACATGCTACTTTCTCAAATGGTAAATCTGGTACTTCTTGACTTATCATAGGATCTTTAATATTTTCTCTCCTAAATTTATTACATATAGCACAATTACCAATATATTCTTCAATATCTTTATCTAAACCCCTCCAATAAAATAATGTACGAGCTCTCGTCTTAGTTTTACAAATTCCAAGATGAGTTTCATGTAGTTTAAATAGAATCTTACTTCTTAGGTTCATAGGAACAAACACACGATTATTTAAGAAAAGTAAATTATCCTCGTAAGATATTTGATGACGCATATGAAAATATGGTTTTAGATCACTACAAATTTTATTTAATTGTTTTGGCCAGCCTACTTTACAGCAATGTATTAACTGTTTTAATAAATCATCGTTCAATGTCTCTTGCTCAAACTCATAACGAATATCATTTGACATATTAATTGTATGAACTACATCCGATACATCGATATCTACTTCGTTATCTCGGGGCGATATGCACGCTCGACTTAATGCATCCGCGATAAACATTTTCTTTCCTGGTACATGTATTAAATTAATATCATATCGAGATAATTTGACCCTAATACATTGAAGTCTTTTAGACGGAATGTCATTTATGTTTTTCTTTATTAACGAAATTAAAGGCAGATGATCGGTTTGGATTGTCACACGCCTACCATAAATAAAATGATGAAATACCTTACACGCAAATAACACAGACAAAAATTCCTTATCCACCTGACCATAATTAATTTCATTATCAGATAAACTTTTAGATTTAAAGCAAACTGGTCTGCCTTCTTGTAATAAAACACATCCAATAGCAAATTTACTACTATCCGTTTGTATAACCACATCTTTCGTATTGTCATAATTTTTAAGCACTGAAGGACTAGCTATAATTTTTTTAAGCTTATCTACACATTCACTATGTATTGATGACCACATGAACTCATTTTTCTTTTTAAGAAGATCCCTTAATGGTTTTGTCAACATTGCTAAATTAGGAATGAAATTTCCAACATAATTTACCATACCTAAAAACCTTTGTAAATCTTTTACATTTTTAGGGACTTCATACTCAAAAATTGATTTAACACGTTCACTATCTAAACTCATGCCTTCAGAAGAAAATATATGCCCTAAGTAATTGACCTTATCTACTTTATATTGGATTTTAGCTTTATTAAATTTAATATTATTCTTCAAAGCTACATCTAAAACTTGTTGTAATGTTGAATCATGTTGAGCCTCAGTATCACCAAAAATTAAAATATCATCAAGGTATATGAATACATTTTCAATACCTCCAAACACTTTTACATTCCATTTTTGACATATTTCAGCTGCATTAACAATTCCAAACGGAAGTCGATTAAAACAGTACGTGCCAAACATAGTACCAAATGTACATAATTTTGAACTCTCTAAATCTAATCGAATCTGCCAAAATCCATCTTTTAAATCAAATACTGAGAAAACTTTTGCATTTTTTAACTTTGCCGATAAATCAGATAGTGTTGGAATTACGCAATATTCACGAACTATATTCTCGTTTAAATCACGTGGGTCTAGACACAACCTCATATCTCCATTTTTTTTTCAACTATAACCAATCTATTTACCCAGTCAGTCGGTTCATTTATAACACTAATTACATTTTCCGATACTAAACGATCTAATTCACATTTCAATTTGCCTTGTATATTAATAGGAACTCTGTGGGGAACATTCGATACGGGAATTGCATTAGGCTTCAACTTTATGTGATATCTGTCAGGGAAATTACCAAACATTTTACTCAGACATTTTTTTTCCTGAACAAGAAGTTATATAAAACAAAACAATACTAAATTTTGTATTTAAATGTTGATGGAGGCCGAGAATGTTTTGTTAACAAATATTATATATTTGCGACAGCCGTTAAAGATGATGAATTTCAGCTGCCGTCGAAATTTAAACACTTAATTGACACTTGTTTTTTATAAAAATATTACTTCTGACCATAATACTTGGAAGGAATGTCTCTATTGAATGCATTCAATTACAATTTTCAACCAGAAATATTGAATAGTGTATCACGTAGGTTTTGTTTGTGTGTAAACAGCGATTAAGTGTTTTTAGTAGTAATGTTTGTCAAAGGCATGAATATATTAAATTTAAGAATAAAATTAATTATGCTAAAATGTATGCTTCAGATACTATATTCATATTACAAGTAAATATAAATATTTAATCATGTTAAAATTATGTATTAAGATGAATACAACATACTTAGTTTACTCTTGGAACAAACTTCTGATGATTATTGAATGAAGATATTTTAAATTTACGAGCGTTATTCTTTGTGGTTATGTGTGGTATATTTTTGGTTATATCTTAAGGTATTGAAATTAGATGTTAAGAAATAAATTTTAGTGCTGTAGTAAATGCCAGTCAGTAATCGTGTATCACTAAATTATAGGAAATATACCTAAATAATTGCAATTTGTTTTACAATTATTTATCATGTTATGAAATAATACATATAAAAACTTAAAAATCAAGCTTTCTTAAATCTTTTATTTTATTCAGTGTTCTCATTTACTACTATAAGGTCTATGCACATTACTTATTGACATGGTTTTCCAAACTTATTATTTATCGGGTATTTTTTTATCAACATTTAATATAGTAGTGATGATGATACGACTTTGTTTTATCCGTGGCCTATCGAGTAATAACTTTTACTCTATATTACTCTATGTCGTGGCCTATAAATGGTATTCATATAATCATCAGTGAATCTTAAATCCAAAACCAAAGATTATATTAATTAAGTTATATATTAAGTAATTTAGTTCTGTTGACACGTTCATTTTGTTTGCTTGACTATTATCATTTATCAGCAAAGTTCACTAAAAGTGTTCACTTCATACAAATAATATAAATGATGATCAATCGTTCGTAGCATTTGCCTTAGATTATTAAGTGTGTTTTATTCGAATAAACTGTTAATTAATTGTTAAATAAAGATTCATTATTATCATGGATAAATTTGTCAACGAAAAAATTGAACAATTTTGTTATAAAAATATTTTATTGTAAACATGCATAAAACATTTTTCTTTTTGAATATTTAAATATAATACTTTTATTTTAATGATTTTCTATTATTTATTGATGTACTAATCAGAATTAAATGTGTAAAAATAAATGTTAATACTTATAATTTGTTGTACCTAAAACGTTTCATTCAAAAAATTTAAGTAAACCAATATTAATTTTATTTTACATCTATTTTATCATACAAATGTTGGAACTTCTGACTTATTTATGACGAGGGAACTTTGTGACATTTGAGGTTTGAAACCACCCCCTGCCTTTACTGAGCTTGAGCTACGCCACTGATATCAAGTATAGTATTATTCTTTATGCTGTGTCCCAACATATTTGGCACGATGACAGATTATGATTTGTTTCAATTTTTTTTCTCGATAAAACCTGATAAATAAATTAGGATTATCCTGTATAACTGTATTTTAAAATGAAATCTGGGTTTAAAAAATTAGTTGGCACAATTTTATTCTATTGGTTCAACTTTTTAAGCGACCTTATGCTTCTGATAAATAACTTATTGGATTTGTAATATGTATAAATATGTTCATTTTTAAAAAAAAATTTTCTACTTTTTCTCTATCATATGGAAAATTTCCCAAATATTTAACACAAATAAATTATTCATTCATGTATTTTAATCATTTTATTTATTTGTAATTGTAATTCTTTATTATTAAATACACAGAATGAAATTTGCGTAGTATTTAATAAAAAACACAATTGTGCTATAAATATAAGAATATCATTAAATGTTAAAAAGAACTAACAAAACGAAAAAATTACATTCTCGAATTTTATTGCCTATATATAAAACGATTTATGTGATGGAAAAACATTGTTTAAGTGGTTACTTGCACTTTAAATAATTACAATTTTTAGATTTTCGTATCTACTCAATGTTGTAAAAATTTATAGAGTATTTTATATTTATTGATTTGATTAATCGGTTATTAATTTTAAAGGTCAAATAACAAAAAATATTTTGCTTTTATATTGACAAATACTCAATAAATAGGTAATTAAAGTACGCCATTCTACCTAATTTTTTCTCTGAGCTTTATTATTTATAATTGTCTGGAATATGCATGTTCGCTATTAACGATAATATTTTAATTCCTGTATTGGTATATGGCTTAGGTTATCTAGACAACCCTTGACCTATCTATACTATTTAGTATTTTTTTAAATAAAAAGTCACTGATAACGAGATACATTGAGTTATCCTTTAAGGTCAGTTCTCATTTTGATTATATTTAAAAATAAAATATATTTATGTCTAAGTATTATAGTATTACTTAATAACGTTTGCGGTTCAACTATATGCATTTCTTATGTTTTCAAACATCACAATTATAATTAAAAGTACTGTTGTAAACTAATTTATAATATTTATACAAAACAAAATATACTGTTTACATTATAATAGTTTATACTAAGTACTTATAATAATTTAATAATTATTAAAAAAAGCAAAATCATTATAGTTTAATAATGTTGATTTTAAATATTTTCTCCATGTATTTATTGTCTTGTTTGAATAAATTAATTTATATATCTATAATATCTACCATACTACCATTAGCAATGGCGGCGTGAAGTTTTTTCCTTGTTGAAGCAGTAATAATTTTCAAATACTTAGTACCTACCCACCCGGCCCCGGTAATCATTATTTACATACCCTATCTATGCTATGGTTTCTATTTTGGCATTGTATATCATATATAGTCATGTTATCTAATAGACATTCGTACTATAATGATTAAATACAATTGTTTTAATAATACAATTTTATAAAGTGTCCATGTTCTAACCAATTCGTCAATACCCACCCATTTTGACTATGAAGCAACTGCTTCATGAAACACCCATTCACGCCGCCACTGACCATTAGTTATACTTCTTATATTGTTAAATATATTTAATATTAACTTATATTTTAAAATAAAATATTATTTTTAGTTATTAACTTGTGTATTTAACTCAATAAATTCAAATAATACCTATAAAGTAAGACGTACCTAGGGCCGACGCAAGACAATATTTATACACAGGCAAAATCCGAATTTGCCGTCTTTTCTTGTGGGCTGTGGCTGACCCTTTACTTATCTCTACAGTTTACACTGTATTCTCAAAACCATACATGTTCACCAATGGTTAAGCCACAATATATAACTATCTACAAATATATTATTAAAGCAATGGCGGCGCGATGTGTTATAAGTAAAAAGGCACAATTTTTATATGGATACCCACCCACCCATAACTCACATACATTTTCAAGTTTACAATGTAAAAAAAAAGAAAGGATAAAGCAGTGGCGTACCGAAGATTTTAGATCTGTGGGTCTGCCTCACTTATGAGAGGCCACTGTGTAGAAGCTTCAAGCCACTATGTATTACAAAATCGCTTGCTGCGCTCACAATTTACTTGATTTATGTCACATTTGATACCAAAATTCAATATAACTTATGTTTTCATAGAAATATGTTTGAGCCTTAATATAGTTTACGAATAATTATTATTTAACACCTATTATTTTTTATTAATTATTTTAGTATTACACAAATTAAAAAAACAAAAAAATGTTCTGTAGTACCTATGTCATTTTGAGGGGCCACATTTAACTGAGAAAAAACTGTGGGTCAGCTGACCTCCTAAACCACTTCTAAGTCCGCCCCTAGGATAAAGTTAAATATAGGTAATTCAATATTTATAATAAATAAGTATGTTATAATTTATACCCACCCTGAAATCCCATGAGCCCCAGGACTCATCAAATAACCTTCGCCCTGCCACTGTATTAAAGGATTAGATTTTATACGTATACGCTTGTCACATCCGTAAGTTAAACAAAAATGTGAAAAGTAAATAAAATGTTAAATAAAATCTATTTTTCGTAGATAAGGATCAACTGTCAATGCTAGTGATTTTTGACTGCTTGAAGTCACGGCAGACATCCAGTTAATATAAAGCGTACCTATATCTAATCTATGATTAACATAAAAACAAAATTTTGTTTAAAAATAACCATAGGTACATGATACTTTTTGTGTTCGCGTATACTGTGTCATCCGTATAAGTGTGTAACATATAGTATATACGACATACGTTTTCTTGAGTTTTATTTTAGTGTTAATTACGTATATATTATTATTTGATATGTATACGGCAGAATTATGTTTGATCTATAAACAAAAAAACGTTATTTGTATGTTAATAATGGTTGATAAATGATAGATATTCCGTCCATAATAGATTATTAGATACTGAATACGTTTATGTTCTGTGTACCGTATATGATTACATTTTTAAATACATTTTAGAACAATTTTATGTAATAAAGTATATTTTTTTATATGTCATAAACATATCGAAAAAATGTCGCCCTTAATAAAATACCGCCCTACGCATAGGCCTGTGTTGCCTGTGCCTTCCGTCGGCCCTGTGCATATTATATAATATGCAATGATCAATTGATTCTCCATCAAGAGTATGAAAAAACAACCTATAAATGACACCTTCAATCTACTTATTTGAAAAAAAAATGGTAGTGGATAATGTTTCATCTTAGTATTAT
Organism: Therioaphis trifolii; assembly: GCA_027580255.1. Lineage (NCBI taxonomy): Eukaryota > Metazoa > Arthropoda > Insecta > Hemiptera > Aphididae > Therioaphis > Therioaphis trifolii. The sequence goes on along the minus strand of CM050406.1, from coordinate 43,700,862 downwards.
AACTTTTTTTATTTTCAAATATTAATGTTTAGTTAATAATACATTTATATGATGTTAACGGGAGTACAGTTTAAGGTGTACTGTGGCGATGATTGTGAATTGTTATGTTATCATATTATTAATAAAGAGAGATCCATTAATAAATTAAAATAAATTATTTGAGAACCCTCATGGATAAAAATAAAACCAGTATAATAGATGCCTACTGGTTTTCCATGTTTTTATTGAGGTACCTCCTTCCTACTGAAACAGACCAAAAAAAGCTCTAATTTTATCATACCTTATATTTATAAATATAAATACGTTTTGAGAATATGACTATACGACTATGTCATTTCTTATTCTTGATAAAAAAATTTAATATGAACCTATCCTTATAATTTTTAAATATGTATTTATAAACGCCTTGAAGCTCAGATTATCATAGAAATGAAAATAATGTAATATTGTGTAAAAATAATTTAATAAATACATACAATATTCTCTTCACTCTAAAAAATCGCATAAATTATTAGTTGATATATGAATACATAAGCATTTAATTCGAATTTTGACATCAAATTGTCTCTTGCAATTTATATTATACAAAATAAAATTAATTGATTAATCCAATCCTTATAAAACTCGTAATTCAGTTGTACTAATTTAAAATTATGTTTCGTATCTATTAGTTGAAGAAATTTTTTATCGGATTTAGTATATAAAATGTCTTATGTAAGGTTTAGTAAAAAAAAATATTTATATATAAATTTAAATGGGAATATATATATTTAATTAAAATTCGATAAAATGCATAAACGGTATAACTCCTACATGAGATTTACTCATAACTATTTTAATAAAGAATTATTTAATTTTTTTTAATTTTCTCTTAATTCAACCCACCACACATAAGGCCAATTAACAATATTACGGCGCCAAAAATAAAAAACGAAATTTTTTTTTGATATTCTGATTTGAAATGATTATAAACATACTTTTTCATAATTATCCTTTATAAAAATAGTTAGTTAGTGATAGTTGAAGTTGGGGACAAATTTTATTAGTATTATAAATAAAAATAATTTACAGTTAATAATTTCTGTATTTTAAATTGATGATATCTATAAGTAATACGTATACAAATTATATTTTACAATCAGACTTTATTCTACATCTATGTCCTCATCATCATTGTCGATCTTCTCATCACCACCATCATCGCCATATAATCTTCTTTTGTTAATCCAAGATCAACCATAAGACCTTAGGCTTCTTCAGGGCTGTATGGTCTTAAAGTAATAGAAGACATGATATATCATGCACTAATTTCATTTTTTTTAGTCTATTCGGTGTAGTATCGATGGGTAATTTTAAAACTTGGGCTGCAGTTGTCCTCTCCGATTTCACCAAACTTGATCCTGCAGCTAAACACACTTGTTCTGAACTATGTTCCGATAAAATTGAATTGATTTTCCTTTGTTTACTGCGTTGAGAGCTCTCTTCAAAAGATTTGTTTGGCCTGCCTCGGCTATTTTTCTCTGAACTTTTTGGTGCTGATAACAAAAGCTGTGATAGCTGTATCTCAGGAAGTTTCAAGTCATCATCAATCCATCTCATATGCTTGGTATCGAAACGTTCATACTATAATTACAAGCACGCCATTTTTTAAAAAGTTTCGTGACAAATATTTTAACAACACATTTTATTTGCTTAATACATTGTTCAGAAAGTTCAGTATCACCAAACTTGTCCATTATATAGTGCAACAAATGTTCATTGCATATATACTATGAAAAATTAAAAAAATGTTCATTTTTTAACATCATAAATAGTTCTCTTCTCTTAATTTCAATTTCCTTACCTGCGGAATCACCACGACTACCTAAAAAGAATGCGCTCAATTTCAAAAAAGGGGAAACAAGTGGGCGTATATTTTATATTTTTATATTTGTTACGAGATATTGTTTTGAATATGTAAAAAAAAATAGTGGAACTCGATAGAACTTTTTTTATAACTCTACTTTAGATCGATATTTTAATATACTTGTTCAACAAAAATAATATTTTTTAAAATAGATATTATAATGAAATGCACATATATTATGTAAACAATAATTATTGCATATTAAAGTACATACCTGACGCTTCAATGTCCATATTGAAAAATTTGTGATTTAAAATTTTAAAATGAACAAATCGAGTGTAATGTTATGACATCAACGTACGTAGTAACTAATCGGTACTGGTCGCGCGTCAGAAACCAAACTTTGGGTACACGCACAGGCTATTATGTTGTGATAACAAAATAAGTAATTACGGTACATTATGTACTGGTTTATAGATGACGTTCCAAAGGTATTTTTAATAACATTGAAGAAAATATATATTTCAATTTTTGGCGCCGTAATATTGTTAATTGGCCTTATGTGCACCAATTTCACTATCTTGTCTAGTACTGAATTTATGAAAAATGAGCTTCCATCATTATTATTTTAATTATAGATTTATCAAATTATTTTGAAAATCGCCTTTAATTGTTAAAACAATTTTTAAGGGTTTTAAATATTTTATTAGTTACTAATAAATAAATTAAAAAATTAAAAACCCATACAAATGTTTTTCATAATGTCGAATGGTTAATGATTTGTTTACAATATTTTTCAAGTTTTAAAAAAAATATTTTATAGTCTTGCAGTATTATCATGTAGAATGCATGTATAAATAGTAATGTTGAAAGTTTATTTTTGTTTAAGTTTTAATAATAAGTCGAATATTATTGTTAAAAATACTATTCGCTGACGAAGCAATAAATAATTAGGTATATTATACTATATAGTGTATAATGAATATTATTATGGCCATGTCCATTTCTGAATCACACATCATTTCGTAATGAACAGCATTAACATTTATAATTACTTATTGTATTTGTTGACTCAATATTTTGTTTCAGTGACTATATGACCATGATATTTTAAATTTTTTAGGGGCCTATAATTAATAATATGCAACATGTATAAAATAGTTTTAGAGTTATATTATCCTTGTACAAATAAAAATAAATACACCTATCAAAATGTATTTATTGTCACGTATTACAGTTTGTAATCAATACAATTAATATAAAATTATAAGATTTAGCACATTGTTGGACCTTTTTCAATAGATTGAAGTAAAAAGTAGGTAGTAAATATACATTCTGTGAATTATGTGAGGATTATTTTGATAAAATTTCTTTAAAAATTTATAAATTTATAATTCACAATAATTATGTGAGTTATTGTTAAATTAGTTTCGTTGTATACATAATTATCGAGCTGTAATTGTTTTCTAAAAGCTAATAATAAAAATTATGCGAGTTCGAACAGACCACTTTTTTTTATATATATTTACATATATAATAAACATTAATTTTGAAAATTTTTCATTATTAATTAGGATTTAATATTTTTTTACTACAGTAATTATAATTCATGTTCACACTAATCGACGAATTCTGCATGTAAAATTTGTATTACAGACATATTTATATTTACTCTATTAATGAAGTAACTGTTCTATATACATACATGATGTTTATGTGACCTCGAATACCCATATTTTTAAGTAAAATACTATTGAAGGTCACGTACCATTCATGTTAAATAATCAAGCAGGCTTAAATCGTTCTTGAATATTTTTTCATTTAATTAACGTACCTTATCAGTTATCAGTTATCATATTTTGTTTTTAAAATTAACTATAGGTATTAATTAGATTACTACAGATTGCATTTAAATCCTTATGCTAACTCCACACTCTCGCCGAGGCAGCGCGAGCACGAGAGTATACACAGTCGGTTCACTCATGTCGTCTCGTCTCGCCCCGCCACGCCTCGTGCGCGCTCCACTCCGAGCCGGTAATTTGGTCGCGAGTCAAAATACCACGAGAGTATGAGACACGATTTTGTACAACCGCTGGAAACAACTGAGTGAGTCACGAGACTGTAGACCGTCCATTCGTGCACTGCCTCGCCTCGCGTTATCTCGACAAGACTTTTGACGAGGCTTCCAATATATTGGAACTAAAATCAATTATATTTCTAGAATTTCAATATTTACATTGATTGATACCAATTTAAAATTATGACCATTATGTTATTGATAATTATTAATGGGTTTTAGATGCCTACCACTTAAATAGTTTAATGTAAAGCTTGTTAATATATTTAAAATGTAAAAAAAAATTACATTTTTTAAACTTTTTATAAATCAATAAAACAAAAACATTTATAGTTCTCAAAATACATTTAAGGATAATTTAACTAAAAATAAATTTGTTGTTTAAGTGCTAAAAAAATTGAATCGATAACTATAAAATGTTACCGCGTAATCGTATTTTGCTTATAAAATATTTATTATTGTTTGACATTTTGACACTTATTAGGAGTTTGAAAACGTTGGTAATTGAACCGTCCAATTTTATTAACAAGAATGTCATTGAGATTTTTATGGCTTCGTTGACAAATCATAAAAACTATTTACTGGCGACCGAATTTCATTTTGCTTTGTACATGAATAAGATGAACATGATAAAAGAAGTATTCATTGTTGTACAATAATTGTTTACGTTATGGGGATTGAACATGGTAGTCTCTAAATTAAAAAAAAAAAAAAAAAAAAAAACTGAAGTTTTCAAATTATAATTTTACTTGTTAAACTTCCACAAATATAATGCCTAATATTACCTTATGAACACTTATAAATTCAAGATATTCATAAGGTATTTTTTATGGTTATAGGAAAAAATACCCAAGGTAGAAATACCCGGGAAAAATTTACCTATAAAAATTAATACCCAAAAGAAAATACACTAGTCAAGGGTATATAATTTAAATTTTTGACTTTTTAAATATTTTAATTCGTGAACATTTAAATAACAGGGTATTTAAATTATATTTTTGATTGTTTACGTTTTTAATTCATGAAAATTCTTGCATTAACGCATGCAAATTAAATTTTTGATGTGTGAAAATTGATGTAGTAAGACATTACTAGTAGTACCTAATAGTAATACTATTTATAAAATGTTCATCAAAATGCGTACTATTAATATTTTTTATTATTTTTATATTACCTAAATTTTTTCGGGTATTTTTTCTAGATTCAAACTATACAGTATACAGGCATAGAGCTGATAATACATTTGAAAATACAATATTATTATTTTCTAATTTTTTAAAGCTGTACGAGTTGTTGCTGTACTGTGCTTACTACGAGAGTAGTTGATTAGATGAATAATGAATGTAGATCAGTGGTTCTCAACCTGGGGTACGTGACATGATCTCAAAGTGTACGCGAAAAAAAATTGAGTAATGGCGGAAAAAGTGAAATTTATTGTAATTGTAATAGTTTGCTAATTAATGAAATATTTTATAATTTTATAATTGTGTACTTATTACAGTACAAATAGTCTGCGATATTATGTTATTAATGCGATACGATTTTATCGTTGTAATAATATGATCACTATAGAAATATTAGAAATGTAGATAATTTAAGTAGATACATTTTTTTTTGAAGATTATTTTTAGACAATAATTGTAGAGACTCGTTATGTCGCTGTATACAGATAAGCTATATAAGGTATCTACAAGTGTACGGTTAATAATCGTCAACTATTCAGTTGTTATTATATGATATTTGTGCGTAGTACCTACGTGTTCATATATTTTAACTACTATAATAGTCAGTCGCTTGATTTCCAAGTGTCCGTGAATATTAAATCATGGATCAATGGTTAAAAACGGGTATCGTTAATAAAAGGAAAACTACCGAATCAGCCACTCCTATTCGAAACACTCAAGACATGCCATCATTGATTACTATTACTAATTTTGCCGAAGAAAATCCTAAGAAAAAATTACCACAGGTTAGTGATACTAATATAAGGAAATATAGTGAAGAATATCTGTCCCAAGGTTTTTCATTCATTATAATAGAAAATATCTCTTGACCTGAATGCGTTGTTCGTGGAGAAGTACTATTTAAGGCAGTAAGAAGCCTTCACTACTACTCGTCATTTATATACTAAACATCCAGATTTAAAGGACGAAAATATCACTTTTTTCAAACGTTTGCTAGAAAATAAAAATAAATGCAATATGCATACTTACCTTTCTACTGGAAGTGCTAACGAAGGTGTTGTCCGAGGTGTTGTTGTGTTTTCGAATTAGTTATCGTATCGCTAGAAGTGGTAAAAATCATACTATGGGCGAAAATTTGATTTTGCCAAGCATTAAAGACGCAGTTTCTTGTATGTTTGGAGATGACTAGGTGTCTAGGTCCATAAAATAAATATTATCCTATTATCAAATGCTACAGTCAGTCGTAGAATCAAAGACATATTCTGATGATATTGAGGAGACAATACTAAAAGATAATCATGATAGTCCATTATTTTCCATTCAAGTTGACGATAGTACTGATGTCGCACAATTAGCTGTTTTGTTAGTAATTGCAAGGTATTTAAAGAAAACTGAAAGCGTAGAAGAGCTTTTGCTTTGCCATTCTCTTACTAAACGCGCAACAGGTGCAGATATTTTTCACCCTATTGATTTTTATTTCACCAAAAAGAGTATAAAGTGGTCGAAATGCTGTGATTTAAGTACTGATGGTGGTAAATCTATGCCTGGTTGTTACTCTGGTCTTCTTGCGCGTGTCCCAAGCAGAAGCCCCCTTGGTAAAGTGGACTCATTGTTGCATCCATCAACAAGCTCTAGCATCGAAACCTATTCCAGTTGATTTGAAGAATGTTCTGGATGATTCTCGTAAAGTGGTCACTCTTCATCAAATCTCGCCACAATAAGTCCTGAATGTTTTCATCATTGTGAAGACATGGGCAGTCTTCACAAAAATCTCCTTCTCCGTGCTGAGGTTTGATGGTTATCACGTGGTAAGGTTCTTACACGTTTGTTTGAACATAGATATGAAGTTCAAATGTTTTTCGAAGACCATCCTTTTCAACTTACATTAAAATTTACGACCTCGAATGGCTTCAAAACTTGCATACTTGGCCGATGTTTTTTTGAAATTAAACACTCTAAATTTGACTCTTCAAAACAGTGTACTGACAGCATTTCAAGTCACTAACAAAGTAGAATCATTTGTTAAAAAGTTAGAGTTTTGGAATTCGTGTATAAAATAATCAACCAGAAATTTTTGAAACACTACACGATTTCCTCTGTGAAACTAATATGATCTTATCACAAGACATCAAAAATCAAGTTATTCAATATTTGAATGGGCTCATAGCAGCTTTAGAAAAATACTTTCCTTAATGTGGAAAAGGAGACCACTAGATCGCATTCCCTTTTAGTGAAAACTACTTCAAGTCTGCAGTTTTATCAATACAAGAAAAAGAAAAACTAATATAACTAAAAATGGATTCTTCATTGAAAAGAAATCTACTATCGCCTTTTGGGTTGGTGTGAAAGAAGAATATCCTGAGTTATCGTGCAAAGCATTCAATGTTCTGCTACCATTCACAAGCACTGTGTTGGTAGAAAGGGCCTTTTCTATGTATATACACGTTATAAAAAATATGTACCGTGATAAACTGTCTATAAATTCAGACTTACGAGTTTATTTATCATGTGTGGAACCAGATTTCAAAAAATTAAGTTCAAGCAAATTAGCTCAAGGTTCACATTAAAATGAAATTGTTAAGTTGATATAATTATTTTTATGTACATTGTATGGCGCAAACTAATTAAAACTAATTAATTCAAATTTCTAAAACAAAACTCTTTATTAACAAGTTATTAATATACAATCAATGTAAAAATCTTTTTTTTTTTAATTTTTTTTTTTTTTATTTTTATTAAAAGAATAATTACAATCTATACAAACAATTTATACAATAAGTAATTTTTTGATGGAGAATAGCGTTGATGTAACAGAGAGGGAGGGTACTCAATAGTACCACCCGACAGGTCAAGCAAGGAAATCTCTAGGCCAAGATCGTTTCAGTCTTTTTCTAGGATTGTCGGGAATTGTACAAGAAGATAGACGTTTGATTAATGGATTAGTGTGGTGATTTAGCTTAGAATGGAATGAGAGGAAGTGGGATTTGGTTAGCTGAGAAAGTGTGGGAACGTTTAAGTCTTTGTGAAGATTGGTGTTTTTTATATACCAAGGGGCAGAGACGATTTGACGGAGACATATTAATTGGAAAGCTTGTAAAGTTCGCAGGTTTGAGGGTTTCGCGGAGCCCCATATCTGGATGCCATATGCCCATACGGGTCTTAAAATAGCTTTGTAGATTAACAATTTATTGCTGATGTTTAGTTTGGAGCGGAGAAGTGGACGGAGCAAGTGAAGTCTAGAGTTTACGGATTTCCTTTTGTTTTTGAGGTGTTGAGCCCAGGTGAGTCGCTTATCAAACGTTAGGCCCAGGTATTTGACTACAGGGGTTGTTGGAATTAAGTTATTATTGAATGAAACTGGAGGGCAGTCTCTAGGTCTTAGTGAAAAGTAATAAAGGAGGATTTGGAGTCATTTATTTTTATTTTCCATTTTTTTGACCAGATCTGGATCATGTTTAGATGATTTTGTAACCTAACAGACACAGTTTGAGGGTTGTCATTTGAGGCCAGGATTATTGTATCGTCAGCGTATGTGCTTAATGATGTATGCAAAGTTTTCGGAGTGTCATGCGTAAATATGGTGTAAAGGAAAGGCGCTTAAGTCGCTTCCTTGGAGGACGCCAGCCAAGATAGGAAAGTTAACCGAGTAGCTGTTGTTCACTCTAACTGAGAAGGTTCGATTTTCAAGATAAGACTTGATATTAAGGTAATATGGAGCAGTGAGAAATTTTTTAAGTTTATAGAGTAGGCCATCATGCCACACTCTGTCGAAGGCTTGGGCCACGTCTAGCAGGACGGCAGCACAGTAGAGCTTGGATTCCATACTAGTAGATATTAAGTCGACAGTACGAAGGAGTTGGTGGGTGGTTGAGTGTTTAGCCCTGAAACCGAATTGGTGATGTAGAATGATGTTAGCTTTGTCTGATAGTGGGAGAAGTCTTTTCAGAAGTATTTTTTCAAACATTTTTGAGAAAGTGGGAAGGAGGCTTATTGATCTATAAGAGGTGGGAAGTTGTGCTGGCTTGTCGGGCTTAGAGATAAGAATTATATTTGAATGTTTCCAGATACTAGAGAAGTATGATAGGCGAAGTAATGAGTTGAATATGAGGGTGAGAAAGAAAACAGCTTTATTAGGGAGATTTTTGACTATGAAGTTACTGATCAAGTCGTGGCCTGGGGCTTTTCTAGTTGAAAGTTTTTTTATAATGTGCATAACTTCGCCTGGGCTAGTGTGCTTAGCAGGGAGAACCATAGGAAGGGGGGAATTTAGTGATTGCTCAATACGAGTGAGTTGAGTTTGGTTTGGACAAATGTCATGCTGCTTGAAGACATTAGCGAGGTGGAATGCAAAAACATTTGCTTTTTCAGTGTCTGAGGTGGCCCATGTATTGTCGGAATTGTGAATTGGGGGAGGTGGTTGCTTGTGATTTAATAATTTTTTTGTGGCCTTCCACAGTGACGAATCTTTGGTTGAGAGGTTTTGAATGTATGAATGATAACTTTCATTTTTGTGATTTTGGAAAGCTCTGGTTACCTTGTTTTTTAAGTAATTAAGTCTGGCTTTGTCTATGGGGTATTTGAATCGTTGCCCTTGAGCTCTAGCTCTACGCTTTTCAGCTATTAAACTTTGGATGTGAGGAGGAATTTTCGAGTTTTTTGGGGGATGGAGGTTGTATTCTGAGGAGGCCATGGCAGCATCTTGGATTGTGGTGGTTAAAAATTGAACGGCTTGGTCTATTTCAAGAGTCGTTTTTAAGGAGAGTTTAAGGCTGATTTTTTCAGAGACTATGTTTCTAAATTTAGTCCAATTGGATCTGCCAGGGGTGAGAGATGGACTAGATAATTTAATAGGCATGGCGCCGAGCTCCATAAAAATCGGGGTGTGATCAGATGAGAGATCGTCTAGGTTTGTTACATTTGTACTTAGGTAGTTTGGAATTTTTGCGATGAATATGTCGAGGATATCGGGTAGTCTATTAGGTACTATGAGAAGGCCAGTAGGTAGGACCCGGGGGGGATAGTACTGAGTAATTTTTTGAAGTTAAGACATAATTGAGTGTACGACCTCTTGTACAAGCTGATCTATTTCCCCAGGTGGGGTGTTTAGAGTTGAGGTCACCTCCTACTATAAAATGTTGCCCTAGGCTGGAAAAGTATTTTTGCACCTGGGGGACAGTATATGGAAGATATTGTAATTGAGTTATGATTTTCGAGGTTGATTGATATATTAGTGGCTTGAAGATAGTTTTCAGAGTAGGGGGTTAGTGGGTGATGGGATAAGTTGTTTTTTATATAAATGGCGGATCCAGCATGAGCTGTACCGTCAGGGTGGCAAGCGTGGTAAACTTGGTATCCAGGTATTATTACAAAAGATTTTGGAGTGAAGTGGGTCTCGGAAATTAACTCGACGTCAATATTTTTTTCCTCGAGTGTTAATTGAAATTCGTTTTTATGATTATGCAGACCGTTTGCATTCCATGATAGTATTGACAGGACGGGACAAAGGCTAGTGTTGGGTATCATAATTAGTGATAAGTTTATTAATGAGTGAAGTAAGGAGAGTTATAAGAGGGGTTATGAGAGACTGGAGCTCATTGATAAATGATGATAAATGTTTGGAGATGGACGTTTCGGTAGGCGGATTGAGGTCTGAGAAGTGATTGTTTTTTTTTGAGTTATAATACCTTTGACTGCGTCGGCGTACGAGAACTGTTGGATGGTAGGACTGGTTGGGGTCTGGTTTACATTGTCTAGAGAAGTATGGGCCGTGGCATCAGGAGAGTTTCTACCTTGTGTGGGATTTCTTGAGTGATGGTGGTCCTTCCTTTGGTTGAGGTCATTTAATTTGGAATTTCTTGATCTTTGAAGTAGTTTGTGCTTGGTACATCTTTTGTAGTTAGCAGGATGAGCTTCCCCACATAGTGCGCAAGTTGCTGGAGTGTCTTTGGGTTTTTCGCAGAGGTCCGAGAGGTGGCAAGCACCGCAGCGGACGCACCTAGGCTCTCGATTACAGTAGGTCTTGGTGTGACCATAGGCCTGGCACCTGTGGCATTGAGGTAGGTCCCTGCGAGTGTAGGGCTCCTCAATTTTTATTTTGGTGTAGCATAGTGAAGACAGGTTAAATATATTTACATTACTAGGGTCTGGGTTCAAATCAACAAAAAATATGGGGAGGGCTGTCTTGGTTATTTTGGACTTAATGTTTGTGATGTTTCTTACCGAAAATCCGAGTTGAGACAGTTCGTCTTTGATGAAGTTTGTATCGGTTGTTGGATGAAGGTTTCTGATAGCGACACGGTATGGTTTGTCTTCTTTAGCTTGGTAGGTAAAGTATTCTATTTTACTTTCGTTTAGTAAATGGATTATTTGACGATAGGAGCTGGTTGAGGTAAGAGTAAGTTTCTTTAGCTCTTTGGATGTATGCGAATGGCCAGGCGAAGATAGGCGCTTGCCTTGTTTGGTCTGCCATAGAGCTGGTTTATCTGGTAGTTTATTAATGGATTTTGTTTCGTTCGAAGTTGACGGCCGTGATATATTATTGTTCTGGACGGGTGAGCGTAATGAGCTGTTGTTTTCATTAGTAGACGTGGACTTTGATTGCGTCGGCATAGTCGATGCCGGTATAGATAACGACCTGCGGTCTGTAATTTAATTACGCCGATAAAGCTGGGGGCCGATTCCGCTAACGCGTGTTGGTCGCATTAAGCGTAGTTGGCATGATTGGAACGTTAGGATATTATCAGCGCATTCGACGTTATAATTTAAGCTATTCTCTTAAAGACGTAAACGACGTTAACTGTTAACTTCAAATATCACGTAATCTTATTATGTTAAGACTTAAGAGTCTTTCTATTTTAAGGGTAGCACACAATGTTCTCTGCTCTTTATTGTATTGTATTTCTCGAACTTCTTCATCCAGCAACAATCGAATATTAAATTGTAAATTATTATTCATTGTACATGTATAGGTAATAAAATGACGACTAAATTGTACTTTTAACCACTACAGTCTACAAGCTATATTACAATTATTTATGTTATAATATAATGAATAAATATTAAGATTATTCTACGAAATAAAAGTAAGGTTTCGTCGTAGGTGCATAAAGAAACATATTTTACACATTGAAATATAAATATTATCAATAAATAACAAACTAATTGATAACGAAATCCTAATATATATAACATATCACGCTATACGCGCTCAAAACGACAGATTTTTCATGTCGTTTTCGGCGTAATAATTGGAGTCCATTCTGCCGCGTCTGCCGAACACGCCGTAATGGAATAGCAATACGCCTTACATTCGCTTTGGTAATTACGCGCATTACGTATAGTACGACGATCACGCGTTAGCGGAATCGGCCCCCTGATTACACACTATGCGATTCGAACGCACGTCTACGTGCGTTTCGAACGTCGCGATTTTAAGACGCGAACGCACACTCCTTACATATTAGACGCGTGTTGACGCGTTTTTCGGTGCGTTTCTCAAAAATAAAAAGCGCGGCAAATGTTATTTGTACTTTGTTGTATATTAGTTTAGTACTGCTGTTACCTCCCATCGTGGATGACGTCTGCTGTTCAATTCGTATACTATTTTATTGTACTTCGTTGTATATTATCGTACTTCGTTCTATTTTATCGTACTTCGTTGTATTTCGTTTCGTCTATTTTTTTTTAGAAGCTCTGGCCACCTCGGTCCAACTGATATGTTTGGCAATCTTATCATGGTATAACTTATTTTCTATAAATTGAATATGTAATATTATGATGAATGACGTTTTACGTAGGTATAATATTACACGGTATACATACTCAGAATAACTAAGTTAGTCAAATTCTAAATTCAAATTAATAAATATGATAATGAAAAGAACTTATCTATATTCCATATAGATTCCTCCTTCGATACCTCATTAATAAATGATTCATTGTCAAACATATTTGACAATTTTCAAATACGTAGCTGGTAACAACTGTATATTACGAACTTCGTAAACTACAAGAATACGACAACTGTCGACTGTCGTAAACAAATTATGAATGAACGTAAATAAAATAAACGCAGGGCAATCGCAACGTTTAAATCGTCCGTGTGTATTGAAACGCCGAAAATGCATTGGAAATATATTGGGAAAATAATGTTTAATTATAGCGGCAAATCGCGACCGAACGCACAAAATTAAACATGAGCGTTTCGGTGCGTTCTAAATGCGGATGATTAACTCCCGCTGTCTTTATTTACATCTAAATTTTAACTCCAAAATTGAATTATAATTAAGTTTTTAGGTATACATCATATATATTTTTGTACTTACACCAGTAAACCCAGTTCTAAAAATGGGTCAATAAATGACTGAGTATTGAGCAAAAAGCCTTACAAAAATTATAAAAAGCATTTAGTTTAATTTACAAGTATATAATACCCTCCCCCATTGACCAATTCCGGCTATACTAGTCACGAATGGACTTACAGCATTCAAATATAAAGTATGTGGATGTCTTAAGTTTCCCCAATTATAACTATCTAGGATTATCAGTAATTTCTCTTCAGCAAATACCTTTTTCATCATAGTACATCTTAACATTTCACTCATCACGACTTAAAAATCTTAACAGTCTTAGTCACAGCAAAAAATTACTACTATATAGAAGTTAAATTTCTTCTGAAAAATTTTACGACAAATTAAACAATCACACTAGTTGACTAGTCTCTACCTTAACCAGAATATGCCCTCCGTCGATTAAAGACACTGGCGCAGGGGCGTATTTATGGGGGGGGGGCTGATGGGGCTGCAGCCCTCCCTGAAATTTTTGTTTAACGTAGAAAATTACAGTATTTGTACAGTTTTCTACATAGTGTAGTGTGTACATTTAATAATAACAATAATTTTTATAGAATACGGACTGATTTGTAAACTGTATTAATTTTTAAATCAATATACATGATTTGAGTGAGGTATATACATTAACTATATTTTTTAATTTTCTACAGCCCCCCCTGAAAAAAAACTGGATACGCGCCTGCACTGGTGTCAAAATTACTTCATTTCTGATTGCAGATTAGTGATTAGTGACTTTTTTCAAAGTTGGGGAATTTCCTTTCTAATTGGCATTTTTATTCATATATATATATATATATATATATTACATGTTTGTTTAATTTTTTTATTATTACCAAATTTATTAATTATTCATAAAAAAAAATACATATAGTATTCAACTTTAAATGTATAAAAAGAGTAGGTAACACCATTGTTTCTAGCCATTTCTTTTTTGAACAAAATAAACAAACAGTCTAAAATTTTTGAACTTAAAGCAATAAATACCGTAAATATTCATATTTTGAAATGTAGACTAATCATTTTGATATAATTAACAATTGCTTGTATTTATTTTTAGATTATAAATAATTGTAGAGCCTTAGTATAAATATCACAATGATTATTTCTAATGTAAGTGGTTCTATTCGGAATCATGTTCGGAACCAATTCATCGCTCTTTCGATATCACGAGCGAGGTATTCTTCCAAAGTTGAATATAAACCTATTAGAAGTGTTCTTGTTGCTAACCGAGGTCAGTCAAATTACATAATATTATTACTAGTAGACATTTTTTTTTCATTTTAATGGTTTTGTTTCTTTTCTATTATTGAACTTAGGTGAAATTGCCATACGTGTATTTAGAGCATGTAATGAATTGGGTATCAAGTCAGTTGCCATTTATTCTGAACAGGATAAAATGCACATGCATAGATTGAAGGCTGATGAATCATATCTAGTTGGAAAAGGAAAAGCACCAGTAGAAGCATACCTTGACATACCTGAAATTATTAGAGTCGCAAAAGTAAATAATGAACACAAAGATTTTTAAAACCTATTACTTAAATAAATAATCGTAAAAAAATATCTTTATGAATTCCTTAAAATGAATTTAAAATTTAAGTTTTATGGCTTGATATTCAAATATTTTTAAAAGGAAAATGATGTCGATGCTATTCATCCTGGTTATGGTTTTCTATCAGAACGATCTGATTTTGCCCAAGCAGTTATTGATGCTGGTATTCGATTTATTGGTCCATCACCTTTTGTTGTACAACAAATGGGTGATAAAGTTGCGGCTAGACAAGCAGCTATTGATGCTGGTGTTCCGATTGTAGCTGGTACTCCTGGTCCAATAAGAACGTCTGAAGAAGCTATTGAATTTTGTTTAAAACATGATTTACCAGTCATTTTTAAAGCAGCTTTTGGAGGTGGCGGCCGAGGTATGAGGGTTGTTCGAAAAATGGAAGTAAGTTATAAAAATAATAAACCTTATTCAATTAATAAATCCCAAATTTTCAGGATGTTAAAGAAAGTTTTGAACGGGCTAGTTCAGAAGCTAAAGCAGCTTTTGGCGATGGTGCTATGTTTATTGAAAAATTTGTTGAAAGACCACGTCATATTGAAGTTCAGCTATTGGGTGATAAAGCTGGAAATATTGTTCATTTATATGAAAGAGATTGTTCAGTTCAACGACGCCATCAAAAAGTTGTTGAATTGGCACCAGCCCCTCATTTAGATCCAAAAGTAAAACTTATATGCTGTAATTTACTTGACTACTTTGGATTTTTGTATTGATATTGGATTTTTTACAGGTTCGAGACTTAATGACTGAACGAGCTGTCAAATTAGCTAAACATGTGGGATATTCTAATGCTGGTACAGTAGAATTTTTAGTAGATGGAAAAGGTAATTTCTATTTTATTGAAGTTAATGCAAGACTTCAAGTAGAACACACTGTAACAGAAGAAATCACCGGGTAACTATGATTTGATAAAAGTCTCCATAATTTTTAATTTTTTTACATTATTTTATTACAGTATTGATTTAGTACAATCTCAAATTCGAATTGCGGAAGGTGTTACATTACCTGAACTAGGTTTAACACAAGAGAAAATCAAACCTCAAGGTTTTGCTATTCAATGTCGTGTTACTACTGAAGATCCTGCTAAAAATTTCCAACCTGACACAGGACGTATTGAAGTAAATTTTAATTTTTAATTTTAAAACATTTTATTAATTTAATATATTACTGATCACCATTTTTATTATTTAAGGTATTCAGGAGTGGAGAAGGTATGGGTATTCGATTGGATGGTGCTTCTGCATTCGCTGGAGCTATTATCAGTCCATATTATGATTCATTACTTGTTAAAGTTATTGCTCATGCTGCTGATTTACAAGCATCTTGTGCTAAAATGAACCGTGCTCTACGTGAATTCAGAGTTCGGGGAGTAAAAGTAATTGCATATTCATTATTCAAAATTTCAGATTAAAATAACATTTAAATACTTACTAATATATTTAATTTTTAATTTAGACAAATATACCATTTTTATTAAATGTATTAACCAATGAGAAATTTGTAAATGGATCAGTTGATACATATTTTATTGATGAAAACCCTCAATTATTTACGTTTGAACCGTCACAAAATAGAGCTCAAAAATTACTTAATTACTTGGGTGAAGTTTTAGTAAATGGCCCTCAGACTCCATTAGCAACCAGTTTAAAACCTGCAAATGTACATCCGCATGTACCAGAATTCCCTCCAGGTATTTAAATCAAATCAATTATTTAGTATTTTTATTACTAATTATCATTGAGTTAATGCACTAAATTAAAACTATGTAAACTACAATTTTGGTGTTGCATGTATATGTATTTTTAATATGCATCTAAATTCAAGTGTTGTGTTTAATAATTGGTTAATTTTATTTACTTTTGATGAACAATGCTATAAATAAAGGCGTCTTATAATTTAATTTCATTCATGATAGCTAAAATCTGAAAATTTGAAGAAAAATTAAAGATTTAAAGTTTTTGAAAATTTGAGTATTTAAGATTAGTTGGTATTACTATGTATATTTGTAATAATTTGGTAATTTAATTATTATGACTTAATCGTTTAATTGTACTATTAAGACACATAACAAATGCTTCATACAATTATAATTTTATTATCAATGTACATAAAATGATCTAAAAGTAAAAACTGTATTTTGATGTGTTTTATATGGGTATTCACATTTTCATATCGATACAATTATTTATCAATTATTGCAAAGTATACCAATTGTAAATAAGTAACTTGCTATATCTTATATCAACTATTTTATGTGTGAACCATTATTTGTGTTGTAATTATATGCACCCGTTTAACTCATTATTTTCAAATCATTGTGCATATGCTTGTCTAGATTACATTGCACGTATATTAGGCAAAAATGATCCAGAATGCAACTCAGGTAATTAATTTAAGTAAAATAAACTTCTTGACTAACAGTTTATTAATATAATTGATCAATAACATATTTTTTTAAAGATAACCTATTTTTTACTTATACTTTTAACATAAATGTATTTAATTATCTCATAGCTGTTATAAAAAGGGCGTATAATTAATCATTTTGCTTTTAGCTTTAGATTTATCTTTTATTTCTTCTTTTTTTTCAGAGTAGTAGGTCGCGATTCCAGTTTCTTTTCAATCTGTGTGAAGGCTGGTCAGGGATAAGATTTGAGGACATTTTTTTGATTAAGGGGTTAATGTTCGATGGTAGTTTTATGTAGTAGGATTTATAATGGCGGTTTGAGAGTATATTTACTGTTTCAATTTGTAAGTCGTTATGTAAGGATTGATTCATTATCTACCAGGAAGCACCAGTGATCATACGAAGGGTTATGTTTTGAAATGACTGGATGGGGCGGATGTTTGAAGATTTGGTTGGCCCTCAGATTTGAATACCATAGGACCATAGTGGTCTAATAACGGTTTTGTATAAAAGTGTTTTTAGTTTCAGTTTGAGTTTGGACTTAAGGAGAGGTCGAAAAAGGTGAAGTTTCTGCTATTAGCCATTTTCCTTTTGTTTTTGAGGTGAGGGCCCCAAGTTAAGAGTTTGTCGAGTATAATGCCGAAATATTTTTTTTTGTTGCTCACAGGAATATTTACGTTGTTTAATTTGATTAAGGGACAATTGCCGTGGCAAACGGTAAAAGTAACTTGAGTTGACTTGCTCTCGTTTATTTTAATCAACCAGTTTTTACACCAGGCTTCAATTAGGCTAGTGTGATGTTGTAGATTGTGTACAGTTAGAGAAATACCATCGCTTGTGGACATTAAGGCTGGTCATCAGCAAAGGTAGCTTATGTGTTGGGAGTTTGTGGGATATCGGCAGTATAAAATAAGTATTATAGAGATCAGGCGCTAGATCGCTACCTTGGGACACTCCTGCAGAGATGTTGAATCGGGGCGAGAAAGAGTTTCTTTGTCCAACAGTGTTGTTCTAAGCGGGTTCTAAATCAATGAAGAAGAGTGAGTGGTTTTTTCGTTTGATTCTGCATAACGTTTGTAACTTGCTTGACATTGAAACCACAATTTGATAATTCGTCTTTGATGAAGTCGCGGGGAGTAGTCTGATGTAAATTTTAGAGGTAATACTACTCGGAATGCTTTTTCGTCTTTGATCTGGTAGGTGTGAAAATTGATTTCTTTTTATTTAAGTAAGTGGACAGCTTTTCTAAAGGTATCAGTTGTATTTAATTGTAGTTTGATTCCTGAAATGTTACTCTCACAAGTAAAATCGTCAGTGTCACAACAAAGTCTAATTGTGGTGCAAAATTTAAGAAAATTAACATAGGATTTTATAAAAATAGGTGGCGGTTTGTGGATTATATGTTCAGCCGATTCGGTCGTTTCCATATTATGATCATCTTCGATGTCGAGATTATCATTTATCGTAGCGATTGGGTGTTGTGAAAAGGTTTCCTGTGCTTGGGTGTTCATTTAATGGAGATAGTCCAGGTGATTTAGTTGAAGGTCGTTTATTATTTTTAGGTGTAACAATTACCCAGCCTGTATTTGGAAGTGTATTTTCGGTTATCGACGAATTGAGATTAGAGTTTGTTTGGGTGCGCTTGGTTATAATGATGGGCGTAAATGCGTAATGCTCATTACTTAATACTTATTAGAGGTTTTAGATAATGGCGAATGGCGATGATGATGTTGGGGTTAATTATTAAATGAATAAACAGAATATTTACTTACCCAGGTCCCGAAGGATCGAGAGATTGTATATAGACGTTCTTGAAGTAGTTTTGACAAAAAGAGATGTGTTTTAAGTGAAAAAGAAACAATGAGAAAATGAACGCCGGATAACCGATTATGAGCGTGTGGCATGAGCATAGATAACGCATGAAGCACGATAATGCGGTGTACGTGCTTCACTGTCGACGAAAGACTTAAAATTTATCTATCCAATATATGGAGCTTTTTATGATTAATATTGCTTAATGTTAAAATATTAATTGTTAAAATTACACCGTGTAAATCAATATAATTATTTATTTTTTAATTAATTTTAGGTATAAGTCCTCCTCAAGGATTTAAACAAATTCTTAACAAAGATGGACCAAAAGCTTTTGCAAAGGCAGTTCGCGATCACAAAGGACTTTTATTAATGGACACAACAATGAGAGATGCTCATCAATCTCTTTTAGCAACTAGAGTCAGGTAAGTCATTTTTACTTTTTACATACAATTTTTTTTCCAAATTTAAGAATTTTTTATTTACCATCTAAATTATTTTTGAATTATAATAATTTTATGTTTTAGGTCACATGATATTCTGCGTATTGCCCCTTGGGTGTCACAAAGTTTCCCTGGATTATATTCATTAGAAAATTGGGGTGGTGCTACATTTGATGTTGCACTTCGATTTTTACATGAATGTCCATGGCAAAGATTAGCAGATATGAGATCAGTTATACCCAATATACCATTCCAAATGTTGTTACGAGGTGCTAATGCAGTTGGTTACACCAACTACCCTGATAATGTTGTATTTAAGTATGTACACTTTTTTTATATTTCTCACTAAATAAAGAAATAATAGTTGTTTTCAAAAATATTTAACTGGTGAATATTGATTATAGAATGTTTTATAATTCTGAATTTAATATTTTCTCCCCATAGATTCTGTGATTTAGCTGTACAAGCTGGTATGGATGTTTTCCGTGTATTTGACTCACTTAACTACTTACCGAATATAATTCTTGGTATGGAAGCAGCAGCAAAAGCAGGAGGTGTTGTTGAAGCTGCTATTGCATATTCTGGAGATGTATCTGATCCATCAAAAACAAAATACACTTTAGACTATTATGTAAATTTTGCTGATGAATTAGTTAAAGCTGGTACTCATGTATTATGTATCAAAGTATGTAAAAACAAAAAATTTAATTTTCTCACTTAGTAATCAATAATATATGAAAATACTAAAGGATATGGCAGGACTTTTGAAACCTCGTGCTGCAACTATGCTCATTGGTGCTATTCGTTCTAAGTATCCTGACTTACCCATCCATGTCCATACTCATGATACTAGTGGTGCTGGAGTAGCTTCTATGTTAGCTGCAGCACAGGCTGGTGCTGATGTAGTAGATGTTGCTGTTGACTCGATGTCTGGTATGACTTCACAACCTAGTATGGGAGCTGTCATTGCTTCTTTACAAGGAACTGAGTTAGATACAGGTAACTATCATACAATTTTCATTAAATTTAATATTATTTTAAAATAATCTTTGGGTTAGGTTTAAATTTGAAAGAAGTATCAGCATATAGTGCTTACTGGGAGCAAGCGAGAACTCTGTATGCTCCATTTGAATGTACAACGACTATGAAATCTGGAAATGCTGATGTGTACTTAAATGAAATTCCTGGTGGTCAATACACTAATCTTCAATTCCAAGCATATTCCCTGGGATTAGGTGACTTCTTTGAAGATGTGAAAAAAGCATACAGAGAAGCTAATTTATTATTAGGAGATATAATTAAGGTAAAAATCAAAGTTTTGAAATATTTTTAACTGTGCCTATCTATTCACATTTTATTTTGCAAAATTTTAATAATTTCATTATATATATTCATTTATTTATTTATAGGTTACTCCTTCTTCTAAAGTAGTTGGAGATTTTGCTCAATTTATGGTACAAAACAAATTAACTGCTGAAGATGTATTAGCTAAAGCTGAAGAACTTAGTTTTCCTAAATCAGTCATTGAATTCTTACAAGGTGGCATTGGTGAACCATATCAAGGTTTCCCTGAACCATTGAGATCAAAAGTATGATGAATTTAATCATGAATAATATTAGATAAACGTTAGTGTTATTTTTGGATAGGGACTAGAGAATGAGCCCCAGACTAGTAGGAATGCAAATTTCAAATTTTATATATAAAAATTAAAAGACTTAATTTTAATATATACCTCATTCATCAATATAAGTAGATCAGTGCCTCTTACATCTGTACAATCTTAAAAATTTACAAAGGTCTGGATAAATAAATAAATTAATGATAAAATAATAAAATAAATATTCAATATTCTCATATTTTACAGAATCAATTTTATTTACATTGTGGTTCTGAAAATGACACTCTCTAGAAGATACTCTTTAATCTTCAAAACGCTTGATATAATTTTTGAAATTCTATCCATCATCTAAATTTAAAGATTTTTTTGTTTGAAAGTTATTACATCCATAAATTTAAATTATTAACAAGACCTATATATTTAATACCAACTTATACATTATACAACTGTGACTTTTCCTACTGAAATATTCGCAGTAAACTTTTGCATTTAGAGCAAGGATCTTCTACTGCTTCAGAATTGGGGTTGCATTATATATTTTTTAATATTAAGGTACATGTGTGTTGTGTATAAAAAAATATGAAATTGTATGTTTTTCTTTTTTCAATAATATATGAACTTATGTTAGTAGGTCGGTTAAAAAAATAGTACCTAGTAGCCAAAAGAAAATTTTTAAAAGTTAACCGCAGACTATGGTAAAAAGAGTTAAATAGTTACTGATTGATGACCCTTAGTTTAAAGTTTAATATTTATGATATAAATATTTAGTCCACATATCTTCCTACTAAATCTTTTTTAAAACTTCAAAATTTTATTTACCGAAAAATTCTAATTTTAACCAAAAATAATATTCAGGGTCTAACGAGTTTATTTATTTTAATCAAGAATTAAATAATGCATGAATTTTGATTATTTTAGCTCTAAAATTAAATAGTTTAAGGGTCCTTTTTTTTTTAAATATCGCTCTTATATTATTTAGTTTGTACCTCACAAAGGGCCTATTAGTGTTAAATTTTATTGTTTCCATTAAAGTTTTTACAAAATAACTGAAATAGTTACTGTATGAATATAGGTTTTGAAAGACATGCCACGTATTGAAGGTCGACCTGGATGCACTTTAACTCCTTTAGATTTTAACAAAGTAAAAGCTGATCTTCAAGAAAAGTATCATAATATTAATGATTATGATGTTATGAGTTCTGCTCTTTATCCTACAGTCACAAATGAATACCTAACATTCAAAGAAGAATATGGACCAGTAGATAAACTTGATACTAGAATATTTTTAACTGGACCAAAAGTTGGAGAAAACTTTGAAGTTAGTAATATTTATAATTAAATTAATAATTTTGTAAATATGATGTATATAAATTAATACATTGCATTTAACTATACAGGTAACAATTGAAAAAGGCAAAACATTAGCCTTCAAAACTCTTGCAATTTCTGAAGAATTAACGGCGAATGGAGAGATCGAAGTATTCTTTGAACTAAATGGTCAACTACGATCAGTGTTTATACGAGATAAAGAAGCATCTAAAGTATTTAATATAAAGATTATTTTATATTTTTATCTTTCACACAATTTTATTTTATTTAGGAAATGCATATTCATCCAAAAGCCTCAAAATCTAATGTTGGAGAAGTTGGTGCACCAATGCCAGGAGCTGTGATGGAAGTTCGTGTGAAAGTTGGTGATAAGGTAGAAAAAGGAGCTCCATTAGTAGTTTTATCTGCAATGAAAATGGAAATGGTGGTGCAATCACCTATAGCTGGAACAATTAAACAAATTGATATAAGTGTTGGAATGAAATTGGAAGGTGATGATTTATTGTTATCTATTGAACAATAATTTTATATTTTATAAAGTTAATAATTTAAACTATATACCTATGTGTTTTTATCCTTGCCACTAAGTCTAGAAATAGTTATAAGGTTTATTCACTAGTCAACACTTGTTTAAAAAAAAATACATGTAAACTAATTGGTGAGGAAAATCTATTTGAACAAGAAATGTAAGTACCAATATAGAAATTGTGTTGTGATTTTTATTTATGTAATGTTAATGTAATTACTGCAGAATAACTTTGTTAATATTTATTCTTAGCTTTTTAGAATACAAAATTTTTTTTTAGTCATTTATTTTAAATTCTATTTTTTTTTTTTTTACAAAAGAATTATTTTAATATTTTGTTATGATATCTATAATGATATCATTACATTTCTTAAAATCTTAAACTGTCTATAAAAGTTCAAAGTATTTTGAATTATTTATATAAAAATATTGTTTTATCAACAAAATCAACAAAGTTTACTATTAATATTAAATTATTGTATTTATATTTTTTCAATATTATAATAGTTTTACTACAAATTGTATTAAATCTAAATATATATTTTAATTACTAATTTATTAGTTTTATGAGTTATTTAAAAAAGTGTTGTTGTGTTCTTATTGAATAAAAGTTTTTCAATAAAATAAAAAAATAAGTATTTTTGATTTGTTATTTTTATTGTATGAAGTATTGAAACTTCTTTTAAAGCTTCTGAGTTTTTGGTGAAATAGAATAATGTGGTTGTTTAACACTGATAAATAATGACCATATTTAATTTGAAGCCAATAACTGTTTGAGCACATCAAACATAAATTAAATAATTTTGCTTTTTAAAAATCAATTTTTCAATTACATTTTATCATTTTAAATAAAAAATTGTAATATATACAATTTGATTTTTACTAAAATATTTGAGATGCCATTGAAAACAAGTAAGTATACTTTGGAAAATATTTTCAATTTTCTTAATTTTCTCAAAAAATTGAAGGTAAAATAACATACGAATATTAGTCTAAGTACAATTACCAATCTGCAGATATTTTGTATTAAATGGACGTGGGTTTTATATATCAACTAGGTATACCTTCAATCTTCTTCACTAATCGTATTAATTGCAATAGTTTGAATGATAGAAAATGACAGATGTCTGATATATTATACAGCATACAAAATCTTATTTTATCAGATAAAACAAAAGAATACAGCTAGTATTTAAACTGTTGTACTAGCAGCAGTACCACATATCTGCCAAATAGTATTGCAAATGCATGCATTGACCTCAATATGTTTTTCACATTTATTGAAGAATTACTGTGGTGAGCCCAATATACATAAACTTTTATTTTGTCTTATGAGATTACAATTTATTAATTCATTTTGTTTTTCATTTTTGAATTTTGAACTATCTAATTTTTTTTTACTATCAACACAATGGAAAGCAATATAGTTTAATATATAGTACAATTATTTGATAAACTGAATACATAAGGCAGTCATTAGTAAAGAAATCACCCATTTATGAAAATTGATGGCTTTTATAGGTTATTATTTGAGTATTAGTGTTAGGTATTTTAATATATTATATAAAAATATTATATTGTTTGTAATAACTATGATAGCTGCAGATAGTCGTAAACCACGATAACACACACAGGTTTTTATATCGCGCGACAAGCCGATATTTTGACAATATTGTTAACATTGATTATAGAATAGAATCTATTCTATAATAAATTTTGTTAATAGTATGTAGGGATGGTAATTTTTTTGTGAACATGTATTGATGTATCGATTTATTTATTAGGAAACATCGATGGTGACAATATCGATAATTTAAAAAAACATCAGTCATGAACTCGATGTATTTAGAAAAACATCAATGTTTTTAAAAAAAAACAAACATTCATTTTATAGGACAAAAATTATTATTCTTTGCCATAGCCCACAATCTAAATTAGTTATAAACATTTAAAATTTAAACATACACAATCAACCCAATTTATTTACTTATTTATTAGAAAGATAAAAAACAGTTTTTATATATTATTTTAAATGGAAACCAATGTTGTCATTCATGTTGAAGCCAAAATTGATCAGGCAAATTGTTTAGAAAAATCAATTTTGTTGCCGATTTTCCACATAACTGGTTTCTTGTTTTCGATATAGTGTTACTAGCACAGAAAAAGAGCCTTTCACTCGGGACTGATGTACTAACACCGGATAAATATTTTGTAGCTAATTTATAAATTAATGGATATATTGGTTTTAATTATTCCCGAGTAATCAATGGATCTGTTTTTAATTGAGAACCTGGTGTAGACAAATACATAGTGATTTCCGGTCCTAAATGTTTTTGATTTCCTAGGTTAGTTTTATCAACATAATTTTTAAGTGATTTTTGAGCCAAATGTTTATGATGTCCCCATAAGTCTATAGTACCGTATTTTGAAGCCGAGTCTGAAGTATCAGTTGAATGATGATCTTCTTCTACTGTTGAACTAACCATACTGTTTATTGAACTATTTATAAATTTTAAATGTTTTGAAAGTGCTAGAGCATCTTTAAAATGCATATTTTTGAATCTTGGATCGAGTATAGTTGAAACAGACAGTAAATAATTTTGTTCAATAAATTCAAACCGCTTTTTCATCTCTTCAGTTAAAGCATTTTTGAACTCTACTCCAATTCAGGAATTTGGTAACATAGTACTTAAATTATTATTGATGCAACTTATAATTGGAATAACCAAGCTCATTGTTGCATATTTTTGTCCCGAAATTTCTGATGTTGCTTTTTCAAGAATTTCTAAAATATTTACCGCTCGTTTGGTATTTTCAATTTCTTGGCCATTCAACATAGGAGGTGCATTTACATGTTTTAATAAAGTTTGATTCACTACTTCTTTTAGTTCTAAAACCGTTTACAAATGTAATAAACAGAGTTCCATCTTGTAACGACATCTAAAATAAGTTTTTTTATATTATCTCCGTCTTTTTCTTGAAATTTTCGTAATTCATCAGATTAGTTCACACTTCTTTTTATAAATTTTACAATATTTCTTTCTTTACTAATTAAATCAAGTAAGCCATCAACTTTTTTCATAGATCCTTCGGCGACTAAGTTGATTGAATGAGCAAAACATTGCAAATGTTTATTTTCCCCAAAATTTTCTTTAATTGCTTTCAACATTGTAGAATCATTATCAGTCACTACAGCCAAAATCTTAGATTTGGGTATATTCCACAAATTTAACTCATTTAAAAACTCATGAGAAATATATTTAGCTGAATGAGATTTTGATAATTCAAAAACACTCAATGCAGCAGAACATAATTTTGAAGAATGGATAAAATGTATTGTAACTCCAAGATAACTTTTGGTTGTCATCATTTCGGACCAAATATCTGTAGTTATAGTTATGTTTTCAATTTCTTTTAATAAACATTTAAAGTTTGAAGATACAACATCATAACTCTGTAGGATTCGAGCTTTTATGGTGTTTCGAGTAGGAACTTTATACAACGGTGCAACTTCTTTCATTAGTTTCTTAAATCCTATGTCTTTGACGACTGAAAACGGTTGATTATCTTTGCAGATAAAATATACAATCGCTTCAGTAATTTTAATGTGTTTCTGCCCTCCACCTGTTAAAATATATAAATTATAATTATTTATATAAATGCATAATTAGCAGGGTTGATGAAATTAGTAAAATCAATTCAATAAATAAATTTTCTTAATTATAAATAAATACTAACTTAAAAAACTAGATATTTTATTAAGTGACCATTCCAGAGTAGGCTGTTTCATAAAATTTCCTGTAATACTTGAGGAGGTACTTCCACTTGACGACTGTGTGTAAGTTGAGTCAGATACATCAGAGGGCAATACGTTAGAACTGTTTGCAGTTTATTTAGTTTGTAGCTCTGGATCATCAATATTGTTTTCAGTATCAATGAAACTTGATGATCTGATTCCAAGAGTACAATATGAACTCATTGCCTGTTAAAGTAGTTATAATTAATATATATATATATAGGTAATAGTTAAATTTAAATAACAACTTGGTAATTTTAACTGTAGATTAGTACAAGTAAATTTTAAAATTAAAAAAAAAAATCAATAAAAATTCAAATAGAAAAGTATTATATTTTTGATATAAATATATTATTATGTATAAATAAAAACATTTATATAACTATTAATGAGACTGATGACCAACAATTTAAACATATCTGACGTCTAATTGTTTTAAAAGCTTAAAAAATTACAAAGTATTGTGTATACAGTTGAAATGTAAAAATATGTAAGTATGATGGTATATAACTTAGGTACCAATATAATATAAATTGTGATTTCTTCAGTTTTTATATTTTATTTTTGTTTTATTGTCCTATTTTTTAAAATGTAGATGTCAAAAATAAAGTGAATTTATTTTAAAAAGTAAAATTAAAAATAATAAATCTTACATAAAAGTTTATTTATTCATTGCGTCTTAACAATATAAGATGCTTCTCTTTTTGATATTTTGGAAAATATACGTAAATCATCAGTGTATATTCTAGTATACTTTTTTTGCACCTGTTTAAAAAAATGAAATGCTCATTATTCCATTTTATACAACATATAATTCCTAGCCCTATTAATTATCATTGCACCTTCATTAGCTGTAATGAAGAACATTATTTTGACGAATACTTCGTACACAATATTTTAAATTATAAAATACGTACGAACTATGTTTTGTATAAGTTATATTTAATATCTTCATTAAATAAATAATCTAAACCATATATGATGTACTGACTACTTATGATTCATCTTGATATAAATACTAAAATACCTATATAAAATTAGCAATTATTAGAACACAGGATTTACCCCTCCTGGTGGTATATGTCCTGTCACCAGTGTCAGTGTCATCAAAGGATCCAGTAATGTACATTAATTACTATAAAAAGATTGCTTTGAAATATATGATTTTATTTAATGAAATTATTTCAACCTCTGTGGCCTATCCAATTGTATTCAAGCTTTTGACTTATACAGATTTCCTGTTTTAAGCCAACGTTTTGATATACATTATTCAATTTTATTTAAATTTTCGTTTTGGTTTTGAAAA
Source organism: Therioaphis trifolii (assembly GCA_027580255.1). Lineage (NCBI taxonomy): Eukaryota > Metazoa > Arthropoda > Insecta > Hemiptera > Aphididae > Therioaphis > Therioaphis trifolii. The sequence goes on along the minus strand of CM050406.1, from coordinate 43,672,605 downwards.
TGGACGCCATTGTGACTAATAGGTCGAAAGACGTTTATGTCCATAAAGGATTTTAATATATATTTGATAGAATGAGCACAGACAATATCACAAAGTATTATAGATGTCGCAGGAGGGATATAAATTGTAAAGGGCGAATTCACATAAATAACGGAGTAGTATTAGTTAAGGGAATCCATGGTGGCCATGACGAATCTCCTGTGGATGTAGAGGTAATGTCATAATCGTATACTACTGTTGAACCTATATTAATGATAGGTACATTATTGGTATTATTGATATTTTGTGGGGAGGTTAAGTGTAAACCCTTCGCGGCGATACGGTCGCGGCGAAACGGTTTGCGGCGAAATGGTACCGCGGCGAAACGGTCTGCGGCGAATCGGTCGCGGCGAAATGTCCTAGAGTCTAGACCCTTATTATGACGCCGTGATATTATTGCGGTTGCATTCCAAAAATGTTCGGATTGATATTTATAGAACTATTTATCGGAATTTTATCAGACTGGGATCTTTATTCATAATTTTACTTTGCCAATAAGAATAGTATGTTTATGATCGAAGGATGCCGGCGACCAAGTGGCGCTGTATTCATATTACCATTACTCATATACCATTAGTACGCCGGCGATCATACGCGATTTTATGACGATCGTATTGAATATTTCTTTTATCATTATTTTTTTTTTGGTATTATTATTACGATCTTATTGTTTTTTTGAAATTGTATAATGAGTTCCTTAAACATAGATAGTATAAATGAACTACTTAATGAGGATGATTCATTTAGTTCCACGAGCGAAGTAGCATAGTATATACCAGGGGTCGGGAACCTGCGGCTCCGGAGCCGCATGCGGCTCTTTAACATGCAACCTGCGGCTCTTTAGATAATTATCAATATAGATTTATCCGTAAAATATAAATTATATTATACGTTTTATATTATGTTACGTTATTATATCAAACGTTTTCAAATATGAACTTTATTAAGAATAAATTAAGAAATCAACTAAATGATATCAGCCTTGATGCTTGTTTGAAGTTGAAAACTACAAATTAGGTACTCTCCAGAATTGAATAAGCTGTCTGGAGAAATTCAGTGTAAAAAATCCCACTAATATTAAATAGATACGTTTTTTTTGTGTTTAATTGAATAATATTATACTTGTATAAACAATAATAATAATAATAAAATAATGAATTAATGAAATAAAGTTTTTCTATATTTTCTAAATTTAAGACGTATTATTACGTTTTTATTTTATTGCCTACTAAAAAAATGTTGTTTAAACCTGTGCGGCTCCCTGGATATCATAGTTTTGTATTTTTTTAAAAGAATGGCTCTTTCCTGCGAAAAGGTTCCCGTCCCCTGGTATATACACATGTATAGAATGCTTCAATAAAAAACATATGAATCAACTATTATAAATTATATTATACATTTCTCATCAATAATAATTATGTTTTTATCAATTAAGTATTAAACAGTGTTGTTTTTTTTTCTTACAACTTTATTTTAATTGTAAATTTTAATATAGTTTTAAACTTTTTAAAATACATTTATTTATAAAGAAATAAACGGAATTTTTTTCAAAACTATAGTATATATTTGTGCATAATTATCCAACTATTAAAAATAGCTCAACTACATTGCATACATCAATCAAATCGTCATCTTCTCTACACCATGGTTCTAATTTCAACATCATTCATGCAGCGCCGTAGAATTTATACACATTTACAGTAATATGTGATTTTAGTCGCCGGTAGGTCATATGGCGTACCGAGGGGGAAGGCTCCAGGCCCTGATTACGTCCCTAACGAGGTGGTCGTTGAGCTGGCTAAGGCGAGACCAGCCATGCTATTGAATTTATTCAACAAGTGCCTCGCCACGGGCGTCTTCCCGGACAGGTGGAAGGTAGCGAGGCTGGTACTATTGTACAAGGGAAGTGCAAAACCTCGGGCTGAACCTTCAAGCTACAGGCCTCTTTCTCTGCTGGATGGAGTCGGTAAGCTGTTCGAGAGACTAGTTTTGGGTAGACTGAACGTCCATATGGTCGCCAATAGTAGCCTCAGTGACTACCAATTTGGCTTCCGACAAGGAAAATCGACCGGTGACGCGATTAAGTGCGTTATAGAGCAAGCAGAGAAGGCGGCAAGGGGCCCATCACGGAAGAGGCAATTGTGTGCAGTTGTTGCCCTCGACGTAAGAAACGCATTCAACTCAGCACCTTGGCTACGTATCGATGCGGCACTACAAAGGCGAGGGTTTCCAGCGTACCTGATACGTCTTCTACGGTCATATTTGAGTGGTCGAAATTTAATTGTAGACGAAGTAGGTGAAAGTCCGCACAGGATGGAGGTATCATGTGGTGTTCCGCAAGGTTCGGTCATTGGGCCTTGCCTATGGAACGTGTTCTATGATGATCTCCTGCGGCAGGAGCTCCCCGAGGCAGTTAAGCTGGTGGGATTTGCCGACGACATTGCGATGGTCATCACGGCACCAGATGCGGATCTCTTGGAGAACATAGGCAATGCAGCTCTAGATTTAGTATGCAGGTGGATGCAGGAGAATGGATTGCAGGTGGCACCCCAGAAATCGGAGGCCATTGTTCTGACCAAGAAGCGGGCTTATCGGAACCCTAACTTCTTCATAGGTGGTCAGCAAATTCCGGTAAAGCCCTCGATGAGGTACCTTGGGGTTCAGTTGGACACGAGACTGAACTTTGGGGCCCATATCAGGTGGGTGACGGCTGCGGCCAGGCGAACGGTGTCCGCTCTTGGGAGGTTAATGCCGAACGTCCAGGGGCCTTCAGCGTGCAGAAGGCGACTGCTCATGTCGGTGGCCCACAGCAAATTATTGTATGCTTCGCCGGTATGGGCACTGGCGGTGGCGAAGACTGCCCGGAACAGGACAGCCCTCAGTCAGTCACAAAGAGGTGCCGCTATTCGGGTTGCGAGGTGTTACCGAACCGTGTCAGATATGGCGGCACTAGTCTTGGCTAGGATACCTCCAGCTCATCTTCTGGCCGATGAGCGTCGCAGAATCGAGGCCCGAAAGCGGGAGGCCACGACGGTGGCTGTCATCAGGAGGCAGGAACGTGAGGAGACACTGCGTGAATGGCAGGAGCTTTGGAACCACACGACAAAGGCAGCGTGGACAAGGAGGATGATCCCAGACATTCGGAGATGGGTGAACCAGTCAAAGCTTGGAAACTTGTCATTCCACATGGCCCAAGCACTATCGGGCCACGGATGCTTCCAGCTCTATTTATGGAAAAGGAAGAGGGCGATTGATCCTCGCTGCAACCACTGTGATGAACCAGAGGATTCGGTTGAACACACCCTGTTCGATTGTCCGTATTGGACGGAAAGTAGGCTGGAGATGGAGCGATGCATAGGACGGCAACTACGGCTGGAAGATGTCCCCGAGATTATCCTGGGGCCGGAGCAGGAGCTCCTCCCTGAGGATGCAGGAAGAAGACAACGGGTTGAGGCGTCGGCGGAGAACCAGAGACTGGCGTTTGGTAGGATGGTGGAGTCGATTCTTGGGCGGAAGGAGGATGAAGAGCGCGTCAGGCAGGCGGTAGCTAGACGGCCGATTCAGCAGCGTTAAATAAATCATTTTGTTGTTTTTACGTATTCTTATGGGCGGAACGCCGAATTTTCAGGGTGGTTAGAGGCCCCCACGTATGTAAAATAAAAACAAAACGGTGAATAAACGATACGGGATCGGGTGGCAGTAATGTGCGAAACAGTCCCCACCCGGTCCTAGTTTTACCACGGAAAAAAAAAAAAAAAAAAAAGGTCATATGGCGTGGTAGGAATGATCACAAATGGTCGCCGGCGGTCATAAAAATTCAAAATTTGAATCGAGCAGTATAACCGCCGGCGGTCGCATGGCGGTCAACGTGTTAACCATTTCTCTACCGTCTGCTTAATCTCATTGTCGTAGGAATGACGTATTCCACCAAGGAATTTCTTTAATTTAGTAAACAGATGAGAATCTGAGGGTGCTATATCAGGTAAATAAGGGGTGTTGTTTGATGATGTTCCATCTAAATTAAGTGAGCAGCTCCAGAGATATCTGCGCTATATGATGGGGCCTGGCATTGTCATAAAGACTGGCTCCTTGGCTCAACATCCTCTTCTTCGATTTTGAACCTTTCTTCTTAGCTTTAAGGTGTTGCAATATGTTTCAACATTAATGGTGTGGATCCCACAGCTTAAGGACTCTCTTACAATCCCAAAACACTGTTGCCATGACTTTTTGAACAGAATTGACTGTTTTAAACATTTTAGTGGTTGGCAAAGACATGTGTCGCCACTGAAATGACTGTCTTTAAGACTATGGAGTGATGATGGAGTCGAGAAACTTTTCTCCTTTATGTTCAAAATAATCCGAAAATCCGACCAAATTTTGAACGGCCGGTAAATGGCGGGACCGCGCGTCATTCTGTCCATCTTAAAGGTTCACGGTGACTCAATGAAAGTTACGACAGACGCGCGTACCATCTCAATCAAATCATTACAATCTCCTTTACATTAAATATTTACCAATTACAACAAAAAAATGTTCCCTGGCCTACGGAACTTTTGTAACCTTATTTTCTGGATAACCCTCGTAAATTATAACAAAATCACTATTATTTTTTAGAAAACGATTAAAGTTTGAACCAAAAATATAAAAAAACCACTTGAGTAGGTATTTAAACAATGAAAACCGTAATTTTGAAATTGAAGGGACATGACTACATGAGATATTTTGATTTTCGCATTATTTCCATGATAATTTCAAATTAATTGTTGATCGACATAATTTGCATTTGTAATTGTTTAGAAGATTATACAATAAATTATGATAATTACATGCATTAATAACAACATATGCCTTAATCCTTCAAATATGCAAAATAAAATTTGGTCTATGAAATCAGTTAGATTTGAATCACCCACATTTCAAACCCTCTGAGTCATGCATATACTCGTACTAAGTAAAGATATGCGATTGCATACAATTCTGATCTCTAATTATGATAAATACTGACAGGAAACTATTTTGAAATAATAATAGATCTTTGATCACTGGCATTTTTCTAACTTAAACAATGAGTTAAAACATCAAACACTTTTTGTTATAGTTAGATCATGGACATTTAATAAATGTTTATTTAGGGGTCATTGTATCTATAATCACTAATGATGCTGAAGATAAAATAATTTGTTTTAATTATTTTACTTACAATAACGTGTTATTATACTAGTTTTGCATTCATAATTATTTCATTTATTCATAAAATCAAATAAAATCAAATAATTTGTGTTGAACACTACTGTTATTATTTAATACATTAGGTACATTTCATCAAAGAACAACATAAATCATATTTTAATTTAAATGAAACAAAAATTTAATAAAAATAAATTTGAATTTTAAGGATTTTCCTTGAAAAATAACTACATAATATTAAAATATTAATTAAATAACAGGTTTTTCTTGCATATCGTTTTCTGATTTATTATTTGCTAGTATTTTGTCCAATTCACCTGATCTATGTAATTGTAACATGATATCACAACCACCAATGAATTCTCCATTTACAAATACTTGAGGAATAGTTGGCCAGTTAGAGTATTCTTTAATTCCTAAAATGATGTATAAAACATGAGTATTATATGATATATTAGAACAAAATAGTTATTAGTTTCAATCACAGAACATTTGATTTTTGAAGGAATATTTGTTTGTTATTACAAACACATATTTAATTGGTAATCATATTAATAATAAAACTAAAATCTGTTTTACATAAAAGTTTAAGTCTACCAGCAATTTAGCTTTTATATATTATTGTGATTGGAAGATGGATACTTTTCATCAGTTGGTACACATTCAATTTTGTTTATGTGTCAATGGACTTAATAAAAATTATATGATGGTCAGAGCAATTCAAAATAGTATAGTATAAAATATTAAAATATTGATACTAGATTAGCATAACATAACCATATATTACACATATTGAATTAATATCTTTGCTTCTATATTTTTAAACCTTAGATCATCACCACAAATTGTAATTGGGGAATTGGCCAACCCTCTACTAGATCTTTCATATGTGCTTTCATACAACCCCCCAAAAATTTATATTTTTGAAAAGTAAATGAAATATGAATATTATAAATAACATAATATCATGTAGGTACAATTAAGTTACCAATATCACCATGGATAAACAGCATATAATTTTCACTTTTCTCTGCTGTAATTCAGCTACCATAGAGGTTAAAGAACTTAAGTTTCATTCATCTATTTTTTAACATAAATAAATTTGACACAAAGGATGTATTTTACACAAATAATGTTTCATATATATTTCATAGGTATTTAGAAATCATGTAAAAGTAGGTAATCTGAGAAATTTTCAATATCATAAAAAGAAATTATACTAAATTGGAAAACAATTGAAAAATCAAAGGAGCTGTTAATTAAACTAATAACAAACGTGGTAAAAATAAAGAGTATTTTTATACTTACCGTTTCTGAGATTTTCATCTTTAAGTACGTCATGAGCTTCAAATTTAGCTTTGTGAATACTTAAAATATCTACCACAGCATTACTGAATCCACATCTTGGAGCTTGTGGATCACCCTTCATAAAGACGACAATTTTATTATTTTTCACTAATTTATCGATATAAGCATGGATTGGATCATCAGATTTAGTGCTTAGAAATGTATAATATACTTTGAACGAACTAATTTTCGGTTTACTAATACTGATCATCTGACGCAATAACGACATGTTTAAACAACAATTTTTTACGAAAAATATTTAGAATATACACTAAAACTTTGATTAATTTAAAGTCACCATAGAACTCTTATTAAAATTAAATATAGAAATAGAATATTAAATACCTATTACCTACTACCTAGCTGATATTTATTCATTAATCATTTGTTAATATTGAAAAAAATAAATGATTACAATGTTATCACGAAATTCCAAAAAACCCTGGTTAAGTTTTAACTTTTTAGAACATAACCTAGAACTATTATACTGGGACTGAGAAAATTTCAACATTGAACTACAAATGGGGTTGGTATAAATTATTTAAAATTTTAAATGAATAATTTTATAAAATTTTTAATCATATATATGTATTTCATAAATCATAGCGCAGTTTAAAATTAGTTTTAAAATTAAAAAAAAAACTATTTATATTCATGGTGGGGAGAAAGTGTTCGCCATTTTTCTCTTCCAACCAACCCCGCACCGACTGTCATTTCACTTTAAGATTAATTTACAAGTAAGCGGGACGTGTAGTGGTGGTGGTACGACCCCCTGAATTCTGACTGATAGACGGAAGCAATACACATTTGGACCGCTAAATTGTATTGAATATCGTCAACAAATTGTGTTAATTCATTAGATCCATAAAAAGCTTTCCGTCCACAATGGCAGACGGTGAACCTTTAAGTATAGACAGCATAATTGCACGACTTTTAGAAGGTAAGATTGTTGAACAATTTATTTGTAAACACCATAATTGGCATTCTTATTAAAATACATGGGTAGGTGAACATGATACGATGTCAACACATTTAATTGGTATTGTTTAGTTAATCATTTTAGCCGTGTTTATTATAATAAGTTAATCAGAATAATCTTGATCATAAAGTTGTACTTTAGTATCTCTTAAACCCGTTTAATGATCTTCACATTGATACCTATACCAAAATATTTTTTAGTTTTTTATGTGTGTAGAAAAAGGATAATTATGTTTAAATACCATTTATTTAAGAATTTACAGAACTTTATATTATTCATTGAAAGTGTAAGGCTATTGAATCAATTAAACTTAGAGTATTTTATATATTTATTATTGAACCTTAAGTTTTGTATAAAAGATCAATTAAAAATACTAAGATTGAATTATATATATATATATATATATATATATATATATATATATATATATATATATATATATATATATATATATATATATATATGTATATATGTATTATGTATGATGTGAGTACATTCATTCTGTGAAAAAATATTTTTACTTTAGAAGTAATAATTTTATTAATATTTCCAATTACATAACTATCTACCTACATAATTTAATTTGAAGTAAAAACTAACTTATTTGTTTACATTTGTATTTTTAATTTTATTAGTATACTTTATTTTATATTGTCTAATACATTGTTACACATATATAAGTTAATTTCAAACTTAATAGTTTAAATTCATAATTTATGACCTAGGTACCATTTAAAAGAAAATCCAGTGGCGAATTCAGTATTCACTTCAAAACTTTGTTGTTTTACTTCAATAGTGTGTTTAGTATTGAATACTAATTCCGATATCTTGAATTCATATTTTATTAAGTTTTAATTTTTGTTATAGAAGAACTGTTATTTAAGAACTTACTGCAATATACTTTTTTTCCAAAATATCCATAAGTGGAATTTACACCCAACTGATAATAGTTCCTAATATTATATAGTATGATTAAATGATGTTGAGTGAAAGTTAATTTGTTTAAGAAAAGTTTACTGTAGGAACACATAATTTTAACAATGGGTACATAAAATAATATTAATTTTCCACTATTATTAACCCTAACAGACATTTAATTTAATACTTATGTTTTGATATTATATTTGCCTTTTTAATCTATGTACCTTCTTGTATTACTTGGTGTTATGTGTGCAGATACCAAATCTCTAATCTTATAATTTCTACAATTTATACCTATTAACCTTTATTTAGTTATTAGTTAATATCATATAATTAAATTATTATCTTTAGTGCCATTCATTCATATTTGTATTACCTATTGATTAACTATAGACAATTTTAATCACTAATATTTTGATTTGTTAACATAATTAAAAATTATGTTAACGAAACAAATAATATAAATAGTATTACTGTATAATTAAACTATATAAAAACATATGTGACTTCAGAATATTTTATTTATAGTTAGAGGATGTCGACCGGGTAAAACAGTACAAATGTCTGAAGCAGAAGTCCGAGGATTATGTTTGAAATCTAGAGAAATATTTTTACAGCAACCAATTTTATTAGATTTAGAAGCTCCTTTAAAAATTTGTGGTAAATACCCTAAATAATTTTAAAGTTTAATGTGTGTATATATTTATAATTTCTTTTTATTAGGAGATATACATGGGCAGTATACAGATTTATTGCGCTTATTTGAGTATGGTGGCTTTCCTCCAGAAGCAAATTATTTATTTTTGGGTGATTATGTTGATCGTGGAAAACAATCCTTGGAAACTATTTGTCTTTTACTAGCATACAAGATAAAATATCCAGAAAATTTTTTCCTTTTACGAGGCAACCATGAATGCGCAAGCATAAATAGGATCTATGGATTTTATGACGAATGTATATTGATTTAATGTTAATCAATGAAACAAATAATTTTAAAATAAAATATATTTTTTAGGTAAAAGACGTTACAATATAAAATTATGGAAAACTTTTACTGATTGTTTTAATTGTTTACCTATTGCTGCTATAATTGATGAAAAAATATTTTGTTGTCATGGTGGACTTAGCCCAGATTTACAAGGAATGGAACAAATAAGACGTATTATGCGTCCAACTGATGTTCCAGATACTGGTAATTTTTTTATTAATCATTAACTAACACTAGCACTTTAAAAAAAGTCAAATCTTTAGTTATTGTCCTTTGGTATTATACATTTTAAGGCCAAATCCCTCAGCAGTTATAGAATTTTGTCGAATCTGTTTATTAACCTTAACTTTATTAACCCGTAACTGGTACAGTGAAATAATGCATTACTGGTACTGTACGCTATGATACACCATTTTTCATTTGATATGATATTTCAAGTATTTTAATAATTTTATATTTGTTTACATACATATTACAATTATAATTTAAGCAATCATTCCGAACTTTTGTTTTGTACATAAAAATTATTGTATCAATGAAAATTTTGTAGGTATAACAGTCATTGCAATTATTATTTGTTTAATAACTTAAAATTTTATTTCATTTAAGATTTTTCAAAATCAGTTTTAAAATTGAAACCATATAATGGTAGAAAACTTAAAATTGAACTAAATTTAAAAAAATAATGAGAATGTCATTGTTACAGCTTCATAATATATAAACTAACTAAAAAAAAGTTATGCACATACTGTATGGTGTAAGACCACTGATCATTATATAACAACAAGTTATTTTCTGAAACATAGCTTCATAAACCTATTTTATAACATATCTTATAGTGTACTTCCGTACCTCAGAATTATATCATCAATATTGTACCACTTAAGTTTAAATTAATTAAATTGACAAATTTAATATTATTTATAGAATCTTCTATCTTTAAAAATGCATAAATTTAATGAAACAATTTTTATTTGGTTTAAATATATATGCTATCTGAAAATCTTTTTACAATATATAAATAAATGTTTGAAAAAGTACAATATCGTCGTTGACATGAAAAAACCCCCCATGTGCAAAAGTACAATTTTTCAGAAGACAAAAAAAAAAGTTTTAAAAAAAACCAAGTGGCTTATGATTTACAATAGTTCAATTTTAAAATTGTAAAACTATACTAATGCGGTTTTCAAAAAAATTCAATACTTGTCGAAATATTGTATAAATTGTAATTATCTTGCTACTTTGGAGATTTTATTAGTTTGTATTTTTTGCCAAATATTGTACATAGATTTTTTTTAATAGTAGTTGGTGCCATAATGTGAGAATGTATTTTGAATGATTTTATAATTATATTATCAATTATTGTTATTATCATTTATTAACATGGAAAAATCTCCCATATTTATATTTCATACAGGACACTACACTTTGCATGACAATTGAATATCTCCAATGTAATTTTGACCAAATTTTTAATCACGTAGGAGGTTTTTCATAAACGATTTATAGTTGTTAACATAAGAGTATTTATTTATTTTTCATCAATTCTACGATGGAGATAGCACATAAGAGATTTTATCATAATGATGGCCTATTTTTTCTGAATCAAATGATACCAATATCTCAAAATCTGAAATTTTGCACATAGGAGGTTTTTCGTGTCAATGACAATATATATATATATATATATATATATATATTAACTTCAATCATTTGTATTAAGAAAGTTGTAGGTAATAGCAACCACTAATGATTGGAATCACTGTTTTTCTTATTCATTTCATGAGAACTAAAATTTGCTCTCCATCAGAGCCGCATTTAAGGAGGCGATGGGGACAACTGCCCTGGGCTGACAATTTTTGGAGGCAGCAAATTTATTTGAGAGTCAAAAGTTAATTCATCAAATTATTATTGTATTTATTGTAAATTAATTCACTTTATTACTAAAATAATTTTTATCAGACAAATATTATAATCATACATCATTATTGTTTACTTATCTAGGTATTTATATCTTTAATAGATATTTCATAAATGCTAATAACTATCAGCATTTGAAATTATTGATCATAATTTATATTGCATTTGGAGTTTGTTTGTTGTCTATTGATAGTGTTATTGACATATATTTGTTGTGATTCTATATATGAAAGTTATTTTTAATATGTTGTATTTTGTTATTGTTTTATATCAGTCAGCCCACAAAACAAGTTTTGCCTTTTTTACATTTATATTTATATTTTTTTAGTTTTTCAAAATCTCTTATAGTTATTATACTGTATTTTCTTACAATTTCTACATCTACAATATTTACACTAAAAGAGTGAAAATTGAAAATTATGTATGTAATGAAAAAATTGTGTATTATGTGTGTAAAAATAATATATTAAAGTTAGGGCTGCCAAAAATTTTTGTCTGGGCACCAAATTTATAAATGTGACCCTCCATACAGTGCTCAGTGACTTCAACCTCAACAAGGAATGAATAGTTTAATTAAATAGTATCTCTATATTTATGTTTTTTAGATAATTGATAAATTGTTGCAAAAAACAACTGCAAATAAAAAGTAACCCAGGAATAGTTTTTACACAATAGAAAGATTATTAAAATATATTTATGGCTTTTATGATTAAAAATATTAAAACTTATTTAACATAAGTCCTTAAGTATTTAATTATGATTATTATTGTTTCTTATACATTTATTTAAAACTATAGGTGATAAATAAGAATGAAATGAGTAAAATATTAAATAATTTTTTTTATACATCTATACTAATATATACAATGATACCGTTTGTTTGTATGTTCGGGATAAACTCCGAAACTACTTATTCAATATTCGTGCAGTTTTTTTAAATTAAAGAGAATATCATGGAGAAGGTTATAGGCAGTGATATAGACGTAATTTTTTTACTGAGTATACACTTAAATGTGCTAGATATGTTAACTTGGGGAGCTTCACCCCTCCCCCCCATATATGCTACATTATTATTAATTTTATATTTATAATTACATACACTTTATTAATACCTTACCACAATTGAGCCTCTATAGTTTATAATCATACTCCTAAAATATATATTATACATTTAAATTTTTTATGATTACCTACCTATGTTAATTTCTTAATACTCGTATTTATATTTTTTAATATTTATACCGTAAAAATATTAACAAATACTAACTACAAAGATTATTAATGTTTTATTATTGTGGTAAACTGTACAGTGACACAGTGTACAGGAAATAATATTTATTGCTGAAATTATTTCCAGTAATGCATGTGACTGGTGCACTCCCTTCTTCTGTCAGAAATTTTTATTGATAGAGGATAAGCTTATAATTTTAGATGTATTAATTATTATATGTATTATATATATTATTTATTATTATATTATATCATATATTATATTGATGTATTATATATTATACATTTACATATAATATAGATCCATGTAATGAAGTAAAAAATAGATGTGTAAAATACACATGTTATACCTGCTTATAGGCCCTACTACACCACTGGTTATAGGTATAAATTTAGTAATAAATAATTAAAAAATAACCTAATAATTAGTTATTATTAATTAAAATAAATGTGTAATTGTACTTATATATTATATACATATTACTGTGGGACACTGGTGGCCTGCATGTATACAGCTATAGGTACTGCAACCTGACCTTTTTGTTCCTCAAATTGTATTGTATTTAATATCAGCACATGTAGATATAAATAATAATTGTTCCTATAAGTTTATCTCGTGTACACCAACAACATAATAATATATACCCAATATTCATATTAATATATTAATAATACAAATTACAAATTTATACTGCCAATAACCAAGGCAGGTATTGTGCGCTTGCAACTGAATTTCTTAACTCTTTAAAGCCTTCTGGAGTCCCACCACATACACTGATTTTAAAAATAGGTGCCCAACCTATTATTTTATTGAGAAATTTGAGCCCACCCACACTTTGCAACGGTACAAGACTACAAACCAAAAATTGAGAAGTTCATTGCTCGAATGCATAATCTTAATGGGTTGTGGTAATGGAAATTATTATACCCTCAGATTTACCTTTTAAGTTTAAAGGTATTCAACTTCTGCAGGAAGTCTTCCCTTAAATTAGCATTTGCAATGACTATAAATAAAGCACAGGGACAAATACTTAACATAGCTGGAATTGACCTAAGTGTTCAATGTTTTTCTGATGGTCAACTATACGTCGCCCTGTTACACGTGTCATCCAAATTTAATTTGTATATTTTTGCCCCTGATCCAGAAAAAGTTAATAACGTCGTTTACAAAGAAATTTTTCAAGTTTTTGAATTATCAAAATACTGGCATAATTCGTATCCTTTGTTCCATCCATAGTAATACCTACAAAATTTAAATACACAAACTCTAATTTTAGGGCTTCATACATTAAATTTATTAAATAAAAAAAAATTTCAATAAGCATCAATTTTTCTATTAACACAAGCAATATAATTTTTTTTTCAACATTATGAAGAATCCGCGGTGGCGACGCTAAATTTATATGGCTACATTACCAAGGAGATGTGACTAAAAGTTGTCTAAAATAAAAATAATTATTTAACATCCAGAAAATAAATAGCAAATTATTATCTGAGAAATCTTTCAATAATGAAGCATTGCCAGGTCTGCTAGTATATATTTATTTATTTTCAGGTTTGTTATGTGATTTATTATGGTCTGATCCTGATAAGGATGTAACTGGCTGGGGAGAAAATGATAGAGGTGTTTCATTCACTTTTGGTACTGATGTTGTTGCAAAATTTTTAAATAGACATGACTTAGATCTCATTTGTCGAGCGCATCAGGTATTTAAAATTATTATTTTATTAATTCCATTTTTTAATTGAATAACTATTTTATTTATAGGTTGTCGAGGATGGTTATGAATTTTTCGCTAAAAGACAATTGGTCACATTGTTTTCTGCTCCAAACTATTGTGGAGAATTTGATAATGCTGGTGGCATGATGTCTGTTGATGCAACTCTGATGTGTTCATTTCAAGTATGTTTTCAACCTACTAATTTGATTTATTCACTGTACTCAAATTATATATTTTTCATGTATCTTAAGATAATATAATATGTTTTTTATTCCTTATGTATAAATTGATTTAATAATTTGTGTCCATCTAAATTAAAAAATACACAAATGCCTTAATTTACTATGACTTACAAACAATATTTTATTTTCATAATTATCTTATAAAAAAAAAAATGATTTTTAATTTATTATTTTGATTTTTAAATATTATTATTATTATTATTTATTTATTTATTTTTTTGTTCAATTTAAATTCATAATACCATTTAAAAATACTTTTAGAACATTCCACTTGCCTTAATTTATCTTAAGTGATTTTATTGATTATAATTTAACTGTGCTTCATTTTTTACATTTTAAGAAAATTCATATTAGTGAAATATTCTTTGATTGAATGATGTAACTGTTAACTAACTTTTGATTTTATTTCTTAAGATTCTGAAACCATCTGAAAAAAAAGCAAAATATCAATATTCAGGATTGAACTCTGGACGACCTGCTAGTAATACGACTACTGTGAAAAAGAAATAAGTTATTTTTTACTGAAAAAAAATTATAATCAACAGAGTTAAATTTTTCATAATTGAATAACTCTGTGCTTGAATATTTGTATTTTATATAATATGTGGAGTTTCTTTGTAACAACAAATAATCATATATATATAGAGAGAGAGAGGTATATGTATAAAAAAGTTTCACTTTAACAATCATTTAAAAATGGTTTCTTTTAACCAAAATTATATAAAGTCCTAAGTATTTATTGAAGATTACATTTTAATTTAATGTACTTTGTATATAGATAATAATAATTTTGTTGAGTTAACAAATTTAATATATGTATATACAGGCATATATATATATATATATATATATATATATATATATATATATATATATATATATATATATATATATATTAATTGAGGTTTAGCCTCTTGTGTTATAAATATAAACATATATAAATTTAAATATATATTTACATAATTGTTACTGATTAATCATCATTCTTTTTAAATATTTTCATTACTAATATAAATATAGAAAGTAACAAATTTACCAGTTCTAATAGTGTTACAAATACCATTTTAATAATATATTAACTATTTTTAAATTTTGTGGTAAATATTAACTACATTTATTTATATTACTTAGATTCTTGTAAAATTATAATTTTAGATTTTAAGAATGTAGGCAAAGCAATCCAATTTTTATTCTCAAATATTAATAAATTACAGATCTCTGTAACCAGACATTTTCACTTAGCTTGTTTACTTAATAACAATAGTGAAAATTGTGTTTATTAATACATGTGTCAGTGCATTTTATATATATATATATATATATATATATAGTGTGTGTATGTGTGTATATGAATTATTGGGAAATTATTTGCTTTCTCATTTCTACTAGTTATTGTATTGAATATTATTTTAATGATTTATTTTTTTATTCAACTGTACTAATTTAATATAAATTTAATTAAAATATACCCTAATGCATATAATAGAACCACATGTTGTCTTAAATTGTATGTTTTTATAACTATAACTTGAGAATAAAATGTTGGGATTTAAAATGTGCTTTTTGTGAATAAAAATATTATTATCTTATAAAAATAAATTCCATATCTTATTAATGTACAATGTACATACACATATTTTAAATCATTGCTTTCCAATATTTGAATGAATATTTTGTGTTATAAAAAAATGGAATAGTATAATTTAATATGTAATTCTGATTTTATGCATGTGAAATTAATTAATTCCTAAAATTATGGTTTTTTAAATATTTAAAATATATGGATTTATCTTACAAGATATACTAAAAGCATTCTGATCCTGTTTTATCTCTCCTAACTAACTTAGTATTTTTTAAATTATTAATTGAAAGAGAAAAAAAATGTTTCTTCAAAATTTAGTTCTAAATATGTATCAGCATATTTTTAGTCTTGTATGTATATATATATACTTTTTTTTTTTCATTTAAAATGTATCATATTCTTTTAAATTATAAATGTGAAATTTGTAGTCAGATAAATAGAACTCATCAAACAGAAACATTTAAATTCAGATTTAGGTGTATTATTTTAACTAATGATTTATTTAATTTATATGATATAATTAGATGTAAAAATTTACAACCAATAGTAATAATCATCAATATAAAAATATTTATCATTAAAGTATTAATACAAATTAATTAGTTTACTTGGAATATACTGGGTGATTATTTTGATATGAATTGTTCAATATAAACATTATAATATATTTAAAAATATGGAAATATTAATACCTAATTAATGTGTGTTATAGTTAATATTTTGCACTTAATTTATTTTCTAAATGCGTGAATAAAAAATTTGGTGTTTCAATGTTTGAAACATTTAAAAGAGGAAGTTAGATCTATTCAATAATTTAGTTTTTGTATGCTTCAATGAATTTTAAAATATAGCAAAATCTATTTATTTAATTATTTATACATATTGACTAATTCATATAAAATATTCACTGTGTTAATAATATAAATTTAAAATTATCATAGTATTAAGTATACTTGATGATAAATCTTTTTGTTTTAACTGTATGCACATTATGCATTGTGTTGCACTTGCACAGAATTCTAAAACAATAAACAAATTTTCCCAAGAAAATGAAAATATTTGACCTATGGTGTATTTGTTTTTATGTAAATATGTTTACAATATTAATATGAATCACTTATATTTTTTTTTAACATTGTTAATATAATGTTTCATTAAAATAGTAATTGTTTTGTTTAATAATTTGTAACCCAATTATGATTTTTTAGTTTCAATTGTAAAATGTTTGAATGAATATTATGATTATTACCATCCAGTATAATAAACTTAAATTATAAATAACCTATAATTTATAATATTCAATTTAATAAATTAAATGTAAACTAGTGGGAATATGCTAATAAGTTTCATAAAATAAAATTATTATAAGTTAATATATGTTTGTGATACAGTTTATATTATTCTTAGTAACTAATACCTAATATCATAAGATTTTTCATTTAAAGTTTTAACCCATATACTGACATATCTAACTTGACAACATAAACATTTTGCCTTTAAGACCAACATTAGAATCTATCTGCATAAGGTGATGCATGTCAATCCATCCACAATAAATTAAGACATAATGATGCAATACTGCAAAACATTTTTTTCCTTTATTTGAAATGAACAATTTGTACCTAAGAGTCACAATGAGTACGTGTGGTGAAGGTGATTACATATATATATATATATACGTTAATACAAAAAGAGGAACTAACATAAACATATATATTTACATGAAACACGGAGATGTGAGAAGCCATCCACCAATGACATTCACTAATGAGTATTTTTTAATTATTATTATTATTTTTTTTATTAGTGTGGGGGCATCAAAAAGGTCATGACACCAGCTACGTTTGAAACGCCTATGTGGATTGCCCGTAATGGTTGGGACTGCGAGATTGTGTATTAGTAGATTGTTGTTGGAGGACAGACGGTTATGAAAGTACTTGTAATGTGCTTTAGCTTCTTCCTGGACGATTTTCATTTTTAAGTCAGAGTGGATAGTGCTGTTTGAAACGTAAAGTGGAACATTGAGTAGATTCTTGAGGACTAAGTTTTGGAAGGTTTGGATTTTATGAAGGTTCGATTTTTTAGCATACCCTATACATTTAACCCTATAGCTCGATATCATAAGTCCAAATTGGTTTTATTAGGGATTTGTAGATAAGTAATTTTATGTTAAGGTTAGTGTGTATATTGTTATTAGGTAATAAATGTTTTTAGTAAGCGAAAACGAGCGTTAAGATTTTCACGCTTAGATTTGTATGTTAAGCCCAAGTTAACCTGCGATCTAGTATTAGACCGAGGTATTTAACCGTTAGTGAGTTGGGAATTTGAGAGTCAAAGATGGAGACAGCAGAGCAAAGTAAGAGTCTGAGAGTGAACGTAGTATGCAAGGATTTTGTTTGATTTATTTTGAACCTCCATTATGTGTATCAGTCTTCCATGAGTGTTAGATGATTTTGTAGGTAACTAGAAGCTGTGATGGAATCAGGACTTATGGAGATAATTACCTTGTCATCAGCTTAGTCGGCGACTTGAGTGTGGGGTGTGATTGGTTGGTCTGAGGCACATATGTTGAATACATAAGAATTCCCCCTTGGGGGACACCCGCAGAGATATTGGCTATGCTTGTAAAGGTATCACCAATACAAGTGGTGAAATATCTGTCAGAGAGAGATAAGACTTGATGATTTGATAGAAGATTGGATGTAGAAATTTCTTTAGTTTGTATAAGAGCCCGTCATGCTAGACCCTGTCAAAGGCCTACGATATATCTAGAAATTCATACGTGCAATACGATTTTTTTTCAAATGCAAAGGAAATTGAGTCAACTACTCTATGGGCTTGATGAATTGTTGAGTGGGCGTTGTGTAATCCAAACTGAGAGTCGGGAAGAATGGAATTTGTTATCACACTGAGAAGAATAGGTTTTATTAAGTCTTTCCAGGATTTTATCAAAAAAAGGTAATAAACTTATTGGTCGGAAAGAGGAAGTGGAGTCAGGAAGTTTGATAGGCTTGGTGACCAGAATAGTAATTGAGAATTTCCATATTATTGGAAAGTAGGAAAGTCTAAGAACAGTGTTGAAGATATGTGTGAGATGAACAATTGCTTTTTCGGGTAGGAATCTGGCAACTTGGCTGTAATAAAATTTTTGACAGGGAGGTAGACTAGGAGTGACTAGTGAGGCATTAAGAAATTTACCATAAGAGGAACAGAGTTTAAGTTTTGAGGAGAGTAAATATTAGAATGAGGGACAAAGATTTCCGAGAGATGTTGTTTAAATACTTCGGCTTTATCCGAGTCAGTGATTGCAAAGCTACCATCAAGTTTTTTGATTAGAGTATTTGGGGGTATAGTTTTGCAAACAAGTTTTGTTGCTCTCCATAGACTACCGTCTGTTGGAGAGAGATTTGTCAATTTGGTAATTGGCAAAAGAATTTGATTTATGTTTGGCTAGTATTTTTTTGAGACTATTGGATAGTTTAATTTGTTATACATTTGCTTATATGAGGGAAGCCGAGAGTGCTGGTAAAGCGCTCTAACCCTGCGTTTTTTTAAAATTAATTTCACGGATGTGGGCCGGGGTAAAAAAACGAATTTGAAAGGGGAGTGGTTGATTTTGATGATGACGAGGCCGACGATTGGATGATGTTTGTAAAATTGTTTATAGCTGAATTCAGGTTATCTTTCGATTTAAGTTTGACATTAAGTTTAATACGATGATCTACAAGATTTTGAAATTGGAGTTTATTTGTAGTACAATTAAATAACTTTGGAGATTCACGGCGTGGAGGGGGAGAGATATTTAGAGTCAAAATTACTGAGGAATGGTCGGAATTTAGATCTAGGATTGACGCGGTCCGTGATATTCGCAGGTACAAATGTATGCCGATTATCGCGGGTCGCGTCTATTTTCCATGCACGCCGCCAAAGCGGAGCGTGATAACGCCGACAATCAACCTCCCACCAAGAACGTAGGTGGTGAGCTCAGATTTTCGACGACAGCGCACCGAACCCGACCCCGAAATCGTTCTTCTGCCGACATTGGACAATCGTTCCTTTTCGGCCGACGCTGAACAAATCGTTCTTTTCCAGCCGTCGTGTGTCCGCACGGTGCACGCCAAATGCTAATACACTGTAGATTTCCTTTTTATTATTGTGTTTAGTCCTATTAAATATTTCGTTTTCTTTTTATGCTACGTGTTTTAAGTTTGTTCGTACTTAAGTGTACAAAATAGTTTAGTGTGTTACGATTCCATACAAATGTGTTTGAATACACGTATCGCTGGTGAAATAATCTCAGGGTCGAACGCGTGGAGTATTGTGCCCGCGATACTTAACCGACAACATATACCGAGGCAGAGAGTGCCGCGTCAGGATATTAGCAGCATTACCATGAATGTTGTTTGGAATTTTTGTCATAAATATATCCAAAATATAAGGATTTTTACGAACTGAGGTCGGCCAATATGTTCGGCCAGGGGTAGCGAGAACTTTAAAAAATTTTTGTGATACATAGTTGTGAAGGACTGAGCCACGCGAGTTATTTGCCCGACAACCCCAGGAGTGGTGCTTTGCGTTGTAGTCGCCACCGATTATAAAATTCTTACCAACTGTGTTGAAGTAATTAGCGTAATGTTGTACTGTGTATTGTGCTATGGTGGAGAGTAAATTACAGCAATGGTAATAGGAATATTATTTAGTTTTAGAGTAATTGCACACGATTGTAGATGATCAAGGCAAAAATTTGGGAGGGTATCAAAAAGGACTGTGGATTTAATTAGCAAGGCAACACCACCAAGGGCTGTACCATTAGGATGGTTGGTTTTTAATAGCTTGTACTCGGTGTTCGGGCCGGGTACGGAACAATAATAGGCCGTGACGCCCGGTCACCAAAATACTTCGCACGCTACAACTCTCACACCGACCGACCTGTGTAAAGGCGTGTATGTATGTATGTATAGCAACTCAAAGGAAGTGGACGGGGTCGCCGAGCAAAACCAGAGAGTGCTAGTGTGAGGTGCGTATATATGTTGGTGTGTGCAGTGTGCTTAATAACTAATGAATAGGTAACTGGTAAAATAAATGGTAACTCAATTTGGTAATAATAGGTAGGTAATATAATATAATAAAAAAGGTAGATTACGGCCCTTTTGGCCCAACAAGGTAAAAATATATAATAATGATAGTTGCCGGTTCAGCACAACCAAATAATAAATAATATAAATAAAATGGTAATATAATAACTCACAAATTTGTCGGTGTAACGCTGGCCAGCCGCTACCTACAATAACTATAATAGTTGTACATACAAATATAATAAAATAATAATAAAATGCAGGTAATAGCACACACAAAGTATAAAACTGCCAGGCGATTCGCGCCCGGGTGACAAGAATAATAATAATTATAAAATGTGGCGATTAGCGCTCACAAAGTATAAAAAACACTGCGATTCGCGCACCGGGAACAAAAATATATTATATTAAAATACACATGGCGATTTGCGCACGTCGGTGTAGTTTCGCCTTGTTGCAGCGAACAAAAATTGACAACTGCCGTATCGCGGCGGCTTATGCTTGCCGGCCGCCGTCGCGACCTAATCTGCATATTATATAATTTGGATTACAATATAAATAAATAACCTTTATAATAATAATAACATATAGATAAACAATAATAATGTGTGCGTTCGTGTGTGTGTATGTGTGTGTGTATGTGTGTGTCGGACGGCCGGTAATCGCGTAATTGCGTAACTGCGATCGTGTGACACGTTCGTATTTTATGAGTTGTACTCTTTTCAGTGGGGCGTCAACATCCTCCCCCCGATGAAAGTTGGCTTTCATCGTTTACATCTCTTTATGGACAGGTAATCTACATAATTTCGCAACTGGCCGACGCATTGTTTTACCACTGGAATTGCGTATCGATACAACCCTTACGTTTCCGTCACGACCTGGATGTAGCTCTATGACGCGTGCCAAGTGCCACTTGAGGGGCGGTAGGTTGTCTTCTTTGACAATTACTAAATCGTCTATGGCTATTTGGGCACATCTAGATGTCCACTTTCCGCGGACCTGTAATTGGGGTAAATATTCCATCTGCCATCGTTTCCAGAAGGTTTGAAGAAGATGCTGTACAAATTTCCAACGTCGCATGATATGTGGCTCTTCACCCTTTAAATCAGGTTCTGGAACCGAAGTTACAGGCGCACCGAGTAGGAAGTGCGCTGGGGTAAGTGGCATGAAATCATTGGGGTCACTGCTCATAGGTGTCAATGGTCGGGAATTGAGGCAGGCTTCGATTTGACATAGTAGTGTGTTGAGCTCACTTAGCGTTAGCTTTGTCTCTCCGGTAGTTCTAGCCAAATGATGTTTAGCGCTCTTAACTGCAGCTTCCCACAACCCTCCGAAATGAGGTGTTGATGGTGGGTTAAAACGCCAGGTAATCCCTTCATTGGCTAACTGTTTGTCGAGATGTTGAGTGTAGTTGATTAACTCTTTGTTTGCTCCAACGAAATTTGTCCCATTGTCACTCCACAGTTCGGCGGGTTTGCCTCGTCTAGCAACAAATCGCCTTAAAGCTGCTATAAAGGCCTTGCTTGTTAAGTTTTCGACTACCTCTATATGAACCGCTCTTGTAGAGAAACACACGAAAATTGAAATCCAGGCCTTTGTTCCTGAACGTCCCCTGATTCCGCTACGGATAATTAACGGACCTGCAAAGTCTACGCCTGTGTACGTGAAGGGGCGTGAACACTTTACTCTTTCTTTTGGTAATGGCGCCATTATTGGGAATTGAAAGGTCGGTTTGCTCCGTACACATTTCACGCAATTTCGAACTGTTGAGCGCGCTAATAGTCTACCAGATAGTGGCCAATACAATTGCCTGATTTCCGCTAATAATAATTGAGGCCCACAATGTAATAATTTCATGTGACAGTCTAAGAATATCAACTGTGTAACCTTGTGATTGTATGGAAGAATTATTGGTTGTCTTTGGTCTTGTGAGAGATCGGCATTATCAAGGCGACCCCCTACTACAATCATGCCATATCTTAACTTGATGTTCAATGACCTTAAATTGCTTCGACCGGGGATACTCTTATTTTTTAATAATGCATCGTATTCCTCCATGAAGGTTTCTCTTTGAGCATAAATTATTAGTCTTTGATCAGCAACTATTAGCTCCTTAACTGTCAGGTAGCGTATCAGTTGAGGAGCACGTTTGGATTTTATAAATTCAATGAACCGCAGCATCCACGCAGTTGCTCGACGTAGGCGTTGCCAGCTTGAGCAAGAATCAACAAGCCTATTTGGTGACTGCACTGTTAAGAGAACGAAGCGTACGGTTTTCTGCTCTGGTAACTCTTCTCCGATTGGTAATGATACTTGTTCGGAACTCCAACCCTTCTGCTCATGGGATAGCCATTTTGGTCCACTCCACCACAACTCCATGCCTTTCATGGCATGTGCCTTCACACCTCTCGATAATAAATCTGCTGGATTATCGTATGTCCTGACGTAGTACCATTGCTCAGTATTGGTAATATCTAAAATTTGTGAGATGCGGTTTGATACATAGGTTTTCAAGCGAATAGATTGGCTATTCAACCATCCCAATACTATAGTTGAATCTGTCCACAAGTAAAATCTATGTACGTCAACCTTCCATGAATTTGCTACCTTCATTGCTAATTGAGCCAATACTAGTGCTCCCCCCAATTCTAACCTAGGGATCGTGGTTCCCTTGACAGGAGCGACTCGAGTAGATGCACATAATAATCTTGACTGCCATATGCCACTTGGAAATTTACTCCGTACATAAATACATGCGCCATAAGCATTTTCTGATGCATCACAGAAACCGTGAAATTCGGTCTGTACTCCTGCACCTGCGACTACCTTTCTTGGAATTTCCAGTGTTTTAAGTGTATTAAGCTCTAACCAGTATTGGTGCCATTTTTGTACTATTTCGACAGACAATGGACTGTCCCAATCAGTTTTCGCGAGCCATAGTTGTTGCAAAAAAATTTTTCCCTTTACTAACACTGGAGCAATGAAACCCAGTGGATCAAATATACTGTTCAGGGTGGACAAGATACTACGTTTGGTTATTTCACTATACTTGTCAGAAATTGCTACATTAAATTGAAAGGTATCTACTACTGGCTTCCAACCTAGACCTAACGATTTGATTATGTCGTCCTCACTCAAATCTAATACAAATAACTCATCATCATTTTTGTTGTCGATATGTTCGAGTAAGGATTTTGAGTTAGAACACCATTTTCGTAATGGCATTTTTGCTGAATCTAATATCTTTAAGATATTCTTCTGGAGACGTAAACACTCTTCTTCGGTTTGTGCACCAGACATAAGGTCGTCCATATAAAAATCTGTTTGTACGGCCTTAGCTGCCCTTGGAAACTGACTGTTGAATTCTTCTGCCAGAACCGACAGACACTTTGTGGTCATAAATGAGGCCGAAGTTGTACCGTATGCAACTCTTGTCAGTCTATAAGTCCGTAAAGCTTCACTAGGAGTCGCCCTCCAGACTATACGCTGCAAATTTCTGTCTTCTTCTGCAACCTCCACCTGTCGAAACATTTTCTCTACGTCAGCGGTGATAACGTATTGATGGCTTCTAAACCGACATAGGATCGAAAACAACTCTTCTTGAATGTTCGGACCACACATTAAGACATCGTTTAGGGCTATTCCCGATGAGCTCTTAGCTGATGCGTCGAACACTACTCGTACCTTTGTAGTTAGACTGGATGTTTTGACTACTGCATGGTGTGGTAGGTAAAATTGCCTTGATGTTGGAATTTTGTTTTCAATTACTTCTTCCATATGTCCCGTTTCTAAGTATTGTGTCATGAATTTTACATACTCAGTACGTAAATGTTCATCTCGTGATAATTTTCTTTCGACGCTTATGAAGCGTGACGTGGCCATTGATATGCTGTCTCCTAGCTGGCTAACTTCTGGCTTTACAGGTAGACGGAGCACAAATCGACCATCGGCTCTCCTGGTAGCAGTTTCTTCAAAATGCTGTACAGCTTCTTGTTCTTCTACATGTCGCTTATTGGCTTTAGATAATCTACCGAATAATCCTTGATCTGTACTCATTGTTCGCCATTCGTCTTCTAATGACATTCCAATACTCACTAAACAATTAATGTTAAATTCTCCAGTCATGACCCAGCCTAGTTTTGTGGATTGTAATGTGAGATTACCGGTTTGAAGTTGAATCCTTTCTGACTCTAATAACTCAAAAAATATCCCTGCGCCCATTAACATATCGATGGTGCCTGCCTGGTCGAAATGAGGGTCAGCTAACTGTGGAAGAATATTTTTGGCGATTCCCCAGCCATTTGAGGGTTTTATACTTGACGATAATGTGTTGACAATTGATGGTAATACGTAGCATGATATGTTAGCCTGGAATGATGATACTCGAGAACAAACCTTAAGATCTACCCTTGTAGTCGATTGTGTTCTACTTGAGCCGATTCCGCTCACCGGCAATGCTACCCTTTCCCCTGATAGCTTGAGTATGTTTTGTAACCTTTTGGAAATAAAATTCACCTGAGCGCCGCTGTCTAGCACAGCACGACATTTGAAATCCATACCATTCTTGTTCTTAACTATCACTTGTGCTGTGGCTAAAAATGCATAACGGTTCTTTGAGGACCATGACGTAGCTGATAATGCCCCAGCTGAAGATGATTCTCCTTCACTTGTATTATTAATCCTCTGATCGTCGGATGCTCCTTGTGAGAAGTGTAGTAGAGTATTATGCTTCAACCCGCACTCTCCACATGAGCCGTTAGACTTGCATGTTTTCGTTGTGTGATATGCTGACAAGCAATTAAAACATAAATGAGTATCTCGTATAATATTTAGACGATCGTTTATACTCAGTTCCTTAAACTTGTCACACGCATATATCTTATGCAGCCCAGTGCAGCAAGGACATTTTGTAGCTTGACCTTTTCCAGTGGCTAAAAATGCCATTTTAGTAGTTTTCTCAGACCTTCTTTGCCTACTGGTTGATTGATGTTGAACTGTTGACATTGATTGACTATGAGATCGTGATTGTATTTCTGAGCTCGAATTTTCAAATGCAATACATCTTCTAGCTAAAAACCTTTCTATGGTTATATACTTGGGTAAATGTGTGTCTTCTTGTCGAAGCTGCCACTCATGTGCTGTATTCTGGTCTAAACACCTTAAAACAATGGTAACTAACCATGCGTCCCACTGCTCTATTGGCTGACCTAAGGCCTTAAGCGCAGCTACATGACATCCGATATGTGAGTGCAACATTTGTAGTGCTTCTATGGAAGCGGTCTCTACACGAGGGGCATCAAGAAGCGCTCGTATGTGTGTCTGTATCACGAGGCTTCTGTTGTCATATCTCTGCTTGAGTCGTTCGGTAAACACCTCATAATTTCCATCGACCATCGGAATAGAACTAACGATATCTAAAGCTGGGCCAGTCAAACAGGATCTTAGATAGTATAATTTTTGCGCTGAAGTAAGTCCCTCATCATTGTGAACTAGTGCACAAAAAACATCATAAAATGCTTCCCAGTTTTCAATATTACCATTAAATGTGGGCAATGGAATAGGTGCTAATCTGACACGGTTTGTATTACTTGACGATCCAAACGATGCATTAGGGCCTACAGTACTTGATGAGCTTCGGGTATTGATAATTTCTTGCATTTGAGATCTTGTCTCGAAGTAGTTCTTTTCAAATGACGCTCGTTCTTCTTCTTCCCTTTCCGGATCTTCTGAAATTAACTCAATTTCGGATTGAACTGCGTCAAACTTTTTATTTATATTAGGCAATTCTTCTTGTCGAAATTCAAGGAGAGAAATTGACTGTTCATTATGGTCAAACTCTTTAACAAATTTACGAAGTCGTGTTAGTGAGGCCTTAACCACTCCACGTTTTTTTCTTAATGCGATCATTTGTTTTTCATTATCTTCATCGAGAGGCATAATGAAGAATAATATACGATGCTGACTTAATCCAATACAATTACGACGAAGTACTAATACACACGAGTATACGCACGTATACAGTAATATTATATTATCGCAGATCTCAATAAATACAACAAAATAAGAAATATACAATAGTAATTAATGAGTTCTAAACGGTATTTAGTTGACCTAGTTATTTTGTTGTGAATTTTGTATAGTAAAATAATTCGATTATTTCACTCGAGTATTCTTGTTTCGCATACAAAAAGTATAAATTGGCAATTATAATTATCACATATTAATAACAATGAAAATAATAGTTACGCATAACTCTTAGATAATAAGAAATCACGTCGAGGTCACCAATGTTCGGGCCGGGTACGGAACAATAATAGGCCGTGACGCCCGGTCACCAAAATACTTCGCACGCTACAACTCTCACACCGACCGACCTGTGTAAAGGCGTGTATGTATGTATGTATAGCAACTCAAAGGAAGTGGACGGGGTCGCCGAGCAAAACCAGAGAGTGCTAGTGTGAGGTGCGTATATATGTTGGTGTGTGCAGTGTGCTTAATAACTAATGAATAGGTAACTGGTAAAATAAATGGTAACTCAATTTGGTAATAATAGGTAGGTAATATAATATAATAAAAAAGGTAGATTACGGCCCTTTTGGCCCAACAAGGTAAAAATATATAATAATGATAGTTGCCGGTTCAGCACAACCAAATAATAAATAATATAAATAAAATGGTAATATAATAACTCACAAATTTGTCGGTGTAACGCTGGCCAGCCGCTACCTACAATAACTATAATAGTTGTACATACAAATATAATAAAATAATAATAAAATGCAGGTAATAGCACACACAAAGTATAAAACTGCCAGGCGATTCGCGCCCGGGTGACAAGAATAATAATAATTATAAAATGTGGCGATTAGCGCTCACAAAGTATAAAAAACACTGCGATTCGCGCACCGGGAACAAAAATATATTATATTAAAATACACATGGCGATTTGCGCACGTCGGTGTAGTTTCGCCTTGTTGCAGCGAACAAAAATTGACAACTGCCGTATCGCGGCGGCTTATGCTTGCCGGCCGCCGTCGCGACCTAATCTGCATATTATATAATTTGGATTACAATATAAATAAATAACCTTTATAATAATAATAACATATAGATAAACAATAATAATGTGTGCGTTCGTGTGTGTGTATGTGTGTGTGTATGTGTGTGTCGGACGGCCGGTAATCGCGTAATTGCGTAACTGCGATCGTGTGACACGTTCGTATTTTATGAGTTGTACTCTTTTCAGTGGGGCGTCAACACTCGGTGATGTGAATGGTAGAATATTTGGTGAAGTTTGTCTCTGTGATTAGGGCAATGTCGATGCGTTTTTTATATAGAACATTTTGGAGTTCGATGGCATGGTTTTTTAAACCGTTAGCATTAAATAGTAATATTACTAGAAATTTATTTTTAATTGTGTTATTAGGTATTATGGTGTGATAAGTAGCTTTTCTATTACTTTGGTAAGTAGGGACAAAGGGATTTATAAGAGATTTAAAATCCTCAAGGAATTTAGTGAAACTATTATTTAAATCAGGAGTTGATTCAGAAGTCGTGTTATTAGTAGTTCTGCCAGAAGTTGCCTGGGCTTAAGTGGAAGTGTGAGCATTCGAGTGATTTGGATGAGTGACATTTGAGGGATGACTTTTGAGGGTATTTTTGACATTTGACGAGTTTGGTCTCGTGTATGATGGTACAAAGTTACCTATAGAAAATGATTTTTTGGCACGCTGGAAGTCTTTGTAGGTAGTACAGTCTTTGTAACTAGCCGGGTGGTCATCCGAGCAGAGTGCACATTTTGGAGGTTCCGAACGTGGCTTTGAACAGTCAGGGGACTTATGATCGGCACCGCAACGAACACATCTCGGAAGGTAGTCGCAGTAGGTTTTCATGTGTCCATACTCTTGGCAATTATTGCATTGACTTAGGATTTTGGTCTTGTAGGGTTCTTCAACTCTAATTTTAGTGTGTAAAAGTGATGTAAGTTGAAAAATGTCATTTGACTAGATTTGTGGCTCCAAATCAACGAAAAAGAGGGGAAGTGGAGCTTTGGTCACTTTGTGGTGCACATTTGTGACACGTCTGACATGAAACATGTGAATTTCAAATTCCTCTTTGATTGTGTCTGGATCCGTGGTTGGATGTAGATTTTGTATGACGACACGGAGAGGTTTGTCCTCTTTAAGTTGGTAAGTATGAAATTCTGCGCCTTCGTCTTTTAAGAAATTAATTAGGGATCGGTAGGATTTCGGGTTTGCTGTTTGGATTTTGAGACGGTCAGCGGATTCTGACAAAAGAAATTATCAACACCGATTAGTTCAATGAGTGCTTTTGATACATCTAGATTATGGTTATGCCTCTTACAAAGATCGGAGGGGGGTGGGGTTAAAAACATCATTGTGGTTGTCTTAGTCCAAAATTTGGAGGCGGGTGTCGGGTCAAGACCAATCTCAACATCTCGAGAAAGGATTTGAAAACGATTTGTTGATTAGAACGATTTTGTTTTTTTGTGATTATATATTTGAGGTGTATTGGTAGTAACACTAGTAAATGACGCTTGCGAAGAGGAATAGAGAATTCGTTTGCCTTTAACCAGGGTAAAGTGATCACTTATATTTATGTCCATATTCTAGTTTTTGTGCGATGGCTGGGTTTGAGTATTATCATTACTCGATTGTTTAAACGAATTTGCTTTGGGTTTGGAGTGTTGATTAGAGTTGGTGTTTTGTTTGGTTTTGGTTGACTGTATAATTAAATAATTAACTAACGAGCGGCGGGTGTTTACTATTTGTATTGTTTTAATTTTTTTTCCTCGAGGCCTCCCGGCGGCTGTCGCAGATAAGATAACCGAATGAGCAGTTACGTAATTTCACTGCAGTTTACCTGTAACAAATAGAGCGTTTTGGCACTCAATTAGTAAACTAGTAAATGAACAATTCAGCATGGAGAGTTTTTTAGAAATATAATTTTTTTATAAACTAACGGTAAGTTAAACACTATTGATAATAAAAAAAATTTAAGCACAACTATTCGCATTGTCGCTATGTGCGCACTAATTAGGTAATTAGGAAGAGCGGGAGCGTGAGATACATGCTTATCGGTCGGCTTCCACCGCGGGACTGCAAAACATTTAAATAACTTTTTATTTGTATAAAAAATATACAAGTTCTCTAGAACATATTGGTGATTTCTTAAAAAGACTATTCACTTTTATATTAAATCACTATTAAATCTATATCATTCAAAAATTTTTTTTTTAACATTTATTTAGAAAATATACAATCTGTAAGGTTAGTTTATAATAGGCATATATGCGGTGTTTATGTGTTTTTACGTGAGTTTACATGAGTTTAAGGAACTATCCAACAGTAGTACTTATGGCGTGAGGGATTTTGCGTGGGTATGAGAGTTATTTTTGTATGTTATTGCTAGGTCTCTGCACCAGTTTTTTTTTAGCCTTCTTGGCGGGTCACCAGGTATGTTGATAGAGTCGAGAGCAAGGATCAGAGGGTTTGAGTGATTTGTTAGACGGGAGCGAAATAATTTGTAGGATGATTTTGCTGCCTCTGGAACTGTTTGGATGTTTAAATCAGTGTGAAGTGTGTGATTTGAGATGTAAAAAGGTGCTTTTGTAATCATTCAACATACGAGTAGGTACTAATGTTATAGATTGAAAACGTAGTATTTTATTAATGTTTGACTTCTTGCAGAACCCCATAGTTGGATTCCATATGCCCACGTCGGTTTTAGCAGAGTTTTATATAATAGGAGTTTGTTTTTTAGGCTAATTGTGAAGTTTTTACAGAGGAGCATATGGAGGGACTTTTTTTCAAATGCTCGGCCCAAGTTAAACGTTTATCTAGTATTAGACTTAGGTTACGTACGTTAGATGTTTGAGGAATGATTTTATTGTTTAGAGTTACCGGGGGAATTGTATTTGTTTGAGGCTAAATGTGATGTGCGAGGACTTTTCATTGTTGATTTTTATTCTCCATTTGGAATACCACGGTTCCATTATACTAAGGTGGGTTTGTAGATGTTGGGAGGCAGTTTGCGGGCTATCGTGCGAGGCGAAGATAATTTTACTGTCTGCAAATTCAGCAACATTGGTTTGAGGGTTGGTAGGTTGATCCGCTGTATTTATATTGTATAGAATTGGAGATGAAATAGCTCCTTGGGGGACACCAGCTAAGATAGGAGATAAGTTTGAAAAGACTGAGTAACGAAATTACGATTTTCTAAGTACGACTTAAAAAATAAAAAATAAGGAGAAGGGAAAATCGCTTTTAGTTTAAATCAAAGGCCGGGGCACAGATTAGATGAAACTAATTTTCATCTAATCTGTGGCCGGGGTGCCATACCTTATCTTATGCCTAGGCAACGTCTAATAATACGGCGGAGCAGTATAGTTTTTTTTTCCAATGCATAGGAAATAGTGTCTGTTATACGGTGTATTTGGTGTAAAGTTGAATGTTTGTTACAGAAGCCAAATTGCGTGGTAGGAATTATTTTTTTGTCATTTATGATTTTTAAAATACGTTTAAGTATTAATTTTTCAGTTAATTTTGCAAAGAAAGGCAAAAGGCTAATTGGACGGTAGGATGATGCAATGTCTGGAGGTTTGCCTGGTTTTGGAATTAAGATTATTTCTGATACTTTCCATTGAAGTGGAAAGTAGAAAATTCTTAGTAGGTATGGAGTTTTATTAATGAGTTAAGTGGATCAACGCTTTTTGGAGCAAGATATAATGGTAAGGGAGAAATTAATGAATTCTCTATATTTTGTGTGTGTGTGTGTGTGTGTGTGTGTGTGTGTGTGTGTGTGTGTGTGTGTGTGTGTGTGTGTGTGTGTGTGATTTTCTAAATCAGGGTGAGGTTGGAAGACTTCTGCGAGATATGCACGAAAAATTTCTGCTTTTTCATTATCCGATTTACACCAAGTTCCGTTTGTACTTTTCAAAGGGGTTTGCGTTATTTGTTGCTTGAGACAATTCCGAGTGGCCTTCTATAACGATCCATCTTTTAGGGTGAGTGATGAGATCCAATTGCTATATGAGTCATTTCTTATTTGAGATAATTTTCATTAGTCTGTGTAAGGTTGTTGTAATAATTTTTATCCGAGGGAAGTCTGGTGCGTTGCCAGCAGGATCTAGTTTGTGCGCTATGAGCTCACGGATGTGAGTGGGTATTAAGAGTGAGTTAGAACTGTGTTTTTGAGTTTTGGTCGACGCCTTCCATGCTGCAGATTGGATGTTTTCAGTGAAGTGTGACACCGCATCTTCGATGTCGTCTGGTGATTTTAAACGAGTGTTTAGGTTTATTTTTTGGTCGATGGTTTTACGAAATTTGTCCCATTTCATTAGGCTGTTTATTAGAGTGGGTTTAATATTTTGGTATGAAGGTAGTGCATCGATAGATAGAAAAACTGGAGAGTGGTCAGAACATGGGTCCAGTAAATTTTTAATTTGATGATTGATGTTGTTTGGGATTATATTACAAATATATCAAAGGTGTCTGGACGTTTTCTAGGGGATGTTGGCCAGTAAGTTGGGTTAGAAGGTATTATTGTAGAGTAGTGGTTCGAGTTAATGATTTGGAGTAGGGCGTATCCTTTAGGGTTTGTGGAGTGGCAGCCCTAAATTTGATTTTTGGCTTTTAAGTCACCTACCAATTTTGATTGGTGCATGATTTAAATTAATATTTATTAATGCTGCTTGGAGGAAATCCTTATTTATTATAGGAAGAGGAGTAAATTGTAATGTCGATTTGACAAGAATTGCGGCGCCAGCGTGGGCAGTGTTATCAGGGTGGTTTGAGGAAATTAGGGTATAGCCTGGAATTTTAAATTTTGTGTTGGGAGTAAAATGAGTTTCAGAAATTAGGGCTAAGTCAATTCTTTAATCATTTAGAGTAATGGTTAGTTCGTTTTTGTGATTTTGTAATCCATTGACGTTCCATAGTAGGATGACTAAAGATGAATTTGTGAAAGAGTTATTTTATATTTTGAGACGATCGAGAACCGTAGTGAGAAAGGATAGCAAAGGGTTTATCAGTGCTTTGAATTCATTTATGAAGTTTGAGAGAGTCGCGTTTTCGTTATTATTAGACGCATTTCGATTTTGGTCAGATGTGACCTGAGCATAAGCGCGAGTTTGGTATGGAGAAGAGTTCGATTTTGTTGGTTGCTGTTGGGTTGTTTTACATTCATTATTATTTATATTTACATTCCTTATGGCAGTTGAATTTGAGTTGGTGAAATTTGGTTTCAGATTATTTGTGGTTGGTTTGCGGGAACGTTGGAGCTGCTTGTACACTTAGTATCCTTTGTAGTTTGCTGGGTGGTCACACTGGCACAGGACACATTTGGCTGGTGTCTCGTATGATTTGGTACAGTTGCTGGTCGGATGATTTTCACCGCACGGACACATCTAGGCTGGTATGAACAGTATTTTTTAGAGTGGCCGTGTCCTGACAGTTTTATTATTGGATGATATCTCTTCGTTTGTGTGGCTCCTCTATTTTTACTTTAGTATGGAGTAGGGATGTTACATTAAATATATCGTTATTGGTTGGGGCTGGTTCTAGATCAACAAAAAACATTGACAGTTTGTCCTTAGTTATTTTCTTGAGTTCGTTAGTTACTTGTCGGACCGAAAAGCCTATTTCTTCAATAGCTATTCCTATTTCATCTGTTTTTGTCGATGGATGTAGGTTACGGGTAACTATTCGGAAGGCTTTATCTTCTTGTGGTTGGTATGTGTGATATTGCGCATTTTTATCTTTCAGATAGTGTATTAATTTACGGTATGACTCTGGTTCGGTAGTTTGTATTTTTAGATCGTTTGTTGACGATTTGAAGGAGAAATTTTCTGAACCAATTATTAGCTTAATTAATTGGTTGCGAAGTTCGACAAAATCTAGTACACCTCGGACAAATACTGGCCGTGGGAGTTAGATGGTTTTATTACTAGGTGAGTCATCAGTGATTTCTGTTTCGTTTACTTGAGAATAGTGTGAAGTATTTTCGTTATTTTCGTTCTCTGTAGCGAGTGGCGAATATCTGTTAGCCGTTATAAAAATAGATTTATTTTTTTTAGGTTCTGGGTTTTCGGTCGATGAGTGGTTACGTTTGGATGTAGACCCCGTGGGTCCTACTTGGATTTCACCCATTTCAACTGATGAATTAAATACATCACTTGATGCACTCTGTATACGATTTTTTGTGGGGCTATTTTGAGATGTAGATAGACTGAGTATTGATTGACTTGATTTACTTGGTGTATATTTGTTGATAGGTGGTTTCGGAGCCATTGTGTGTATAGATAGTTAATGACACTGCGACGCGATAACGGTGAAGACCAGGCGTGTCAAACTCAAAGTATCAAGTGGGCCAATATATATTGAAAAGTTTACTATGCGGGCCGCACATAAAAATTTAATAAAAATAAAATACATTTTATTCTTTTACTAATTTTTCAATTTTATTCTTCACGTTTACAAAATATACAGAAGATACAATTAAATTTAAAAAGTTTAAAAAAATAAACATTTAAATAAATAATATTCATTATTTATAAGATAGGTATTATTTAAACTGCAAAAAAATACATATATTAACAATTCTTTTTGGACGATATTTTACATCTCTTTTAACCCGCCAACTTTTCAATTTCGGCAGAAATATTTGATAAATTGAGCCACTTTTAACACGACATTTCGATGTGTGTCTGTTAATCTGGATCTAACGGGTGATTCATAACTATTTACTGCTCATTAATGAAAATAGTTGCACACATTCATAAGTACTACTCAACATAGAATTGATTTTACAAGCAAATTTACGAGTTTCTACCTACATAATATCGTACTGGCAAAAATTGTAAATTAGAAAGATCAAAACAGAACACAGTATAGTAATGCACACCAAATAAATAATTCTAAGAATCTAAGATAGTTGTTACACGGTATCAATATTTAATTTTTAATTTTTCCATTATTATTGGAAGCCGCGGTCCACAAAAAAATGAGCCGAGGGCCGCGTGTTTGACATGCCTGGTGTAGACTAATGACCTCCGGCTGTCCGATAACCGGTTTGGTCGTGCGATTAAATAATTGGTAACTGGTGATTATAATAATTATAAATTCTCAATTTTTTTAAATTATCTACAAAGTTTAGATTTTTCGATGTGTTTAAAAACAGTTTAATGTAGAGATTTTCATAACGCAAACAATGGTGTAAAATGAACATTTTTTTTATTTCGTTATGGTTAAAGTAATACGGATTTATACGGAGTGATGTACAGAACACGTGTGTAGTGAACGGTGTACGCGGCGCGACTTGATTCAAAATTAACCAAGAAAGTTATTTATTTTAATAACAAAAAATATAGTGAAAACTCTCTTAACAAACCATTCTAAAAAGCGTACTACTCTAGAGTATGTTTTTTGGGAACGGGATAACTATATATATATATTATACATATTTATTTATACTTTATGACTAAATAGCAAAATAAAATTTTGGGCGACTGAGAGTGTTCGCTTTTAGAGATTTTCCTGTATTAGAATATTTTATACCCGTGTATTATCACATAATGTACTTTGAAATTAATATTGTATTCCAAAATCCAAACTTTCAACTCGACAACGTTTTATAATTTCATATAAATTGTTTCATATTTTAGATTCTGAGTGAAGCGAAGGATCTTATGGTTTTACAATGATGTTTATTTTAGATTCTGAGTGAAGCGAAGGATCTTATGGTTTTACAATGATGTTTATTTATTTTTTTTTTTTTTATTTATTTATTTTTTTTTTTCTTTTTTTTTTTTTCTGTAAACACTTTTTCGTATAGAAATCCTTGTCCAAAAGTTTCGTCCAGCAACTTTTTAGATTCGAAATTGAACTGAGATGGTACTTTAGAGAGGTCATTTTTCCAAAATCTCCATAGTTTTTCCAGTAATCAAAAATAACGATCGAAAAACTGAGTAAAAACGGTAAAATCGGTAAAAATCCGCCGTAAACGAGATTTTCACTGTTCAGATTTTAGGTATTTAGTCATAAATCGAAAAGTATTGAAGCTAGAAACTTGAAAATTTTATCCAATATCAAATACATACTTTTTTATATTGGACAACATTTTCAGAACAATTATAGCACTTTTGACTTAAATATAGAACTTTTAATTTACCAAATTGTTTGAAAGTTTTTATGTAATATAATTTTAAATATTTGACAAAAAGTTCTGAAAATTTAATATGACCTTACTCATATACCTACCTAATTATCCTAACAAAAGTTCAAAAATCGTTAGTCAGGATTTTTTTTTATACACGTTTTAACAAATTCATATAAATTCGTATATGAATATCGACTGTTTTTACGTTAATTTTCAACTTAAAATCTGTATAAATCTTTTTTGGTGTGTCCGATCACATTGAAACTTGAAATATAGATATAAAAACATGTTTCGAATCTTTTGGTAACAGAAAATTTCTAACGAGTTAAAAATTGAATATTTTATGAGGGTTTAATAACGAAAAAACTCACCAAAAATCAGACAAATAACCGAAAAATACGTAAACAGTATATAAATAATATATTATATTACACTGAAGCTTTGCTCAGAATCGTTTTATACTAAAGAAATGAGTCATCATTTCTTTAAAACTTAATACATTCATCACCAATATCTTGTCCGAGGTTAGGTTAGGTGATCCCATGATAGAAAGTGCTATACACTCCTCACCATTATCTTGTCCGAGGAGCGAAGCGACGAAGGACGAACTTCCACCACCATTATCTTACCAGCTTTTTTTTTTTTTTTCTTTTTTTTTCTGTAAACACTTTTTCGTATAGAAATCCTTGTCCAAAAGTTTCGTCCAGCAACTCTTTAGATCCGAAATCGAACTGAGATGGTACTTTAGAGAGGTCATTTTTCCAAAATCTCCATAGTTTTTCCAGTAATCAAGAATAACGATCGAAAAATTGAGTAAAAACGGTAAAATCGGTATAAATTCGCCGTAAACGAGATTTTCAATGTTCAGATTTTAGGTATTTAGTCATAAATCAAAAAGTATTGAAGCTAGAAACTTGAAAATTTTATCCAATATCAAATACATACTTTTTTATATTGGACAACATTTTCAGAACAATTATAGCACTTTTGACTTAAATATAGAACTTTTAATTTACCAAATTGTTTGAAAGTTTTTATGTAATATAATTTTAAATATTTGACTAAAAGTTCTGAAAATTTAATATGACCTTACTCATATACCTACCTAATTATCCTAACAAAAGTTCAAAAATCGTTAGTCAGGATTTTTTTTTATACACACTTTAATAAATTATTATACGATTTTTTTCGATATTGTCTGATTTCTTTTAAGTTTATTTCTAATGAGTTATAATTTTTATAATAATTGAAGTTTAAATGAGTTATATCTAATTGAATATTTTATGAGGGTTTAATTACAAAAAAACTCACCAAAAATTATACAAATAACCGTAAAATACGTAAACAGTATTTAAATAATAATATATTATATTACACTGAAGCTTTACTCAGAATCGTTTTATACTAAAGAAATGACTCATCATTTCTTTAAAACTTAATACATTCATCACCAATATCTTGTCCGAGGACCGAAGGGACGATGGACGAACTTGTACCACCATCATCTCACTTTTTATTATTTCCTTTTGTTACATGGTACTATAAAATATATCTTCATACTGTACTTCAAGTTTTATGGAACTTAAAAATTGTTGTATGAGGTGACACAGGACTGCCCTGTCCACTTTAAGTCAACCATAACTCAAGGTCTACTATTCATTGTAATTAAACTGAGATGAGTGAAGTAATAAATCACAAGTGAACTACCTCCTATGAGATATAATGCTATAAGATATAATTATGTAATCTATTGATAATTTGTAGTGAGATTTGGATTTAAGAAATTAAATATAAACAAGCCTTGAATTTAAGGCTGGCTTCAAAAAGGCAATGTCCTATATCCAATGTTCTTCAATTATATCTGGATAAGGTACGTTTAACTACGTTTATATGATAGCGTTAAAATGGTTTAAAATTGAAACGTTTTGAAATTATTTAAAACAGTTTTCCTGTTTATGTAAATACATTTTAAACTGGTTTAAAGTGTTTACTAAACATAATTATAATTCAATCCATTTATTGTTAACATCGTTTAATATTTTAAAGTATTATGTTTGATATTGATTGATGACATTTTCAAAAATGTGAATCGTGAATAACATTACTATAAGATGAGATAATATTGATTTAATCAGAAAAATGTATTTATCCGAGGATTCAGTTCAAGAAAAAAAAGCAGGTAAGTGAGATGATGGTGGTACAAGTTCGTCCTTCGTCCCTTCGGTCCTCGGACAAGATATTGGTGATGAACGTATTAAGTTTTAAAGAAATGATGACTCATTTCTTTAGCATAAAACGATTTTGAGCAAAGCTTCAGTGTAATATAATATATTATTATTTAAATACTGTTTACGTATTTTACGGTTATTTGTATAATTTTTGGTGAGTTATAATAATTTATTAAAGTGTGTATGAAAAAAAATCCTGACTCACGATTTTCGAATTTTTGTTAGGATAATTAGGTCGGTATATGAGTAAGGTCATATTAAATTTTCAGAATTTTTTGTCAAATATTTAAAATTATATTACATAAAAACTTTCAAACAATTTGGTAAATTAAAAGTTCTATATTTAAGTCAAAAGTGCTATAATTGTTCTGAAAATGTTGTCCAATATAAAAAAGTATGTATTTGATATTGGATAAAATTTTCAAGTTTCTATCTTCAATACTTTTCGATTTATGACTAAATACCTAAAATCTGAACAGTGAAAATCTCGTTTACGGCGGATTTTTACCGATTTTACCTTTTTTACTCAGTTTTTCGACCGTTATTCTTGATTACTGGAAAAACTATGGAGATTTTGTAAAAATGACCTCTCTTAAGTACCATCTCAGTTCAATTAAGAATCTAAAAAGTTGCTGGACGAAACTTTTGGACAAGAATTTCGATACGAAAAAGTGTTTACAGAAAAAAAAAAAAAAAAAAAAAAAAAACATCATTGTAAAACCATAAGATCCTTCGCTTCAATCAGAATCTAAAACATCATTGTAAAACCATAAGATCCTTCGCTTCACTCAGAATCTAAAACATCATTGTAAAACCATAAGATCCTTCGCTTCACTCAGAATCTAAAAGGACAAAGATTGATGAAATTAATTTGATTATTTTAAACTAAAAAGTAAAATTCTAAACTTTATAGTATTGATACGCGTATTTCAAGAATTTGTTTACGAAAACAAATATTCATACAATTTTAATACATGACAGTAATTCTATACAATGTAATTTTAGTATTTTAAAAAATCAATTGTTAACACTTTACATAATTTTAATGTTATTTTATTGTTCAAATAAATACTTGTTTGAATGATCATACATCAATCTTAAATATTGATTTTAATATGTATAACAGGGGAATATTACTACTAGAGACATGCTTTAAAATTCTGTCAATTACAATATTGCATAAATAGAAATTTACTCAAAAGATAAAATTTTAAAATATCAAAATGGATTTACTAAAGGTAAATCTATCAGTGAGTACTGACCATATATTTACAATGAGACAAATATGAGAAAAATATTAGAAATTTGAAAATGGAGTACACATACCTACCTATATTTTGTTGACTTTCGCCAAGCATATATGATATCATCGACACTCAACAGGGTAAGTTATAGAGTGAGGTGGAAGAATCCGAAATACAAACGAAACTAATCCAGACAATCCAGTTAATAAAAGAATGTAACGCCAATAATGCTTATTAAATCAAATTCCGAAACTAAGTATCAGAAAGCCTTTAGATGAATACTTTTAAATTAATCTCTGGAGAAAGTGTAAGGACAATTCCGACATGTCAAGAGTGAGGACTCGTACCGAATATTTTACATTTACTTGCGTATGCCGACGGTATTCAAGTGATAGGTAATACACGTGCTGATGTAATTACAAAATTTGATGATCTGATTAACGCAGCTAAGCAATGGGTCTAGTTGTTAACCAAGACAAGACAAAATATTTAATCGTCAGCAGAAGTAGGTAGTGGAAATATAGCGATCCTAACTGATGGGAATTGCATCTACCAAGTAGAAAGTGACTTTAAATATCGAGGTACAACGTACAAATATGTGTCAACAAATCAAAAAATATGCATCACGAAATAATTTTAAGAATTTCAGCAGCTAACCTAACAGGATATTTTGAATTAGTAAAACTATTTAAATTTAAACACCTAACTAGAAATTTAAAAATAAATCTATATTTAAATTATCTGCGTCTAGTTCTAGCGTGTGGTTGCAAAACGTAGTCGATGACAAAAGGAGACAAAGGAAAATTATAAATACAATATAATTACAATAAATTAATTAAGATTACAATTTAATTTAAGTCATAATTATTTGTTCAATGTGTTATAGTGCCATAGTGGGAAACTGCTTTAATATAATGTTTTTTTGAAATTTATTTTTTGATTGCAGTTGTCTTTCAGTTGATTGAGTAGCAATGTAATGAAGTAATATTTAGTATTATCGTATATATCGTATCGTATAGTATTATCGAAATAACATGAAATGTACGAAATAATATGTGAGTGTATAGGTATTATACGTAATTACTAAACACTCAAGTCCACTGAATACATTTTGAAATGTAAAACTATCAAGAGTCCAAAATTTAAAATGTGAAATTGTTGCGAAAAAGTGTAGTTATAATTGTGCAAAACGAAGAGGGTGAAAAGAAATCGATCTGGTTTGACAACACCAAAATATTTTAAGGGATTTTACATTTTCTCAATTTAATAAGCATAGAAAAATATATAATTAGGTGATCGCCGATTGGTAAACATTACTTATATAGGTATGTGTTGATAAGTAAATTACATAAACTGCATATGACGCAATCACCATATGTTATACGCATGTCTATTTCCCGACATTTACTGGGCGTTTATCAGTTCATTTATCAGTGGGACACTGGG
Organism: Therioaphis trifolii; assembly: GCA_027580255.1. NCBI lineage: Eukaryota > Metazoa > Arthropoda > Insecta > Hemiptera > Aphididae > Therioaphis > Therioaphis trifolii. The sequence continues at coordinate 43,631,279 of CM050406.1, read as the reverse complement.
ACCAGTCGATACTTGGTATTTGCACAGATTATATTCTTATAATCATATATTATTATATTCTTATTTCGTATTATATTATTGTACTTGGTAGCTAATACATTTTATAATTTATAGCATTTGTATTTTGTTGGTAGTTGATTATTGTAATAAGTTATTAGTAGCTACTAGCTAGTAATTATTTAACATTAATTGTCTACTCTTAGAATATATAGAAAACATCTCATCCTCCCTACTTGGTAATAAACATAGTTTTAAATTCAGATCGTAGTTGTTCATTTTAGAAAAAGTAATTTTAAAAATAATGACAAATATCTATTTATTTTGTTTAAAAATGTTAAAATAATATAACTATTTGATTTGTGTAATGCGCAATTTATGTACGAAATTTTCGATACTTATTATACCAACATTGCAATTTTTAGTATTTAAGTAACTACTAACAGACAAAAATGTCTTAATGATCTCAATCGTTCCTGTATATTTTTGAAATAAAAAACATTTTATAGAACAATTATTTTTTACTACTAGCATATATAGGTATTTATGGAATGTAGTTCTGAATTGAGCACTTCAATGAAAAAAAACAATAATTATTAAATATGGCTAAATAGTTATCCATAGTAAAAACATTTTATTTGAGTAGGTACTTATACGGACATGTGTCTTAATCATTCAAAAATACTTACAAAATATAATTATTTATAGTATAAAATATGTTTATCTATCAACCATTAAAATAATAGCTACGATATATCTTAATTTATAGCCTTATGGCTTATACCATATACTAAATGTACACTATAAACTATAACCTATTATAAGTTATTTTAACAAGACTTTTGTTATAAATTTGTTATGAAAATGTTTATGAAGTATTGTAAATAATGGATATTAAAGGATAACTTAAATTGATAATACTAAGTAATTGATGTTATATTGCCTTTGAATTAGGTATTGTATTAATTTTTAATATTCCTCATTTACACTTACATATTTTCTTACACTACAAATATATATACATTGAATTTAACTAGACTTCAATCTCAATCCGTCTTTAGCTATAATTATCATCTGTATTTATTTTGATAATATATTTTTTTAAATTTATAACTTATTTTTTTGAATCAAAGTTAAAATAATTGTTTTTGTCATTTAGACGACTTGTTATACATTATGGAGTCTACTAGAAGAGTACTTTCCATACAGAGCCATGTTGTAAGTGGGTATGTTGGTAACAAATGTGCTGTATTTCCATTACAGGTAAATGTAAAATTATTATTTATTTTTCATTATAATTTGTAATTAACTTGTTTAAATCATGTATTTATCAAAGGTTATGGGATTTGAAGTGGATGCTATTAATTCTGTACAACTATCTAACCATACTGGATATAAAACTTACTATGGTCAAATATTAAACGAAAACAATTTGTGTAAGCTTTTTATTTTAATTTTTAATTTATGATTTAAATGTAAATATAAGTATTGTATCCCGAAATGAAAAAGTGACATTCAAAAAAAAAAAAAAAAAATTATTATAAAATGAGTAAAAGTTGATTTAAGTTTACTCGGTTCATGAAATGGGCAACTTGTTTGTCGTTTCTTTTCATTATATAAATTGAGAAATTTCACATCTGAGTTTTATATGTATAAATTACCTACTTGAATTTTATTTTATCATTAGTTTCAATTTTAAAATTTAATATTTGTCTAGCTGAACTAATAACTGGTCTGGTTGAAAATGATTTACATCATTATTCACATTTGTTAACTGGCTACATTAGATGTCCAAAGTTCTTGAAAAAAGTTGCTGAAGTTTATAAAATGTTAAAAGAAAAAAATCCTGATTTGATATATGGTAAGTATTTTTCCCAGGTGTTATTTTAATTTTAATAATTGTTAATGTTCAAATTTCAAAGTGATTTAATGTGTTAATATTATTTTTCAATAGAAGTCCAATAAACTCATGGCTTATACTTATACTTATAGGTTTGATATAAGTGTTCCTTGGATATTTGTATTAGGTATATAAATATTTGTTTTTTACTTTCTCATTCTGAAATGGTTATTTTTATGCAACTAGTGATTAATACAAGATAATATATGTGACAAATATTAAATAAAACACAGACTTTTGTTTAGAAGTCTGACCTTCAAAAAGAGTCTTGTTTTGATTATATTCAAGAAATCATTTAACACAATGGTTATCTATTATCTATGGACTGAACTTTTAAAAATCTTGATCATGATTCATGTATGTGTTTTATTATACATTTTTTCACTAAACATTGAAATACAGTTTGTTATTTATATTTGATGTTTTTAACTAAATCTTTCCATCATATTTTACTTAATGAAAAATAAATTGTTTTGTGTAAAAAGCAAATAAATTTTTTCTATGTTTAATTTTGGTAAAAAGTTATGTGTAATCAAAAAAAAAAAAAAAAAAGAAGGACGTACAATAATAAATATTTATAAAAGTAAAGATTATTTAATTAAAAGTTAATTGCCTTTGTAGTTGGCATACTGATTATAGTATTAAATTGTAAATTCTATTTAGGGTGTGCAAATAACTAGTAAGGATTATAGTACTTTATATTATAACACTTGATGTGAAATTTAAATATATTTTAATATTGTTGATTAATTGTTCAACTGGAAGTTGAACCTGTTAATGGTTTGTTAGTATTATGTGTATGATTAGTATACATTAAAAAACTTATTCTGCACTAGAAGATGTTTAACAAAAATAGATATTTTTTAAATGGACTTATGCAGGTAAATGTTTTATTTATTTTAGTATTAGACACTATTTAATTGATTAACTGACTATATTTAATAGTATTGCAGTATTTTTTATTGTAATATAAGAACTATATAACCGTATTAACATATATTTTTCAGTTTGTGATCCAGTTATGGGTGATGATAAAAAGATGTATGTTCCAAAAGAAATCTTAGATGTCTATAAAAATGATATTATTCACTTAACTGATATTCTTACACCTAATGAATATGAATTAGAGTTAGAAAAATTATATTTATTTTCCAAAATTTAAATTTTTGTGCACTAAATAATGTAAATATTCATTTTCCACTAATTTTCTAGGTTATTGTCAGGTAAAACCATAATCACTCCTAATGACATTAATGAAGCCATGAATATTTTATACACTCAAGGTTGTAAGACTATTGTTGTGTCATCTTCAAAAACATCTTCAAACAATGATATAAAATGTTTGGGAAGAAATTTTTTTAGTGAGTACTATTTTCATATATGAAATAATGTAAATATTTTTATGTTAACTTATAATTTTAGATTTAGACTTAAATAAAAATTTATTTCTTTGTTCTTCTCTTGAATTTATACATTTTTGGTTTTTCTTTCACATTTTAAATGGTTCACAATGTCATAGTAAAATTGTGTCTGTGTCATAATATTAAGTATAATAAATAACTATTTTTTATTAACAGTTAATTTGGCTTAGAATCTTGTTTGTTTAAGTTTGCCCTTAACTATACTTATACTATTTATATTAACATATTTTTTTTATTAATTAGGTAAAGAATGTATAGAAATAAATATTCCTCTTATTGATCAATCTTTTACTGGCACTGGGGATTTATTTACTTCTTTGTTTTTAATCTGGATGAATTTAACTGATAACAATTTGAAACAATCAATGGAAAAAACAGTTGCAACTATTCAAGCAGTACTAAAACGGACCTTGAAATGTGAGTATTAAGTAAAACGTTTTATTATGTTTTGTGTTTCATTCATATTACAAAGTTTCAAGTATATTTTTTTGATTATAGATAAAAGTAAGAATGACTCAAAGAATCAAGTCAGCAGTAAAGAACTTAAATTAATCCAAAGCTTAAGTGACATTCAAAATCCCAAAGTAACAATATTTGGTACTATAAGTAAAATTGAACAATAATTATTAATTAAAGTAATCTTTAAAATATTACAGTAACCTCTATTATACCATAAAATATGTTAATTTGATAAAACTTATAGAATTAATAATGCATAATTAATCCCCATACTGAAATTATATGTATCTACATCCAAGTATTTAGTATAAGATTGGCAATTTTTTCAAAAAAAATAATTTTTCTTTTAAATTTTTTGAAACTAACATTCTCAGTGAGCCAGGCAGTTCACCAGTCAAGTTAGGATCAAAATAATATGCCGTGATATATAAGACAATACAAGTATACTTAGAAATGTCGATAAAATTTTATTATAGTATGATTTATGATAAAAAAATGTATATTTTTACGAAAAAAAAGCAACAAATACAGTGTATACATTGTTTTTAGCTTAAATGCTATCTATAATTTTGATGAGTACAATTTTTTATGATTTTAAAACGACTAGAAATTAAATACTAGAAAACGTTTACTATACATTTTTACTATGGGTAATATTAAATTAACATAGTGAAGCATGGTAACACAAACAAAAAATAAAATAAATGAAAAACCAATATGATTAATTTAACAGAATCATTTTTAAACTATTGTAATTATTATGCATATGAATTATGATTTCTTGAAATAATATATCCTTCTTAAAAAATCAAAGATAATTGAATAAAAATATGTTTTACGGTGCTTGATGTTAATTTTTACTTTTAAGAACCGCATACCGTACCGAAACCATAGGTTGTCAACCCTTAATTCAGTGTATTACCTAGATAGTTAAATTAAGTTTTAAAACAATTTTGATCATAAAATAAATGTTATATGCATTCTGGTATATGATACCAAATTACTTATTAGTTATGAGCTTAAAAATATTTTGTATGTGATAAATATAATTTTTGAAAATAATGAGTGTATTTATTAAAATGTGTACATTATGATATTTCTCACACATTTTAATTTTAAGTATTACCAAAAATATATGTCTTCCATGAAAGCAAAATTTGATAATTAATCATACTATTATCACACTTATTTATTGTACTTGTATTATAAATATATTTAAATAAAAATACAAAATTGTTTATTGATATTGAATGCATAAATGAAATAAAATTGTACTATTATAGTGTAGGTAATTTCAATTTAAATATGAATTTGGCTTGTAGATTATTGTATTCACACCTTTTTTCACTTAGTTTGGATTAGTTGATAAGTTGCAGATAGAGTATAATATATTATAAAGATAAATTAATCTTTGACAATTAAGAGTATAGTAATACATTAATTGAAAAAAAAAATATATATATATATTTATTTATGTTTAGAATACACAATTTATAGAATTTAAATAATGAAGCTTGAATAAACTAATGACTTTCATAAACTCAAATTTTAGAATTAACATGATTTTTCAAAAAAATTGGATGATTGTTTTTGAAACTCTCTTTAGTCTCTAATTTGTGTACAATTTGTTCATGAATGCATATTAAGATTTCTTCATGTGGTATAAATTATTACTAACTTTGACAATGAAATAGGTAAGTTTTGAGAGGAGTGTATTCAAATTCAGATTGATAAGTCACATTAACATTGGTAGTAAACAGCATTAATACCATATTTTTCTGTGTTTATATCACAGAATACATTTGTTTTAATCTATTCTGAGGTAAATTTATTGGTTTTACAATGATATTTATTTCTTTTTTTTCTTGGACACTTTGGTACACTATGTTCAAAAGTCTCATATGGCAACAATCGGAAATTGCATGTAGATGGTACTTTGAGAGTTACTGCCAAAAAACCGAATAAAAACGTTCAAATTTGCTGTAAAAACACTGAAATTAAATCGAATTTAGTATCTTCTTAATAACTTCAAAAGTAATATTGCTAGAAACTTGAAATTGTGACCTTATATTATGATGTATTACTACATACTTTAAAAAGTTTCAAATTTGAAAATTATTGAGCTAAAAATAGAACTTTGAAGATACCTTGTTTCTTTTAAATATATTTCTAACAAAGTTTTTAATACATCGTAAAACTTCTAAAAATGTGATATAACTACTCATACTCATACTAAAAAAATTTCAAAAATCATCACCCAGGAATTTTTTTCATAAGTTTAGGTAAATTATTTTACAATTTTTACATTTTTCAACTTTAAATATTTATTTGAAGAAATAAGTCCATTCAGTCATAATGAAACTTTTAATACAGATAGAATAAGTTTTGAATCTTTTGGTTAAGTGCAGGGTAAATTAAGTTTTCTCATTTGACTAAGTAGAAATTCTATTTTAACAAAACTTTCAAAACAAGTTCTATCTATACCAGTGGCGGCTCGTGGGTTTTTAATGAAGTAGTGCACATTCAAAAAATAAATATATAACTCAATTATATATACCTATATAAATATATTTATTTACTAACCTAACCTTTAGATTGTATTAAATAATTGTTAACAAAATTTAGTTACTTATCTTTTATTTTAATTTGTATATTTACATATTAAATTCACAAGTAAAAATATCGATAAACCGAGTGAGAGTAAAAATAAATTATAATGCCAACGCGCGACGGCGACGTCCAAAATAGTTCAACGATTGTGCACATCAATTCCATTATAACGCGGGCTGCGTGTTTTGACTTGTTTTAATTTTTACTCTATACAAATGTGCACAGCGTTTGTGTGCACTACTGCTCTACTATACTACCTAGTGGCTAGTACCTACTGATACCGTTCTGGTGCGGACAGCCACCGTTTGCCGTTTGGCCTCCGAAATAAACCATTTCAAATTCTATATTATTTTCATATCCTGAATTTCCATTTTTATATTTTAAAGGATAATCTTAATAACATTACAGGTGCTTAGTTGTTTTATTATAATTAATGTTTTAAATTTTTCTAAAGTTTGGGTAGGTAGTGCACGTGCACTTGTGCACATATACACGAGCCGCCACTGATCTATACCCTAATGAGATGGACCAATTTTTTTCAACAAACATTTAAAGTTAAAAATTGAAATAAAAATAGTAGATTCCGTAAAATTTTTAAAATAGTTTACTAAAATGTTTTTAAAAAAAATTCTGTCACGATTTTTGAAATTTTTTCAGTATTCTTACTTTAGTTTATGAGTATGGATGGTCATATTACATTAAATTTACAGAACTTACTGACAAATATTAAAAATTTTGTACTTGTACAACCACTTGTAGCCTCTTAAAGTAAAATCTACTTGCAATTTCTGATAATATATAGAGTTGCTGGATGAAACTTTTGGAGTATTTTTACTATCCGAAAAAGTATTAACAGAAAAAATGAAAATAGTTAATAATAATTTTCTCAAACGATTAACATGAATTTCCGAGTGAAACGGAGCTCAATGCCATATAAATTCATAATATTCTATTCCAAATATCGGTATAAGTCTCCAACCTACTTAGCATGCCCCTAAATACGCCACTACCTACCCTAAAACGTGGGGAGGGAATGTCCTAGATTCATAATTTTTCAATTCAAAATTGCGTGGCTACAACCTGGTTATGATGACGCATGCGAAATGATAAGGACACTACACCGAGAAAATGGCAGCCGTTTTTTTGTTTACATCAAGAGTTTCCATTCTGATATCATCTATTCTGTGATTTTACTACATAAATGATTGAACAATTATTTTATTAAATTTGTGATTTAAATTTATTTTGAAAATATTTTATTGTGTTTTATACTTGGATGCAAAAAAATCCAATTAAGTGGAGGCCCGGGGCCCCTGCCTCCCCCCCCAAAATCCGGCCCTGAATCTATTCATTGTCTGTGGCACGGACTTAGATTATTGTGGTTATGCTACAGATATATACAAAACAATTATACAATAATTATTGTAATTTGTATTGTATATTGTAATATATGTGGGTTTTGCTTTGGTATTCTGTATTGTATTCACAGATATATAAAACAAAAAGTTGTTCTGTTGTTCTATAATATATACGATATACCTGTGATTGTATTACATTGCTGTGATAATACTCTTGGTTTTTATTTTTTTTTTGTTAATACATATTACATAATACCACCTAACCTAACGAATGGCGATAATCGCCAATCGGTGCGACGGTATGTCAAAACGACAGTAAGTATACGTTAGGATATCGTTTGGTAATTTGGTAAACTTAGTACTTATCTCTATGGGTTCAGTGTATACGCGTGTAATTTGTACACAAAATAGATAAAATGGTTTGTTCATGTACTTTAGAATCGGTCACTTTCGTATGTCTGTGCATTGTGTAATGCTCATATCATTATTTAATGTGTGTATTCATTTGTCGCAAAATGTATACTGGAGTACCCACATATGTGTTGACATGCCCTGGCGCATGATATTGTGACGGCACGTTCATACTGTAATACTATATAAAGGTTAGTAGTTTAGTAAGATCCAAACGTCGTGTCCTAGGATCCTGTTTAAATTTTAGGGTAAACGTTAACCCCTATACATGGCTTGGTAAATAATCATGTAAGAGTCGTTAGTTTATATGTTGTTTTGTTCTATCTTCATTCTAATGTGGTCTGCAATCGTTCACTGACTTGCCACTCGACGTTATTTTCATTTTAAGCATTTAAAAGTAGTTACATAATTTATTATGAATTTTTTCAATGTGAATTAAATATTCATATTTTATTTTATTATCTTATTTTAAAGTCTTGTGTTGTCAACAAGGTATTCATTTAGTATAAATGTATTCATTTCAATTTTTGGGTTATATTCATTACAGAATAATATTACATGTCGATACCATATAAGCAACAAGTTAATATGAGTACACATTATTTCTTTTTATCTGGATACTTTTGAAATGAGAATGAAAACTGTTGTCGTTACTGAAGTTTATAATTAATAATGTATTCCATACACAAATATTTTGGAATATTTTACTCCGACAAATTTCCCAAAGACGTTTTTTGAGTCATCAGTATATATACAGATGTGTATCATATATATGTTATTAAGTATCACTTTTTTTCAGTTGAAACAGTCAATAATGAATGGAATACAAATTTAAAACCAATGCTTCCCTGATGAACCAATGCCTCCAACAAGCCTCCCTGATCACTAACAAAAAAAGAAGAAAATTTTGCCTTATATCAATAAACACTCACAGGTAACTTCTAAAGTAACTGATGCTCATAATAAGAAAAGAAATGTGACAACATGTTATTCGAAAATTAATCTTTCTACATCCTCTACTGTAATCAAAGTTCTTCAAGATCAAACTATACACATTTTGAAAGTTTTCATGTGAACAGTATTGTTTAGACAATTCAAGTTTTGTATCTGATGATTTTATAAGTTCAACTGGTTTTATTGCGATTTCACATAAAATAAATAAACAATATAATTTTTCTGAAATTGGGATAGTTAAAGTTAATATGGAAATGGGTTCCAAAAAAAATTTGTATAAAAAAGAAATATTGAGTTCTGCTTCAGAGAATAGCAACGAAGAAAATATTTTAAATTATACAAATCTTAGGCAATTTGTAAAATGTGAAGACAGTGTATTTTGTCGTTTTTGTCATTGTATAATTTGTTTTGATATTATAACATTAACTGAACATGCTAACAACTGTAAAACATATATTGAAACTAAATTAAGTTATATCAACAAATTTTGTTGTTGGGTATGTGGCAAGGTAATGAAATCATTAAAGGACTGGAAGTCTCATGCGGTTGATGATAATTTTCACATAGATAAATGTATGAACAAAAATGACTATATTTCTTATGATTGTGGTGGTTGCAAAACTTTATTTTTTGGAAATAAAGACCTGATATTAAAGCATTGTAAAGATATCCATAATGATCGGTCTGGATTACCAAGTATTTTTAAGTGTATGAAAGAAATATTTACCGAATTTATATTTATGAGTCCTGGCAATCGGAAGACTTGGACTTTTTGTGGTCCTTGTAAAAAATATTCATCTGCAAAAATGAATTGTAATATGTCTAACCATTTAAATAAAAAATCCAAAAATTTTCATTGCAGTTCATGTATGATAAATTTTATATGTAGTCAAGATGTATATATCAAACATTTGGTGTCAAGTGAACATATCATATTGGAATTTTTAAGAGGTGATGTTGATGAAAACTCTGAACCTCAAATCGCACATAAACTAAAACTGCCTCCCATATTTTTAAATAAATTTACTATTAATAAAAAAGTGGCGGTTTGTAATGATTGTAAACTCCAAATGTTTTCAAATGAGAAGTCAATAACTCTTCATTTAATTGAATGTATTTACAAATCAGATATAAGTGGAAAAAATACAACAAAAATTAACAAATATTTCTGTGAAGTTTGTAATGAGACTACTTCAGATTTTGGGCAGTGGAAGTCACATTTAATTTTATCGAGTCATTTAATTAAATGTTATGATAATAAGAATTTAGTTTCTTACACTTGTGAACTTTGTTTGTTGCATTGTTATGGCAATGCTCGTCATGTAGGAGAACATCAAGATATTCATCCTAACAGTTCTGAAAAAAGTCTGTCAATGTTTCTGGCTTTTAACTTCCAGCGTATTAATAAAGATTTAAAAAGTACACAATTTTATTATTGTGAAGATTGTCAAACATATGCAGAAGTCAATCTCAATTCAAACCATTGGAACAAAAGTCATAAAACTAAATTAAAACGTATGGTTTGTCACCCTTGTCGCACAGAATTTTTTTGTATTGAGGGAAATGACTTATTTGTGAAACATATTATATCAAGTGAACACATTATTTTGAAATATATTACTACTAAAAACCCTCATTTTGATTTAAAATCATCATCTGTAGCTAATTCTAAAAAGTTAAATATGTTGAATGATGAATATCAAACATTGTGTGATACAACAAGCACAATAGAAAGTATTAAAATTCCAAATGAATTGATTTCTGAACCATTTGCAAATTGGTTTAAAAATGTTGAAGATCAAAGGAAAGCCTCATGTTTATCATGTAATGATCGAGTTGATATAAATGAGACTTCTCATCATACTCTCATTGGTCACTTGTTAAATTGTGACCAAAATGCAACAAAAAATATACCTATAACTGATATAAATTCTTTTCAATGTCTAGAATGTGTATTTTACAGTAAAAATTATAATGATTGGGAAATACATGCTCTTTTACATTTAAAATTGAATACTTGTGGTTTATATTCATATTTCCATCCAAATTGTAGCTTATTATTGTATGGAAAAATTAATGATATTGAATCTTACTTAAAAAATGAACACAAAGTATTGATTGATGATCTGCCTTTAGAAACAATATTAGTGGCAAAACAATTAATGAGAAGGAATAATAATGCATGTAAACCTTCAGGTATCATGTGCTTCTGTGAGCCATGTAAAAAAATATTTAAGGCAATAGAAAATTGTAATCATTTTAATACAGATAGTCATGCATTAGTAGCTTCAGACCTTGTAGAGTTATTTTATTGCAATTATTGTGAAATTGAGTTTTACTCTTCAAGTACTCTATATGAATGTCACAAATTAACTGTAGAACATATTATTATGAAATCAGAATATAGTAAAACAGAAATCGTTACTCTTCTTAAGCCTTCAAAACTTGATATTCATTTATTTAAATTTGTGACCAATCAAAATTTATATGATACAACTCTAAACATAGGATTCTTTTGTTTTATTTGTAACTATTTGTGTTTAAGTTTAGATGTATGGAAAACTCATATAAATAGTAAAAAGCATAATTATTCTTCAAAAGGTATTTGTATGGATCATCGTTGTAAGATTTGTAAAACATTAATGTTTGGACATCGAAAACATATGTTTGAACATTATAGAAATCCTTTTCATTCAATGTTGAGAAAATTCAAACCAGTGAATATTAATGAAGTGAATCAAAAAAAGTTTGAAACCAAGCAAAAATATAATATTGAAACTACTTCTGTAGATAGTAAAATTGCAGGAAGTAATAAGAGTGACTTAGGAGAATCTACTAGTAAAATTAGTGAAATACATACATTAACAAAAATGGCAGATAAATCTCTTACTGGATCAAATAATCATCAAGAAACTAATATTTTAGAAGAAACTTCTAGTTGTATTAGCAAACGACATTCAATGACAGCTTGTAAAATAAATGAAACCCATACATTGACAAAAATGGTAGATGACTCTTCGCTTGAATTAAATAATCAACTTGGAAATATTCAACTAGGAGAAACTTCTACTCCAATCAATGAATCACATTCAACCACAATAGCTGAACATAAATCAGTTACTCAACTTGAAGGCACATCAGATAAATCTATTAATAGTAATAATGAAACACATTTATCAACAGAAATTATAGACAAATCACTTGAATCAAACACTCAAAATTATTGTAATTTTTATACACTGAAAATTAAAATGTTAAATGAGTTGATCAACCAAAACAAGGAAATCAGACTAAAATATTCATATTATTGTGAACCTTGTGATTTTATCACTGAAACAAAAAGTAATTGGGCAGATCATAATTTAACTCTTCATTCAAATAAGAATAAAATACGTCTTACACTATTTTGTGATATTTGTTGTCTATATCAAGTTGGACCATCTGACAGTTTAAGTAAACATTTCAACACTATTGAACATAAAAATATGTTAGATTTTCAAAAAATGTTTGACATAAATAATATAAAAACAATAAATGACAAAGAAAAAAATGAAAATAAGAATAATTTGAATGTTGATAAACCTTCAAATGTTACTAAAATAGATAATCAAGAAAAAAATAATGAAAAAGAAGCAAATAATCGTAAAATCATTATTGAAATTAAAGGTAATTAAAATAGATTTTCAAACTATGAATATGTAAATAATTTAAATTTGTTCTAGATGCTAAACCAAAGTATAAAAGAAATAGTTGGGTGGAGATAAAGAAAATATTTAGTACTTATGGATATTTTGGAATATTTCCCAAACATAATTCTGTAATAATTATATTTCGTAAACAGTAAGTATATATTCTATAAAAGTTTAAATTAAAAAAATATAATAAATCAGAAGTATTTAATTTTATCTTTATTACATTCCTTTTAACTTGTTTAATATTTTAATCCGTGGTATATTTGAGAGGATGATAGATTCAATGACCATCTCTTAAAATTTTTTTTGTTTTTTTTTTATTGTTTTTCGATATCGATATTGATAATTTATCGAAAGTACATCAATATTCGATATCGCTACATTAAAGTTTTTATTTTCTGTTCATCTAAGTTTTAACAAATAATCAATATCAAAGAGCGATAAACACTAACAATAAGCAATAGCCAATAATATTATAACAATAAGGTTATCATGGTAAACATGGATCATAAAGAACGGAATTGTACAATATTAGTCTCGTTTTTTCCGTCGATCGTCAACGTTGATTGTTGAGTGTTACTAAGTTTATTTTGTTCACTACTTAAATTAATTATTAATTATCAGTGATTTAAAATGACTCAAATTACCCAGAGGCCGTAGTTATATAAAGTCAGCAATTCTAAAAGAAATCCGTCAATAAATTATTTAAATATAGTATTGTATTATTAAATGTTGTAGTTTTATAAATCATATCATTATGTCGTACAAATTGTTTTGTTTATAATAAATATTATCAATGACGTATTATGAAAACCTTTTTTTAATGTTTAAGATTCCAAAAAAAAAAAATCCCTCCATAAATTATACAAATAGTATGAATAAATAATTATTCAATTGCTTCTGTTTTATAAATAATTATATCAATAAATCGTATACCGATATCGCGATATAAACGAATCTATATCGATACTTGAAAACTTATCATGCATCACACACATACACACACATACACACACACACACACACACACACACACACACACACACACACACACACACACACACACAAACATACATACATTTATATACAGTGTAAACGCTAACTGAGAACACTCAATATTTTTGCGTAAAACCCTGCAATTTGAATTCTGATATTTTGTTGGTTTTTATGATATAAAAATACACATTTTTATGGGTTTTTAAATTTTTTAACTTAATTAGACTTGCACATGCACAGTACAACTTTTTTTTTCTTAAATGGCAACCACCTATTCTAACCATCAATTATTTTTTTAATGAATTTTGGTAGTTCAACCAACTTTCTAAGTCCAAAATTGACCAAATTACAGCAATTTTACTTAATACTGCAAAATGCGCACGGTATTCAGTTTTTTGACTGTAACTGTAAAAATAATTATTCTTGGATTGTTTAGGCTTGACATTTTCACTCCTAGTTGTTAATATGATATTTACACGTTATTATAATTTTATCTACTGTACAATTTTCTTAAAATTTGGGTATGCATTATAACTAATAGCTGAAAAAACATAATTAAGCAGGTATGTTTTTTATTTCATTTAATGAATCATTGGAAATTATTAATAATTAACCAATTTAATTCTTATTTAAGTTAAAAATTTATTTATTTTCTAATTAATTTAACATAAATTGTTCAAATTGTTGTCCTCCATGAACAAAACATGATTCATAACGCCACATAAATTCTTTAATAGTTGCAGCAGTAATTTGTTTAGGAGTCAGTTAATTACATGCTGCTGTTATTTTGTCTTTTAAATCTTGAAGATTTACAGGAGTGTTGGCATACACTATTGATTTTAAGTGACCCCATAAAAAGAAATCTTGTGGCGCAAGATCTGGTGATCGAAAAGTTCCTAGCCACTGATTTGAAAATTCTCATTTAAATGCAGTAGAACCCGTTTAAGACGCTCTCCAAGGGACCAGTTAAAAATAGCGTCTTAAGCGGGAAATCGTATTACGCGGGAACAAAAAATGTTTTATTATATTTTACAATACATCCATGTTAAATACATATAAATTCTATTTTTTACTTTGCAGAGTGAATTATTACATTTATATTACATATTATATTTTATTTTAACCATTTCAAAATTATTTTATTTAACTACATATTTTATATTATCTATTTCAAAAAGTCATCTATCTTTCTTTGTTTCACTTTTTTTATGTTTTTTGAATACAGGAAGTTTTCAATTTTATTAAGATGATGTAATGGAAGAATCTGTGTTGTATCATCCTCTTCCTCCTCTTCGCTTTCTTCCTTTATAGAAGTTACATTAGTCGGTGCAATTTATCAGTAATTATCTGTTCAATGCTTCTAGTGTTACTTGTGGCGACGTCCTCGTCAATATCTGCATATCCCGGAAACTCCTCCAATTCTTGAAAATCTTCGCTGCTTTCCTCCGCGGCATTGTAATCACCCTCAACAAATTTTGCTTTCCGAAAACAAGTTTTAATGACATCAGCCGTAATTAATCGAAAATTATCGTCCGATAACCAGTACAAATTTAGTGCAATCAACTTAGTGTAATCAAGTTAAATTTTATACAATGTATTTTTATATTAACATCATTGACAAGACGAGCATATTATCCGGAAACATAGAGTGTATTATCCAGAGTTTATTACATGCTAAATGTTGTCAAAATCAAAGGAATCGTAAAAATGAGCGTATTAGCCGGGATATTGTCTTAAGCGAGAGCGTCTTAAACGGGTTCTACTGTAATCACGAACTACGTGGGCATTGTGAGCAGGAACACCGTCGTGTTGAATTATTATATTTGTCTTTGAGCTAAAGATGAAAAGTTTGTGAAAATGTCAAGCCTAAACAATCCAAGAATAATAATGTTTACAGTTACAGTCAAAAAACTGAATACCGTGCGCATTTTGCAGTATTAAGTAAAATTGCTGTAATTTGGTCAATTTTGGATTTAGAAAGTTGGTTGAACTACCAAATTCATTAAAAAATTAATTTAATGGTTAAAATAGATGGTTACCATTTAAGAAAAAAAAAGTTGTACTGTGCATGTGTAAGTCTAATTAAGTTAAAAAATTTCAAAACCCATAAAAATGTGTATTTTTATGTCATAAAAACCAACAAAATATCAGAATTCAAATTGCAGGGTTTTACTCCAAAATTTTGAGTGTTCTCAGTTAGCGTTTACACTGTATATAAATGTATATATATGTGTGTGTGTGTGTGTGTGTGTGTGTGTGTGTGTGTGTGTGTGTGTGTGTGTGTGTGTGTGTGTGTATGTGTGTATATATATATATGTGTGTGATGCATGATAAGTTTTCAATTATCGATATCGATTCGTTTATATCGATATTGTATAGTTATATCGATATACGATTTATTGATATAATTATTTATAAAACAGAAGCAATTGAATAATTATTTGATTTTTCAAAAGGTTTTTCTCATTATAATCATTTAAATTATAAACATTGAGTCCTGAGAATTTAAAATTCACTTATATTACCATTAAGTCCCAAACGTTTTTTTCCTTTTTATTCAATAGAATAATGTTTTATTTTATCATTTGCCTACATTATTTTGGGAGGATGTGATACTAGTTTACGCCTCCTCCCTCTCTGAGGTGGACTCTTAAATTGATACTACTTCTAATCAATAATAAAACAGGTAGTTGATTTTGTTTATATAATATATATACACATATAAAGTGACTTAATAAGTATGCTCATTCAATTTTCAACTCTTAATATTGAATTAATAATGTTTCTATATAGTATTTCAAATTGTATTTAAAAAAAAATATGCAATGATAATGGGTTAACATGCTTAAAAAATACCCTGTATGTTTATGTTTACATTGACATCAAGTGTCTTAAAAAATGTTTGTACTTTAGAAATTAGAAACAATTCTTTAGAAAATGATCCATTCAAATTTTTTATAAACATAATAGGTATCATAATTGTCTTTAAGTTATAAGACTTACAGAGTTTACTGTAGATTACTAAATAAAATGTAAATATGTGTCTTTTATAATAATTTTATTTATGATATAAATTAAGTTGACTTTATATTTCAGATCTAGTGTACACAAAATGTTAAAAGATAAAGAAAAATTAGAAAAATTACACGAGTTTAATATTTATGTTTCTTTTGAAGGTGAGATTTTACTGTACATTATTATATTTACTACATGTATTTGTGTGTGTGTATGTATGTGCTCCAAAAATGATGGCAATTTTTGGTATTAGATTGTGATGAAAATCATTTATATTCAAGAATTCATAACATTTCTTTTTATAATTTTTTGTGAATTGTTGAACAAATAAACACTGTCTCAAATAATAAAAAAGAAAAATAAATATTTTTTATTTATTCAACAAAACTTATTTGAAGTTTGATTTTTATTAGTCATTCTACGGCAGCAATGATTTTTGTAATTTACTAAAATTAATAACTGTATTTATATTTCTTGGAGAAGCCTACTTTTAAAACATTCTTCAAATTTTGTAATAGTATTGTATACATTTCAAACTTAAGTTATTATTGTTATTTTTAAGATTACAAAATACTAGCCAAAATCAATTAGACTGTTAATTGTACTTGATTTTTTAATTTTTTAATGATTTATAAATTAATTATTGATAAAAAATTAAAAGTTAGTGAGTTATTATTGAAATAGAACATTCAACTTATTTAATGGGGTTTTTTTTTTTTAATGATTAAATCTATAGATACTACATTTAAGTTGTTATTAAAAATGTATTTTGTAAAAACAGTTCCTTGTTACTAGATTTCTTCAATATGTATGAATCGTGTCCAATGTTTTAACTATTGTATGTTTTAATTATTTATAGTTGAGAAATTACCAGAGTTGAATAAAACAACCGAATTTGAGTTTGGAAATAAAGAAGTTCTTATAAAAACTATTAATGCGCAAATTATGGCTATTAATCAAGAAATTTCTAATCCTAATATACTTCATAGACTACAATTGTTAATTAATGCTATTCATCGTTGTGCTGGTCCTCATTTTTTATCTAGTAAAACATATGCTTTTGGATCTCGTATGTCTGGTCTTGCACTTAAAGATAGCGATGTGGATTTATACTTTGATATTGGTAATTATAATACTATATTATGTTGAAACTAATAGGTAGTAATATTACTTTAGTGTAAGGAATTTTTTTTTTATAGAACAATATTAAATTTAAAAAGTACTACATAATTTTTTTAAATTAAATAGAAATATTTTGAAATTCCATACAATATGTATAAAATTATATTTTACACATAAAAATCGTTACAGTAAGAGTTTTATTTTTATCTTAAATGTTGAGTTATTAATACTAGTTTCCATTTACTTAAATATTTTTTTGTTAAGTAACAAACAACTGTTGATAACTATGTCTATTGAAATTTATTTTTTATTTTTGTGAAATACTTAAATAATATACATTTTACCAAGATTTTAAATATTTTTACAGGTAACACTTTTGGTGGAGAGCTATGTTATGATTTATGTGCTCAAGAAGATCTAGTACGTTATTTTGGAAAAATGTTTCGTAGCAATAATAATGAATTTAAGCAAGTACAACTTATAACTGGAGCTCGTGTACCAATAGTTAAATTTTTACATGTTCCATCAAGTTTATATTGTGATTTGTCATTCAAAAGTGGCCTTAGTACACATAACACTAAATTAGTGAGGTAAACTATTAAATATATTACTAATATTTATTATATATTTACTGATTATATTGAATACATAATATTTTTCATAATTTAAATTTAATTAATTAGGTTGTATTTAACATTGAATGAGCGTGTTCATTGGGTAGTTTGTGCAGTTGTTAAACGCTGGGCATTACAAAATGATTTGAAGAATCAAGGTATGTTTACCAGCTATGCTTTAGCTTGGATGGTTCTTTTTTACCTAATGACTATTAAAGTGGTGCCTCCATTGAAGTTTCTCAGAGATAATGCACAATATTCAGAAGACAAATCCGGTTCAGAGATAATGTTTATAGAAGGTACATTGAATACAATTTTTAATTTAAGTATTGAAATTATATTTTGTATTTTTATGATTATTGATGATTTAAAAAATAATATGTACTTAAATAAATATTAAAATTTGATTTCTATTCTTAGTAAATAGTCCATAATATTTTGTATAAATGTATTTAGTAATTTTTGTCATTTAGCAAACTAATGTTCTTTAAGTTCTGGCTTAATTTCTCTTCATCTAGTGTTTATACATATTTAAACAGTTGTTTAGTACACATCTCTAAAAATAATCTTCTTACTTTAATTTTGGTACTCATTTTCAAATTGATAATCTCTTTTTTTGTCATTGATAAAACTAACCTAACCTATTGATAAATATAATATGTATCATGTTAGTTTATCTAGTAACACATGTATACCACTGAAATGAATAATTATTATCACTTAGGTAAAATATTTAATTTAAATTGATGTAAAAATAATAGTTGTCATTAAATTTTATAACTGTGTGAATATAACGCACTATCATGAAATTCAACAATTGCTGGTGATGTTTAGAATATTACAATTTTTTGGAGGAGTTAACAATATGTAAAAGAATTTATAATATCTCATTTAATTATAAAATATAGATACATCTGTGTATAAATACCTATATCAATATCTATAGCTGAAATAAATAATTATTTATACTTTTCTATTTTTTTTAGATTGGGACTGTACCTTTTGTACTCTAGATAAAGCGAAAGAAATATGGAAAGTACCTGACATTTCATGTTGGGATTTATTATTTGGTTTCTTCAAATTCTATTCCGATTCTAACAGGCTTAAACAGTTTGTTCTTTGCCCGGCTATTGGTGAAGCCATACCAAAAGATAAATTTGTTAATGTTCCAATGACAAGTCCAGATATCTTGGGATTTTACAAAAAGAAAACTGGCAATGCTGTTCAATGGAGTGTAAAATTAAGGGATAACTTCCTTAATGAAGGTCTTGCTGTACAAGATCCTTTTGATCTTTTCCACAACATAACAAAAATCATAGTACCCAGAAAATTACAGGGGTTCTCTCATTTATGCTACAAAACATTAGAAGTCATGAAAAATGGAACTCAACCTTACTATGCATAAACACTGTTCTTCAATTATTTTTTTAAATTTAAATAAATAGGTAATTAATCAAATTTTAGTTAAATGTTTTTAAATTGTTACATTTACATATGATGAAGTTAAAAGAATCTTAATTTTAAAATTATCTGTTTAAATGTGGATATACTTCTAGCATTTTTTTTATTTTAAACTGATTGGAATAATACAATAAACAATGACAAAAAATATTAATACATCATTAAGTTAAGTACCTTTCATTGACTTTTTCCTGTAATTTGCGCTTATTTCGTTTTGTTAAAATTATAATACGTTTTTAATTATAACAAATTTAAGTTATTATTATACAAATTTTTCTGATAAAGTCAGCTGCTTTTAACCTTTTTAAATCTAAGAATCACATTTCAAAAATTTTCACAACCCGATAACTTAAATTTTTTAGTATATCTAAAATGTATACCCCATATACAAATATATCGTATACACGTGACCAATGACCAATCATAAAATATGTAGCTTATAATGTAGAACTGCATTATTCGCATTCTTAAATATGAAAATATGTGTTATATACATAAAAGTAAAATGAAATATGTACAATTTTTCTTTTTTTAATCATTATTCTTTTTGAATATTCCTTCGTATACTACCCACGAGTTTTTAGTGTAACACTAGTAGTTCAAATACCATAGATTGAGAAATATTGGTTTAGCTTGTACATTTTCAAAAATCATTTAAATTTTTTAAATTTATGAATTGGGTAGTAAAATATGTATTTTTCTCTAGAAAAAATAAAACTTAATTATTGTGATGTATTAATAATCATTGTTGTATTTGCATGAAATTTATTGTATCTTGTCATGTGTTACAATAATAGTATAAATATCATTTCTAATATATTCTAACATAAAAATATTTTATTGGCTAGTTAAAAGATGTTCTATTTTTGAAGAAATATTATTATTTTTATTTATTAGTGAATTATTTAATACTTTTTGTCAATGATTTTTTAAAATTTTAATATTATTTTAGTGTAACAATTGAATTTTGAAACATCTATAGTTTTTTTTGTATCAAGTAATAATTTATATTTAAAGAATTGTAATATTTAATAATTTTAGGTCAATCACAGTAAACTTACAAGTTACGTCAATTTCTTTGGGGGAAACTTTATGTAAACAAATAAATTATAAATTTGAACTTGCAGAATTTACTATAATAAACAAATTAATTTTACTTAAGTTAGAAAGATCTAGTAAAATTATTTATATGAAGGGGGGAACAGAATGAAATAAGAAGAATGACGTAATTTGTAGTTACTAATGATCAAGTGTCTAAATAATAGCATGGACGTCTTGAGAAGACCTTTTTTGATTGTGAATTTATTATTTAGAATAAATACTTAGCTTAATATATTGTGTTAATAATGTTTATGTTTTAAAAACGTACATCAAAATTTAATTGATGTAATTATTTTCTTGGTTCACCTTCAAAATATCCTGCATTTCAAAAAATTATTTTCACCCCATATCCATTATTATATTATCACATTGATTAATATATAATAATATAAATATCTAAAATTCCTCCAAAATATTCCGTATCAAATTTTATTGATCATTGAACTATACTTAGTCATTCACTTGCTCTTATTAATTATAACAAATATGTAATTTCTGAATCGTCATAAGGGCTTGGATTTATATGCATTTGCATGTTTTTTTCATTAGGTCCAAAGTGATTGTTAGATTTGTCCACGATTTTGCTTACTCTCATTTAAATAAAATCAATTTTTTTTTTTTGCATATTTTGAACACAACGCATATAATTGCATATTTATAGATTATTGAGATTTTATTTTTTTTTTAACTAAAATTTTTATAAATTATTGTTAAATGGCGTTTATGTCATAATACCGATAATTATTGGTTTATCCATCAAATTGTATACATATTTCCTTAATATTAACAAATAATAATTTATTCATGCAAATGAAGAAGAAGATATTAATATTTATCTAACTCCAGGGAAAATCGGGTCATTCATATATGCATCAATAACCTTTTGTGATATGGAAAGGAGTTTTAGTCAATATAAATCTATTCTACGTTCAAATCGCCAGTTGTTCGTATTTGAAAATTTGAAACAACATATTATCATAGTAGCGTGTAATAATATAAACTAATATTTAATGTAATTATATAAACTTATAATTAATTTAATAATAATAAATTATGAATTATGATAAATAATAATATTCTAGAAATAATAAAAATTTGTTTTTGCATATTTTGGTAAATCAAATGCATATTTTACGAACTGTTATTGCATATAAATCTTAGCCCCTGTCATAAGTAACTCACATTCAAAATTTTAGTAATAGTACTGTTTTTATTTATTTTTTATTTCTAGTCACTTTTTGATATATTGTCTTCAAAAGTTTTATCCAAGTAGTAACTATAGATTGGAAATCAGATGTAGATTGTATTTTAATGGTCTTTCCTTTCAATAGTTTTTCCAAGCATGAGAAAAAACGGCTGAAAAATTAGTTAAAATGGATAAAACTTGCCATAAACGACATCCACTAAATACATTTTAGTTATTTAGTCATAACACCACAATCATGTGGTTAGAAACTTGAAATTTTCACCATATATTAATGACATTGTTACATAATTAAAAAGTTTCAAAATAAAAGAACTTTTGGACCAAAAACAGAACAGAAAGTACGTTTTTTAAAGTTAATATTTAACACAATACACCCATCACCATTATCTTGTCCATGGAGCAATGAATACCCATGGTGAAAAGTATGTTCTTTTTAATTTACAGAGGCAAAGAAATATTCACAGGTAGAAAAATAATACATAATGAAATTAAGGTATAGCAAAAGCGTTTTCCATTCAGCTTTTAGAAAATTAAATATTTGATTTTAACAGTTTAGATGTGTTGTGATGACGGTTGAAATGATTAACTTTTTTTTCAGTAGTGTTTGATTTTAAAATGTATGGGTATAAAAAAATAACACCATTTAAAACAGTTAATTTGGTTGAAAAATAAGAATTTTTTAATATTATGTGAATAAAGTTCTATACTGAATGAGTATATACATTTTTGAATAACTACTGCATAACCTATTATAGCACGTAAACTACTGTTAATTCAAATTATTTAATACAATTTTGAACATTTTATTTTTTTCTAATGAGATTAATACAACATAGTTCATTTAATATTAAATATAATCAGGCATTGTATTACATTAAAATATAGCCTTTATTTAATGTACTGAAAAATGAGTGATTATTATCAATACAATTAGTCAAACAATACATTAATCATCTGTATTGAACTTTACATGTTGAGCTAAACTTTTTTCTGCTTTATTAATTAACTTCACACGGCCACGTAGTTTTTTGGTTCCTTTTTGTTTAGTACATTTTATTTCTCTATCACGTACAATTTTTTCCCAATAAAGCTTTTCTTCTTCCCCTACCATAAAATACATTTTTTTAAATGCTATATAAATTTTTAATAAAGCTATAAAAATCATACATTGAAAATTAATTAAATATTCACCTTTCAATATATTTATTTGTGGCCATCGATTTTCTTCAGCTATTTTTTTGGCAGATTCTTGACAACTGCATCGTATATATGCTTCTGAACTGTTTATTATATCAACAAATTTTATGTCGGAGTAAGTTTTTGCTTCAGCCTAAAAAAAAACAGTTATACTTTATTTTAAGAATGTAATTGTAATTAGACAAAATAAAATATATATATTATTAGAGATAGTAGTAACAATAATAATAAAAACAATAAACAAATCATAAATACATTCCTAACATTCTTTTTCATAACTCATCAAGAACATTTAAAATAAAATGGACAGAAAATAGAGTAGTAGTAAACTATTAATTTTAATTAGAGCTGCCATAATGATTAACTTTTATTCGTTAAAATAAGTTATACAATATTATTAAGTAAAACACATGGATTATTCAACTTAATTTCATTTTAATTATGTTTTAATTTTAAGTAGGTAGCTATGAGATACATTATATACAATTTAAACAATAAATTGTTCTCCAAAAATATCAAATTAAAAATATTATTTTCTTTGCTTTTTTAGATTCTGAGTAAAGTGAAATATTATGGTTTTACAATATTTATTTTATTTTTTTTCTGGAGACACTTGACTCAACTTGACTTTGTTCAAAAGTTTTATCCAGCAATTCTACAGATTAGAAATTTAATGCAGATGGTATTTTGATTGTTTAAGCTCTCAAAAGTTTTTCGAGGCAACTGGAAAAACAGCCTCAAATAGACCGAAAACGGTGAAATTCGTCGTAAACGATGTCTTCATTAAATCGACTTAAGTAATTTCATTATTTCTCCAAAAACAATGTTGCTGGAGACTTTAAATTTTCACCAATTACTATTGATGTATCACTCAATGCTTTAAAAATAGTTTTAAAAACATTTGCCAACTTTTGGGCTAAAAATAACACTTTGAAAATACCATGTTTTTTAAAAGTTTATCCCTAATAAAGTTTTAAATATTTGACAAAAACTTTTGAAAATTTAGTATGACTTTATTCATAAACTTCTCTAAATATACTGAAAAAGTTTCAAAAATCATGACAAAGGATTTTATTTTATAAGTGTTAAATAAGTAAATTATTATACGATTACTACGCAATAAACTGTTTTACGCCAATTTTCAACTTAATAATTTATTTTAAAAAATAGGTCCATTCAAACAGTACATTTAAATTCTGAAGCTTCGCTCAGAATCATTTAACTAAAGACATGATTTATCATTTCTTAAAAATTGTCCCTATTAACTCGTTTGAGGAACAAAGAATATCCCATGGAGCGAAGTACGTACATTTTTATTCATACATTTTTAGTAAAGCACAACACACACACACACACATTAAACGGTTTTTTTTTGGTTTACATATGTTAGGTTTTAATTTCAAATTTGAACACTTCATTTGTTTGTAAAATGATAATAATGATTTCAAAATAGTAAAATGAAATTATTAAGTAATAAATACAAACATAGTTAAAAAAAAAAAAATATTTATGAAATTTCTCATTTATAAAATATAAAAATAATATTGAATAAGTACACAGTACCTTGAATATTTTGTCACACTCAATTGGATTTGTAAATGAAATTTTTAAAATCACACCAGGTTCATACTTAACACGAATGTCTTCTTTTCTAGGTTTTTCAAATTCAACATTTTGAACATTTGTAGTTTGGTGATCATTTTGTAAAGAATTTATATAAGAATTAGAATCAGTGTTTTCAATGTATCTTGGACGTCGTAATTTAGCTTTTAATAGAGACATTTTTTGTCGTTGCATATTTAAAAATTGATTTCTTAGTTTTTTCCATTCTGTTCTAAAAATTAAATTAAAAAATAATAATTATGACTATTTTAATTTTACTAAAATACAGAAGTTATAATTTACTTTGACATAATTCTTAATCCATTTATATTAGCATCTGATTTAACTCTTTTCCCTTTGTTACGTTTTCTTTTTTTCTTAATAACCAAGTTATCATTATTTAAATCTACATTAATTTCTTTTTTATCGTCATCACTAGGCATAATTTCTTCATTTTTTTCAATACTGGAATCAAGATTTTCACTTATTTCAGATCTTGGATTATTCTCATTATCACTTATTTCAAAAGAAGAATTTTTTTGTTCACTTTCCAAGTCACTTTTTTTATGTTTGTCTTTCTTCTTCTTTTTTTTAATGTTTTTAGATCCAATACAGGTTACATTTAATACTTCTTTTTTCATTTTTTTTTCTTTTACGCAATCATTGCTATTAGAATGTTTTCGTTTCATTGCTAAATTAATATTTTCTGCACTTCTATCAATATTCTTTTTATCTTCATCTTCTTTAGGAGTATTTTTTTCTTTTATCATTAAATTAATATTTTCAGAATTTTTATCGATATCTTTTTTATCTTCGTCTTCTTTAAAAGTAATTATACTTTGCAATTCTTCCGGAAGAATTTTTGATTCCTCATGTAGTTTTTTGTATTCCTAAGAAAGATATACTGTTTTATTAATGATATTGTTTTAGAATATAATTAGGTATTTACACATTGTCGTAATCACACAAATAACAGAATGTTTAAACAATAAAAATTAAAAACATTATTATAAAATAAAATATTACTCATGAGTATAGTAGTATTATACATATAAGATGTTTCTTAATTATTTATTGACCTTAAAACATTTTAAATAACTATTTTTTTTTTTTTAATAAAATTTTGTCTTCTTTCTAATTATAAAATCTGACACAAAAGGATTTATAGTTGTATAATTTGTTGTTTTTTTGTGAAGAACTACTTTTTAAGATAAGGATATTTGTTCAAAAGTGACATGTAGCAATTTTATAAAGCATAAATATCATTCAGATATATATTTACTTTCAAATTATCATTTTTCTCTATTCTCGAAAGTTTTTCCAGGCATGAGAGAAAAGAAAACTACTAACAATTTCAGAGAAAAGGGTGAAATGTGTAATTAATATGATTTTTATTGTTTTTGGTTTATTAGCTATTACTCCAAAATAATGGGAGTAGGTAAGGTATTTCATATTAACACTAATTATCAAAATTTCCCTCATAAGGCCACTTTAGGACTAAAAATTAAAGTTGGTAAATATTATATTTTTTTGAAGATTTTTATGTTTATTATATTATTATATACATTTAAAGTTGTAAATTGTTGATTCCAAGACCTGAACATTTATTATAACTTTCCCAAAATACTTTGCTACCAATACTGAACAAATCTCAAAAACTTCTGATAGAATTTTTTTCTTAAGGGTTTAGTTAAAATTTTGATAAATTAATTGTTTTACAGAATTAAATGTCTTTTTTAAATGATAGTAAAAAATAATTGGCCTCTCTAATCTTTATGAAACTCGGGATACTAATAAAATATGTTTTGAATATTCTGTTATAAGTATTATTTCTAATAGATAAAGAATTCAAAATTTCAAAAAGTTACATAAAAAGTAATCAATAATTAGACTAAAAATGATATTATGTGTTAATGGTATTTTGACAGTGAAAAGGAAAATAGGTATAAAAGATAAAATTTCACAAAATTTTTTAGTATATTCTTTGAAAAATAAAAATGTTATTTCAATCATTTTGATTTATTGAATTAAATTTAGTTTGGCCTTTAGGTCTAAATCTAGCAAGCTCACTGTAAGTACCCACTATACCAACTGTAAGTAATCATTCCAATTTTATAAATGAGAGAACCAAATATTTCTAATAAGTAGCAAATTAAATCTAAACTCAAGTAAAGTAAATAATATTTTTCGTTGCATTTTTGGGTAATAATGCATATAATCTTCTATGTCCAAAACAAACATAAATATAGAATAATAAATATTCATAATATATCAAAATAATTTAAATTTTACTTCAAGAACTTTTTTGGCAGATTCTTCATCATGGAATTCAACAAATGCAAATCTTTTAATAGTGCCACTTTTGAATTTAGGCAATGAAATATATGCAACACTCCCATATTTTTCAAACATAGATTTAACCCAATCATGATCAGCTTTAGGAGGCAATTGTTCCTATAAAATATAAGTACAGTGTTAATTATGCTATACTAAATTCATTCAACCAAACTAATTAATAAAAGTATATATACCATAAAACACATTACTCACAACATATACTGTACAACGTTCTATGTCCTCAGGTTGTTTTTCTTCTATAGGTGTTATTCTATAAATTTTAGTTTTGCAGTCACTAACAGCCAGTACATTTGAACTTTCAATAGCTTTAATTATATCTTCAGGATGCGTGGTTAAATTTTTAATTTTATTACAATTCAAAAATGTTTCAATACTTATACCTATAAAATAAAACTTTATGACAAGCACATATTAAAACTTAAAAAGTACTATTATTTATATATTCAGTGTACTCTTTATTATCCAATACACATGGAATTGGTGCATTGTTGGATTATTGAAAGTATAGTAGATTAATTTAATATAGTTGATATTATGTTATTAGAAATTAAAAAAAATTACAAATATATTATAACTCAACATTTTTTATAAAAACTTTTTTTATTATATAAATATATATTTTTTAGTATTACAATATATTTAAGTACCAGAACATCTATAGTCATACAATAGTCTTGATAAAGGTTTATCAGAAATGTAGAAAAAAACAAAATGTATACACATGATTTCAATTTATTGAAATGTTTAAATAATTCTACGTAGTTATCTTCCTTAAGAAAAGTTACAATACTGGGTAGTTTGGATTATTCGAGTATCATTACAAGGCTGGATTATAAAGATATTATGTATATCATGTAAGTGTGTACATATACAAATTACAGATTAGTCAGATTTATACTCAAAATTGTTAAATTTTCTCAGAATGTTAAGTATACCTAGAGAGTATAGACTATATGTATATTAGAAAGTGTCATCAAAAGAATACTTTTTTAATACTAATTTTTTTTTTTTTTTAATTCTATTTATTTTGTATGTTTATGATACAACATGAAATTAAATATATATTTAGGAAAAATGTATAAATGATTCACAGAGCAATTTTTCATTTTAAGTTACGTACAGTAAATAATAAATTTGAATTTGTTATCATGTAATCGTGTGATTATAAGATTTCTAAAATAACAACCATATTTTTAACTTATGATCCGTACAAAAATAAAAATAAACTGAAAAAAATCTATTAAGTTTTTGTAGCAGTGTATATAAAATCAAGAATATCTAGTAAAAATCACTAAAAGCCATAATTCATATTGTGCTACTTTAAGCTTTAAATGCATATCTCTTTTATAAAAACTAATGGTTGTAGTAAATAATAAAAATATATATTTTTTTTATAAGAGTAGTTTTAAATTATAAGTGAAAAAATTAATTTATGCATTACACAGGGTTAAAAATGTAGAAAAATATGAGGTATGCTATATGAAAAACCAAATTACTTCATTATAATATATATTACTAAGATAAATATTACAATTATCAAAACTATGATAATTTTTTCATAATTCTATATTTAAATTTGTATTTTATTTAACACGTATTTTTGAACAATTAATTAGTACCTACTAAGAGTAAACAAATGTTAAAAGTAATATTTTATCTAAAAAAACTTACATTGACTAGTTTGTATGAGGTGTGCAAAATATCTATCTTTCCTTAAATTAGCATCACTGAGATAAAATTCCATAAGCTTTTTTAAGTCAGCATACAGTTGCTTTTTTCGTTTTCTTACTCGATTTAATGACGACTTTAGATTATCTTCAACGCTTTCAATACTTACATCACTAGATGGTTCCATTCTAAAATAATAAGTATTGTATAATTATCATCATGATAAATATAATTAAGTAAATTATAATAGAGTAAGTCAAGACAAAAAAAAAGTAATAATAGTAATAAAAAAGAAACATAACACTAAGAATAAACGACATTAAAACAGATTGCTAAGTAATATTGACATTTTATACTATGATAAAAATAACTAAAATTTTAGTTTAAGTTTTATAATTTTCTGATTCATCAAATGATTTGCCTGACCCATGAGTAGTAAAACGCTGATTTAAACAAAAATGCATGATAACTATACCTAGGCACAGAATAAAACAACCTAGGACCAAGGTGAGGATATAATTGTTAAAAAATTGGCCATTTTTAAGATTGGTGTATTTTAATAAGTTATTATTAATTGACTTTTTGTGTTTGAAATTTACAATTTGAGTGCAAATTTATCAAAATTAAAACCTTATGCAACTATATTATAATTAATAAGTAGTACCTACCTATTAATACAATATAGTTTTACACTTACTTGTTGAAACAGAAAAAATATTGAAGTTATGTTAAAAACAACAATTAATTAAAACACTACTCAGTAATTTTGATAGATTGCGAGTGAATAACAAAACGGATTATCATAAAACCAAACTTTGATGACTTGTGGAAGATGGTGACCAGTCGCGATCTACTATAGTTACTCGGATTTCAGGGGATGCCTAAGCCCGGAAGTCGGAAGATTAACTATGTGTCTATGTAGTAGTCGAATAACTGATAACAGAAAACACCTATATTCTTTTCAATAAATAATGCATATTGCATTGAAAATTACTGCAAAGTTGAATACTGCAAACGCTAAGTGCAAACTGCAAACTGGATTGCTATTAGCTGCGATATATTTGAATCCATGGTTTTAGATTAGTTTGAATTATTCGATTCGACAACAATTTATCAGTATCAAGTACCAACACTCCTCAGAAATTTATCAGCAGGTACTAACAAATACGTTAAGCGTTAAAGGTAACCAAACGATGGGAATCCAATTTTTTTTTTCCCATCAGTATACTTGATAAAAATCAGGGTTTACGGCCATTGATAACAGCCCATCAGCTCCCAGCCAAAAATTTTTTTTAGAACGAAAATGTACTTGAGAAAAAAATTTGTTTGCCAAATTCGTCCGGTCGTTTGGTAATTTTATTATTACATTTATGGTGCTCAATAAGTGTCTTTTATTTTGGATAAATCACTCAGGAATAGTTTACCAATATGATACCCAACATTCTTCCTTGGATGCTGTGAAAAAACATTTACACTGACCTATAAAAGATAATATACAAACAAAAATTAAAGGTGATTGTAATAGTCAGTTAAGTGATTATATTTCTAATTTTTACCTTATGTATACACGAATTATTTCTGTTAAGATTCTAATATGAGAGTAGTGGCGTTAATTAGTGGCGGTAAGGACAGCTGTTATAACATGATGCAGTGTATAGCGGCAGGCCATGACATTGTTGCATTAGCAAATCTTAAACCTCAGAGTAAAGGTTGGTGTTAATTGCAGTTATGTTATTCTATGGTTTTAAACTTATGTTTTAATTTATACTTAGTTAAAGTATTTAAATTGTATTATATAATGTTTATTAACGTTTCTGTAAAATTTATTTGTGTTAACGGTAGACGAGTTAGATAGTTATATGTATCAAAGTGTTGGTCACCAAGCAGTCGAATTATATGCAGAAGCTATGGGACTACCTTTGTTCAGACAGCGAACAAATGGAGTTGCATTGCAACAAGAAAAAATTTATACTCATACTCCTGAAGATGAAGTTGAAGATTTGTTTGATCTCCTTGCTAATATTAAAGTATTATTGTAAAATATAATGCTATATTTTGTTTACTTTTTAATCAATTATTTTTAATTTTAGACACAAATTGAATTTGATGCTGTGGCTGTGGGTGCTATACTATCTGATTATCAACGTCTACGTGTTGAAGATGTGTAGGTTGACAGATATACATATATATATATATATATATATGTATCTTGCTCCAAATGTATCTTGTGAATTTTAAATAACACTTTAAAATTGGACTTCTAGGTGTTCAAGATTAGGTATTTGCTCATTGTCATACTTGTGGCGTCGTGATCAAAAGGAACTATTACAGGAAATGATTGATTGCAATATTGAAGCTATTGTTATTAAAGTGGCAGCTCTTGGATTAGACCCTACAAAACATTTAGGATTGCGGATTGATAAGCTAATGCCACATTTGGTCAAAATGGTAAAGAGAAAAAATCTGTTATTTTCTAGATATTTGTATTTAGATATATATTTATGAATTCTCTATTCTAAATTGCATGACTAACATGCTACTTCATTAATGGAGTTTCTAGATATGCATTTCATAAGTCAATATTTTTAGGGAATGTTAGTCTTTGTATGTCTGTTTAGTGGCCATTTTTAATTTCATTACAATAAGTTTGGTATATATATATATATATATATATATATATATATATATATATATATATATATATATATATTATGCAAGTTTTATTGTCATTGTTTATTTCTAGATTAGGTATAGAAATAGGAGTTTGGTAGTTTGATTATTAATAATTTATTCAATTACTTATGGTTTTTTCTCATTTTTAACTTTTGGGGCAAAACTAACTATTAGAAAAATTATATTATACTTTAAAGTTAATATTTATTAAGTGTATTTTATACTGTTTCCAAATTGGGATTGGGTATGAGTATAGGTTTGTTATATTTTATTTTTATTGAGTGGAATGTGTGTCTGACACGGTGGAGATACAGTGGGGTTCATCCCGTTTTCTCCTTGACTTTTGTGTTGGTTTCCAGAATGAAAAATATGGCTTAAATATTTGTGGCGAAGGTGGAGAATACGAAACATTCACTCTAGACTGCCCTTTGTTCACCAAATCGGTGATCATGTAAGTATACAAATAAATCCACACACTCGATCACAAACATATTAAATACAACATTTATTACCATGTTTATTTCAGTGATCAATGTTGTAATAGTGGATAACATTCTAGTTTTAGAAAACAATATAGTATTGTTTGATATTAGTTCTCATTTGAGAATTATTTTTGTTTTCTAATCTATATTTAGTAAATTAAAAAAAAAAAAATAGGTGGACTTTACACTATATAGTTGAACGCATTACAATTATTTGTAACTATTTATTATATATTTTTATAATGATAGAACATATTTTATAATATTTACATATAATATAAACATATATACTTACATTATTTGTATAATGTTAATATGTGAACTACTGATTCAAACAACTTAATATTTAAGTCATTAATTAAAAAATAGATATAGATATTTAATAGTTATTTTTTTAATTCATAAATGTAATTACTCAAATATGTCACAAAAATGTCCTAAAACTTGATTGTCAATAAAATATACTTTTCTTTTGCCTACATGTAATTTATAATTAATGTTTTTCATTAGATATATTATTTTGATATTTTTCAGTGAAGAGTTTGAAACTGTGATGCATACCAATGATACTATAGCTCCTGTGGGATATATAAATTTTAAAAAGTTTTGCTTATTAAGAAAACCGGTTGGTAAAATTTTAATCTTAAGTTAAGAATTGGTATTTTGATCAAATCTTTTAAAATATTTTGAAGTAAATTATATAATATGAATATAAAATTTTTCTCTTAAGAATGTTGACGAAAATCAAAGTTTTCGTGATCGTTTGGCTGGTTATCCTGTACGTAGTCCTTTAGCTCACTTGATGGACTTAGAAGATTTGGAAATTGATCTGGGAACTGTCACTGATGGTGACAATTTTGATGATGATACTCCAGATAACAATAGTATCATTATTGATCAAACTGACAGTCAGGTGTGCTTTGGTGAACTAATTGAAACGGATTGTGTGTCTTGTCTTGGATATCCAAATGGGTGGACTTGGATTAATTCTTTGACTGGTCATTGGGTTGATGATAAATCTCCTGTTATAGTGGCTCTTGAGAAATTAAGAGGTAATTGTTATTTCAAAATAGTTTACACAAGTTTAACTTTCAAAAAAGGAAATTTTAAGTTTAAACTTGATTTATTAATTCCTTATAATTTTATGTAATCTATTTAAATTTGAAAACCAGAGTTAAATTAAAATGTTTAATATAGATTGGCTGGGTATCGCAACTGGATAATTTCCTTAATCATAATTCATTGAATGTTCTGTATTTTTTTTATCATATATTATCTATTCACTTGGCATATTGGTACATATTATATTTTTATTTTAATAAAAAAAGTAAAGTTTAGATATGGTATTTTGATGACATTAAAGTTATTAAATGATATGTTAATATTTTATCTCATGTAAAAAATAATGATTTGACCAGTAATAAATTTTTTAACTATCATTTTAATTTTTAATTTTTAGATTTATTGCAAGAAAGAAATTTAGAGCTAACAGATGTTGTTGCCGTTACTTTATATGTCCGTGACATGACCGAGTTTCTAAATATGAATGCACAATATGCATCAATAATGAGTAGAATTAGTCCTCCTGTAAGAGTTTGTGTTGAAATACCGCTTTCAGAAAATACACCAATTCTAATGGATGTTGTTGCTTATAAACCACCATCTAAGTCATCTTCAAATTCAAATCTTCCATCAGTTACCAAACATACCATGCATGTACAAAGTATATCTCATTGGGCGCCTGCCAACATTGGACCTTATAGTCAAGCTATTCGAGTGAGTAAAAAAATTTTTTTTAGTGAATATAATTATTTTAGATATTGATTTTTGATTTACCAAAACAAAAATCTATAATTTTATAAAAAAAAATAAAAGTAGATTAAACTTAAATCTAAGTTTTTTAATCTACATTGTAATTCAATTCTATCAATAATTATTAAATAGATTGAATAGTAAAAATTAGTATTTTAAATATAATATTCATTAAATTCTGAGGGAATTTTTCCAAATAGTTTTCTCTATTAAATAGTTTATTACTTCAATTTTTTTTTATGATTATTGTTTCAAATTGTAAAAAATGGTATTTTAGTGAATCCTCGGTATCTCGAATTTCTCGCATTTGAATTTTTTTTTCAGTCCCGATTATAACCTAACCATCAGAGAATGTTTTAAATTCCCTCGGTAACTCAAAGTTTCGATATGTCGATTGTTTTTTTGGATCCTTGCGACTTCACGATACCGAGGTTTCACTGTATTAGGTAAAATTGAAATATTTCTTGAATATTTAATAATAAACATGTGTCAATTTTTAGGTTGGTGATATAATTTATGTTGCTGGACAAATTGCTTTAGTCCCAGGTACTTTAAATATTGTTGAAGGTGGAATCAGGAGGCAATGTCGACTTTCATTACGACATGTTAGCAGAATTATTAAAGCAGTTGATCCCAATACACAACTTAGAGATGTTGTTCAAGTA
Source organism: Therioaphis trifolii (assembly GCA_027580255.1). Classification (NCBI taxonomy): domain Eukaryota; kingdom Metazoa; phylum Arthropoda; class Insecta; order Hemiptera; family Aphididae; genus Therioaphis; species Therioaphis trifolii. Next base: position 43,596,504 of record CM050406.1, on the reverse strand, counting down.
AATTAGATAAACATGATTAATTTTTTTACTTTATTTCATTTTATTTATTTAATCTGTGGAACATTTAATTTTAGGGTATATGTTATGTCACTCATACTAAGTATATTCATGCAGCTAGAACTGAATGGGAGAAAAGAACAAACAATGCTATTGTAGATTATGTAGTAGTATCACGATTACCAAGAAATGCTATTGTAGAATGGCATTTATGGGCACATAGACATAATTCTAGATTTGAATGTAAGTAAATTATATCTAGTTAATTGAAATAATTAATTGTATTTAAATATTTTTATAGATGAAGAAACGGGTTGTTGTGTTGATAATTATAGAGTATCAATACGCCGACGTTGGAACTATGAAAACAATGTAGCTGCTATTGTTACATATATTTCATCTGGTATATGATAAATTCAATTTACTTATTCATTATTTTCTAAAATACATCAAAATTATTTAACTTTATTTAGGGTCATGCACTTCATTATCAGCCATCACTGATTCATTAGAAACATTTACTGAGTCTATATCTGCTATTGGTCTAGAGGAAGCTTTCCGTTATTCCTTAAAACGACTTTTACGTGGAGAACCAACATCAACACCAACTGATGCTATTTGCTCTTTACGGATATTTTATAAAGTATCTCAAGATCAAAAGCCTATATGTCGACAACTTATCAATGCTACATTGAATACTCTAAGAGCTGAATACCGAATAGTTGCTACTGTAGTACCTGTATTGCATTTGCATCATCCCAATACATTTGTATCGATCTGTGCGCTAAGGCATAACACTTGAAATTCACTATTATTCAACATTTGACTTAATCGCACATTAGAATAAGGAACAAAGACAATGCAAACTGTTCTATTCATAAATAATAATCGGCTTCATTTAAATAATTTTACTTAAACCTATACATAATACTGGCTGCAAATGTTATAGATTCAATCCTTAAAATTTTCAGTCAAAATATTGTTGATGAATAATTAAATTTATTTAATTTGTTTATATTTCAGTAAAACAGTCCGTCCGGTTAAATTAAAAAAAAAAAAAAAAACAAAATTCTTAGGTGTGCTTTATCCAAAATAATTTATTTGCTCAAATACAATTTGTTTTAAACATAATTTATTTATAATTACTTATTTGGTTTGCTATTTTTCTTTTTTTAATGAAGCTATTCATACATTAGTAGTACTTAACTTTTTTAATTAAAAAATAGTGTGCTAACACAGTTTAATTGTATTGGTATACTTATGATAATTTTACCATGATTATATATAAAAAAAAAAATACTCTGTTGATCTTGATAAATTGTTATACAAAATATACATTTAAATACTAAATTTGTCATTAAAACTCTTTATTACATTTATAGCATTTTTTATTATTATTATGTTCACCAAGTTTAAAAGTTGTATGGATAATTTTTTTGAAAACAAAATTTAATTTTTAATTTTTTTTCTTAAGTTTTTTAATTATTTAATATATAGAAATACTTTTTTTGTATTCTGAAAATTAATTTTATATTTTTATTATTTGACCTGTTATTTATAAGATTATATATTTAAAATTTAGAAGAGCAAAATGAAAGAACAAAGTAACCTTAAAAAAGTGTAGTGCCATCAGTATTTCATTTTAATGAATATTCTATTGTGTTGATCATTTTCATTTAATAATATGAATAAGCAAAAAAGTATCTTTTTTTTTTTTTTTTTGAGGTTTTCTTTAAATATTAGTATTGTATCTAAAAATTAAAAATCCAAACATACTTCAGACCATTTGTATTTTTTGCTCCTCGGACAAGATAAATGGTGAAGTGTATTGAATTTTAAATATAGACAAATAATCTCTTTAGTTAAACGGTTCTGAGCAAAGCTTTAGTCAATATATACCGTTTACATAATTTACTGTTTTAGTTGATATTAATTGTTAGTTCGTTTTCTTTTGATCAAAATTTTTTTTTTTTACCTAGAAGTTCAAAACTTATTTTTCAATCTGTCTTTCAAGTTTTATAATGATTGAGTTAGTCAATTTTTCTTATAAACATTACAATTGTCAAAATTGATATAAAAATAGTCAATTTAGTTAAATTCTTGTAAGAAGCTAGTTTAACACTTACATAAAAAAAGTTCACATGAATGTATAAGTTAGTATTCAATTTTTTAAGTCTAACCATCAAAAGTTCAGACTTATTCGAAATAATTTTTTTTTTAAAGAAGTCTTCAAGGTTCTATTTATGACCCAAAACTTTGTTACTTTTTGTCAATATTTTTAAAGTGTTATTGGTAAATGGTGAAAATATCAAGTTTTAAGCAACATCACTTTAGATGATTAGGTGTTGACTAAATAACTAAAAATCGATTGGTCAATGTCTTGATTACAGCAAATTTTTCAACAGGTTTAGATTACTTTTTAAAAAATTACTAAGAACCATATACATCTGATTTATAGATTTGTTACGAACAGTGGCAGCTCTAGGATTTCGTTTTAGAGGGGGCCATGACCATTATATAATTTACTTCATTATTATTATTCATAACTATAACACAATTTTTTTTATGAATTGGGGGGGGGGGGGCTACAGCTCCCCCTTAAAGCCACCACTGGCTATAAAACATGGACAAAGTAACATGATCCAAAAAGTGTCTTCAGAAAAAAAAACATTGTAAAACCAATAAATCCTTGGCTTCAAGCAGAATCTAATATATTGTATCTAGATACAAATTAAATAAGTTAGTGATAAAGAAGAATTTTCAATAATACATAAATAATATTTGACTGGATATTTATTACATGAAGCATTTTGAAACTGATAGTTTTTTTTTAATGATTATAAAATTTACAATATTAATAATAATTCAAAGGCAAAAAATCTATTTTTTGAAAATAATATAATTAATAAAATATACCGAAAATAATGAAGTTATTTATTTTTTAATTGCATGTATCAATAATAAAATACAGTAAAAATAATAAATAAAAGTTGTTGAAAAATAAAAAAATATCAATTACTGGTGTTAATATTATAATGTACAACAGTATGATATTCATATAAACATTTCTAAAAAAAAAAAAAATAACAAAAATAACATTTATTTTAATCTTACATTTTATTTGACGAATATTTTATTAATATTTTACAGTTTTGTACCTTTCATTGAAATATAGGTATACATAATTTTAAAATGTAGAATCATAAAGAAAACTATTTAAATAGGTATAACATTTTAAGACTAGAGTAAAAAAAAAAAAAAAAAAAAAAAAAAATATATATATATATATATATATATAAGGTACTGATAGGAGAGCCCAAAGGCTGGTATAATTTTCAAAAAAAAAAAACACTAAATAATTACAAACTAGGTATTATTGTCTATAGGAATTCAATATAAATTATAAATATTATAAAATATCTACTTATATTAAAATATTTTGTTTTAATATAAATGAAAGGTAGGAATATCATTAAATGAATAAGAAAAAATATGAACACTACCAAGGAGTTGGAAGCAATTTAAAGATTTTTAACAACTTACCATAATATACTAACCAAAAAAAAAGTATAACAAAATATAATCATATTTGGCTCATAGTCTTCCAAACATATTAATATCACAAAATTCAACATGTATTATTTATTTAAAAAAATGTATACTCTGTGCATTACTTTATGAAAATATTTACTAAATCCATCATATCTTTGTGCGTCCTGACTCTTTTTTATCTTTTTTTTTTATTTAGGGCAATAGGTGTCCTTGTCCCTATTGTGTTTGTGCCAACTAAAGTAGTTGAACTAATTTGTGCTGTTTGGTTAGATGGTAAAGATCGTAATAGTAAAATCTGAGTTTTAAAAGCTGATTTAATGACTAAATAGTTATTATACATTGAACATGCTAGATTTTCCGCGATTTCTGTCAAAGATTCATATTCATTGGGCACCATACAACTACATGAAGATTCAAAAAAGCTAAATAATGGAAACCAAATTCGGGTTCGACAAGAATCAACATTATTGCTTAATGCTTGATTGTTGGCTAGTGTGTGGTAGTATAGGAAGAGTCTTGATGTAATGTAAAAGGCAATAAATACGTCAATGGAGTAATGTTCATGGCCTGATAGTATAAAAAATATGCCAAACATATTCAAGAGCCAACTAAATGTATGTAACAAATATATATCACGTGGAGTATCTATGAAAAATAATATACATTGAAAAAAAAATTTGTTAAACTATCATGTGTTAGGAATTTATAAGTAAATGGATATTTTATACTCACATTCAGTAATGAAAAAGTTTAACATAGTCAATGCCACAGTATGACCACTGAACATATAATCACCACAAGTACGAACTCCTTGAATTGACATACCAGCTCCTCTCCATATCACATACGCTTGTTGCATTTTATAAACCATTTCTCCCAAAAAATTTCCATCTATAATGCAAAAAAAAAAAATAATGAAATTAGTTACTTCAATACAATTCCAAAATCCAAACCCACATGTATCTTCTATACTACGCGCACACACTAGTAGAACAGTGAATTATTCCATTCAGCATTTTAATAACATTCAAAACGAGTAACAGTTCTTTGGCACATTTAATTTAAAAATAATATTTATTATGAGTTATAATAATTAATGAATTTTGTTTTATTTACAGAATTGACAGTTTTTTTGAAACGCAGACTTACAACCTTACTCATATACTTATTTATTTAACAATATTGAACATTTTTTTATTATTCATTATTGGAGTTAGGATGTTGATGACTTTTGCATTTTTTTTCCTTTGACTCTATACAATGCTATCCTAGCTAAAAATTTGATTCATGCTCTCTTGATGCAGAATATTCAAATTTTATTTTGCATTTTGCGGCATTTTTAGCTGTAAATGCATTTTTTTTTGTTTTTTAATGTCATTTTTCAACATTTTTAAGACATTTATTCATCTTTTAGGTCATTTTTTGTAGTTTTTGTACAATGTGGGGCGATTTTAGATTTTAGAGCAAGTGTTGAACTCAAGTTTGGAAACAAATTTAATTTATTTAAAATCTAACTTTGGATTTGGACAAGTAGTAAAAAATTACTATTACACCCATTATCACGCCCATATCTCTAATAAAAATTATTATTTATAAATACATTCTTTTCACTTAATTCGTTTTTTAGATCATTTTTAAGGTAATTTTTTGAAGTTTTTGGGGCATTTTTTTTAGGGCATTTTTGCGTGTTTTTTAGGTCATCAACATTCAAACTCTATTCATTATATCATATGATTTTAGTCAAAATTGTAACTTTAAACGTGTATAGTAAAAATTTTGCGTAACGATTTTTGAAATTTGTTCAGTACTATTAGTTAAGCATATAATTAAGATGATATTAAATTTCTAGTTCTTTAGGTCAAGGATTCAAAATGTAATAAAATAAAAACTTCCAAAAAAACAAGATTTTCCAAAAATTAAAAATTTATAAATTGACTAAAAATAATTGTTTTTTTAAATTTGTGTCAACTCTGTAAAAAATTATTGTTAATATTTGGTGAAAATTTTGAGTACCTATTAGCATCATTAATTTTTAACAAACAGCTAAATATCAAAAATAGACTTTAAAAAGATGTCGACTGTATCAAGTTTTACCGTTTTTACTCAATTGTTAACCTCAATTGTCACGAAAACGTGCCGGTTACCCATAGAGTAATAGCATTGTCCATTGATAGCATTTTGTTTTATGGTAATAGGTTAGGTTAATAGTAATATTATTCTATGCGGTGACCCCAGCGCGCCGTGTGGCGATTTCTCCATTAACCAGTGGGCATCGACATCTGCTTTCTGATCGTACCGGTTGGTATGTCTCTAAAAGTATTTGTTTCTTTATAGTTAATATGTATAAGTAAATTTGGAGGGAAAAAGTTAACCAGTCTGAACCGAAAAAATCGCCACTCGGCAAGCTGGGGTCCCCATATAAGTTATAGCGTAATATTGTTTTCTGTTGTTTTATTAACACGTAATTTTTTTTTAGTTTTCCTAGACGCCTGGAAAAACTATTGAGGATAGAGAAAAAATATTTTTTTGAACAATTATTTTAATCCGAAAACGTGATAATAAAAAAAAAAAAACAACATCATTGCAATTATTGATACTCCGTTCACTCAAAATCTAAAAAAATTATCGACAATTATTTAAATAAAAACGCAATGAAATATGTAAACGGTATAAATTATACAGAATCGATTTACTAAAGAAATGATTTATCGTTTCTTTGAAGTGCAATAGCCTGTCACCGTGGGCGCCTTTTTATTGCCCCCATGGAAAATAAATATGAACTTTTAATTTAATATCGTCTATATAATTACTTAGTTTCATTTAGAATGTCATTAATATATTTTCGGAAAAAACGAAGAAGTTGAGAATTTTTATTAATCAAATAATAAATTTCATTACATTTTATTTTTCATTTTTTTAGATTTTTAATAAATCAGAGGATCTGTTGGTTTCACTGTGGTATTCATGATATTGATTTTTTCCTGCGGGTGACACGCTTTTTGCACCTAAGCCTAGTTCAATTTTTTCTACTAATTACTCTATACACTAAAGATAAAAAATTAGATGTAGATTATAATTTGGACGGTTCATTTTTCTTTGTTCTCAATGGTTTTTTCAAACACAAGGAAAAACTACCGAAAACTGAATTAAAAACGGTGAAATTTGTCATATATTATGAGTCTTTCAATAAATTGAGTTGTTAAGTTTTTTTTTATTTAATAAAGGTATTCCTAGCTAGAATAGCTATCTAAGCCAACTGAACAAATTTTTACAGTTTTTTTTTTTTACAATTTTTCTTATTTGCGTAATTGCGATATAATAATAAAGTTATTAAATAATAAATTCAAACGTAATATTGCAAGAAACTTGAAATATTCACCATATTTATTTATTTATTTATTATTATTATTATACGGGCCAAGCCCAATTACATGCATTATAATAGTGACAATCATACGTTAGAACTAATAGTAGTTTACAAATATATATATAAATATAATGAAATACAAACATATAATATAAATATAACAGTTATAGCTAAGTATTAACAAGATAAGAATTATAGTAATTTTTAAAAGAGTTGAAGTTTGGTGATTTAAACAGATCGATTTTTAATTCATTTATAGTTTTCATAATTCTATTGTGGGGAGTATTGCTTATATAATTAGTTACTTTTGTTTTTAGATAAAATGACGTGTTTAATGACTGGGTGTTACGAATAGCGGCATGGAAAGAAAAATAGGACAAAAAGGTAGGACAGTCAAAACTTCCTGAGAAGAGCTTATACGCAAAGTACACATCTAATCGTAAACGGCGTTGTTCAAGCGTTTCAATAGATAGCATCGTTAAAAGTGGGGTATACGAAGAGTGTGGTTCTCTAGGTATGGAACATTGAAAAGAAACGAAACGTAAGAACTTTTGTTGTATGCTCTCAATTTTATACATATGAATGGATGTATAAGGAGACCATATTATTGATCCATATTCACAAATTGATCGTACCAGACAGCAATAAATCGACTTTATGGCTAATATATCATGAAAGTCATTACAAATTCGACGAATAAAACCCAAGATTTGGTTGGATCTGTCAACCACGTTGTTAATATGACAGTCAAATTTTAATTTAGAATCAAAAAATATACCTAGGTCCTTAATAGGTCCCATATTACGATTTAGAGTTTTACCATTTAAGTTATAAACAAATTTCGAAAATAATCGATCTCTAGAGAAGGTCATTATCTGGCATTTACTAATATTAAGTGTAAAACTGTTATTTGTACACCATTCATAAAGAGTATTTAAATCTAATTGAAGTAAATCGGCTTCATTTTGATTGTTAACTGTCCAGAATAATTTAAGATCATCAGCAAATAGTAATTTATTACAATATTGAAATTGAATATCATTTATGAATATAAGGAATAATATTGGTTCTAGGTGAGAACCTTGAGGAACCCCTGATGTAACACGTATTGGAATAGACAAATTCTCTTTGTAGGCTACAATTTGCAAACGATCTTCAATAAAATAGATTATCCACGATAAGAACAATCCACTAATACCAATCTGTTTTAATTTTATGAATAATATTTGGTGATTAATTTTATCAAAGGCCTTAGCAAAGTCAGTGTATATAACATCTACGTTTAAACCATGAGAAAGGGCCTCAGATACAAAAAGTTGAAAATTAATAAGATTGGTAATCGTATTTTTGTTTCGTCGAAAACCGTGCTGATCATCCATGATAATATTATTTAAATCATAAATAATTTTATTTGCAACTAACGACTCAAATACTTTGGGAATAAGAGAAAATAAAGTTATTCACCGGTAGTTAGAAATATTTGATAAATCTGAAGTAGACTTCGGAATTGGTCGAATGAAACTAGTTTTCCAAGTATCGGGAAAAATACCGGTGGAGAGTGACAAATTAAATAAGTATAATAAAGGTACCAATAGCATATACCAATAATATACAATAACAAACTTGAAAAAAGATGTTGACAACTTTTGGACAAAAAATAGGACTTTGGAATACCTCGTTATTTAAAAATTAATTTCTAAGGAAAAATTTTAATTAGTCTAATCTAACCTAACTATTGAGACTGAATAATCATACTATTATGACCTTAATTATAAACTCACAAAAAGACATTGACATATTAATAGTTGTTAATCAAAATGTTTTGTATAAGCATTTAATTAAATTTGCATACGGTTTGTACAGAATTTATTGTTTTTACATGAATTTTCAACTTTAAGTGTGAATACAAACTTATTGATCCATCATTATCAATCATTATAAAACATGAAACATAGATTAACACATTTTGAATCTTTTGGTAAAAATTTTATTTTTTTTATTTTTTATTTTTGATTCAATTTAATTAAAAGTCGTCACTATTAGGTTCCTTGTCCGATTATCAAAAGGACAAAGGACGAACTTCCACCATCATTATTTAACCAGGTCTGTAAACGTACTTATTGAAAAATGTAAATATATATATAAATACACATATATTATTCTTTTATTATATTTATTTATAAATTTATGTTGAAAATAACATAGAAACTTTATTTGGTTTACAATAAAAATATATATATATTTTGCCCCCCCCCAAATTTTATCAATGAGCGCCATTATCTTGTCCAAGGACGACGGACGATTAGAAAAAAATTTTTTTAGCTTTTTTTGACCCCAAAGGTTTTGAAAAACCATTTAGGTAAATAGGCGACAATTATCGCAGACAAAAATGAGTGCTGTGGTTAAGCGACGTTCGACATCGCTAGTACCAGGATGAGTGACTACACGAAATTTTAACGATGCAGCCCTTTGGCCCGCTGAGAAAATGTTGCCATGTATTATAATAATAATAAAAACGTTACATATTAATCATTATAATTTCACTTACCATCTAAAAATGCTGGTTTTTTCCGTGGAGTACATTCTAAATGTATACCAGGCACAGATAAGGAAGTGATGATCATTGTGATGCATCGTAAAAGGAAGACAGTACCCGAGAGAGCGAAAAATCGTCGTAATAATATAAATCGGTGTTTGTGGAAGACCAGTACCGTGAGCCACACGAAACATAACACAGTGCCGGTCAATTCACACATATGAAACGCCCAAGGAATGTATGGTACATTATCAAGGAATATGTCCGGCAATGGAGGATATTTTTTCATATCAGGTACACGGTCGTGGACAATCACCATTACGAATGCCGTAATCCATGTAACGGTAAAAAGATAACCCATTGCGATAAGAGCCTTCCATATCTAAAAAAAAAATAGAAAATAAAATGAATTAGAAAATGTTACAGATTATTACTCTTAAAATTAAATAGTATCAAGGTATCGTATTATACAAATATAATCCTTAAAACTTTATTGAAATGAATCTTAAACTAATTCTGAAAGCGAATAAAAACATTCACATTAAGTGAATAAATCGTAATTAAACATTTTTGTTTATAATTATAACTTAAATATTTTTACTCTATTATCTATACTTATATAGTGTTAAAGTAAAATGATATGGCTAGTTGTAATTATGTTCACAAAAAAAAAAGTTCCTTTGTGGAATCCCATTAAGTTTTTGAAAAAAAAATAATCTCACATACTAAAATATTTTAAATGTATCATTGTATCAATGTCTATATTCATTCTGACACCCACACATTCTTGATGGTTGATTTCATTTAGAATTTATTACCATTACGTACCTAGTTCAAATGATAAAAAGTAGATATTGTATACATTGATATTATATTATTATACCAACATTGTTGAAAAAAATGATACTTGAGTAAACTAAAAAAAAAAAAAAATTAAGTAATGAACTATAACGTTAAAATAAAATTTATAACTAGGTAATTAGCGGGTATGAAATATGTATAATAGTATGAACTCATACAAAATTATGTTCATGAACATAAAACAACCGGTTTAAATCCGAAATAACGGTTGAGTTCGCAAAACTTCAACATTCTAAATAATAACGGTATCTTATTAGTCATGAATGCATACACGCTGTGCCTAGCAAAGTATCTTTCGATTCCAAATCGACCTTCGACAAAATCTTGAAAATATATTTCTCATTATAATAGCTAGGTACTCGTTTAAAGATAATGTCACCGTAAAAAAACAATAGAAACAAAATACAAAGGTAAAACAAATTTGAATTTAAATTAAATTCATTTAATTTTAGCTTATACAATAACATATTACATGAATAATTTACAAAAAACCTAGTAAAAAAAATTGAGGATTTACCTATGGTGTTTTGTATATTTACGCATAGTAGTTCATATTGGGTTAAAATTAGAGTTAACTTAAATATAAAAATAATCTATTAATAATTTATAGAGAAGATCACTAACTAAATTTTAACTTAAGATTTTATTTTGAAATATTTGTTGCAGGTTCAATAAAAAATGTACAGTTTAAAAATAATTTATTTGAGTTACAAGATTTTGTAAAGATTATACTTATATTATAAATTATTCATCTTCACCATGACAACATTGTGTGTGTGTGTGTGTGTGTGTGTGTGTGTGTGTGTGTGTGTGTGTGTGTGTGTGTGTGTGTGTGTGTGTGTGTGTGTGTGTGTGTGTGGGTGGGTGTGTGGACCTAAGAGTAATTTTCACTATAAATTTAAAGAAATTCTTGGTTATGATATAGTTTTTAATTTTATAGATTTTCGTATTTACATAAATCTAGTTGAAAATAATTAAAGTTCAGGTCCTATTTTTGAGAGTAAGATGATACACAATATACATCATAAATGTATATGTGTGCATAACGATTTGAGTAGAGATACCAGACATCCCAGATTCGCTGGGATACTACTGATTTTCCATTTAATATTTCGATGTTCCAAAAAAGCATCACGTGACGGTGAAATGTACCAGATTTAAAATTTTTATGGTTGAAATACCGATTTTTAATTTGACGAAAACATAATAAATTGTCATAAATTATTCTAATAATTAAAACTTTTGATAAATCGTAGAATTGTCATATCACTCATTTTAGTACATTTTCTACATCTGAAATCTAAATAATAAAGAATCCTTCACCTTCATGCTTAAAACTTTAATAGAGAAAATAGAATTTTTAATTTTTATGCATTTTTTAAGTATTAATATTAAACTGTTTACATTATTATTTAACAAATCCCCCCTTAGTAAAATCGAAAATAAGCTACTGAGTTGATTATAGATTTAAATTTCATTCAATGGAAAAATGTTAAATGACGCACCATTTCTTTTTTGAAAAAATCTGGATTAAAAATGAATCATCCAACATACACGCATTGAATGTACGTGCATCATATGCTATGATTCACGAAGATCAATTGGATAAATTAATTATGATTTATGAGTCCGAAATTTAAATATAGGTAGTAATAATTTGTGAAACACTACCTACGTTTTACCGATATTATATAAAAATATAGTTATCTATATTTATTTAATCATATTTTACATTTCATATGTTCAAAGATAATACTCATTGAAAATGAATAGTATTATATTTAACTAGCTGAATTACCCGTCGTTGCCGGGTTTAAGTATAAAAATGTATGTAACCTGGCAAGATTACATTTTGTTTTATCTATTGAAATTTAAATTTTTTAAATCATATTTTATACATATTTTTTAGTTTTTAAGATAATAATTATTAACAGAACCTATTCTATAAGTTATAGCTTTTGGCGGCCTATGTTCACGATAAGTTTTAGCAGTGAAGGTTTAAAATAAATGTTTTACTAATGGTTTTTTCAAAATTTTATCTACAATACTTCTTTGTAAAATGTTCAATGCTGATCTATTAGTAGGCGGCAAAATCACCAAGCTATTGGGTGAGCTTACGCGTGAGCAAACTACGTAGAACTGCCCATGTGAAAAACAGTTTTCTCGCAAGTCTATTCCTCAAATTTGAGAGTCTGGCCTTGAGACTTGTTTATAGTCATTGCAAAGCAGACTTTGAGGGGAAACTGTAATCGATTAAATTCGAACGGAAGATCGTTCGGAATTAAAGGGATTCGTTGTACAAACACAGTTTCCCCTTTCGCACATACAGTTAATATTGTGGCTTCCACTATATTGCGATGTAATGCTTTGACTTTGAGCTTGGTCCTACTGCACAGTTTAGGTGGTTTCAAATTTCGCAAAACATAATAGGTGTGCCCACACGCAGAATAAGCTTATGATATGGCTTATTGCTTGGTCATTTTTTGGAGTGAATATAGCTCGTACACATAACCTTTCCACAGGCTTATCATGAATATGAGCAATATCTGGATACATTTTTGATATTAAATCCTGAACTGTAGTTACAACTGTACACACATTTTTTGGGATACTTATCATTTCATCGAATGACGGATAATCACCATTGCCAATTTCAAGTAAAAGATCTGCAAATCTACCAGCAAACTTTTCCCCTCCAAAGTATACCCTCTGACCCTCATATTTTTCGACAGTTTGAGTATATTTATCTGGGCCATAAAGTAGATCTTTTAAGACATGACTTAATCAGTTCTGGTCCCTTTTGGTACTATAGGTAGAGTCTGCCTAAAGTCTTCAGTCAGCAAAACCGTTTCACCACCCATTAACCTTTTATTTCCCCTCATACCCTTTAGAGATCTATTTAAAGCCTCAACACTACCCTTATGTGCCATTGTTATTTCATCCCACAGTATTATTTTTGTATTTTTTTAAACTTCCGCTAAATTACTTTGTTTTAATATATTACAAAAGAGAGTGACCGCAGTTGTTAGATTGAGACGATTGAGTGGTAATTTAAAGGTAGCATGGGCCTTTCGACCACCCACGAGCAGTGTAGCTGCGATTCCAGAAGATGCCACGCTAAGGCAATGTCGCGAGTACTTCTAAAATTCAAATTGATTAAGATAGATAATAGATAAATATATCTTTTATTACTTATATCTTATAGTATGTTTTTGAATCGTTTTGCGTATTATTATAATTCATAGTATATGTTATTATTCATTATTAGAACAATAAAATCAAATAGACTTGTGAGAAAATAGTTTTTCACAGTACCAAAATTATTACTAACAACTCGCGAGAGTGACCTGTGGAATGCGCACATTTAGGTTGTATTCTAATACTAAGGTTTCGGCATGGGGATTTTTTCCATATTTATACTTTCTTAACCCATTTAACCCTCTTAGGGGTTAAATTTTGAAAAATATTATCTGAACGAATGTCTACAGCATGAAAAGAATCTACTGACCAAATTTCATACTCATAGCTTCAACGGTTCCGGCTTGGCGGAATTTTCTATTTTTAGTCTTTAATCTTTTTAACACCCTTAGGGGTTGAATTAAAAAAAAAAAGTTTAGGGTTGAATTTTGAAAAACCCTTTCTTAGCGGATGCCTACGCCATAATAGCTATCTGTATGCCAAATTTCAGTCCAATCCGTCCAATGGTTTAAGCTGTGCGTTGATAGCAGTCAATCAGCTTACTGTTTTATATATACAGATGACAGATTTGATAACATTTTTGTTTAAAAAGAATCTCTTTCGGGCTATACGTATAAAAAAACTTTTAAACCATTGGAAATATACCATTTTTTGGAAATTGGTATATCACGTCATAAAATTGTAATTTTTAAATAAAATCTGAAAAATTAATATCATTCTACTCGTATGCTATTTACTTGTAACTTGTAAGCGCAGAGTACTGAAAACATTTGAACAATTGTTCATAAAGTTTTTTTAATACACATTTGAAGTTAAAATTACAGCTCAACAAATTCGTTTTACGAAAAATGTTAAGATTTATGGTAGCATCCGAATTTGCTACCGATATTTTATGCGACACTCAATCGAATGGGTTCCCATAATTTCAAGACATTTTTTTTAATGATATAGTTTATGTACAGTGAATAAAATAATAATTATAATATAATAAACTGTCTCAAAAGGTTTTAAATTAGAGTATCAAAAAAAAATTGGCAAACAATATCTATTGAACGTTGGGCATGTACAAAAAGACTATTTAAGTCATGTTTAAAAATAAATAGTTTAAATGTAACTATCGATACAAGTACGTATATAACACACAACTATGAAAAGGTTAAGTTAACACTAACATATTATTCAATATTTTTTGAATACCCGTGGTGTAAGAGGCATCACACTTTTTGTACTTAATCAAAATAATTTTTTAAATACTTAAATTTGTTCTAAGCTAAAATAAAATAAAATTGATTACTTTTTCTTGAAGTTTACTTAAGGGTTTATTAAAAGTTTATAAAAAATAACTTAACGATAAATAAAATTGGATAAAAATGGGATAGATTGGATAGATATGGCAAAACGAGAACAAGTCAACAAGAAGCCAAGTTTAAATAAGATAAAGAAGCTCAGTAATGAGAGATAAAAATCAAAATATTAGAGATTAAGAAGAGGGATTTAATTTAATTGAATTAGGTTATATATGATAAAAACAAGATTTATAAATATCTACAGTATCACATAATTAAGGCTACAAATATATTTAACCTTTTTTATAAATCATGATTTATTTTTAGAATGTATTGTTAGAATATTTTGTCATGAGATTATTGATAATATTTATGTTTAGGAATACTTTATTGCACATATACCTATTACAATTCTCGTCAAGATTTATTTCATAGACAGTAGACACCTACAAATCTAAAATTTAAAAAAGTACATACTTTGCCCCATGGACCATGGTTTATGATTGGATAGTCCTATAATTTTTTATACACACTTTTAAGTTGGAAATTGATATAAAAACAGTCTATTCTATACAATTTGTATAATTACATAAACGCATATAAAAATAAATCTTGAGTGATGATTTTTTAAATATCGTTAGTTTAGTATATGAATAAGGTCATATGAAATTTTTGGAACTTTTTGTTAAATAATAAAAATGTTATCACGGATAAACTTTTATAAAAACAAAGTATTTTCAAAATTCTATTTTGAGTTCAAAAGTTATCAATTTTTTTAAATTTTACTTAGTAAAGTATGTAACAATGTTCCCTGAATATATGGTGAAAATTCCAAGTTTTTATTAAGATTACTTTCCCAGTAATGACTAAATAACTCTTTAGAGAAGGACTTGTTTACAGCAAATTTTACCGTTTTTACTTGGTTTTTTAGCAGTTTTTCTTCATGCCTGAAAATATTATAAAGAATAAAGATAATTGTAAAAATGTACCATCTACATGCAATTTCTGATCTACAGAGCTGCTGGATGAAACTCTTGGATAATAAAAAAATGTTCTTATTCATAATACACTTTATTTCCAAGAACCAACAAAATGTTAACCCTTGATCTTTTAAAAAACATTTTTCACTATAAATGAACATGCAGCCATCGCATACTCATTAAAAACAAACCGAGCCCTCCTCAATATCGTCAATATCATTTTTATTGCAACAAAAATTAATATACAGGAAGAAGGGAAGGACAACACAAAATAACAGCATAAATATCAGCCGAAAATTAACAGACAAACCAGTCACTGTTTTTCTCTGTTTACTTGCTTATCACTCCCCAAAGGCCACCATGAATGATCTCATGCACTTTTGGGAAGTGACTAGTATTTAGACCAAGTCAAATATATCGCCTTTTCACACACTCTCGCATCGTGAAAGTGCTTCTATGCATGAATGAAAAGTAGAATAAACATAAATAAACTTAGTTAATTTAACAATTTATGTTTAAAAAAATATAATTTTTTTTATCATGATTTAAAAATAAAAAAATAAGATTCTGTTATAACATATACAATTCATTACAATACATGTTTACATTCAGAACAAGATTAGTGAGAGATAAAACAGGGAGCAGCCTCGGGCCACAATAATCCTTTTTTTGATTTTTTTATTTTACTATTTGAATGTATTTCTAATGTGTTAATATCTATTTTTGAGCATGATCACAGCTGACTGGTCAACGTCAGACACTTTTCTGTTCACCATAACTTTGTCCAAAATTTTTAGCTAGCATAATTCGTTTTTAGATCGGAAATGATTTGTAAATCTTAACAATATTTTTACCAGGTGTCAGGGAAAATTGCTGACACACAGAGAAAAAAGAGCGAAATAAGCTGTAAATGAAACTTTCATTAAACCAACTTTAGTAATTTTGTCAGAACTCCAAAAATAATATTGCTAGAAACTTGAAACTTTTACCATATATTGTTGACATATTATTACACACTTTAAAAAAAAAGATTCAAATTTGAAAATTATTGAGCTAAAAATAGAATTTTGAAGCCACCACGTTTCTTTTAGATATATTTCTAATATTTTTTTTAATTTATAGTGAAAACTTTTGAAAATTTAATATGACTGTACTCCTACACTTTTATAACGATACTGGAAAATTTTCAATAATCATGACAGATATATTTTTACAAGCATTTAAGTAAATTATTATACAATTTTTAAATTAATTTTATTTATTTTTTTAGCTTCTACGGGCCATTACGACCCTTGGCTGCTTCTACTAAGCTTCTCCATCGGTCTCTGTTGTCTGCATCTTCAATTATTGCCGTTTCATCTACTTGCATTAAATTTTTCTTCACCCGATCTAGCCAACGCTGACGTGGTCTTCCACTGGGGCGTGTTTTATTTAGTTTAGATACCGCGTTTTTTCGTAAATATTCAACTTTAAATATTTATTTAAAGAAACTGATCTATCCAATCATATTGAAATGTCGAATACAGATAGAGCAATAAGTTTTTAATCTTTTGATTAAAAATAATATCTTCTTTGGCAAACAAAAAATTAATAAATAAATAATTTGAAAAAACCTACAGACAATTAGACAAAAAATGGTAAAATATATGAATGATATACTTTAATTTTAAAGTTTTGCTCAAAATCGCTTAGCTATAGGTTATATAGGCATCATCATCCAGACCCTAGTCATAACTTTTTTAAAATTTACAATCAGTTATAACAAACAGCAAAAAACACTGTAACTTTTTGTACTTTTACCCTTTTTCCTCATGTTAAATACATATATTAAAATACAAAAATTGAAAAAAGTATAATAATTTATTTATTAAATTTTTTGTAAACCTTTTACATTAAATTAAATTTTATAGTTCACTATATTTCAGTCATTTCAGGCTTTTATTTTCATAAAGTTTGTCAAGGCTTACTTTCAAAAAATTAGAAATTGCCTATGAATACTAAACTAAATACTAAATATTGCAACAAAAATTAAAAAGTAAATTTTACCTCTGGTTTTAATCGTCTATCTTCTTCAAATTCTGAACTATGTGAAGATGCAGCCGTTACATCAGATCCATGATTCATGTGAATATCATCATAAAAATTGAATGGCTGAAAAATAATATTTTCTTTTAAACTTTTAAATATATTAATACATTAAAAATAATATTTATAAAAAAATGTCTCATATTTAGGAACACAATATTATTATCATATCTCATCTATAAATATATATATATACATACACGTTTGCTTTAAAACTATTTGTCCTATTGCCATGCAATATTTTAAATTAAAGAGGACATTGCAGAGAGGGTTTAAGGCATATATTTAGAACAGGAAATAATTAATTAATTATTAATTAAAATAGAAAATACGTTTTTATATAAACTGACTGACTTAGGTATCAATACATAGCCCAAATAGCTGGATCTAAAAACTCAGTTTTAAACAGTGGTTCATTATCGTAAGTATTCACTACTTTCAAGGGACTAAGAAAAAAAATTTGGTATATCGAAAATTTGCTACATCAAAAGCATAAACAAACAAAATTTATTATAGTTTGATTTAAAGGAATATTCAAAATTAAAATAAATACTTCAAATACCATTTAACAAAACATGTTAGAAAATTCTCGATAACAAAAACTATACCTATACAAATATAAAATATAAAATGCAAAACATACAAAACATACGTAGTTCCTAAAAAATCTAGGAAAATCAACTATGAATTCAATATTATTTTAAGTATACCACAAAGCAAAATTATTTTAGCATAAGTTTTTTTATTAAATCAGTAAATGTAGTACCTATACAGTATACAGTGTATCATGATTAATTACTACTTTTAACCTGACATCATGGCATTTTGTTTAAGTTTATTTGCATTCATATTACTCTTGACAAGCTTAACCTCAGCAACACCGGGTAACAAAAGGTAGTATATCATAATATTAAATACTGCATATTATTTATTATATAATACATAAGAGCCTGAAGATAACGCCTAGCAGGGTCTACTAAAACCTACTGCCGCTTCATGGCCCTGTAGTATTTCAAAAGGAAAGTGTATTTTGGAGTAAATAGTCCTCTTAAACGTTTGACTATTCAGAAATATTCATTTACTAGTAAAGGGTGATTTGAAAAATTCTTTTACATATTTTCCTGATATAAGATTGTATAGATTCATATATAAGAAAAAAATAAAAATCCTAAACAAATTAGAGCATTTGATCTGAAAATTTAGATTCTGAGTGAAGCAAAAAATACATAGGTTTTACAATAATGTTTGGATTTTTTTTTTTTTTTTTGTCTAACTACTTTTTTGAGTAATAGATTTTGTACAGAAATTACAATCAACTCTAAATGAATAGATCATAAATTGTTTCTACTGAGTACTTTAGAGAAGTTATTTTTCTTTGAGCACTAAGTTTTTCAAATACGTAGAAAAAATTAACGAAACACTGAGTAAAAAAATATTAAATGTGATACATACAATTTTTATTAAATTGATTTTAGTGTTTTAGGTATAAATAATTTATTTGGGTTCATGAAAAGTAAATAATATAAGTTACAATTTCAATTCCAAAATATTACACAGCTTTGCGTAGAATTATATTACTTAAGTCTAGTAATTTATCATTTCTTTAGAATTCAACTAACTCATCACCATTATATTGTCCAAGAATTGAAAGAATAAAGGATGTACCTCAATCACTATTATCTTATTGATTTTTGATTTTTTTTTTAATACAAGAGTAATTTTACGAAAGTATATTGGTTAATAATCAAAGTGATTTAAGACAGTGTTTCCTAACCTTTTTGCAATGGTGATCCACAAAACTACACTTGTTTCTGTAAGCGACCCACCCTTTCCATAAAAAAAAAAATAAATAAAATTAAGATTGTTATGATACAGTAATATATTTTATAATAATTTTTTATAGGTAATTAAATCATTTAATATATTAATGTATCTAGATAAATACTGAATAACTGAAGTTATGAATACAATATACAAATAGCAAATAAAATACTTAATATACTGTTAAATACAAATATCTATAAATATAATGATAGAAAATATTTAATTGCTCATTGTAGACTTAATGTTATGGCTGATTTTGAATGTTCTTGCATAAGACTTCCCACTGAGGTAAAATTTCAGATAAACTGATACATATGTCATGAGTGACATCTAATCTGTTTCTTTTTTTTTGTTTTGGTGCTAGCCATAACTGAAAATCCTTTTTCACATAAATAGGTGGTAAGAAAAAGCAATAGTTTTTTGTTATCGCATTTAATGATAGTTGTTTTATATACGTTTATGTTTCAAATTCAATAACTTTTAAATGTTTAGTAAATTTTCGGTTAAAATAAATTTTAAATATTTAGTAATTTTTATTATTATAATTTAGATGTATTTCTTGTGACTAGTTAGTTTATGAACAGCGACCCATCAAAAATATTTCGTGACCCAATTTTGGTAACATAGGTTGGGAAACACGGGTTTAAGAAGTATATAAATTAATTAATTTATGTTAATATTAGTAAATATAATACCTATTTAAGTCTAGTGTAAAATTTAGTTTTCAAAACCAAAAATTACAAACAAAAATGATGAAAACTCAAACTACCCTTAAATATTTGTTCACTGAATGAGAGGATGATATGCTCAAATTACTTTAAATGATTTATACTGTAGAGGATTTTGTGTGAAATAAAAATTAGAAAAAAACCCAATTTTTCACAACTTTTCAATTCATTTTTCATTTTTCTTAGTATTTTTTAATTTATTTGTCTAAATATTTATAATATATATTTGGCAAAATGTTGTATCAAATAAACACAAAACGAAAATCAGTTTTTAAATAATGTATTATCTATATATAAAATTACAGTTGTAATAGTTTTGTTTGTATTAATAACCATACAAATTAAACAGGTCATTTACAGACAAATACTAAAATGTGAGTATAGTAAAAAAAATAGGGGGGTAGATTCATGAAACAAACTCATCTTTTCTATAAACATGACTAAATAATGTCACTAATGTATAAGCATATTTTCTTCTATAAAAAAAAAATGTATTACATAAATACAATTTAAATCAATTCTTTTCTTTGATTCTTTGAGACATTTAGTACCTATCTATTAAATACTGGCAGATAATAAAAGCTTAATTAATTTAATAAAATAAACAATTTATACACCTTATTATTTGTACATGGTTATTAACATGAATCAAAAGCAAGTTTTTATTTAAATAGCTTATAAAACAAAATAAAATAGGTGTTAATGTTTTGAACACAGTGGCTATGCTAAGAAAAAAACAAACAGAAATAGTAATAAATTTTGATAACATATCAATATATGAAATCATCAAGATAAAAATTACAAAAGATTGAAAAATAAACATGTTTAATTATATATTTTAAATAAATTTATAACAAATTATAATAGATAATTGAAATATAATATAAAGGCATTAACGTAAATGAATACATTTATTTTGAGAGTAATACATATTTTTATAATAAAATATCAGTTTTGATAAATCTTAAAGTTTAATTAAACTATGATTTTAATAAGTACCTAATCAAATTAAAAGAAATAATACATTTTATCACTTCTACTCGCAATACCAGTAATAATAAAATAGATTTAACATTAAAGTAAATACAACATAAGCTATGAATTCTTATCAAGTCTTAATATCAAGAAATGCAAAATTTAATGAATGATATTTCATGGAAAGAGATATTTTTTATGTTCTATATTTAGCTCAAAATTATGAGCTCCCATCAAGATTGTATAAGAGTGTTGTTGATATTTGGTAATCATTTCAAGTTTCTGGTTCCATTACTTTGTAGTAAATAACTAAAACTGATTACAAGAAAATCTTTTTAACAACTAATTTTACTGTTGTTATTCAATTTTTGAGGGATTTTCTCCAATATTGGATAACTGTTAAGAATTGAGTAAAATTACTAATTGAAGTATATACAGACAAGAATTTATGATTTTTAAAAGAGTTGAGCGTGACTTTAAGGTTTAGTCTACGACCCAAAAAAGAGACAATGAAAAAAATTTAAGAAACAAAAATCAACATCATTGAAAAATAATTAACTTTTTTGTTTTATTGAGAATTAATTTCAATTTTATGATTAACAACATTATACATTTAATACTTAGCTATTTTATCTAAAATAAGTTATTAAGCCTTATTTTCTAGTAAAAAGAGATTTAATAATAAATTAGACTGATAAAAAATGTTTTAAGTAATTTGTTTCAGTAACTAAATACTATAATAATACTATCTAGGTAATTGGTACTATGTAATACACTTCAATAAGATTGCAAATATTATTTATCTCTATTTATCATGGTTAAAGTAACAATTTTGACTTGAATTGCCTTTAAACTAGCCTCCTTCAACACAGGGTCAACATATTTTAAGATCACCCACATTATTTACTGTAGAGATATACCTACTAAAATACATCAAATAGTTTGCAATCCAAAAAGTGTTAATCAAAGAAGATTTAGTCTAATTTGATAAATATTCAAGGTCACAATATTTCTCTATGTTAAAATATATTATTACCTATGTTCATAGAAGTTTACAGAATATTAACGATAACAGCTAATTAGGTTTAAAATATAAAATAGTATCAATCAACTAATTTAAAACAACATTTTTCAATTTATATCAAAAACTAAGATAATTAGTTTGAAAATTAAACTTGAAATCATAGGTGTACGCTAATTTGAATTTAAGGGGATGACTTAACTATTTTTTGGACTCTTTCTTAAAAAAACAAAAATACATAATATATTATAATATTTATACGAATAAATATCGCATAATTTTATTTTCATTTAATAATCAAATACATGAATGATAAATTTATTATAAGTTATAACATTCACTTATTAATTAAATTATGAAAATCATAATGACTAAATCTACATTAACATTTGAAGCCATTTCTTATTCTGTGAAAAATAAAATTAATAAATTACTTTATTGTGCATTAAACCACACAAATCTCAAATATTTTACATTTTAGATTCTGAGTGAATCGAAGGATCTTATGGTTTTACAATGATGTTTATTTTTTTTTATCTGGAGACACTTTTTGGTCAACTTAACTTTGTCCAAAAGTTTCATTCAGCAACTCTATACATCGGAAATTTTATATAAATGGTAATTTTAGGGTTTCTTAAGCTCTCATCTCAATAGTTTTTCTAGGCGACTGGAAAACAGCCTAAAATGAACCAAAAACGGCAAAATTTGCATAAACGTCACTTTTATTAAATTGACTTTAGTAATTTCGTCATTACTTCAAAAACAATGTCGCTAATAACTTGAAATTTTCACATATATTATTGAAGTATCACTACATACTTTAAAAAAGTGTCAAAAAAAATTTGCCAATTTTTAGGCTAAAAATAAAACTTTGAAAATACCTTGTTTTTTAAAAGTTTATCCTTTATAAAGTTTTAAATATTTGATGAAAATGTTATATGACTTTACTCATACACTATCACTAATCTATCACTCAGTGACAGAAATTATTTGACTCATGATATAAATACTGCTTTACTTAAGTAATATAATCCTATCTAAAAACACAAAATCATTCAATGTAATCTCATAAGTCATACACACAGGACATTATATTGTTAACTCAATGTTAAGACATAAGGATTTAAGTAAAAATTTGATTTTTTTTACAAATAGATTAGCTACATAAATTCTTATCTACGGTTCAAGTTTCATAAAGATTAACTTCATAAATTATTTTTTAACGCATTTAAATTTGGAATTATGGCTCATATAACTCTTTTTACACAATATGTCAGGTACATTAAATTTTAATTGGTACTTTTTTGTTATCCCTACTACCGTGAGTCTCCATTCTGTTATCTCGACTACCACGCTGAGGCCGCGACTACAGTTCGCTCGATTACCTGTTGCCGATAGTTGTTGTATTTATTAATTTTAAAATAATTATGAATCTGTAGAATTTACCAAACAGTGAAAAAGATGCACTTGAATTTTTTCAAGAAAAGGGTTTAATATAATAATGCTCAAAATAAAATTCAAAATATTATATAGTGAATTCTGTGCTATCTAGCACATAACATTATGATCAATCAGAAAAAAAAATAAGTTAATATATAGAAATTTAAACCCTTACTACTTAAAATATAATTATATAAGATGGCATATATAATTAAAATTTTTTTAAATAATTTTGAAGCTTGTAAAAAGTAATATTCAATAATTTATTTGGTACTTTAAAAATTTTATATTTTAAAGATCACGTAATTTAAGTTATGAACAAAAATGCATGATGAATAAAAATTATGAAACAAAAAAATATACTTACATCTGGTCGAAATTGAGTTCCATAAACCTGTGGGCCACAAACTGGCTTTGTCAGCAACGATATAGGATCGAATCCAAGTTGTAAAAGAGTTTGTCGATTTTCTACTTTTAACTGACGAATATCCAACATTAAACGTTTTATATCACCCAAAATCTAATATTAAAGAAATAACAATTAAAATTCTTATATGTTTTGTAATATCTATTAAAAGTTTTAAAAATATTCAAATAAAGAAAACATACATTTATACTTATAGGAGGACTTTTTAGATCAGCTTCATTAATAAGTAGAAGAGCCCGACCATCAATGCAATGATCTTCTGTAAGTAATCGAGAATATTTACTGTGACCTTTTTTCTCCAGCCAAACAGACACTTCTCGCGGAGACCAATTTATTACAGGATTCATTATCACTATATTCAATAAGTTGAAACGACAGACATAAAATATAAACTGGTATAAAAAATAAATAATTTTAAATCCATCGCGCGGAACTCAAAAAATTTTGAATTTTGTTTAATGCACTTCAAATATTCTAGAAATGTAAACAAAATCAAATGAGAACGTTGAAGTCTTACAGTACATCTAATCTACACCGAAAAACGTCAGCTAAGTCAACACGTCGAGCAAAGACTGCTAATACAATTAACAAAAGTGTTAGTTCAGTAGTACACTGGTACTCCTTCCTACAGAGTGCAACATTGCAACTATAAACTAAGTAGTAAGTACTTAAAACCTGCACGGCTGCACTACACTATTCGGCGAATAACATTCGCATATTTCAGATATTAAGAAATAAAATTGTGATACCCACACTGATAGCGATTAAATGATAAGGACAAACAATGCAAACGTTTTGTGTGAACTTAAAAATAATTAAAAATATTGTGGATTCTGACAATACTATTTCATATAAAATTTAAACTAGTTTACAAACCAAAATGTGGTATTTTGATACACCAGACATAAATAATTAATTTTACAACCACGTGTAAAATTTAATTTCTTTAAATGATTATTCGAACCCAAGTTCAATTTTATGAAATTCAGGAGGTTAAATATTGGTCACATTGTCAACTACAACAAGTTTTCCCGCCATTATGAGCACTATCTTTTGTGAGTTAACTGTTAAGTATTGGTTAGCAGTTCAGGGGCTATTGTAGGTTCGTTTTTCGCTGTATTAACTCGTTGGCTCACTTGATTGCTGTGCTTTTTTTACACTAATCTTTGTCATAATTTTCTCAGTTTCAGTTTTAAACTATTGTCCATTATTTTGTACGCTAATATATACCATAATGTTCGAAGCTAGATTATTGAAAAGTGGCCAGCTTAAAAAAATTTTGGAAGCCATTAAGGAACTTTTGAAAGAAGCTACATTCGATTGTTCCGATTCCGGAATTCAATTACAGGCCATGGACGATGCTCACGTTAGTTTAGTGTCAATGTGTTTGAAAAGTACCGGTTTCGATAAATTTCGTTGCGATCGAAACTTATCAATGGGTATTAATTTAGAAAGGTTGGTGTCTATTATAAAGCACATTATTATGTTATAAAAGTAACCTTATTTATATTTGTTTATTTTTTTCAGCATGGTAAAAATCATGAAGTGTTGTTCAAATGACGACATTATGACCATAAAAGCTCAAGATAACGCAGATACACTCACTATCATGTTTGAAACATCAAACCAAGAAAAAATGTCAGACTATGAAATGAAACTCATGAATTTGGATCAAGAACATCTTGGTATACCTGTATGTTAATAGAAGATATATTTCAGTATAAATTTTATTTATTTATTTTGTTAATTAATTTGAGTGCATAGCATTATGTTTGTAGGGGTTGTAAGGTCCTTGTTTTCTACACAATTATAGTTGACAATATGTTTTTAGTATGAGTATACCTAATAAAATGCGTGCCTAAATGTAATTATACTAGATTCATAATGTGTCATAAGGATGAACATATTACTGATTATCATTTAAGTCATTTTTTTTGTCTAATTTAATGTAAAGTTTCAACTTTAATTAATTACTTACCTTCTTGTTTCAAAAAAATTATAAGACCATTTATTCTTTATTTAATTTAATTTAATTTTAATTGATGAACTATTTTATTTATATTTGAATATTAACTTAATAATGCATAAGTATTAAGTGAACGTCACCTTTTATACTTGATCATCGGAGAGATATTTCTTCGGATATCTCTAATGGGTAAAAAACTACACTTGTTCTATGGAAAAAGATGAACTATAAAAACACGTTAATCGTGATAAAACAGGTAGATCACACATTTAATCAAAATATAATTGATTGATTTTTGAGATGTTACTAATTAGTAATTATACAATAATTAAACCTCTGAGATATCTTTAAAAATATTCTCTTTAAATTGGTTTTTTAGTTCAAAATTTGTATTCTAACATAAACTTCATCTGGTGTGCAATAAGAACTTTTTATGTGGTATGTCTTAACTTATCCTTAATGAGCAAATCATCTACTGATTGGCTTATGATAAGTGTGACTATTGTTCTATGGTGTTGCTTAAAAATGTAAGTAAAGGAGACTATTTTAGAACTCATTACAGATATAATAATTTGGAATGTTTACCTAAGTTGGCAATACATTAATTACAATGCTTAAACATAATAAGTATCAAATTTTATTGCATATATGTTTATGCTGATTTCTTATCTTGAAATGTTGATAGCGAAATAGTCATCTCTTCATTATCCTAGAAGTGAATGTTTCTTAGTGAAAAAATTAATCTTAAACATTCAACACAATCTATACTAATATATAAAATTGTAAGGGGTTTTCTACGACCGCGCTAACCCATAAAACTACTGAATCGATTAGACTGAAATTTTTTACTGTGATACTTGACGGTCTGCTGAAAATTTTAGTACCACTTATGTTAGTAAAAAGTCCACTGGTTGATAGTAAAATAGAAAAATAGTTCAAACCTTATAGCGCCATGGTATTTAAATTTACTTTTAGTGCAGAGTATCTTGAGTTCAAACTACGATCCGGTGTGCTATATTTTTTGCACTATTTTTACATTTTTTTTTCTTTTTTTTACTTATTACTTTTATAATATTTCAATTGGTCAAGAATTGGTTGCGTCTCGGGGAATGTTTTAATGTAAAATCTCTATTACTTTATAAAATTGTACGAGGTTTTCTACGTACGCGCTAACCAAAAAAACTACTGAACCAATTTGGCTGAAATGTTTTACTGTTATACCCGAGAGTCTACTGAAGGTTTTAGTACCACTTTTGTTGGTAAAAAAATAAGTATAAAGTTTTTGAAAATTAAAAAACAAAGCTAATATTTGGGATCTCTGCGAGGTCCGCAAGAACAGGACTTTTTTATGTTTCCATTTTTTGGCAACACCATTTATCTTTTTTACAATTTTTTTTACAAGACTATACCAAATACTCCTATAAATGATATATTATTCACAATTTAATTTTATTCATCATTACAGTTGCAATCGTTTACGCACTCTGTCGTAAATAAAAACTTGCCGAAATTATAAACTACAAAAATTGCATTTATTCCTAGAATTCCCATGATTCCTACTGACTTGCCGTTTTCATTCAAATGTCTTCAATTCCCTTTTAATGTTTCTTTTGCGATACGATTAACAAATCTCAAGGTCAAACATTTAGGTACATTGGCGTAGATTTTCGTTCAGAGTGTTTTTCACATGGTCAATTATACGTGGGATTTTGTCGAACTGGGGACCCAAATCATCTGTTGATTTTGATTTCAACAGGAAATAGAACAAAAAATGCTATATACTCAGAAGTTTTATAAAATTAATGATCAACAACAGATTAATTAGCATTTCTTTTGAATCAGTATTCATTTTTCATAAAAATATATTCAACATTAGTACCACTATATTACGGCCCACGAGAGTCTGACCGTAAACCGCGCATCCATAATGACTGGCGCTTGAGTGGGTGCTTAACTAACCTAACTTAACGCTTGAGTGGGAGACAGCCGATGTGCTGCCACAGACCGGTTTTTGTGGTCGGTCTATGGTTGGACTCTCATGGGCCACAGTATAGAAACATGTCAATATGTTTTCATTAACCGTTTTTTTTATATTTACTTGCCGATCACATTAAATAACAAAATTTGAATAAAAAATTCTTCATATCATCATCCGAAGGCGAATAAACAACCATTACGGGCGTTATCATAAGTGTTTGGAATTTCTAATCCCACTTTCCCCATTTTTTCTACTGTCACTACATATCATGCTACTCCAATTAAACGTATTTAAATGAAATAATGTCTCTTGAATATGATGCATGATAATAATCGTTAAATGTCAGCATTCGGTGCAGTTGCCAGTTTATGTGATATGACTGCATATGTTCTTATTTTACTCATGGTGAACAATATGAGTTTTATGTAAACATGATTTTGCTGTTCACGTGTTCATTAAATATATGTTTTTTTCTTAATTTTAAAGTATCAAATACCACTTTCATACATTTATATCATGGATAATTCTTAGAAATTCCCAATAGTTTTAATATAATTATAGTTATATGTAAAAAAAATTCCAGTTAATACTACTGATTTCCTTAAATTAATTTTCTTAATGATAATGCAATTTACATAGTACTTGATGAGGTTTTTACATGCAATATTTGATTTCTTGATTCGTTAAATATTTGTACATAAGTATATATTTCTATTAAATTATTTTTGTGATTTTGTAAGTTTTTTTTTCATGATAACCACTATTTTTATCAAATATTCTAAACAAAAATACTTAAAGAAATTTTGATTATTATTTTCCCATTATTGAACAAACAGTTTTAAAGATAAAAATATTTAAAGTAGTGAAGTGGAGTAGTAAAGAAAACATTTACTATGAATGACTTAATGTTAATATAGGTAATCTTTTAAAATACTGGTTCAAATTCAATTGCATTTACTTTGTTGTATTTATGTATCTTTACCAAAATTCATAAGTGGACAATCCCTTGGAGTTTATTTTATGATTTTAAATCCTTAATTTTTATTTTCAGGAAACCAATTATTCTTGTATAATTAAGATGCCATCATCCGAGTTTGCAAGGATTTGTAGAGATTTGAGTCAGTTTGGAGAATCTGTTGTTATTGCGTGTACTAAAGATGGAGTCAAATTTTCTACATCTGGAGATATAGGATCTGGTAAGCCAGTATTAAATGTGTGTAAATTAATCATTTATTATTAACTTAAATATTTTCATAATCATATAGCAAATATCAAACTTTCCCAAAATGCTTCGATTGATAAAGAAGAAGAAGGAGTTACAATTGAGATGCAACAAGCTGTATGTTTAACCTTTGCGTGCCGCTATCTGAATTTGTTTTGTAAAGCAGCTCCTTTATCTCCTCAAGTAAAATAGTCTACCATAAATTTTTTCCCATGTCTGTTTAATATTTATTTTTATTTGTAGGTTATTTTATCTATGTCTGGAGATGTTCCACTTGTAGTAGAATACCAAATTGAAGAGTTGGGATATATCCGGTATTATTTAGCACCTAAAATAGAAGAGGATGATTAATTATTTAAGAATAAACATACTATTTTTAGTATTAAATTACAATTTTCTTTTACATTCACAAAAAAAAAAAAAAAAATCATTTTTATTTAATTTTTTTTTTATTTCTATTAAATATATACAATACAGTAAGATGGTAAAAAATAAAATACTGAAAGAAATGTAATGTAAAGTAATAATTATGGAATTACTGAGCATAATATAATAAAAAGTACATTTTTAATATTACAAGTTCACATCATTATCAAAGTATAATAAATATTTGCTATAAGTAGAAAACCTTTGAAAGATAATGTAAAATGGAATGAGTTCCTAATTATTTTTACATCACTATATACATTTTATTAAAACTTTACACATTATAATTCAATATATGCAGGAAGACAATGACCTTTTATCATTGTTGAAAAATAAATTTTAAATCTTAACATTTCTTATTTTGTACTAGTATCAAAACTATGGTAATACCTTAGGTAAAAGTCATATAAAAAAAAATATTGGAAAGATTAATTAATAAAAAGCATTGCACTAAAAAATAGTAACATATTTCATTGAAAACTACCAATCGGCATACTTAATTTGTGAAATTTCTTATAAATAATTGGAAGTAAAATGTTTAATGGCCTTATTTATTATTGAAATATGACTAAAAGCTGTCAATAATTAAAATTATAAAAATAAGGCTGGAAAATATACATTCAAAATGTATTAATATATTTAATTAGGTGATTAATATTATGGTTCAACTCTCTAAAAATAAGATAGACCAATAAAAGTAAATATTAAATTGTTAGTTGTAAACAATATACTGAATATTTTATGTCGTTGGAGGTACTTCATCTTGGGCATTACAGTATTCGACCATAGCATTAGGACTTATGACTGTATCGTGTAATGTTCTCATATGTCTCAGTAAATTACTTTTTACATTAAAACCTTTATTGCACACGCCACACTGGTATGGTCGTTCACCTGTGTGTGTTCGACTATGTATTAACATGCTTGCATGTGATGGAAATGTCTTTGTACATGTTGGACATACTTTACGTCCATTCATTATTCTTGGTCGTGGTCGTTTAGCTGAGGGTAATATCCCTGACCCACCACTTGCTAAACTATTAGTAATTGCCAACTGTTCTTCTGTGTGTGCGCTTTGAATGTGTCGCACCCAATCTCCAGGTGTTTGGTATTCTTGTTGACATAGTTCACAACGTAATGGAGGTAATTCGCCACCATCATCTTCATCCTTTTCAAATTGATACAAATAATTTTTAATATATTTATTTTTTTTTTTTTGTTAAAGCTACAAATTCAATAGTTTTAAATTATTGTAGTACATACTGTAGTTTTTCTCCGTTTTCTTTTAGGTAAATCTGTAATTGAGCCTAATTCATGAGTTTGTATGTGCCTGACCCATAGGGCTGGAGTTCGAAATGTCTCCTGACACATATCGCATGTTAACGGAGCATAATAATCAGAATCGGCTTCTTCATCATCTTCATCATAATTGGAGAACAGTTCCTAAAAATTGTAAATTATAAAATTAAGTTGTTCAACAATAATTAATGTAGAACGTAGATAATCTATCTTACAGGTTGAATTGTCATTTCAGTCCGATCATTGTCATTCCATTCCAATGGTTCCTCTTTAACTGTGATCTCTAACTGTAAGGCATTGTGCATTGGATCTTCATTTTCTGAATTTTCTTTTTTTACTTCACTTTCATCAATTTCTTTATCTTTTTCGTTTTCTTTGTTTTCATTCCCATCAGATCTCACTGATAATGGCATATCTCCTTTGGATTTTTGTTTCGATCTATCATCCTTGATGTCCGGAGTTTGCTGTCTAGGCACAACGCCGACTGTATTCTCATTGCTTCGACACAGTCCTCTCACCCTCAACACTTCGCCAGCTTTTAACACCCGGTCTAACTGGCTATTAGTAACTGTCGCTTCACCACTGTACATATATTGAAGTAGTATACAAAGCGTGCGATAACTAATGTCTGCAGGTAGAACTATGACCAAATTATTGGACAGGCAGCTCTGGAATACTTGATTTAGGTATGCACTACAAGCCGATAATACAAAACGATGTGCGGACACATTCCGACCATCAGTCGTGCTTAGTGTTACATCTGTAAATGCTGTGGTTCCGTGTAACGTTGCAATAGTAGAATGTAAATGAGCACCATGACTATGCCATTTTAATTGGTAGTTTTCTGCATTTGCCATGTTTGACATAATGTAAGTATAAGGTGACCTGGAACAAAACATAAATAGGTACTTAAATATTATACTCTATACTTTTGTACTTCTGTAGATTATATAAAATTAACAAAGTTTTAAAAAATGATATGATTGCTAGTAAATTGACTTCAGTTAATAGGGTATCCCAGAAATTTATATTAAATTCGGGAGGTTTTATTTAGAGGTCTGATTTATATTCTCTAAGAATCCTTAAAATATTATGTTTTTATGTCGCATAAAATAGGCAATATATTCTTTTAAAATACTAGATATTTGATGTTTTATGTCATTGATAGTGCAAAATATTCTTTTAATATTAAAAAAAAAAAAAAATTCAGTTTAAATTTATTTTTTATTAATTTGGTTTTAAATATACTTAATTTAATTAATTTTACAGTAACAATTAATAACTTGGTATATATTGTTCAGCGTGTTCCGGTGTCATTTTAGTATGCCGGTATGTATGTTTTTGTATATAATGCTAAAGGACCGTTCGACATCAACTGATGTCACTGTCACAAGTCGGCTACCATACTCGGTGAATAATTTTCTAGAAGTGTACTTGGCGATTAATTTTTATCAAAACCCAGAAATTAATAATCATTTAGTGAACGTTGTATTTATCAAAGTGCCGATATACGTGAAATATGTTCATTTTAATATGCCTATATTACAATAATATTCTCAAATATTCTCTAACCCCTAAAATTTGCTTTTTTAAGCAAAATAATTTTTTTTCCTATGAATTCTGTGTTTCATGAATCGTAAAGATTTCTCACTTCCGTTTAACTGCATAGACTAGTAACAAATATGTAAAATCATAAAAATCCGACTTCTATAAAGAACCTTCAGCGTAGAACCTTTAAGCAAAGTGTTAGTTTAAAATTATTGGTTGAATAAGTCGGTAGGCATTAGTTTTTAAAATGGTAAGAGCCATTTCTTTTGCTTTTTTCTAATAGAATTAAGTTTAATTTTCAATCAATTTGTAATACTTAATGAAAAATTTTCAGTTTTTTTTTTTAAGTTTCATTTACATCATACATTATATATCTGCCTTTAACTAATGAACTAATATTTGTTTGATTCTCATGAAATACCGTACCAAGTTCAATTTAGATTTAAATTACTTAAGTGGAACTTCGATATCTCGAAGTCTCCAGGGACAAAAAAATTCTACACATCAAAAATTTGAGTTACCGAAGAAATTTACAATATAAATAAATAATTTTATCAATTGGAGAAATTTATAGTTATGATATAAAATGTATTTATATATTTTATGCCTATTATTTGTATTTGTCATTTGGGTGGGTAATATACATTATTTTCTATGGGAGTAAAATTCTGTCTTTTTTACTACTAGAAGTTTTTTTAATAACACTACCTAAAATATTAAGTGCAGGAAATGTTTTTCAAAAACTGACTGTTGGACGAATTATCGAAGTACTCAAATATAATTTTTAGCTTGGCACCACATACCTATTGAACGTTCAATAACTGCAATTTCTTCTTCGTAAATTGGTTCCTCGACAGAATCCATCTCGTTTATTGCGAATATTAGCAAATTTGGCCAGGGAGTCATTTATATTATATGTTATCAACTGGGCATTTTATACTTATCTAATCTATCATATATTCGAATAACTTAATCGTAATAGGTGGTAAGTACCGAATAATGACTACGACATATTATGGAAATTCGAATTACCAAAATAATTAACTCGTAAACCTATTACTGAATGATCGGGTCTGAAAAAAAATTCGACCTACAGAAACTTCGAGATAGCGTAAGGTGACCATACGTCCCGTTTTGAACGGGACAGTCCTGTTTTTTGTATTGTTGTCCCGATGTCCCCTGAGGAATCTTCGAGATACTAAAATGTCCCGTTATCAAAAGATAGACAAAAAAAAAATCAATTTTCTATAGTTTCTATTATTTTTAGAATTATACATGTATATCTAATTCTTACGTGCATGTGTATATGGTCGATTATCGGTAATGACTGTAAACGGTATCGGGATTGTTTAGTGTATCGGGAATCGGGTTATAAATTGTCTGTGCCATTTATTTCATTATTCTCATAATATTTTTCTTTTTTTTGTAGGATTTATCAAACGTAATTTCGGTGCAAACCGTTTTTTTACCGTTGAGGTTAAATATTTTGGAAGACCTGAAATATTGTTGGGACTACCTCAGTTTTTAAAATTGGAGTAGTTCTTTCTAGCTTTTCTACTACCCCTTCATCTATTTTGAACTACTCATATTTAACTATACATAGATACTGTTAGCATAAGCCTCAATGTGTAATGCACAAACATAATCATTTTACTCACTAATTTATCACCACGGGGAATATGTTTGTTCCAATTAACCTCCAGATTGATTGATTATCCGAAATTGTAATTAAACTATTTTTATAACTCAATTGTGATTTTTTAACATTGTTAGAATAATCACATTTATATTTTCTACACATTTGTTACTATCTATTATAAATATTTTGTCCTCTAAAAATAAAAAAAACATAATTTTGCTAATTATTAAATAAAAAAAAAAATATTTATTATAAAAATTATGATTTTTTTTTTTTGTCCCGTTCTGACTAAAAAAATATATGGTCACTTTAAGATATAGCGACGTTTCACTGTTGGTATTTTGAAATATACAATTATGATAGATAAACTTTAACAATACATAGATAAATATAAATAACATTTCCATTACACAATATGTGTGTTATATTGTGTACACCGCTTATACTCGATTAATATTTTATTAAAATGATGATTAAGGCTTCTTAATATATTATTAATATGCTCAACCCCAACTCCCTAGTACGCACAAATTTAAAACATTTGTTTTTCAGTAATATTTGATAGTTTTTAAAATTCCTGTTTACAGGTATATGATCGATTCCAAAATACTGATTGTTACATCTTATACAAAGGTTTATTTTAGATCAAATTATTATAAACACATACATGTACCACTGCTAAGTTAAAATGTTAAAACTAATGAAATTAATTACTTCTTAATTATTAACATCTAGTTTTTACCTCAACGCACTGCATAGTAGAATTGAATGGTACCTACCTAACCATGAACTATTGACTATACAGACATAATGGATAAATATACATTAGCACTCTGCTAAATATACACTGCATAATCAGTTTATGCATTTGTAAATATTATGATTAAAACAAAATTATTTGTTATTTTATTTATTCATTTTCACGTGAAATAATTGGGATATACATACATATCAAACATTATATAAAATGTATTTTAAACAAGTTCCCGGTGGCAACACTTCTAAAAAAGAAAGTTAAAAATTAAATTCTTATGATTATATTAATGTATTTTATGAACAAGTTCAATTGATCCTATTTTTCATTGAATATTTCGACACTGAGTTTGCGCCACTATTCATATTTAATGTTCTCGATCGATATATCATTCTCATATATGAATATGCGAGTACGTAATTCCTATATAGTTAAATAAAAACCCTATAAATGTCCGTTATAAATTTGAAAGAAAAAATGAACATCATAAATATTTTTTTAATTATTAGAACCATTGATAAACTATTTGGCATTTCGAATTTCAATCAAGAAAATAATTTATCACATAGGAAGTTAGATCTTATACTAATACTATTACTATATGTGATGGATCGTAGAACATTCTAATTGCTATAAAAATAAATTATTTTCACGAACAAATGCTCAAACAATATTAATAAAACGAAATAAATATTTTTAATAATTAGAAACAACCAAAGTATGAATGCCTTCTTTTGGTTACATTATAGATATTTTATTATCGGCATAAAATTACAACAAAAAATTATATTAAGTACAAGATACTACGCAGGTTGTAGTATTCTTCATAGAACTCATACCGAGCACCTTTTAAAGGTACTTGGTACAACTTTTTCGCGTGTTTTATTTTAACATCTACCATTTTATATGTACCATGCGCCTATATCAATTATACGGTGACATATACGCACGATGGTCAAAATACATAGATACTTATGCATTATTAACCTTACCATACCAATTAATCTATAATTATAACGTACGAGCGCGTATGCTGCGATGAAATGATAATAATATATAATAATAATATATATTATATTGACGAGTTTATGCGAGCTGTATGATGTTCCTGAATTTCTAATATTATATGAAAATGTATCAGATATAACTTATAAAATGCTAAATGAAATATGGACACAAGTGGTATCTTTTTTGCGCGCAGTGACAAGATGACAATGCACCGCATGTAATATTTTCAAAATAATATTCCACCCATTTTCATAATATTATTTCAGTAGGGTAGGTACCTCATGATTTTGGGTAGGTAAATCGAAAGTTTCAAGATCTATTTTAGTGTAACGTGTAAATTTATATAAGATCATTCTACAAACCATTTAAGGTACTACTAAATCGTTTTACTGAGAGACGAAAAAACCTTTATGAGTGTAACATTTGCAACCGGTTAATCGATTAACTATTTTCGCGCGGCACGTTCGTCTGTAACCATACACGAACTGCAGATACCACCCGCCGCATCTTCTCTTTAATACGGTCGTCATATTTGACGCCCGTAATCTAAACTCTTTTAATATTATGTACCACCGCGAATACGAGGTCATATTTTTTTCACATGTCTTTTACCTGCGTGCAAATACTGAGTAGGGTATATGTTTATGAATCCTCTTGTCCACGATGGTAGGGCGACTGCAGACTACCGATTCACCTGCGAGTTGCTACTGCACGACGACGACACGAATATGACGGCGTTTCACTGGACTGCGGCGTGAATATGTGGTCCGCGCGAAAACGGTCGACACGCTTTACGCTATATATTTATAGGTATATAAATATATATATATATATAGATTTATATGTATGTATATGTGAATTTATATATATTTGTATATTTATGTGTATATACTATATACCTATGTGTATGTATTTATAAATCTACGTAACTTTAATCGTATAATATGTATAACGCGTATAATGTGTACGCACCGCACACGGGGGCGGCGATGTGTGTACACGGGAAACGCGCGCGGCTTCGCCGACCGTCGAGCGTAGGGAATAAAAAAATCGATAAACAATACTGATTATTGATTTTGGCACCGCCGATGACGCGGCGGCCGCCACTATAATACCGTAGTCGCAGTAGTCACACTGTGTGGCGTGTGCACGCGCCGCGCTACCACATTAAATCGGAGCACGTCTCTCCGCCACCGCCCAGCGATCCGCGCGGCAGGGATCGGCGCGATCAGCGATGCCGGGTAAAGGGGAGCTTGTTACCGAAAATCCAACCTCTTTGAAAAGCCGACGGAAAATAACGCCGGTGATCCCGTCGTCTTCGTTGGTCGTTGCCGCTAGCGACCCGTGACGCCTGAACATCGACGTCGTGTGCATGTAATATTATGATACTCATCTTATAAATATAGAGGACGTTTGAGCAAACTCGTCCTTCAGAGGGATATCTAACTGTTTGAAACACTCTGAATCTTAACGATTCACTTTCATAAATGTCAGGTAATTCCAATAAAATGGCAAGACGAAAAAGTAAAAAATGTACTTACTGAATAGGCCGTAGCCAGAGGGTTTGGGGTTCAACTCTCCCTCCTCTAAGTGCATTTTTATAGAACAATTTCATTAGTTTTGATTGATACGTAAATAATTTTCTGTTCCAAAGGGTGTGATAAAATATTATATTTAATTTAAGTGTTTTTGTGATAAATAATATTTTATCAAAATTTTTGTTAATAAATTGTTTAGTCGAAATATTTATTTATAATCTAGCCCCCTCAAACGTTATGCTGCTTACGGTCTCACACTCTCACCTACTATTTACTAACATTAGCAGGTATGTATACTATAGTATAATTTTTGTGAATACATCTTATTGCACAAGGATTAGGGAAGTTGATGACTATAAATTGTTTTTAACGAGGTTTTTAATTAAATAGTACTATAGTATACAGTTATGCTAACATTTATGACCTATGTAATAAATAGATATAGTGAAATACTTTCTCAAGGTGCAATCTTTAGGAATAGACTTCTTCAATATCATAAAATTCAATTTATTTCGGATAGATCCTATTATGGTGATTTCTAACTTATGGGAAAATTGTAAATATAATATATTCTTAGTTTCACGACATGGGGCCCACGAGGACACAGATAAACGTGAAAACTTTGCATGTGACTATTTCCGATATAATATTATTTGTGGACTACATCATATTATAACCACAATAAATTTGCGCTCATCGGTGCAGTGCCGTAACGGTTAACTTATAGCTTACAACTTTATGAAAAACTATGCGTCGATTCGAGGAGCGTTTGTTAGACAGCTGATTTTAACAATTAGACAGAATAAGTCATGATACATATTTCAATAGCAGTTTAACAGCAATGGTTATGATTCTTTACAGTACCAACATTTTAAAGATCCACGCGCTTATCCAGCCCGTGTTTTATCTTCTAATAATGAAACTATGTCCATTTACTGCACCGTACCTATATAACAATTTTAGGTGCTCAGATGCTGGCGTGTACATTTTTGGTCAGATCAGCCGTTAAAGCGTGTAACTTCACAATAATAATAATAATAATAATAATTTTGTTCAAAAAGTATAGGCACGCAGTGATTGTGTATTGAACATAATAATAATAATAGTAATAATAATAATAAAGAACACCCACGACGCACGCACTATGGGCGCGCTATTGATTTTTTTCCCTTGCTAACGATATATAGGTACCTACGTTTACGGATATTATTATTCGCAGTGAGAATTCATTTAAGGTTGACGAATATTTGAAAACTTTGTTATTACTTTTCAAGGACTATTATTTATTTGGCTTGCGTTTAGTTCTTTCGCTTGTTAGGTACTGAAATAAGCATATTATATGCATATGCCTATATTGTCTATTACATGTCAATATAATACGAAATGTGTATTGGAACGGACGCTGACGATACAATTATAAATGTGATTATCGTTTTTGTTTTTCGCTGGATTATTCATTTCCATGTTCAGCTATATTTTCCCATATGAATTAATAGCTCATTTCCGAATAATCTATTTTCATAGTCAATCGATGCATCCATAAATCACCTTCGCAATACGTAAGGTGTAAGTATACATGCGATAAGTGCGTCATCATAATTCAAAATGTCATAGATTATAAATACTACATAATAATACTATGTATAATTTTGCATTCAATGACGTACCTAGTTAAAATGTTAGTATTGGACTGAATAGTTTTATGATTAAACTTTTTTTACAATGGTGACCGTTTGAAGTATTTAAAATGATAACATGGCGTATCATAACTGAGACTTAAGCGTATTTTAAGTGAGGGAATGGGGATTCCTTCGTACCCTCAACAAATATTTTTTTCTTCATTTAAAATTTCTATTTTTCCTTTTTCTTCACAAATGCAAGTATAATTTCGTGTGCAGACTCAAATTATATACCTACATTACGAATCCTAAGAACAGACTCAATTGATTTATTAATCGTTTATACCCGGGAATCAACTAATACACATTTTTTTCTTCATTTAATGGTGGATTCAATTACGTATATACGGTATACGTAGAATTTTTGAGGTTAAAAATTTGTCCAAAAGTGACGATCTACTTCTTTATAGATCAATAATTTCATCTACCGGTTACTTAAAAAGCAAGTTCTATCTATTCACTAAAGTTTTTCCAATGCAAGGAAAAACCAATAAAAAATTGAGTAAAAATGGTCAATGTAATATTTTACGGAGGCTGGTAGATACTCCAATAATAATATTGATTAAAAGTAGAAATTTGAAATTTTCATAATATATCAACTGCAATATTTTATCTATAAAAACTTGACGAAAGTTTTTAAAACACTTGACCATTTTGAGCTAAATTAGAAAACAGTTTCCTGGGTTTTAATTTTTATATAAAAACTGATAAATTTAGGATAAATTATTAATTAGATGACTAGAGTCTAGAGGCATATACATCATTTTAAAGATGGTTTTTTTTGTATTTTAGAACTAAAACAAACACTTAAAATCATTCAAAGGTTTTTTTTACTATTAAATATAGTTAATAAATAAACAGCTAATAAATATATTCATTAGTTTGTTAAGACTTTTACTAATCTACCATTATGCTGCGTCATCATTTTATAATTTGTTAATTTAAAATTGCCGTTTGGCGTTTATATATTATAAATAAATAAATAAGTAAATAAATTGGCATTCTGTTAATAGTAACCTATGGATTATGAAAAAAGAAACAAAAATATCTGGAGAAATTAAAAAAGACATCGTCACATGAAAGAATGAAAACAGATATCGGGTTTTTGGAATTTCAAAATGATAATTCATATTGCTTTAACGAAAGTTATCAACGATATATTGAACCGATTGTACCGAATGATTTATTGGCAAAAGTAAAACGCTACAATGAAGCAAATCCTATGTCTCATATTTCAAAGAATCGTTTAACTATTAAAACAGGTTTACACCAACATGGATGTTTTTTTTCAAATATACAAAATAGAAATTACTTAAATATAGTGTGTAATTCAGGCACCGATAAAAATGTAGAAAATGTTATTTCTTTCATAAAATCGAAACAAACACGTCTTGAAACCT
The DNA here is from genome assembly GCA_027580255.1 of Therioaphis trifolii. NCBI lineage: Eukaryota > Metazoa > Arthropoda > Insecta > Hemiptera > Aphididae > Therioaphis > Therioaphis trifolii. Next base: position 43,555,770 of record CM050406.1, on the reverse strand, counting down.
TTAAGCTAGATACCAAAATTAAGTTTGGCCCCCAAATGCTACATCAAAAAATAAATACCAGCAAACACTTTCTCTGAAAAAAAATTATTTACCAACTATAAGTAAAAATAAAAAATGTAGCGTTAGTGAAAACATTTACTTCAATGATACAGTTTCTGACTATCCTAGTTCATCAAAGATTATAAGAAGTGAAATAGAAAGGTCTTCAAATAAATCATTGAACAAAGAACTAAGTAACAATAAATGTATTAGTATTAATATTGATGAGGGAGCTAAATGTAATTTAACTTACTGTATGTCATAGGCGTGCGCACGGGTAGGGCTGATCGGGCTTTAGCCTCACCTGAGCTTTTTTTATACGTGGGTTGATACTGGGTTGGTACCGCATAAAAGTGGGTATAGCCCTTTAGTTTTTAAACGTTTATGTTTACAAACTAAGATTATACTAGAAATTAGAAAGTAAAAAGGCGTTATAGTCGTAGAAAATTGATAACAAAATAAATCAAAATAATAGTATTTGCACGATATTAATCGTATATAATAAATCTTTAATTTTATATTCGCTATGACTATGCTGGAACCTATTTTTTCAGTTATATTGAAAGTTAGTACAAATTTACAAAGTGGGACCTTGATCTTCTAACCGCTTTGATAAAATCTTTAAAACTAACAATTAGTCAATATCGGTCTGATGATGATGAATATGAATAAATATATTATATATAACAATGTTATAAAAATGTGTGATGAAAATAATATTGATATTCCTGTTGTAAAAAAAACAAAAAATTTCAAAAAAGGTTGATGACAATCAAGACCATCAATATTTTGAGGAAACTAAAAAATATGAAATGAAACATTCTTGTTTTTATTTTGCACTTGATCAAATTATATCTGGATTAAACGTTCGATTCAACCAAGAAAGTCTTAAATTAATTACAGGGATTGGGAATTTGGTTAGTTTGGAGACTACAGAAGAAGATACTTTATATTTTAAAACTTTATTTGACATTAATGTTAATGAAATAAAATTATTATATAAAAAACAAGGCAGACACTGAAACATTAAAAGGAACATCAACTAAAGAAGTTTACGTTGGGGTAAAATGGCTCAACGAGAGAGATCGACCAACTATTTTTTTAAATGTTTTAACTGTTCTTAAGTCATTCGTTACTATTCCTGTTACAAGCTGTGGCTGTGAACGGGCCTTTTCTAAACTCAGTATTATTAAAACTAAGCTTCGATCCACAATGAACCAAGAAAGATTGGATGTTCTTTTATATATTATGTTTATTGAACAAGAAGAAACGGGGAACATCAACTATGATGAGGTCATTGAATTTGTTCAAACATTTGATAGATGGAAATCGTAGAATTACCTTATAATGTATAATAATGACATTTTTTATTCGACAGAAATTACATAAGTAATACTCATTGAAGTGAATTTACAATTTGTTAATATTATGCTATGTATATTATTTATATTACGTTTTGAACGTGTTTTGAATTAATAATAATAATATATGCTGATACATTATAATTTATATACAGGCTAATTGTTTTATTTCAATGTGTTTTATTGTTTACATTTACCAGTCACCGACAAAACCACAAAAGGGTCACTTCGAATTTTGTATAGTAATAATTTTTTTCTTATGTGACCGTGAACTGTCAATAACTCTTAAAAAAGGAAATAAGCGTTGAATAGGTTATTACAATGATTTTGTAAATACGGATTTTTCATTTTATCCTGAACTAACTTCCTTCCCAAAGATGACACTGAAAAACTAGCTTTTTTCCCCCAACTATTTAACGTCAGATCTCATCGGGTGTTTCATGTGCAGCTAAGCTCAAAGCTCGAAGATACGATTACTAACCAGCACAAAGTGATATAATTTCGATGGTGATTTATATATTAATATAATATATATATATATATATAGAGGCGGTGTGAAAGGGGTGGGTGATCAGATTGAATTTAGCCTTAACTGACTCAGGGGTCTGCGCACGCCTATGCTGTATGTATTTGGAATTTGTTCATTCACATTGTGATGAAATAATAACTGTAAATGAAAAACCCAATATATATATATACCCAATGTATACCAATATATACCCAATGTATACCCCAATAATGATTACAGCAAGAATTTAAAAAAAACGCCTTCAAGAAGTCAAATTAAAGTGTCAGAATATACAAAACGCGTATACCATTTCATCAGAATCTATTTCAAATTACAGTAATTTTATTTCCAAACCAGTTATTAGTTTATCTTACAGTCCAGAAAAAAGTCCTTCAGTATTTTCTCAAGATAGTTATGTTTGTTCTTCAGTGTAATCAATATCAACAACAACAAGTGTTGTGAGTCTTGATTCTTCTTTGGAGAAATCCATTCAAAGTTTAAATAGTAATCAAGAGTGGTATAATTTAGAAAATTCGGAAGTTAGTTTTAGATATGACAGACGAAAAATGTTCTAAACAAATTAATTATATTGCATAATAAATAATAAATATGTTTTTTTATTAATAAAAAATAATTTTTTATTGAATTTATGTATTTGCATGGGATAGAGTACATAATATTTACTTTAAAAAAGTACGTACTTTACCCCACGGTGTATTCTTCATTCCTTGGACGAGTTAATAGGGATGGGTGTATTTAATTTTTAAGAAATAATAGGTAATTTCTTTAGTGTTAAACAATTCTGAGCAAAGCTTCACAGTTAAAATATACCGTTTGGATTGACCAATTTCTTCAGATAAATTGTTAAAGTTAAAAATTAACGTAAAAACAGTTTATTACGTAAAAATCGTGTCATACTTTTCTTATTAGAAAAAAATTCTAAGTCACATATTTTGAAATGTTTTCAGTATTGTTGAAGAAGTACCTATATGAGTAACGTCATATTAAATTTTCAGAAGTTTTCATCAAATATTAAAAACTTTATTATAAATAAATTTAAAAAAACAAGGTATTTTCAAAGTCCGATTTTTAGCTCAAAAGTGATCAAATATTTTTGAATTTTTTTAAATTATGATGTAATACGTAATGGCATATGGTGGAAATTTTAAGTTTCTACCAAAATGTTATGACGAAATTTCATTATAATAGGATGAACCAATTTTCAAATATAAATATTTAAAGTTGAAAATTAATATAAAAACAGTTTATTCTGTAAAAATCGTGATAATAATTTACTTAAATGTTTGGAAAAAAAATCTTGAGTCACGATTATTGATATTTTTTTGGTATTAATAGTTTAGTATAAGAGTAAACTTTTATTAAAATTTCAGAACTTTCTAACAAATATTTCATTAGAAATAAACTTAAAAGAAATCAGACAATATCGTAAAAAATTGTATAATAATTTATTAAAGTGTGTATAAAAAAAAATCCTGATTCACGACTTTTGAATTTTTGTTAGGATAATTAGGTAGGTATATGAGTAAGGTCATATTAAATTTTCAGAACTTTTTGTCAAATATTTAAAATTATATTACATAAAAACTTTCAAACAATTTGGTAAATTAAAAGTTCTATATTTAAGTCAAAAGTGCTATAATTGTTCTGAGAATGTTGTCCAATATAAAAAGTATGTATTTGATATTGGATAAAATTTTCAAGTTTCTATCTTCAATACTTTTCGATTTATGACTAAATACCTAAAATCTGAACAGTGAAAATCTCGTTTACGGCGGATTTTTACCGATTTTACCTTTTTTACTCAGTTTTTCGACCGTTATTCTTGATTACTGGAAAAACTATGGAGATTTTGGAAAAATGACCTATCTAAAGTACCATCTCAGTTCAATTTCGAATCTAAAAAGTTGCTGGACGAAACTTTTGGACAAGTATTTCTATACGAAAAAGTGTTTACAGAAAAAAAAAAAAAATAAAAATAAACATCATTGTAAAACCATAAGATCCTTCGCTTCACTCAGAATCTAAAAGATAAACTGCCATAATTTTTGAAATGTATAACCAATTAATATACATTAAATAAAAATAAATATGTATTTTGATGACATAGGCTATGATCGATGATCGATGAGCCATAGCATCTTATGCATACGGCAATTCACTGTTTAACACTTAATAGAAAATAATTTTCTACATATGTGTGGGTTTTGCGGTGATTTTATTATCAAACTACGATAATGGAGTTGCAGAAGGGTACTCTATAATCTATATGGCAAATATTTTAAAATTAATTAAACATTAAACTCAAGAGTGACGTGGTACTAATATAATATTATGTAATTTAAAATTTTGATTTTTAGAAAATGTGTATACGTTATTATTTATTACATAGGTTTTCCATAAATATCCCTTAAATCAGTGGTGTATTTAGGATTTCGTGAAGAAATTTCAAAAAAAATATTATCATTAAGCGTGCCTAATAAAAATTACTATTATGTGAATAGGTAGGTAACCTAACAATATACATAAAAGTACAGAATTCCATATTCTCAATTTGAACACTTAAGTACCTTGCTATACAGAATCTGCAGGATTGTTATACTCGGATATTATTACCTATTAATTAATAACTTATGAAAAAAAGCTCAAAGAAGTCATTTACTGCTTTTACTATCATATCACATCGCTGTAACCACAAGAGTTGTACACAGCCGTTATAGTTATTAGTTGTTTTATATGGGAAAAGTAGGAAGTTAAAATTTTCAATTTCTTACAAGATAATGTTATTTCTTTTATGAGTATTAATAGAAGTTGATGTTTATTTCCTCAAATATGCCCAAACAGATTCTCTTTGGTTTAATTCCACAACTATTGATATACGTATCACGAAAAAATTTAGTAAACAAGCCAAAAAATAATTCGTATTTTAGATTATTCTGTTGTAATATTGGAATTTTAAACATCCAAATTCCAACTTAACGTTACCATAGATATTTCCTAATCTGTATATATAATCTGTATATTAAAACCATTGATTATAAATACAATCAAATATCAATGATTAAAACAGTAAGCTGATTGACTGCTATCAACGCACAGCTTAAACCATTGGACGGATTGGACTGAAATTTGGCATACAGATAGCTATTATGGCGTAGGCATCCGCTAAGAAAGGGTTTTTCAAAAATCAACCCCTAAGGGGGTTAAAAGGGGTAAAACGTTTTTTTTTTTTGGTCTGATTTCTTGAAAATTAAGTATATATACTCAATAAAACATATAAGCATTGTCTATATACTTTTTTTTTTTAATTCAACCCCTAAGGGTGTTAAAAAGGTTGAAGACTAAAAATAGAAAATTCCTCCAAGCCGGAATCGTTGAAGCTATGAGTATGAAATTTGGTCAGTAGATTCTTTTCATGCTGTAGACATTCGTTCAGATAATATTTTTATGAATTATAATAATACGCAAACCGATTCAGAAACATACTATAAGACATAAATAATAAAGGATATATTTTATTTCAAGATATTTATCTTAATCAATTTAAAGAAAATAGAAGTACTCGCGACATTGCCTTAGCTGTGGCATTTTCTGGAATCGCAGCTACACTGCTCGTGGGTGGTCGAAAGGCCCATGCTACCTTTAAATTACCACTCAATCGTCTCAATCTAACAACTGCGGTCACTCTCTTTTGTAATATATTAAAACAAAGTAATTTAGCGGAAGTTTAAAAAAATACAAAAATAATACTGTGGGATGAAATAACAATGGCACATAAGGGTAGTGTTGAGGCTTTAAATAGATCTCTAAAGGGTATGAGGGGAAATAAAAGGTTAATGGGTGGTGAAACGGTTTTGCTGACTGAAGACTTTAGGCAGACTCTACCTATAGTACCAAAAGGGACCAGAACTGATTAAGTCATGTCTTAAAAGATCTACTTTATGGCCCAGATAAATATACTCAAACTGTCGAAAAATATGAGGGTCAGAGGGTATACTTTGGAGGGGAAAAGTTTGCTGGTAGATTTGCAGATCTTTTACTTGAAATTGGCAATGGTGATTATCCGTCATTCGATGAAATGATAAGTATCCCAAAAAATGTGTGTACAGTTGTAACTACAGTTCAGGATTTAATATCAAAAATGTATCCAGATATTGCTCATATTCATGATAAGCCTGTGGAAAGGTTATGTGTACGAGCTATATTCACTCCAAAAAATGACCAAGCAATAAGCCATATCATAAGCTTATTCTGCGTGTGGGCACACCTATTATGTTTTGCGAAATTTGAAACCACCTAAACTGTGCAGTAGGACCAAGCTCAAAGTCAAAGCATTACATCGCAATATAGTGGAAGCCACAATATTAACTGTATGTGCGAAAGGGGAAACTGTGTTTGTACAACGAATCCCTTTAATTCCGAACGATCTTCCGTTCGAATTTAATCGATTACAGTTTCCCCTCAAAGTCTGCTTTGCAATGACTATAAACAAGTCTCAAGGCCAGACTCTCAAATTTGAGGAATAGACTTGCGAGAAAACTGTTTTTCACATGGGCAGTTCTACGTAGTTTGCTCACGCGTAAGCTCACCCAATAGCTTGGTGATTTTGCCGCCTACTAATAGATCAGCATTGAACATTTTACAAAGAAGTATTGTAGATAAAATTTTGAAAAAACCATTAGTAAAACATTTATTTTAAACCTTCACTGCTAAAACTTATCGTGAACATAGGCCGCCAAAAGCTATAAATTATAGAATAGGTTATGTTAATAATTATTATCTTAAAAACTAAAAAATATGTATAAAATATGATTTAAAAAATTTAAATTTCAATAGATAAAACAAAATGTAATCTTGCCAGGTTACATACATTTTTATACTTAAACCCGGCAACGACGTATATATATATATATTTAACCATAAAATATATTAGTTATTACATATACGTATAAAATATACCTTTAATATGTTTGAATTTTTGTTTTTGTTTTTTTTTTTTATTTGAGCTTTTAGTGAAGACTATTAAGCTCGAAAATTAATTTAAAAACAATAATACATAGTAAGTTCTAAAATAAATATTTACAAATTTTAGATAAAAAAGCCAGCCTCATGGATGAAGGAGATAATAATGGTAATAGCAGGTTCAGAATTTGAATTGAGGATATCATGAATATTAAAGGGTGTATTGAGAGACTTCAGAGATTTGAATACCTAGGACAAGGCGTTTAGAGAATAAAGAAGGACAATCAAATAGAATATGGTTTAAATCGTAGATACTTTCGTCTCGGTGGAGTGTGCAGAGAGAAGAATCATTAAGATTTAGTTTGTAAGCATGGGAAGGTAGCATGACAAATGCCCCTATTGCCCCCCCACCACTCAAATACAACACTGTACTTAATTACCTATATAGGTCACTAAATATTTTAATAGGTATTATGTTTATTACTACGATTTAAGAGCTTTTGCTTTGAATAACAACTAAACGATTATTACAGAATCTAGGTTATACTTGGATAGGTACTGGTTATACCTAGTTATTAACGATACGATTGATACGAAATGTTTTCAATTATATTAACCTTATAAGTAGAGTATGGGCCATAGACATTCACCGTATTTTAAAATTCTTTTTACATCAATAATAATTATAATAGTGAAGTAAATTTGATAATTTTATTCTGTAATTTTGTAATATCACCACAAGTAATATAATATAATACAATTTAAGACATCAGTAAACAAAAATAAGCCAAGGGAGGATCTATCATCTATATGGCTATATTCCCCCTGTGAATACGCCACCGTATTAAATCCTGTGAATAAGAATTGCAGAAACTTTTTCGTCACTTAAAATAATTAAAATATACCTATATAAAAAATACCATTTCTGAAAACAGGCTGAATAGACAAGCGTTACTTAAACTATCGAGATGTGACCGTTATATAGTAGACGAAGTTATATTTATTTTTATTGGCAACAGATAAACGTTGGCCAAATTATTTATAATATATTTTGCATTTCGTATTTATTTATTTTTTTTTATGATTTTAAACATCAAAAAATTATAAAAATGTTTTAACTGTACATTTTTATTTTAATATAAAGATTAAAATGAATAACACAACTATCATAAATTTCATAAAAATTTATCTTTAATGTTTAAATTGGGTTTTTATAATATTCCATCCCCACCGTCAAAATCTGGGTGAGACACTGATTGAAAACTGATGATTAACATTTTCAGAAAAAGGAGTTGCTGAATGAAACTTCTGATTTTTGGACAATGTTAAGTGTACCTACCAAAATGTGTCTTCAGAAAAAAAAGGAAATTTAATATCATTGCAAAACCCATAAATCCCTTGCTTTACTCAGAATCGAAAAATAGAAGAACATTATTCAATTCAAAAATTCAAATTAAATTTAGGAACATTTGTGATTAAAATATATAGAAACTTAGAAACATATGTTTATAATTACTATCATTTAAAAGCGCATGCGCCTTATCACTAATACACTCTTATCATTGTTGGTAATTGGATTATTTTGTCATAACTTGGTTGTTTTTTTACTCATTCGCTATTCACTGTTCAGTATTAACAATCGTCATTACTCTATTATATTATTTATATTACTGTGTTAGTGACTTATGGACTTTGTTGGTGTAGTGCATTTTTGCATATCGTTTTATTGTTGTTTAACTGTAATTACGTATATTGGTCATCACAAATACTTTATTAATACCAAGTTATAAAGTGCGTCCTCACAATGAAATCACAATAAATATAAAATACACTGGTAATAAAATAGGTGAAATGGCTGAATGCGAGTTAAGGCAGAGAAAAAAGGAAGGTGATGATGGAATTGAACTCCAAGAGAGTAATGAAGAAATTAAATCTGTTGGATCAGATCAAGTTCAAACTGAAAATAAATCAGAATTAGTAAGATACCTATTTGGCCTGTATGACTCAATTTTACTGCGTTTTGTGTATTCCTTTAATTTCATTGTTATTAAATTATAGCATGATAATTATTTTAAATTTATATTACATAGAAATTTTTTGAGTATTTAAATTTTAGATCTTGCTATAGTGTTGTATTAATATGTATAATTGATTGTTAATTCATATCTTAATTTGTAGTTTGATATAATTTCAAAATTATTCTGAAAATTTATGAACTAGGTACCTACCTATTTAAAATGCGAAAAATTATACATTAAGGTAAAAGTATATCATATAAACATACTTGGAAAAAGTTTTAACCTCTAAATATTTTAATTAATACTCAGATGATCTAAATTAAATTAATTAAGTAATGAAGATATAAATTTAAAAAAAAAACTGTTCTACCCATCACAATTTTAGATAGTTTATCTTATTGTTTTAGTTACCTTTTATCTTTATAATTTGTAATTGCTAAAAATGTTTTTCAAAATACTATTATGTGTATCAGGTATTAGAGATGCTCAGCTCCTGTAAAGACTGTAATTATAACGAAAATATGTTAAGATACAATTTCCATTTTGTATAAAATATGTAAGAAAGAATTCAGTGAATAATAATCTTCCAAGATACAATGAAATAATTATAAATTTCGTATTAAATTGAATATATTTCTACCAGTGCATAATAATATAGAATTTTATAGGTACCACATTATTATAATTTTGTTTGACTTTATCATCAGCTTTCAGTTTCAATTGTAATTCTACGAGATTCCTCTATAATTCAGTAAACCATTTTTCAGATTGATGATTGTAATCCGTCATGTGTTATAACAAATACTATGCCGCCTATGGTTAGGCGTTACAGGCCTGTACATAAGATATATAGTGCTTATCAAAATTTACGGAAATTGAAAGGTCCTAAACATTGGTATGCAGGCTCAAATTATTTCAGTAACCAAGCCTCATTCAATTTCCGAACATATAATTATCGTAGGTTTAAAGTAAGTTTTCTGTTCAAATATCAATGGTGCCTTGGATGTGGCATGGTTCTGAGAACAATTTTTAAAGTATAATTGGTGATGGTATAAATAAATAATGCTTTTTATGGACATAAAATATAAATATTAAATTTGAATAGCTTATATTACATATGTTGACAATTAAATAAGGCAAAATAAAATCATAATTTTGCTATTTATTTCAAAATATGTTCTTAAACTAATCATTTAAAATAAGTCATTTGATATTTAAAACAAAACAAAATAATTTTTAAACATTAATTCTCAAATACTAAAAATAAACAAAAAAATATTACCTGTCTAGAGTATTGTAGGTTTGTTTTATATTAATAACCAGCTTACATACATTGTCTTTGTACTATGGAATGATGAATTTTGAAATTGAAACTGGTTGGTAATAGGAATCATATCTATACTATTCCTAGTTACTATTGTAATATTAATTTATTATATATATATATATATATATATATATATATATATATATATATATATATATGAGTATTTGTTGAAAATATATTTACAACTACTTTAAATATTGTTAAATGTTGTATATCAGATGTTATAAAATTGTAAAGCGATAATCAGATTAAAAATCAAAATTTCAATTGATAAAATTATTTATTTAAATAATATAATTTCTTTTAATTATAACATAATAAATAATTATATTTTTAAATATGTATTTTCATATCCCAAAACTTATTTTGCATCTTCCTAGAATAAGATTTGATTTGCATGAGTTTATGATGAGAATTGCTTTTGGCTTGTGAATTGCAAGTAAGCCTGTAATATAGCTTAACCCATTATTCAAATCTTATAAACTAACAATTTGTTATCAGTTTAAGAATACTTAAACCTAAGAATATTCATTCTTAGTATAACATTTGCATGAATACTTAAATCAAATAAATATATATATATATATATATAGATATATATATATAGATATATATATATATATATATATATATATATATATATATATATATATTGCAATTATTGTTAGCGTAAATTAATTGTTTTAAATTAGAAAAATTTAGTTAATATTTAAATACATGTGCATAATTTATATTATATTTTTATTTTATTTTAAACAAGTGGTTTTTGGTTTTTTTCATTAAAGAAAAAATTAGCACTTTGCTCTGTTTCATAATAATTATACTTGTTGTCTGTCTTTAATATTTAAAGCATGTTATTTGCCTTAAATTACTTAAACATGCCCTTATGTATAAATAAATAAAAAAAAAATGTTATTGATTGCGTGTTCAAGTTCTAGTCTTAATCTATGACCAACTTTAAAGGAGGCCATATTTTTGTGAGCATTGTTTGATAAGTATAATAATTGTTTTTCTTTGATAAATAAATGAAAAATAAGTTACATCATTTTAAACATTAACATTAAACATTTTTAACTAGACTTTTAACTATTGCTCTATTGAAAGTTAATATTACAAAATATATATTATGAAACATCTCTAGACAAACTTAAAAATATTTTCATAGTTGTTTGATCTTCAATAATAATCTTAGTGTTACCCTTATAATCTTGCTAATGCTGTTGATACAATATTTTGCATATTAAATGGATATAAAAAATGCATATGTGAAATATTCTTAAAAATGTTATTATATTTAGGTATTGAATCTTCATAATTGTTTGTATTATTATTTTTTAATTGATATAATGCATATAAAGAAGTACAATTAAAATGCAAAATAAGGTTATTAAAATATATTTTCAAAACTTTGTTTTAGGAAACAGTCATGAAAAAAGATGAATACTCCTATGAAATCTTTATAACTCTTTTTATATGTTTCTCAACATCCTGTATTTTATAAAAATTCAGAAAATTCATTATACAAACAATTATAAAATTTATGTCCGAGAGCATTTTCAACTATTTTCTTCAATTAAAACTCATCTAAGATCAATAGTCAAGCAGGAAAGATTAAATAATATTGCAAACAAAGACATATATTGAAATACTAGAAAACATAATTGCATAATATCACCATAAATTAAATTTATGCATAACAATAATTTTTAGTTATTCTGATTTATTCAAAACAATAAATTTGTAATACAAAAAGTTTATTTTAATTGTTATAGAAACTATTAAAAAAAAAAAAAAAAACTTTTTAATTAATAAAATAAAGTACTTGAAAAATGTTGAAACTCCAAAAAAATAAACTGAGGCGTTAAAACAATAAATAATAATAATAATGATAATTTTAACAAAATTTTTATGAAATATACTCAAATATGCAGTTATTCTCAAACCTTTTTTATCCACTAACAGCATTTTTTACGAATCCTCAGTTAAACAATTTGTCAAAATTTCTTATTTCTATAGAGCTACATACACCCAATAAACATTTGAAAATGCATAGAAATCTGAATTCTAATAAAATACATAACTATTAATAATATTATAATATTGCTGTATTTACTTGTAATAAATTAAATACCTCTTTTTACTTATCTTCATAAATATCACTTAATCTCTTAAGTAATATTATTCCTTTCAAGGAATAATTTTTAATAAATATTTTCTTTTTAATTGTGAATGTATTCTGTACTTATACATTGAAAAAATAAATTTTAGATTAAATCTTCAAAACAAAAAATATTAAAAATAAAATATTTTCTACTGTTAATTTTTAATCAATTAGAGTAGTTAAAGTATTTATTGTACACATGTATTTTTATGATAATTTTATTATTGCGCATGGTAAAGGTATCTTAAGGTATTTTATGGTTGCATTTATAGTTGATTTAATGGCAACTAAGTCTAATATATTTATACTCTTAATTTCATAACTTAATATTGAGTTTTTTTTTCTATTACAGAAAGAAGATTTTGATTCTGAAGATGATAAAAATATTGATCTCTCATCCAAAATACCATCTGGTACCAATAAAATGCCACAATTATTAGAAACATTATTAAGTGGAATTTCAGAAAGGTCAAAATCTTAAATATTATTTGTTTGTGTGTTTGATTTAGGAAGATAGGTAAAATATGTCTTCTCATAATATTACAAAATTGCTTTTTTTTAAATAGATGGAGAAATTGGATAATTCGAGGTATATTTGGTTGGCTAATGATTGGTCTTTTTTGTTTATTATGTTATGGAGGACCTCTGGCATTAATGATAGCTGTAAGTATTACATTATTTTATATTTAAGTTATACAATCACAAAGACAATAAAAATCAATAATCTATTTTAGGGCTTCATGACTGGCATGGCATGATGGTTTATTTTATTTTTTCTTTATTTAAGACTGGTCAAGGTTGAAGGATTTTATTAGTTTGGCATGTGATATTATAATAATAAAATGCAGTAGTAATTAAATTAAATTTTTAATATAATTGAAAATATCAATTAAAAAAAATCAATCAGTACTTATGGAAGTGTATAATTTAAGTACATAAGAAGATAAAAAATAAAGTTACTTTATTCACTTTTAGTTGTTACTAATATGAAATAAATATAAATAGTGTGAAACATTTTAATGTATCAGAACTGAAAAGGACTATAGAAATTTTCTAATTAACAAGTTTTCATATTTCCAAGAATCTCTCATGCCTTAGACATGGTCCACTATATATTATTATAAAAAACATCTGTGAAAAAGCTTTTAAAATAATATGAGCAAATCTGTAATTTTGTTGTCTGTATTCAATACAAATAAATAATAATTTAGTGAAAATTAAATATATTTAATTGATCTTAATATATTTATGATTTATCATTATGATAAAAAACTTAAAAAATAACAAGAATCAGGCGTGGATCTAGGAATATTTTTTTGAGTGGGCCCATACATTGAATCACAAAAGTTAATACAGTAAAATTAAAAATTGTTATTATTATTAAATCAACTACAGAATAATTTTTATTCAGTTTTTAGTATCAAAATAAAGTTAAAATGAAAAATGCAATCTTCTTATCTTGTCACATGCAAACTCATTTACAATATCCTCGGGATTTTTCATTAAATCTTCACCTTTTTTTCGTTCAATAGTTAGCAGAGCTAGGTAATGTAAGCGTTTGCTGGTCATTGTTGACTTGTTGAAGGTTTTTATTCTTTTCATGTTCGAAAAACTTCTTTCAGCTGTACCACTTATAATTGGAATAACTAAGATTCGTCTGTATGTTTCTTCCATCTCTAAAAACAATGCTCCAAAGGCTTTGATAGAGATGTACACTCCCATAGAATTTGACTCGGTAACAAAAGACAATCGATATTTATAAATAAAAATAAATTTGACTCATGGAAAAATTACATGATACCTATTTTAGGAGGTAGATAAACTGTTGTTTTCTTACTCTTCTACGCGATTACTACTACGTTAGATAAAGTTTTATGTATTTTCAAACATTTGATAACAATTTTAAAAATCAAAATCGTGATCATAGAAAATTTTGTGTGGGCCCAGGCCCACCCTCTGAATTCGCGCCTGACAAGAATGTTATTATGAACAATTTTAAATTATCAAAAATACATATGAGTTAAAAAATGTAGACAAACGTTGTGAGTTATGACTTATAACTTTTAGTGTTTTATGAAATGTACACTTTGACTAATGTACTTAGTTAATCATAATATTTTAATTCAAACAAAATTATCGGTTACTTCTAAAATTGACCTATTGAATTCACATTATTTTTGTACATTTAGTAAAAAATATATGATTATTAATTCATTTTTTCATGTATTAACTATAGGTTTTGGTAGTACAAGTCAAATGCTTTGAAGAGATTATTAACATTGGTTATTCTGTCTATCGTATCCATGGTCTACCTTGGTTTCGCTCGTTATCTTGGTATTTTTTGATGGCATCTAATTATTTTTTTTATGGTGAAAGCCTTGTGGATATATTTGCAGTTGTTGTTAATAGAACAGTAAGTTTTCTATAGCCTTTTAATTTTTATAATTAAATCATTACAGTCATATTGTTATTGATGATTTTAATTTAGGAATATTTGAAAATGTTGATAACTTATCACCGATTTGTTTCATTCAGCCTGTATATTGCTGGTTTAGTATGGTTTGTCTTGTCGTTGGTACGCAAGTATTATATGAAACAATTCTCATTATTCGCTTGGACACACGTGTGTTTATTAATTGTTGTATCTCAAAGTTATTTTATTATCCAAAACATATTTGAAGGACTAATCTGGTATGTAATAATTCAACATTTATAAGTGTATTTTGTACAAAATAAATCATATTACTTAATTTTATAAATTTTATATATTGTCTTTGTTCAAACTTTACATTTAAAACAAGAAATAATAGGTATAATTGTGATTTATATGCATATTAATGTTTTTGTGTGTGTATGTGTACACAATTATATTATTATTATATAAGTATAACATAATTATAATATTTTACTTTAATATAAATTACATTTTTAACTAGTTTTTAAAATATTTTGTTCATATTCCTGTAAAAAATATTATTTAGTTAAATTATTTTTACAATAAAGTTGTATATTTAAGGTATATTTTGTATTTTTCAGATTTTAGATTTATTTTTTTAATTACAGGTTTATAGTACCTGTGTCAATGATCATTCTGAATGATATTTGGGCTTATGTTTTTGGATTTTTCTTCGGACGAACACCACTGATTCAAGTATCTCCAAAAAAGACATGGGAAGGATTTATTGGTGGTGGTGTTTCTACAGTAATTTGTGGTATTGTGGTGAGTTCACTTTTTATTATAATTTTATGAATGAAAACCAACACTTTTTTTACGTTTATTGTTTTATGTAAAATAATAATACATTTTGAATAAAAAATAATATTTTTGACATAAAATATGGTAACTATTTATTTTTAATTCTGAGTGAAGTGAAGGATCTATTGATTTTAAAATGATGTTTATTATTTTTTGCTGGAGACATTTTTTCGGGTTGTAAACTGATTCAAAAGTTATATTCAGCCGCTTAAGATCAGAAATGGATGTAGATGGTTCTTTGAGGGTTCATTTCTCTTTCTTTTTCCAGGTGTAAGTAATAACTGGCAAAAAACCGAGTAAAATTTGTTGTAAACGACACTAAATTGGTTTTAGTTTTATAGTCATAACTTGGAATTTAATATTGAAATTTTCTCCATATATTAATGGTTTATTACCAAATACTTTACAAAAATTCCAAACAAATCAGATAACTTTTGGGCTATAAATAGGATTTTGAAAAGGCCTAGTTAATAAAAGTTTATCTCTAATTAAATTTTTTATATTTGACTAAAAGTTCTGAAAATTTGATATGATCATACTCAAACTTTTGATTAACAATAATATTAAACTAATTTCAAAAATTGTGACAGGTGTTTTTTTATTAGCGTTTAAGTAACTTATTAAACAATTTTGACAGAATCGACTGTTTTTATAACAATTTTCAACTTTGAATGTTTATTAAAAGAATAGGTCATTTCAATCATTATGAAACTTTAAATACAGATAGAACAAAATGTTTTGAATCATTTGATAAAAAATAATATCTTTTTTTGTCAAACGAGAAAACTTTAATCAGGTTTGCTAAAAAATAACATACTAACAATTAAACTATAAACGGTTAAATGCATAAATGATATATTTTTTTTTTGTACTAAGCTCAGAATCATTCAACGAAAAAAATGACCTATCATTTCTTTAAAATTGAATACACCCGTCCCTATTATCTTATTCAAGGAGCGAAGCATACCCCATAATGCAAAGTTTATCCTTTTTTCAAAAATTTGTATCAATTACAAATTTTAATTCTTGATAATAAGACCAGCAAATGTAATTTGACCGTATCTTATGTACTTGACTATAATACTAAACATTTCAAAAATATTTGGTCCAAATTTTTTTTTTTTTTCCTAAGCATTCAGCTAAAATTTTGATGGATTGACCTTTTGAATGAAGTTTTACTTTAAAAGTTTATAAAAATTATTATTGAATTCAATCTTTATAGAACTTGGAATGTATTCTTTTCTTCTATTTTAATAATTATCCTAATTATTTCTTAAATCTTTTGGTAAAAAAAATGTCTATCATAGTTCAAAATTGTATAATGTTATAATTGTACAATGTTTTTTTTTTATTCAAAAATTACTTAAATTAATTAGTTATTTGAAATTATTATTTTATATTTGTGTAATATATTTTTATAATAATAACAAAAATGAATTTTTTTTCAGATATCATATTTTCTGTGTCAATACCCATATTTTGTATGTCCGGTTGAGTATAGTGAAAAGTTTGGTAAAATGATAATTGATTGTGAACCATCACCATTATTTACTCTCCATGGATATATGCTACCAGACATAATTGCACGCGCTATAAGTATAGTAAGTGTATGGAAACTAGTTTAAAGTGGTATTAAATTGACATTTTTTTGTTTTTTTTTTTTTTTTTTATTATGTTACTCAAATTAAGTTACAAAGTGTATGAATTCTTTATATTTAAAAAAATAATTATATGTATTTATTTAATATTTTAGTTTGGATTCTCCAATAAAGTCGTTATTTATCCTTTCATGATTCATGCCTTTTGGATGTCTTTGTTCAGCTCTATTATTGGACCTTTTGGCGGGTTTTTTGCTAGTGGGTTTAAACGAGCATTTAAAATTAAGGTAACTCATCTAAAAATACTTTTACTTTTTAACTATTAATAAATTATCTTTATTTTTTTATTTTAGGACTTTGGTGATGTGATCCCAGGACATGGAGGCATTATGGATCGTTTTGACTGCCAGTATCTTATGGCTACATTTGTCAATGTTTATATTTACAGTTTTGTGAGCACGCCTACTTTACAAAAGACTGTTCAACAGGTATTCAAAAACTAAATATATTATAAAATATATACAAGTAATAAAATAAAATACTTTCTATTTTAAATTTGCAGGTATTTACTTTACGACCTGAGGAACAATTACAATTATTTTATGTTCTAAAAGGATCACTGGAGAACCGAGGTATACTTAATGTGCAATAAACATGTTTGGATACTCAGTAGTCAATCTTCACATTCCTTCTTTCAAATATAATATAAATGTTCAAACTGTTATTTTTTAAATTATTTTTGGAAAGTTATGTTTGATTTGCCGTATTGTCCATTTGTACTTATAAAATTGATGGGCTCAAATTTTATATTTTGCCCAACAAACTTTTTTGTTTGTATTATAGATACTTTTATTTACAAATTAGTTTATTATTAATTTATTCAAATTAAATTTGTTTGGTCATTTTTGATGATATTATTTCTTAATGTATTTTATTTGGTTATAATTTATTTACTGTTCATGTATTTGTTATACAATTCGGATATCGCAATGTCTGTAAATTTATCTGAATTTTGAGAGTCCAAACTTTCACATTCCTTTTTTTTTATGTGAACGACTCTTAGAAATTATGTAGAACTTATTGCTAATTGAATTTAAGTTGAATGTGTATTTCTTTACCTTACTAAACCTAATTGTATAGATTTAATAATTTTATTTTTGTTGATTTACATTTTGTTGGTGTATTATTAATGTTTGTTTCTTGTATTTTGAGGAGGTAATAAATGCATAATATAATGATATTATATACTTTAAACAGGGCGTGTGTAACAAATAAGTAAATATAAACAGATTATACTAAATGTAAGTGTTAAAAAAAAAAATAACACTATTGAAACTAGTATTTCGGTAAGTTTTCGATTTATTTTATTCTGTAAAATATTATTGTTTTGAATTATATCTTACTTTTTTCTTGGTTGAAAAATGATCTGTTATAAAACAATATTATTAGTGTTGGTCAATTTAACATTAAATGAGTGCATCTTATTATTGTTCTTTAAATAATAAAGACATATATTTATTCCTATGTAAATGTTTGTTACTTTGTCCACATTTTTAATTCCTAGCTTTATATTTTGAGGTATAATCATTCCTGTGAATACTTTATCTCATATTTGTTTTGTTTATTATTTGGTTTTGTTATGATATTAGTTGCTATGGAGTTCTAACATTAAACTGTATTACCTTATCAGCCTATTACAGAATTTTATTATTTCATTTATTCATCATTTACATGAAAGTATTAATTTGTTTGAGCCTATAATCTTAGGCTTAGGATAATTATTATACTGTTGAATAGTTTAGAAGATGGCCAGTGAAATTGTTATACAGGATCTCGAATTACAGTCGCTGATTGGTTTTGATGGCAATCCATTAAACGGCCTCATATTACATCCAGATGGTATTCATTTAATTTATCCACTTGGGACCAATATCACAGCTTTTAACTGGTCCACTAAGGCGCAACGATTTTTCGAAGGACATACGAACGTCATATCAGCTGTGACTGTGTCAAAGTCAGGAAAATGCGTTGGTTCGGGTCAAGTAAATTATATGGGTTTTCGTTCTCCGATAATTATATGGGATTTTAAAACTGGGCAGATAATTACAAAATATGAATCGCACAAAGTGCGTGTGGAGTCAGTTACATTCTCTTGTTGCGAACAATTCCTTATATCCTTGGGAGGCCTTGATGATGGTTCGGTAATCGTCTACGACATCGAGAAGAAAGAAGTGCTGTGCGGTTCGTCATCAGTGAAGTCGACCGCTGGTCACACAACGGTGCTCAAGCCGATGCACCTGCGCGGCGAATGTTTTACCGTGGCTGGCGACAATATTCTGAGACTGTGGACGCTAAACAAAGAGCAAAGGAACATCCAAGGGCTGGATGCCTCGTTCGCCAAGATTAAACGTAAGATCCTTTGTGCCGAGATCGATCACGCGGACGAGTACGCGTACTGCGGCACCAGCACGGGGGACATCATGAAAATCAAACTGAACTTCTCACCCGATACGGCTGTGGTGACGCCGTCCAGCTCGCCGACGTTGGTCGGATGTTTCGCCAAGTACCCGACCACCAAAAGACGCAGCTCCGCGGCCGTCGAGCTGTACAGCAAGGGCATAACGTCGCTGTACCTGATGACGGACGGGGTCACCATGGTGGTGGGTTCCGGAGACGGCGCCGTGGAGCTGGTGCGGCAAAAGGCCCGGGCGGTCGGCAGTAAGAAGAACTGCTGCAAGCCACAGATGCGGTTGGCGACGCCCACGCACCCGCTGCTGGTGGCCCTCAAGTCGGCCAACGTCGACTCGTCCGTGACCAGTATACAGATCATGGGAGCCGGCAATAAGCGTGTCATACTGGTGGGCACGGTCAACTGCGAGCTATTCACGGTGCGGACGGACGACTTCGACGTCACGTGTCTGTTCACGTGCCACACGTCGGTGGTGTACGATCTGGCGTTTCCTCACGGCTACAGCAAGGTGTTCGCGACGGCCAGCAAGAACGACGTGCGCGTCTGGTCGGTGGACACGCTACAGGAGCTGCTCCGCGTCACCGTGCGCAATTTCACGTGCTCCGGCGTGCTGTTCTCGTTTGACGGCTCGCAGATCGTCACGTCGTGGGACGACGGCAACATCCGGGTGTTCACGCCGGAGACCGGGCGCCTGATGTACGCCATCAACAACTGTCACAACAAGGGCGTGTCGGCGATCGCCATGTCCAAGGACGGCAAGAAACTGCTGAGCGGTGGCGGCGAGGGCCAGGTGCGCGTGTGGTGCGTGGACAACGCGAACGGTGTGCTGCAGGCCGTGCTTAAGGAGCACAAGGGCCCGGTGAGCTCGATCGATGTGCACCAGTTGGGCCACGAAGCGATCACGGCCAGCGCGGACGGCACGTGTGTCGTGTGGGACATCGTCCGGTTCACGCGGCTGTCCATCATGTTTTCGTCGACGATATTCACCAGCGCCAGGTATCATCCAAACGGCGCCCAGCTGCTCACGTGCGGCACCAACCGGTACATCGGGTTCTGGGAGGCACTCGACGGGTCGCTGATCCGCGAGATCGAAGGGTCCTCGGCGGCGGCGCTCAATTCACTGGACGTCACACCCAACGGTGCGTACCTACATAGAACGTGCTCGGCGGCACTGCGTAAAACAGTGACGTAATACACCTGATGTATAATGTTCGTTCGTTATTTCAAATTTTTATTTCATGATCACGGCCCTACTCGTGTAATGTGCTAAATACCGTATATGCACGAATATGTCGACTGAGCTGTAATATATCTAATCTGAAAATATTACTTCAGCTGAGATCATAGATAAAAGTCCGCGTATAAGAGTTATAACTTATAAGCAATTGCCAGTACCCAGTGGCGTGTTATTTTATAACTTTATCATAGGGGGAACATATTTCTTAATTAAGAAACAATTTAAATGATTTGAATTTGAAGATATAGCATTTTGAATTTGCCTGTCCAGTGAAAACGCCGGTAACGCATTTCTATTTCTTGTAAATTACACCTTTTATGTAGAATACCTACCACTTTATAGATTTTATAACTTATTTATTAAACATAATTTTAAAGTTTTATATTTGGTGTTAAGTAATAAATTCTTTTGAAAATAATAACAAGCCTTGAATACTTTAAATCTAATCGAAAAATTGTAAGTTTTTGGCTGTTAAAATAATTTTTAAAATTACAAAAAAATAACTATGTATAATCGAGTAGGTATATAAAGATACGAGTGTAATGCGTTTTCAATTTAACAATTTTTTTCATATCAGTATTTTAACTTAACAACCCTTAACAACCTAGAAAATAATCTCTAAACGTTAAAAGTGACATCTCTAAAAGTAAAGTAGGTAGATACAAGATACCCTTATCTACTAAAGTTAATCATATTATTTACCACGAAGTTAACTGAAACGTTCGGAAGTTTTTCCAAGTCAGTAAATAATAATAATAAGTACTACTTAATATTTATTTTTTTTATTCGGTGCAATTGGTGATAGACCTTACAAATTATTAGATATTTTTATATGTATTTCATTGGCCGTAGCAAAGCAAAGTGAATTTTTAATTTAATTCCGGTTTTATTAACATGACTAGATTCATCTATAGCGACAGCCTAGTTAATGACCGACCATCTTAATGAAGCAAATAAGTTCCCTATACTCAACGACGAATTTTTTTTTTTAATGTTGGTTTAACCATCGTCTTTTCACCCAAAATATTTTTTTAATTTAAAAAACTTTGTATTATCTAACTGTAATTAATTGTCATCATAGTGTCTACGGTAATTATCTGCTGCCTATAATTTTAAAAATAATTTACACCAGTTACTCGCATAAATATTATTATGTTACGATAAGGATCATAAATTGACGGATACATCAATAGGAATACGTTAATAACAAAATATGAAGACACTATTTTTTTTTCGAACAAATCTTTACAACAATGCGTAAAATATATTTTTTTTAAATTATAAGTCGTTGCTTTTTTACTGTAAAACTCGACTGGCTCCTTTCGAAAACTGCAGTGGCAGCACAGACACCTTAGGCTGCCGCCGTAAATTTACCTATCGGCCAGCGATTATGGTAGTACACTTTATTACCCGTAATTAACTATTGCTGATTTATAATCACCTTTAATAATAAACCAATAATGAAATCAATCGTTGGAATTTTCACAGGAAAATACATCGTGACCGGTAGTTCGGATCAGATGGTAAAGGTATGGCTGTATAACGAAGGGGTGCCGACGCACGTGGGGGTGGGACACGCGGGCGTCGTGACCAACGTGAAGGTGAGCCCGGACGGTAGGTCCGTGGTGAGCACGAGCGCCGACGGCGGTATATTCCTGTGGCGTTTCCCGCACGCCGCCGACATGACGGTGCCTGGCAGCCTGTGCAGCGCGAATAGTAGCAGCGCGAACAGCCTGCGCGAACAGCAGACGGACCGTTCAAGGCTGCTGTCGCTGAAAAAAACGATGCCGGCCCGGAAGGAGAACATCAACTCCATATCCAAATCGCAAAAAGTCCGGGCGGCGGACTACGGCGCAGGCGGAACGGCCGCGTCGTCGCGTGCCGACGGATGTAACGCGGACGTCGGGGCCGTAACCGCCGGCCTGGGCTCGGTCAAGTGTCTGTGTCGGCTCAACACAACGTGCAGCTGCTGTACTGACAGCGGCGGGTCGCGGAAGAGCAGGACATCGTCCGTCCGATGACGAGGGTCCGATTACCACGATACCTCCTCAGGCCTGAGCACAACAAGAGGTCGTCATGTATGCGATAACGGTATTGCGGCCGTCATCGTTACAGGCCGGCAATTTCCTAGGGCTTTCTTTCGAATTTTCCGTCCTCGTTCGATCGCGTGCGTTATCGTTGCACGCGTGTATGGTTATGTTTTGGTCTCTTCTGCCGACATTTGTCTAAGGGGGTAGGTAATGAATTTTAGTTACGAGAGCTCTGAAGTAACTTCTGTAAAAAGTAACATTTCATTTTAGATCTCTTATTTTATAATAATCATTTTTATGACCTAACTTCTAGGACCCTTTTTAATCGAATTTTTTTTAATCGCACCCGTTTGTTACGATGTATGTTCATAGGCGCAATGCTGGTAAAATTATTGGGGGTGCTAGAATTTCATTTTTAAACATGATCCGTGGAGGGTATCGCCCCACCCCATTATACATTTAATCATATACAGGTGTTAGCAAAAATATTAATTTACTGTATCGAAAAATGTTATTTATTATTTATGAATTTAAATCAAGTAGGTACCTATAGTGAAGTAAAGGTAACTGCCTATTTTTTTTTTTAAGTAATTCATTACAGCTGGAAGTGTGAGTCGTGTTTCATATTATCATAAATATAACATAAAAATGTGATTTCAGCAAAATATATCATGGTAAAAATATTAAGTATTATGATATTATCAGTTAATTAATTATCATGTCATTGTAGATGCTTTTTTCTACAGCACTAATTTAGCAATACAATCAAAATCGTAGTATGTTACTACTATATAATTGCGTAAATTATTAACGGGTTTTCAATACCTACCCATTGCTTATAGTTAATATTTTGTAAACTTAATTGTAAATTTGTAATAAAAAAATTCAGAGATAAACAGTGGCGCAACCAGAAAATAATTTTGAGGGTGGTCACGTTATTATAATATACCTATGTATACATATACATTACATTAGTATATTAAATACATCAATACCAATGGTATGTGAAATGAGTTTTTAAGGCATAGGCCTCACTAAAAATTGAGAGGATGTTTGAAAAATTTAAACTTTATTCTTCACAAATTAATAGATATTATTTAAAATTACATACTATAACAGATAAAATAATAAAAGTCAGACCTCTAATAATAAAACAACAAACAGAACAACTTAAAAATTAATATTGAGTTTTCTTTTTGAAGTTTTTGCCATTTCATCGATTATAATCACTGGATCAATATTAATATCTCGGTGAATATTAAGCATTGCCAAACTATTTAGTCTCACTTGGCTAGCAGTATTTCGTAGGTACGTCTTAAGTCGGTGCAAAGTGGAAAAAGACCTCTCTCTCCAGTAGCTGTGGTGACTGGTAGTGTAATAAGTATTTGCAACAACTTTGAGATTATTGGAAAACAATTAGGATTACAAAGAAAAAATAATTCTGTTGTTGTTGTTTTTGATGATTTGAATGTACAGCTGCTGTACTATAATTTAAGTTCTCCATAGAATACTTCTAACCTTGTTATCAAATTATTGCTGTCATTTAATATGTCAGTATAAAAATTGAACATAACTTTAAAGTCCCCATATTTTTCTTCAGATATTTGTTTTTCAGGTTTTGGTAATAAACAGCCCTATGTTCAAGATATCGTTCATCTTGTTGTTCAATAAAATTATCGAGAAATGGGATAAACGTTGAAATTCTATAATATACTTCTGGACTATTTGTTGTAACATTATTTCGATTTTGTTGATGACTTGTTGTTCTTGGAAGACTTACAGCTATACTATAACTGGAACAAATATCCTCAACATTTTTAAATATATCATTAAACTCAGCATTAGAATTTTTACGGATTTGTTTTATAGCAGATTGAATTTATATCAGCAAATTGTAAAGCAGATTCTAAATCTAAGTTTTCAGTTTGAAGAAATTTGCTCAAAGGAGCACTTATTGCAAATACTTTAACTAATATTAAAAAGGCTACTTGAAACTATTGAAAAAATGTCGGGGGGGTTATAACCCCCTAACCCTCCCTTGGTTGCGCCACTGGAGATAAAAAAAAATTAAAAATGAGGAGGGGGTGCTAATTTGAAATTGTTGGGTGCTAAGCTTCTTCAAGCACTCCCTCAATCGTTTATTGGTAGGTATGTTTCGTTTCTACTATTAACGGTTTATGTATACATACTACACGAATTATCTTCTGATGATAGCATCTAATAGTGCTAACTGCTAATAGTACTTTTTGTATTGAGAGGTATGTATTACCTACTAATTCAATGAATTAAAAATGTAACCCATTATCAGTATTAACACTCTTACTATTTTTCATGTATATACACATTACAATCACCATAATATACGTATTTATTAACTATTTTATTTAGGAAATTCATAAACCAATCCTACAATATCTAGATCGATCTATCTTCCTCTATATGAAATGTACTGTCATAACCAGCGGCGTAGCAAGTGGGGTGGGGGTTATAATTCCCTTTCGAAATGTCTTTGTTGTTTTGTAAAATATACCACAATTTGAAGATATTTAATGTTACATCATGTTATCATCAAACAATATATATATATATATATATTATGAAGTAAGATTTGTAAGCCAGTTGTATCTCTACTCGAAAGATGCAACTAAAATAAAATTATGTATATCTACATAAATACATTAGTTGAAAAATTATTTGATCTTTTCATATCGGTGTTCTCACTTTAAATTTACATATTTTATATTTTAATTTATGTGCAATCGACTTATTAAAATTAAAGAAGTTGGTACTTGGGTAGGTGAGAGAATTTCAGATTTAACCTGCCCTCACCGAAATATTTTCTTGACTACCCCACTGCCCACTGGTTATGACTATAATAACCGTTAGTTGGTTCAGTTGGTTGATATGTTAACTTTGTGGCTCTGTCTTTAATATATTGTTATATATTCACTTGTATCTTTTTTTTTTTTAATTTTAAATTGTATATTATGTGTTATTAAACAACATTCTGTGTTTTGCGCCTGCTTCGTTTTATAAATAAATAAAAATAAATCGTATGTTCAGGCATTTTACAAAATATTATTGTTTTTGCTAGTAAGTTTTATTTTAAAAGTTGTAATAACAATTTTGATATTCGACAGAATTTATTATACTGTCTATGCCTAAATTACATATTCACGTCCCATGTATGCCATAAACCATATATATATATATATCTATATATATATATATATATATATATATATATATATATATATATATATATATATATATATATAACGGTTTTTTTTTGCTCTCTTATAGAAATTACATATATTTTTTAGACTGAGACATTGAGTTAATTGATTTAACTACTGCGAATTTTTTTCTTAAACCTATTATGTATATTATTATGTTATGGTGTAGTAAAAATGGTCCCGAAATTCGATGTTTCGTTTAGCCGTCCAGAAAGGTTAATTACTGGGCACTTCAGAGAAGACATTTTTAAAAATATTCAATTGTTTTCCAAGTACCAATTAACTAAAATTTGAGTAAATACAAAACGGTAAAGAATTTGATAGATTTAAGTTAAATCTATCTATGTTATTAAAGTTTAAACTTTTATTTAATAAATACCTATTGTCAACTACTCCTTGACAATTATTACACCAACTATATACAAATTATTACATTAATTGAAAATATGATAATTATTTTTATATGAGTTACGTAAACTCTAATTTTAAAATTTTGTGATTTGGATTCTGGGGTTAAGTTTTTTGTGCTTTAACTTAAATTATTTATTCAGCTATATTATCCTTTTTTCTTATCCAATTAAGTTTACATTTCAGATTTTGAGAGTAACCAAGAATGTATTGATTTTACAATTATGTATTTTTTTTATGTAGGTATGTTATCACTTTTTTTGTAGAAATAATTATTCATAAGTTTCATCCAGTATATTAATAGATAAGAAATTTCACTTAGATAGTACTTTTGAGAGGTTAATTTTCACTTTTCTCAATCGTTTTTTGTTGTACAGGCCAGATTTTCATAAAACCCATCTTTAATGTTTAATCATAAATAAAAAAATGGCGCTAAATACTCAAAATTTTACCAAGTATTAACAATACTCAGACTTGGCACAAGTTTCAAAATTTTTTTTATCACTTTTGAGCTATGCATAAAACTTAAGGTATTGGAAATATCTGATATTTCCTAAGTTTTTATTCAATAAAATTTTAAAACCTAGACCATAAAATCCTAAACATTTTATATTATGTTTACTCAAATGTCATATCTATAGTGTGTTCACGCTAAGAGGTACCACTAAATATTTCAGTTCGATGACCTTATGTTGAAATAAGAGTTTTCGTTGAATGAAACAGCTGTACTTAAATACACATTTTCAGATAAATTAAAATTTTTTAACACTTACTATACGTGCATGCGCGATACAACTTACTTTTTTTAAACGGTAACACCAATTTTTTTCAATTTTTTTAAAGCTTCAGACAAAGTATTTTTTTCTAAACAATTTTTGTATAAAAAGTTTTTTCTTATTACAAAATTGGCACATACAATTTAATATTTAAAAATAATTTGTTTTTGATGAAATTAAAACTAAATGCTACTTATCATTATTTGAAAATCGAAATAATATATCCCATATTGTTAAATACCTATTTGCACACAGATAAGATATAAATAAGCACTTTTTTTTATCGTAATTTACTCTACATTTTGCCATTTATTCTTCTGAAATAATATAGCTAATTGAAGGTAATGAAAATTTTAAAAATGTGCACACAATGAATTTGAAATCAAAATTTATTTATACACTTACAAGTAAAAGATATCTAGATCAAATTGTAGAACTAAATTGCAAATAAATAAATCTTGATTTCAAATATTCTTAAAATAAAAACTTAAAAATTACATCAATTATTGTTTATTTCTCACGATATTCCTTCACCCACACACTGCGAACTCGTTTAAATTTTGATCCACTATTGAAAACAATCCAACAATAAATATGATTGTTTTCTCGTATTTTCATCATTTAAAAAAAAATATATTTAGCTTTTTACTCTTTAAAAAACTTCCACGTGACTGCAAAACTGTTGAAATTTCGAACACTCCACGCGCCACGATTTCACGCTTTCACGCTTTCAAAACGTCGGGAATACACTTTAGACGAACTTTTTTGAGTGAAGGACGAATGGAAAGAAGGAAAGCGCGCGGGAAAGAATTTTACAGAAATTTGACTAGAGAGGATTACGCGCCAGAGTATTGCGCGCAGTCAAGTCTTCGCTCAAACCCGTACGTTCCAGGAGTGAAGGAAAGATTCTACGTGTAAAGGCGCATTTAGTTATTGTACAGAATAGATGAATAGATTTCATCTATTCTGTGGTTATTGTTCTGAAAGTTACAATTAAGAGGAACTTAGACCACATATTACTCTATGGCTTAGACCCGTCCACCACCCGCGGATTTAAGAACTTGTAAATTTTAATATTGAACATAATGATAAAATTATGCTACTGCATAAATTACATACCTACATAATAGTGAGTAATAGTCAATAATTTGAGTATTGTTGGTGGCCCCCCTGTCAAATATCCACAGTTAGCACTTCATTAATCAGTAGGAAACAGCCTCTCTAGATTACTCTATGGCTGGTAGTTTGCAAGGTTTATAGATAGTAGAGGTTGCCTCATAGCACAGAATAGAATAATGCTCATAGTCATGTAAACAAACAATTCCCCCCGCTTCGTTTCCCTGTCTGTGACGTTATCGGAAGTAAATAATATTTTATATTATTAATTTAGTTGTTGAATAAAAAAAACAAGAAAAAGTTCAACTAAAAATACAAAGAAACATTTTTTTCGTAATTATAATTTTAAATTATAAATAAATACGAGTAAACATACATATACAGGGTGAGTCAGGACTATTTGACAAATGCAATAACTTTTTTCTGTTTTAAATTATTCTAATTTCTAATTAAAAAACATATTTTAATGCAACTTTAATGTAGAGCAGTGCCTTGGTATTGATTTTAAAAAGAAAAATTGAAAATAATAAATATAAAAAAAGTTATTTCATTTGTCAAATCATACTCACCTGTATATACATTTTTAGATTCTGAGTGAAGCGAAGGATCTTATGGTTTTACAATGATGTTTATTTTTTTTTTTATTTTTATTTTTTTTCCGTAAACACTTTTTCGTATAGAAATCCTTGTCCAAAAGTTTCGTCCAGCAACTTTTTAGATTCGAAATTGAACTGAGATGGTACTTTAGAGAGGTCATTTTTCCAAAATCTCCATAGTTTTTCCAGTAATCAAGAATAACGATCAAAAAACTGAGTAAAAACGGTAAAATCGGTAAAAATCCGCCGTAAACGAGATTTTCACTGTTCAGATTTTAGGTTATTAGTCATAAATCGAAAAGTATTAAAGCTAGAAACTTGAAAATTTTATCCAATATCAAATACATATTTTTTTATATTGGACAAAATTTTCAGAACAATTATAGCACTTTTGACTTAAATATAGAACTTTTAATTTACCAAATTGTTTAAAAGTTTTTATGTAATATAATTTTAAATATTTGACAAAAAGTTCTGAAAATTTAATATGACCTTACTCATATACCTACCTAATTATCCTAACAAAAGTTCAAAAATCGTTAGTCAGGATTTTTTTTTATACACACTTTAATAAATTATTATACGATTTTTTTCGATATTGTCTGATTTCTTTTAAGTTTATTTCTAATGAGTTAAAATTGTTATAACAATTGAAGTTTAAATGAGTTATATCTAATTGAATATTTTATGAGGGTTTAATTACAAAAAAACTCACCAAAAATTATACAAATAACCGTAAAATACGTAAACAGTATTTAAATAATAATATATTATATTACACTGAAGCTTTGCTCAGAATCGTTTTATACTAAAGAAATGAGTCATCATTTCTTTAAAACTTAATACATTCATCACCAATATCTTGTCCGAGGACCGAAGGGACGATGGACGAACTTGTA
Organism: Therioaphis trifolii; assembly: GCA_027580255.1. Lineage (NCBI taxonomy): Eukaryota > Metazoa > Arthropoda > Insecta > Hemiptera > Aphididae > Therioaphis > Therioaphis trifolii. Next base: position 43,525,754 of record CM050406.1, on the reverse strand, counting down.
CCACCATCATCTCACTTACCAGCTTTTTTAGAATTAAATGTCTATTTTTTCATTTTTTGTGCATATTTTATTGGTTTATTTTATTTTATTATATTTATTTTATATTATTTTATTTTTATTTTTATTTATATACCTATTTTATTTGTTTATTCTAATTTGCCTGTTAGCTAATAGTATTAATACTGTAATAGAACTTTATAACTACCTATATTGCATTCAATAAAGGTCATACGATAATAATAATGGTTTATTAGTACAGTACATATTTAAGCACTTATAATAATGTTTTTAAGTCCAATGAATGTTTATTTAAATATACTAGCATTTATGTACCTATAATATTTGATTCTAGCCTACTATCTATTTAACCTACTATCTATAAACCTTGGGTAGTTTATACCGTTAAGATACGTTTTCTCTGCAGCGTTCAGCCGCGGCGTCTAAACGCCGCGTCTAGACGCAACCGCTCGGCGTCCAGACGCCCGATACCGCGACTGTTTTCTCTATAGCGTGCAGTCGCCGCGACTTCTACAAAACACTCGCGATATCTATTCACTGTCATTCAAGCTGTCGTCCTGTGTGAATGTGTTTTTCTTTTTTATTTAATAATATAATTTTTAATTTAAAAAAAATGCATCGTCAAATAATGCTAAACAATAATAAAATGATGTTGGAGCGGTTAAAAGAGGAAGAAGAAGATGATCAATTATTGTTAATGCATAGAAATAAAAGAAGGAACCCAATATCAAATTTATTTCTGACGAGAAAATCTGAAGGATTTTTCGAAAAATTAATCAAAGGACATCTTGTTACTGATGATATTAATTTGATATATAATAATATAATTATTATTAATAATGATATTATTTTTCGACATGTTGTCGCTGGTGTTCGACGCGGTACAGTGGTCCGAGACCAGTGCTGACGCCAAACGCCGCGTCAAATGTTCTAGACGCAGCGACGAACGCGGATAAGAAAACGGCCACATAACAAATACATAGGTTCAATAGCACAGCGTTCGACGCCGCGGCTGAACGCTGCAGAGAAAACGTACCTTTATCACCTATCATTTACCTTATCAGTATATTTTTAAATGTTATATTTTATTTGGAATTTAAAAATAGTAAAATAATCAACGTTTTAGTTTGATAAGTTTGATTGTTCAGTGTTTGTATTTAAATTTTTTCTCAAATATCCTCCGTTCTATGTCAAATATGTTCAAAGCTTTAACATCATTTCGGAAAGTAGTTTGTCCCGTAAGTAGGGGTTTTCAAAGTAATGTTTGCTCTCCTCATAGATTTCTTACGATTTTGCGAAAATATCCAGATCAACACTTGACCAATTTGATTAAGCCGTCTTTACTGTATTCAAACAAATTATCTACATCGCGCACATGTCATACGAAATCCCCGGAATTGACTTCACGTGAAAAATTGAAAAAAGCAGCCAAAGAATATGGCTCTGTGTTAATCGTATTCCACGTCGGCATCTCATTAATATCGTTAGGTACGGTATATTTTTTCATCTCGAATGGCGTTGATGTCCAGCAGTGGATTGGGTGGTTGGGTATGTCAAATGCAAACGAGAGCACTCAAATTGTGGCTGGAGCAAGTCAGTTTATCATTGCGTATGCCATACACAAATCATTAGCTCCTATACGCATTTCAATAACACTTGTATCAGTACCGTTAATTGTACGCTACCTTAGAGCTAAAGGCATTATGAAAGCCAAGAAATAGTAATAAATTAATATTAATTAATATAACAAATAAATTTGTTTAAAAATGTATTTATTTTTATTATAATATTATGAATTAATGTTTTTATATATCTCTTACTTTTCATTGGTTTAGGTTTTAAATTATTGTATGTTTTTGTTGTTAGAAATATCATTATCAGGGCTCTAATTTTAAAAAATAAGTTGTATAAAATAAAAACAATTTTTTGAAAACTACAAGACATAAGCATTATACAAAGCAAAATAATAAAAAAAAATGGAATTTTTATTTTTATTTTTTTGAAGATATATTATTGACAATCTTGAAATTTTTTTTAAATTTAAGAGTGTTCTTTTCAATGGAATAATGTGGATTTTAAATATGTTAACGTAATGATTAAACCACATTTTTGCAAAAATATTTATTAATAATTAACAATAATTACTTAGTTGATGAACTATTTAAAATAATAACCATATATGGTTGTATTGTGTAGAATAAAAATAATGATATAAATTAATGGGCTTTTAATTTTTTTATTAATTTAATTACATTATCATTATTATGGCATGATTGATATATAGTTCAATTGTAAAAATAAATGAGATACCTACCCATTACCCACAAAAATATTACCAATAATCAGAATAAAAAAAGATCATTGAGGTACACATGTATAAAAAAAGTAAAATCAATAAAATTTATTTAAAATTTGAATCATACAATACAAATTTCTTAATATTGAAATTAGATTTCTGTAACAAATAGAAAAAAGAAGCATAAAGTCTGATTCCTAATATTTAAATTCAAAATACAAATTATATTATTTTCTTTTGTCTTATATCCTTTTATATATTTTAATTGTCATGCCTACTACACATTTTGTATTGTACTTATTTTATGTTAAATTTATATTTTGTACTTTGTGCTGTGGCCCGTATTAAAATAAAATATTACAGCGTAAAATAACGGTGAAGTGTTTAATAAACTAAACCAAATGTGTAATTTAAGTGAAATTACTTATGTGTTATAAATTTATAATTATATTTTTTATTAAGTTTTATTTTAGATTTATTTTGTTCTTAAATATATTATGTAAATATTGTTGAATTTTGCATTGTTTTTAAAAAAAATAAAGTAATTAAAGTTGTTTAATTTAATATAAATAACTTTTAAAATTATTAACTTTGTTTTAATTTTACAATATCAATTGAATGGTGATTAAATCATAGGTTTTATTATTATTAGGTGGAAATCCTTATAGATTTAAAAACTACTTTTAGGTATAATTTTTCAATGGTCCAATAAGATAATATCTTATTGGACCATTGAAAAATATATTATATTTGTATATGTTAAAAGATATTGGAATATCAGCTGAGATTACCTATAGAGCTAATGTGAAAGTACATGTGGGAAAAATAAGTTAGTTTTATCATTGATTATAGAATTCTATAATCAATGGTTTTATTAAAACCAATAATTTTATTTTTTTTTAAAGTAAAATATTTACTTTAAAAATAATATTTACTTTTTTTTTTTTTTGTCCATAGTATAAAGCCTTCTAAAACATCAAACCTTTGATTATCGATTAACATAGTGGTGACCAACTACGGCTAATAATAATTTATTAATTAGCCCACCAAAGTATGAAATAATAGTTGAAAATGTTAATTCACATTTATTAAAAAAACGTAAAATAAAATATAAATTAATTTTTCTTCTTATTGCAGTTGTGTTTAGTAAATAGCATTATATAACAAAAATAACAAAAACTATGAACATAGTCTTATTTGAAATAAGTGGGAGAATTACTACTTTTTTACTGAATCTAGCCCTACTAAGAACTTTTTTTTAAGACCCACTGTAAAAATAAGTTAAACATAACTGGAGTAACAGACTGTACAGTCTATGTATATATATTTGATAATCTTTTCATATGCTATAGAGTTCTAGTTTGTAACAATAGAAATATTATGATAGCCTGTTCTCTATTATATGTAAATGATATAATCCAATATCATGTAATTTTATTGATTTCTATTTAATTATGTCTTATATCTATCATGTTATATTTTATTAAGAATACTGTGAACCTACTCAGATAACCCTGGGCTTCCACATTAGTTTTCTCAGTAAGGCCCAGTAATCTTTTTGATTTCAAATAAAAATAAAAATAAAATAATAAGACTCTTCAATTATGTTGGTACAAAAAAGTTTATTCTAAGACCTGAATTAAAAATGGTAAATACGTGTAGGTATGTACATTGATTTTTAATACTTTAAATTTTAAAGTACTTCTTTTATCAATTTTTCCTTTGAGGAAGCAGTGCTTACCTTTTCACCACATATATACCATATTTCAGTTGTAAAATTATGACCAACATTTTTAAGTGTACTGATAAATGCTGACAAATCCAAAGTAAAATATCTTAAATAATTTATTGTCTTGGAGATTATGAACTTAGATTATAAAATAGTAAAATTATGAAATAAATAAACATCATATAATATACTCAAAAATTTACACATATGCAGTTTATTTTTGTATAAATTTAAAATTATCATCATATATTGTTTATATTGTTATTGAAAAAAATATAAATTCATCAGTACTATATAATGGAAACAAATTTAAATGTTCTTCTAATGTTGAATTATAACAATTCAATAATAATAATAATTATAAAAAAAAGTATAAATAATTATATCCCATCATAGTAATTAAAGAAAAAAAAATGTGTGTGTGTGTGTGTGTGTGTAGGTGTATAATGTATTACATCAGAGTTCCTTATTAGTGTAAAACAAAAGACAATACTTATATGTATAAATAAAGTCACAATATGTAATATTTTTACTATATATACATACAGAAAAAAAAGTGAATAAAAAAATATTTTAAGTCAGGTTATTATAGAATTAAAAAAATAATTTGGCGTATTATATATGGCCAAAATAATAATAATGACATGTATGAATAAAGTTTATAAGTTTTATGATGTTAAGACTTTTATATTGAAAAAAAACCTCAAAAATACCATGATATACAGTAGTATCTCAATACATTTTTTTTTTTTTTGGACTAGAAATGAGGTTATCTAGCACAATGTATGTTTGATTTATATCATAACACTCAATACATTTTTTTGACATTTCATGTTATTCAAAATCAACAACTAGAAAATATTACTATAAATTGTCAAACAATGTATTATGTTGATATATGTGTATTATGATTACTAATTACAGTATTGATTAAATAGGCACAGACTATATTTTCATATAGTCTGTGATGTAGGTTTTAGAAATAGTCAGTGCTAATTAATTGTATAAAATTATTAACAATAAACTGGTAGTTAGTACATACATACATATATAAATAAATAGCACAATTTTAATTTTAATTAATTTACATTTATTAAACTTAATTTTAGAACAATTAATACAATATATAAATACAATAAGAATACCCGATATGTTTGGTAGCACTACAATTCATTTTAAAATTATTATTCATTGATTATGCAGAGAAAAAATCAATTTAGGATTTATTAATCTATTTAAATCTAAAAGTTGTTTATAAAATTAAAAATAATTATTGATAATGAGCATAGTTTTTTTACATACACATCTTATATTCAGGTAGATTCAGCTTAAGATAACAAAGAGGTTGGTTTATAATTATTCCACGCAAAAGCACATGGAGAGGCAGCATTGATAATGATATTTAAATAAAAAAATTGTTCAAAATCAATTTTTTTTGTAAACATTAATGAGTGATTATTCAAATGAGTAAATGAAATAAAACATTTTAGAACATTATTTAAATAATTGAATACATTTTAAAGTTTTTTTTAATGTTCTGATCCCGAAGTTACCTGTTAAGGTTTTTAAAATAACTAGTTAAATTTATGAATTTATTATTAACATGAAAATATATATTTTTTTAAACCAGAGAAGAGGAGTCCTTCCTACTGAATCTACAACTGTAGGTATTGATATTATAGTTACAATTTTTCATGAACACACTAATAAATGCCTCACCAACACAGTTTTTGTTCAATAATTTCTCAATAATTAATAATTCTTATTCTAAAATGTACATCATTTATAGATACAATCGGAAAATAAATTTAAGTACAATGATAGTATATTCATTGTGTATGAATACCAGGTTTGAAAAGAAACACTATTTAAATCCATTTTCATATATATACATACATAAGTACGTATATATGTACATACATACACAAATATATATAAATATATGAATGATTTAGTTTTTATTGTGAAATGTTGTAATTTCTTTTCAGAAACAACAACTAAGTCTAAAATGATAGTTAAATGAAAATTTGAAATGAAATGTAATGAATATCATAATCAGTGGCAGATCTGGAGGGAGTAATGAGTAAATACCTCCTCCCCTCTTTAGTTCATTTTTGTACAGGTAGTAATGTACTATAGAATATAATTTAATTTAGTATAGGAGAATTTTTAATTACCCTACCCATAAAATAATTTCTGGATCTTCCACTAATCATAATAAATCAATTATTGATCACAATATCACATGGTTATTAAAATATTTTTTGAAAATCAATTTCACAAGTAAAAATCACAATTTTATCAAAAATACAGTTACAAGATTTCACTTCTTAATCATCAATAAATATAGTTTAGTTTGTAAAATATGAACAGAGGAACTAGTGGAGTATAGTATTATAACATACTTGTATTTCAATATCGAGCCCTAATAGACAAAAGGCCATAAGCAACACGTCTGGTCAAAATTACATTTTCATAACAAAAAATTAGCTTTATTGAAGATTAAAAGGTGTAAACAAATAATTTATTATAAACATGACATTTTTGCTAAAATAATAGTTTATTATAGTTCATAAATTATTGCATTCTTAAAACATTTTTATGTGATCTTGAATATTTATTTAAATGTTGCTCATGTTCTTTTTTGTATTAAGGCATAATATATGATTGCAATCTATTATTAATACATTAGCACAAAAACACACACACACACACACACACACACACACACACACACACACACACACACACACACACACACACACACACACACACACACACATATATATATATATGGGTTAATTAAATGGATGTGTATAATATTAATGTGATGTGTATATAAAGTTATATAAAAATGATTATATTCGTTGTACAATAGTATAATCAAGTAATATAATGAAGCTTAACTATTTTGTAATTATAATTCTACATACATAAATAAAGATACTATTGTTGTACATTAATATTTGTATATTTCCAAGACCGAGAAGAGAGAGTAAGATGTTTACTGCCAGGTCCACTGCCGTCAATAGGAAAAATTACAAATATTTTAGGACACCTAATACCAATAGGATAAGGTTCACTATTTAAACTTAATTAATGTAGACAGTTTGAATAGTGGGAATATTGTAGAACTATGCGAATACATAAGGTTAAGATAGTTAAGACATATAAGGTACGCGGCGCGTAGGAATGTCTGAAGGGATCTTTATTGTAGATCATTTTCTAAAACATTGGATTTGAAAATAGATGAGTTGAAGTGTTGAGAGTCCAATTTAATTGCTTTTTGACTTGTGTTTCATGGTTGATGATCCTATAAAATAAAAATAATAATTAAACACTGGTGGCACATAATATGCAACATAGTTGTAAGTAAATCGTAACTTAGGGACATTATCCAATTTGATTTATTCAAAAAAGTTTTGGAACACAAATTCAGGGCACTGGAAGGATAAAAGTAATTTTTTAATTATATTAACAACCAAAAACTTAACTTTGAGAAATAATTTTATTTAAATTAAAAAAAATATATTAATAGAAATAACAAAAAAACAAAATGACATCTGACATAAATTTAAGTTTGTAATGTTAAGTTAGTATATAACTAAATAATAGGTGTTATGTATTAAATAATGAGGCATTTAATAACTATACATGAAAAATAAAATGTATTTCATTTTTTTTATCAAGCATTTTAACATTTTTTAGATGAGTACAATGTGAAATAAAAAATTAAGTCCAATATAATTGAGGATAACTAAGTAAATACAAAATACAAAATATAAGTTGCTATATAGGTATACTTATAAGCCTATTTATAGTTCACATCAAATATTTAAGTTATTTAAATTGAAAGAAAATGTCAGTGATTAATTTCCAGTGCCCTTTCCTTATTAAAAGTTCTTAGAATGAATTTATAATTTCAAGGTTTGAGTGTACATTAAAACAGTTAAGTGATAATACAAATTTTTAACCTTGGTGTCTGCATGGACCAGATGATATTAAGTAATATGTGTCTTAGAAAGACCACCAATTACATTTTTCATAAATCATATTAAGTTGTAACTTAACATATGTCAATATAAGAAGGAAAAAATCAGGAAATATTCTATTGAATGATACAAAGATATAGATTTATACAAATAAATCAATTATTATATTACCTAAATACAATATGTTATTCAAAATCAAATTTGAGAAAAAACCAGCTTATCTCGTTAAAATGTATCTTTATACATCATTAAAAGAATATATGAAAGTCGAATGCATTATTGATATAAAACTACACATAATTATATTATTAAATTAAAATTATCTATAGTATGAATAAAAATCAAACAAGATTTGAATGTATGAAACTAAGTGATAACAATTTTATTTCTTTTATATTTTTTGATGAAATAAACAGTTTTTTTCAGAATAGGTTTAGTTCACCACTAAATACTTGTGATTTATTAATTGTCTTTCTATGTTTTATAGATATTAATACTTCTAAACATTCTGGGGAATTACTAAACTAGAGAAGATTATAATTATCTTATTTGTGTTTATCTATGTCTTCATGTTCTCAATCTTGTGAAGAAATATTCTAATATGACAGTGCAACACTAAAGACATGGATAAAACGAATTTAGACAATCGTAAATAAATCCATAAGAACTTAAATTAATTCATTAAGCTTTTTGAATTTTAAAATATAATTCAAAGTCCTCTTTAAAATTTGTATTTGTAAGAATAAATAATATATATATATATAATACAGATCAAATTAAATACACATAATTTATCTGATTTGTTCTAGAAGAGGAATACAAAAACCTATATTTGAATAATTTCAGGTAAAGAGTAGTACATAGGAGGGTCTCTTAATAAATTATCACACAGTAATTGATGTAACTTAACTACAATAAGAGTATAGTTTTCTTCAACAAAATATGATAGTTTAATTTAAGTTAGTGATTAGAGATCATATTTTTAATTTTCATAAAACAATATTTATACGTATTAAAAATTATTTTGGTAACTATAGTATAATCAAAGTCAACATGCTTAAAGTTTATAGTTTTGGTTCAATGTATTCATTCAATTTACATTTACAAAAAGATTCAGAAAAATATGTTTGTACAGGTCATTCATACACTAAGTAAATAGGTAGGTAAGCATAACATACTAGTGGTGTGAATTAAAACCGGATTCTCCGAAAATCTGAAAAATCCGGATTTCGGATTTTGAATTTTAAGTTGTGAAATCCGGATTTCGGATTTTCAAATCCAAATTTCGAATTTTCGGATTTCAAATCTGAATTTCGAATTTTCGGATTTGAAAATCCGAATATTTGGGTTTCACACTGTGGATTTCTGTATTCTAAAGCAGAAAATAAAAATTGTTCGTTATAAATTCTAATATAAAAAACGAACATTTTCTATTTGAAATAAAAAACATTCATCGTTCCACTCAGAATTATTATCAGAATGAAATATTAATTCAATGTTTCAAAATCCGAAATCCGAATCCGGATTACGGATGTCGAATTTAATAAATCCGGATTTTCGAACTTCGGTAAATCCGGATTTTTCCCAACACTATAACATACATAGCATAAAATTACCTTATGGCCCTATTTAATACAGTGTTTTTTTAATGTCTATACACAAAAAATTTTAATTTAATGAAAATAAAAAACAATCAGTTCTAATGACATTTTTAATTTTCATAATATTCCAATCTTTATGTATTGTTTAATAATAATGCCTGCTAGGCAAACGAGTACAGTAGATATATATGTAGTTAAATACATTAGCAAGATCCAATATATATATATATATATATATATATATATATATATATATATATATAACACTGTTAATTTAATAATACACATGTGATTTGGGTTGACAAACCGTTAAATCCAAATAAATAAATAAATATAAATGTATATATATATATATATATCACTTTAAAAAAATTAATTTTGGTGGCTGATAACAACTTTGAATCATTAATTAATTGAATATAGCTGCATAAGGTTTTTGTAATTAATAAATATTATATTATAAATCAGAACATGTTCACTCAAATAAAAATACTAAATATAAATTATAATCATTTTTAATTTGTAGTTTCTTTAACTAAAAAAAAAAAAAAAAACTGCATTAACATTAAAATATAAATTTTGTGTATACATATAAATTAATGAGCGTGGAGAAATATGTACATTAAAGTGCAAAATATAATTTTCAAGTTCAAACACAAGCTTAAAATAAATAATAATAAATAAGGTAGGTTAGGTACCAAGAATACATGTACTGGAAATTTCACCCAGATCGGGAGGCCTCTGTATATTGCTAACATAAAATACTATATCCACAGATAAGACTATTTAATTATAAGTAACCAGGTTCTAAGTATATCAATGTTATATAGATAATCAATTTAATGGTATCATAATCTAAAAGTAGTATTTTTTTTTTACATTTACCTGTACTTAACTACAACTCAGAAGTATAATAAATAAATATAAAATCTGAAATACAGGTTATTTTTTTTTCATCTATACAATTAATAAGTAGGTTGATTGAGCTATAGTGAATAAATAATAAACATAATATATTATTTACTATAAAAATTAGCTAGGTATCTACTTATTAAAAAATATTTTTTTAGTTTAATAAATAAAAAAATAATTGAGTTTTCTTTTATATTAATAATGTGGGATAAATAATAAATGGCATAATTTATGAAATATTGACAAATAATGATGTTTTATTGAAATGACTAGAAGTTAGCCATAAGTTATAAATCATCACAATGAAAAAATGAGAGAACATTTCAACAAATACAACTGTAAACCCAAATTATAAAAACAGACTTCATTCACTGGTAAAAATGAACATATATTTTCTTTCTCTAAGTAAAAGATTATATAATCTTAAACATAAAACATAGGTAGTTATTTTAAAACTTTAAGCATTACTTATTTTTTTAATAAATAATTTGGTAAAAGGTATGCATTAATTACATATTTTATGAATTTAATTAAAACTAAAGAATTGATATATGTTAATTATATACACGTATAATGCAAAATAGCAAGTAAAATCAAATCATTAACTAATAAATGATAATCATCAATAAATATTATTTTTATTGAAATTTACCACTGTGAAGTAACAATTTATTAAACACAGAAATCAAATTAAATGTCAGGTATTTTATGTATGATCTAAGAATTAAAAGGATACTATTAAATGGTTGTAAGTTTTTTATAAACAATTACTTATAATCATATTGATATATTTTTCATTGGACTAAATGAGTATTAAAAAATAAAATAAAAATAAAACACTTCTACAGTATAAAAGCATTAAAATAAAATAAGTACACTAAAGATTGATTATCATAAAATTATTAGTTAATCAAAATAGGATTTGATCATAATAACTATAAAACAATTACAGACCCAATTGTATCATTAAACATTAAACAAATAAACATTATACGTACTATCGATAGCGCATCATAAAACTGTCTTGAAAAAAAGTAAATTTTATAGTTATAATAAATAATATTAATTAATAACTTTTAGTTAATAGTAAAATTAAACAGTGTTTTCAGTATTTTAATAGTTCTGAGAGAATAATTACAAGATATTAGTTGCAAAATAAACGGGTTAAATATAAACAGTTAAAATATTCTAAATGTTAATAACAGTATAATAACTAAATGCACATCTTTCTGTAGTTGTTTCTATATAAAAAATATCTTAAGCAATATATTTATTAAAAAAAAAAAAAAACAAATATAATTCTTGATAGCATATTTAAAAATCATATATATTAGTAGGAAAACTATAGTTTTATTTAAATTTATTTAGTAATAATTTAATTGTTAAGTATTTTTATGACTGGTAAGCAGTATTTTTAAAATTATATTTATTTATGAAAACATATTAAAAGTAAAAATAAAGATCTGTTTTATATTTTATACATTCTAATATTTTTAATAACAATCCATGCAATTATTCAATACCTTAAACAGATTTATTTAACGTTTCAACATAATAATTAATAACTTTATCAAAAAAATATAATTATGAAAACATAATATAAGCCAAAGACTTAAACATCTTTAGAGATTAAGACACTTTTCCCTACCACCCTAAATTCAGCTTGGTACTTTAAGTACAAACACTTAAAATAATTCTAACTATTAATATTTATTTCATAAAAAAACTTACTAAATATTAGAGAAAATATTTAGATAGTAAATAATCTAAAACTAATTCACTTATTTCTAGAAGAATATGATATCTTACTTATTATTTATTATTATTTAATTTGAATATTAAATTCAGAAGGTAATTTGTTAAGTGTTTATATAATAGTAAAAATTAATTTAGAAAATATATAAAATTCAAGAAAAAAATCAGTACATACACAACTAAGTAGGTACTAGTTTATTGATTATTCATACATTTTATAGTTTTTAAAACATATAATTTTTAATGGGTACTTTAATAACGAACTTCTTTCATTATGTTAAACTATTCAACATTTTTCACTTAGATCTGTTAAATTTTCTTTTTAACTTTTGTAGTGCATTCCAATTTTTTTTTTTTTTATTTAATCTCACCTTCTGTCGCTTGAGTACACGTGCATCAGTTTTGCCTCTTGACTTGCCCCATTACTAGGCCGATACAAACCTAAATACCCTTTTGGCCACATTGAGTGAACAAGACTGTAAATTAAAAAAACAACCATGGGGGATTTCATAGATGGAATTTAACAAAATCAATATAACAAATTAAATAAAAAGAAATCTCGGCCAATTGTAATGAGATGCCGTTTAATTACATTTTATTAAAATGCCAAATAACCCAAACCTGAGGATAATAATTATTTTGGTTGTATTTGGCATTTGCATTTTGTATATTTATTATATTCATGAGCAGTTCGTAATTTATAAACCTTTTAAACACTCTACATATCACGAATGACTCATCAGCTAAACTTATCTTATTCATGAGTTCTATTCGTATTTTACTAATATTTCACTTTTCCAGTACAATAGGTTCTTAAATATACACATAAAATATGGCTGTGTGAACTAAATTATTAAAACATACCTCGTGTGTATTTCGAGTTTGAATTTGAATCATTTAATGGTTCTAATGTCGTCCGATTTTTTAAAGTTATACTCCCGTTTTTCATAATCTAATTGTAATTTTATTAATACTTATTAATCAACTTTTTATTCACTAACAAATTATTATTTAATAAAATCCTATTATTAATAACTTACCTTTGGTTTGTTTGGATGCACTTTTTTCATTTATTCCTTGCCAACTGTATTCAGCACCATCACCATCATCATTATCTTCATCATCTGAAGAGTTGTTCCACCTTTGATCTTCTCTGTCACTACCACCATCATGAATTTCATCCTTAGATTAAATAAATAAAATTTTACATCACATTTTGAATTATTCAAAAATTTAAATGAAATATATTAATTAATTTTGTTATTATAGTGAAATGGTTGTTAAGAATTATTAAACTATTATATCCTTGATTATTATTTATAAAAAAAAATAAAATTTTCCTGAAAATGTATACTATTGAAATTGAGTTATTTAATTGTTTTTAATATATCTAATTATTTTTCAAAGTAGTACCATTAGAACACTTGGTCAGTTCATATAATTTATAAATAAATAAATAAATAAATAAATAAATAAATAAATAAATAAATATATATATATATATATATATATATACATAAATATTTTATATGTTAATTCTTGTTTACTAATTTATTTTTTATTTTATAGATTGATAACAGTAAATATTTGCATAAATAAAAATTAAAAACAATTTATCTTTTAAAAAGTTCAAGGTAATACAAATATTTTTTGTCATAATTGTGATTCTTTTTACATATATTTTTCTAACACTTTTTTTTAGCATCTTGCTAAAATGGGTGTGCTAATTTTTAATTTAATATTTAAATGATATGTCATTTTTAAGTTTTACAAATCTAACATTGTAGTAATTTAATTTCAAATTGTATGATATAGTCAAAAATATAGGATATCTATCAGATAATGTATGTACTGTACATAGTCACTCGTTTAAAGAATTACATTTTGTTTTTCAAAGCAATTTAATGCCTTAATTAAATAATTTCAATGTTTATGAGTTAAACAATAATAAAAATTGATTTATAACAAAAATCAAAGATAGACATCGGCTCGATTAAAATAAAGTTGGTTTTATACTATAAAATATTTTCATATATAATATAATTTAATTTTCATTAATATTAAGCATTGATAAATGAAAAATGAATATTAGATAAGTCAAAAGTATAAATACATTATGAATTAAAAAAAAATTGAGACATTTAGTACAAAATATTTATTAATTAATAAAAATAATGTATTATGTTTTTAAGAATTGCACTTATTTATCTTATCTATTTTAAACAAACTGATTAAAAACAAAAAAATTGTACCTAATATATGTTTCATTTATTGTTATCTGTTTTGCCAAATAAATTAATATTAATATTTCCATAAAGTAAACTTACAGTCGAAGGTAAAGTAATATCTCTGTTATTCTTTGATAGTACTTGTTTTTTTGTTACAAATGAATATGGCATTTCAAATTCATCTTCATCATCTAATTTTTCATTCCACTGTCTATCTTCATCTTCAATACCCTAAGAATGAAAAAGAAATAATTTAAATAACTGAACTGTTCACATATATTTAAATAATAATTTTGATAAAAATTGAATTACAGGAGGTATTGCAATATCATCATTGTGATTTGTCTGAATGCATTGTGCACTATTATTTTCAGCAAGTACAACATCCATAGTGACAGATTCATTTTTTCGGAAAGTGTATGATACATTATTAGATGAGATTTCATCTTCATAATATTGTTCATCATATTCATCATCATAGTCTGGACATTCAGATTTAATATTTATGTCATTTCCATATGGTACATGAGATTCATATACTGAATCATGTTCATAATCATCCTCTTCTATCATTTCAGGCTTAACTACTCTTGATACATTAATTGGAGGAGGATCATATTCATCAATATTTTCCTATAAACAAATTAGCAAAATAATTATGATAACGTACATACTGTCATACTTATTTTAAGTCTTATTTTATTTTATATTTAATTAAATCTTCATATTTACTTCGATTGGTTCTCTCTTGATTTTCTTTCGCAAACTTTGCATATCAAACTCATTCATTTCATTTGGCTAAAATAAGATTATAAAATGAAATAACTACTGACAAAATATATAAATAAAAAAATGATATTAATGCTTACCAATTTATCAACTTGTCCAGGTGGGTTTACATTTCCTTTGCCACGTCTAAATCTTAGTACAACAGATCGACTATCAATAACTAAATTATATTTTTCTTTATAAGCTTGTATCGCATCTTCCGCATTAGAAAATTTAATAAACGCATATCTAACAGAATAATTGTATTTAACATTTTATTGGTTATACTATACTTGAATCTTATTATATGATATTACCTTGTGTATTTCATTTTTTTAGCAAACCCAATATCAACTCTAGTAGCCTTTGGAAATTCATCTTTAACAGCATTAGATGTAATATTTGTAGGCAGATTTCCAAGATATAATCTAAAATAAATTTTTTTAATTAAACATGTCTTCTATAAGATAAAAAATTGTATAAAGCATTGAATATGTTTTTGGTTTGATTTTATATTATTTTTAAATCAAATTATACAAACATATTTAATGTTTTAGTTATTTTTATGGAATAGTGTTTTTTTTTTTTTTAATGTTTGATACTAATTTCAAATAAATAACCTTCGCAAAAGAATATTTTTTTTTAGATGTACTTTATACAACTTTCTACATATTTTGATATTTATGACTTATTGAGTATATCAATATTTATTACATATAATATTTGTATTTTAAGAAAGAAAAATGTTAAGAAAATATTTAAATTATGTTTGATATTATTACTATAGTATTAATCAATTATAATACAATGACAATACACTTTCAAATAATAAAACACATTCATTTTTAATATTAAGATAGGTGCAACAGTTAATGACACTTACGTATATGGATCAATGCATTCAGGGAAAGCCTTTTCTTCAAATTGACTTTCTTTAATTTCAACACGTAATTTTTCATGTTGAAAAATTGTTTCATTCAGTGCATTTGCTACAGTTTCAATATTTGCAGTAGGTTGTACTTGTACATAACAATACCTGATAAATTGAATTTTATTTAGGTAATTATTTAAATTTGTTTCTAATTGAAAAATAAATCATACAATTTAAATTAAAACTATAAATACCAAAATAAGATGTAAGTCTATACACACCTAGGGTTACACGGTGTGTGAAAATGTACGGATTTAATATCAGCATGGAAGTTTTGAACAATCTGCCGTGTAATTTCATGATCTGGAAATCTGATCATAATTTGTTGATTGTTTTTAGGAGTTCGGAGTTCCATCTCTGCGGCAATAGCTTTAACTGCATCTTCACGGTTCCATGGTTTTTGAGCTCGTTGTGGTTCACCAGATTGTTGTGATTTCAACTTGCGCTTTCTTGTTTTACATTCAGTCACAGAATTTGTTTCCTAAATTTTTATAAATAAAATTTACCAATTTCAAATAGTTTCTTAGTAGACATTATTAATATAACAACATATTATTATAAAATAACTTCTGAATTCAAACCTGATTTGTTCCATTCGACTGATTTTGAACAGAACTTCGAGGTCTATTCATTCGCATATGTTGTCTTGGTATAAATCGGGGTCTTTGGTTAAATTGTGGCCAATTTTGAGTTGATGATGATGATGGCGTTTGTGGATTTTGTGGAGAATTACCAAAGAAATTACCATTCTGAAAAATAAATATAAATAATAGAGAAAAATTATACACCATATTTTTGGAAACATACAGAATTTTGTGAGAACTGTCTTGGATAATTGTTTCTTGGTGTGTTCCCGTACTGATAAGGTGTTCGTTGGCGTGAACTGCTGTTGAACGACCTCCAGCGTGGCGAAGGTGATCGTATTGTACTATTACTAGATGAATTGAATGTGGGTGAATTGTTATTACACGTAGTGGTATTGGTCACTGTAGTTTTGGCTTGAGGTGCAGGGCTCGGCATACGAAACTGTGTTTGCCATGAATTGGGGAAAGCCTGTTGAGGCCAAAATCCATGGGGGTGAGTTGGTGGAGGCGACGTAAAATCTGTTTGCAAGTGTATTTGATTATTGTGTGGTGGTGGCTGTTGAGTTACATATGCCGGCAGCACTTGTCTCGGTGGGCTAACAATAGGTGGTTTACTGTCGATGGACTGGTTCTCCACTAAAAAAAAAAAATTGGTATGAAATACTCCCGTGTACCATAGGGTTTCCTATAAATAATGGTTAAATTGCATTGCATGTCTCACTTGTTAATGTTTGTCAAACACTATTCGCGGACATTATAATATGATAAAGAATTGTTCAACTCCAACAGACAAATAGAAATAGGTCAGTTTTAAGCGTACTGCGTTACAAAAACACAAATCGATAAATTGGTACAAACGAAGTACCTTACACATTACAGTAGTACAGTCTTTACAGTACACATACATACACAACACCAATTACAATAACACAAGTTACTGTAGCGCAGCTTGTCACTCCTGGTGGCGGGGACTCAGGAAAGACGATGATAACAGGCCATGTTTTATGAAACAATCCGACAACGTTGCAAATAAAATATTGTTGTGTTGATAGCGCCCAATGATAAAAAAAGTATTTTGTTTACGTTTAACATTTTTTTCTCGAACGTTTTTCGGATGTACGTGTTGTAGAGTTATGCCGCGATATCCGATTACTCCGGTAAGTGGTCGGTAATGTTTTGTTAGCTCTGTTGAATGTGGCGGGTTCGCCGTGTCGTGTTTGTGCTGAGGTAACCCGAAATTTATGCTGAAATTCAAACCAATCGCCGGCCCGGGATAATGGACTTGGTATACTCAATATTTCGAAAACAAGCTTGGAAAACTCAATTCCAAAATGAACAAATGGAGGAGGACATGTGTTTCAAATGTCTGGCAAAGATCTCTGCCAACAATATCGTCGCCTGGGTAACCACGTTTGATCTAGATGACCATGTTAACATAAATTGGGGCTCACATGTTTATATAGCCGATCTTAACGTGCCGTGGAAGTATCATAAGATTACTTCCAATAATTGTACTGTCACTACTCTAGAATGGGATATGTATGGATATTCTCTATTAATCGGAGACAAAAATGGTGCTGTATCAATATGGACTTGTAGTACCGATCATAATCTTACAAATTGGGTCCAGGTTGGTTCAAAAGATTTTCGTGGTGAACCAATCATTGCTGGTACGTTTTTTCATTTAGGGAAAAAGTTGATGCTTGTTAATGAAAAAGCTGATAATATTAATTATTTTGAAAAATTCAATTATGTTCGATTCACGCCGTCTTTGCGAACGTGGGGTGGCACTGGATTACCAGGATGTTTAGTAGTCTCTGCCACTGGTATGATTGCTGCTCTGTTGACTAATGATAATGGGGAACCTATGATTTCAGCTACAAACAGTTTGGCTGTAGCTAGGTATCGAATTTCAGTTGTTGACATCAGTTATCGACAAAATGGAAATTTTTTGATTGTTACATCAGATGGACGGCCACGATCACCAATTCATTGTTATGAAGTATCAATAAAACTTGTTAATGAAAAAAGTTGCAGTATAGTATCACAGTGGCTTCCTAGCTTTTTCTTAACATTTAATGAAACTGTGGATAGAGTTATTTCACATGTAAAATTTTTACTGCGAGAAGGTTCAGAATCTCTTGTGATTGGCAGTAATAGTAGTACTGGATGTATTATAGAAACATGGGAATTAGTTAAAAAAACTAATCCAGTTAATAAAGTATTCAAAAAAGTTATAACTGAAGACCATCCTACTGTGTGCTGGATAAGAAAGAGCTCATTTACAGTTGGGGCACAATTAACAGCGCTGGCTACACCCAAAATGTCCATATCCTATAACCAGTCTTCTTGCAGTCAATATGTAGTTGCTGCCTTCAGTAATCACCAAGTTTGCTGTTTATCCAGAGAGCTTACACAACAATGTTTGTTTGAATTGAGTAGTTATTGTGAAGATAATATAGGAAAAATAGGTTTGCAACATAGTAGTAATATTCAATTTTCAGACTTAGACATTTCTTACTTGGGAAATGTTTTTGTTGTTTGTGACAACATGGGTAATTTATACTTATTTCAATTACTTTCTGTGGCAGAACTGAATGGGCCATTAACTGTTGCCTATGCCACTTTACAACTTGAGTATTGCTTAGTGACTGGTCTAGATTGGTGGGATTTGGCCATATCATTAAGACCTAATATGTTAGAAGCTGTGTGTAATCGTTTTAGTGAAAACTTTCAAAAACAGTCTCAAGTACTTCAACAAAAAGAATATACTACATACTTGAGTATTCGTTCTTTTCTATACAAAATGATGCCAGGTGCCCAATCCAAACGTTCTGATCTTATGCACTTAATGACTCTTCATTCCATATCTAACGCATTCAAAAATGTTTTACGTGTTAGTGACATCATGGCTGATCGAGATCCAGCTGAAAGTTTATCAAATGTTCTTAAAGAACCTATTGTGGACATAGACAAAATATTACCTAGTTTGGGTGGTAAGGATTTCACTGTAGAACCTAGTACTCTTCAATCACTACATCAACTTATCCAATGGGTTGCACAACTTGCTTTAAATGTTGTATCTCGAATACCAGAACCACGTGATAATGTTGGATATAACTTACTGAATGATTTGTATGCCATAAATACAATACGAGAATTATTAGTTATGATACGCATTTGGGGTTTGTTAAGACCCAATTGCCTACCCGTTTTTATTAGAAATATTGACAATTTAGACGTTTTATCAGTTACATTTCGTTTACTTTCACGATTTGTACAACTATGTGGTGAACACGATGAAATTTTATTTGATGAATGCTATACACTTCAAAGTCAAGTCATTATCACTCCTCTTTCATCAGTCGCTGCTGGAATTCATGAAGTTGCATCTCCTGCTCTTTACTATCAACACTTACCTTTGAAGTTAGTATTTGGTCAAGAACCAGACTGTCTGAGGTATAATACATCCTCCATTGATACAATAACAAATGGTAAACAACATTCAGATTATGTGAAAGATTATGATGTTATTAGGAATGTGTATATTGGTAAATGTCCTTTAACTGTGAAGCAATGTAATAGATGTGAAGGTAAAATGCAGTTGGTTGGAAATTCAAGAACAGCAGCAATACGAGTTTGGGAAAACAGGTGGGCAAGAAACTGTCGATGTGGTGGCAGGTGGCGGACAGTAAAAGTTGGAGGGCAATTACTTTAATAATAGACGATTACATTATAACTAATATTACAAATCTAAATTTCAATATATTTAACAATTTAGTTCAATTTTAAACTACCTTAGGCAATCGTGAAATCATGGTAATACATTTATAGTATATTGTTATACAATACAAACTTTTTGTTTTGAATAATTGAAGAAAAACCTTGATATTATTCCATCAGTGAAAAATGTTTCATAATTATTTTAATATTGTCATTTATCATAATATATTATAGTTTTAAAATATACATTATTAAATATTGTAATATGTTTTACTATACTTCATATTTATAACCTACCTAATATTAAAATCAGTTGTATTATTGTACCAATCAGATTATATCATCAAGGTAAAGAAGTTTTTTTTTATACGCAATATTAATGTATAAAAAGATCTTCCAGGTTAAATTTTGATCTCTAAAATGTTATATAAATATAATTAATTTTAGTTTAGTTCAATAATGTATTTACTATTATATTATAATATATGGTAAGTAAGCTATATTTATTACTGGAAATCATAATTCATGGTGACTTTTTGTAACTTAAAATAATTTATTAAATTTGTTTATTTTAAGTTATTTGACTTTAATATTGTTATATTGATTAAACTTGCAAGAATGCATGATTAGGTATATTTATATTTACATAAAAATGAACAATAATGTATATAGCTGCTATAAATTTAAATGAATATGCTAAATTATTGTAAATACACATTTATTTGTTCATACATTTTTTTTTTGTTATATTATTTGTTTGTACATTATAAAAAAAAAGACTTGTTTAAACAATTGGAACAGCTAATTTTAATAAAAGTAATACATATTACAATGTTTCTATCAATCTTAAGATGTTTTATCTTTAGATTTATTCAATTCATTGGCGACTTCAGTTTTTGGTTGTTGTCCTGAATAATCTGTGGCTAAATATGTCATTAAATCCGTCAATCCTTCAAACTCTGTTCGAGAATTATGAATTGTTGGAGTGAGTCTTGGGAGTAGTGAACCTACTTTCATTCTAAATTCATGCATCTATAAAAACAGAAAAAAAAAATTTAATTTTAATCAATATTTTCATTTAGATATTCAATTTAAAATATTTAAATGGTCATTAATAGATAATAAATGATTTTTTTTTAATTTTAAAAACATACTTAAATAAAGTTTTACAAATTTGGATGCTAAGGAAAGTTATTACTGTGCATTGTATATAGGGTTACCAACCGTCCGGTTTTTACCCGGACAGTCCGGTTTTGTAATGGTATTGTCCGTGTCCGGTTCAATACTTAAACCAGACAGAAAATGTCCGGTTTTTGAACATTTCATTAAATAATATTGTTTTACTTAAAATAATATTATAATTATTTAAATTTTTACAAGATGCGTTAACATACTCTCACCAATTTTATAGCCATGCGACATATAGTACAATATGTTTATTTTTATATTGGTATATAGCAATTCTATCATTCTTTATGACATTGTAATTTATGGGTTAGTGTTAAAAATTTAAATAATGGTGTCCGGTATTAAAACTTTCATTAGTTGGCAACCCTAATTGTATACAAAAATTGGTATACTTATGTTGAATATAAGCTCTATAAATAATTATATCTTTTAATGTTATTACAATAAAAAATCAGTTAGTAAAATAATGATATTTAAAATAATCAACTTTTTTGAAATGTGAAATAAAAAAACATCCTTAATATCAAATTATAAAAATATACTAAATTAATAAAGGGATAATTTTTTGACAACCTATTTCATTTTATTTTCATGTGGATTATAAAATACTGGGTCAACTAAATTGTTAACTAAAATTAAATAAATGGTGCACATTTCAACTTTTAAGGATTAAATTAACAAGTTAAGATTTAGATAACGGCTTTTTAATGATATAATAAAAAATGTATATCTATATTTTTAAGTTTTTTTAAAATGTGTTTATCATCTGATATTTAGTAGGTATTTTTTTTTTTTTTTTACAACCCGAGGGTTGGTTTGCAACTAAGAGAAGTTGTTACTAGGGTAGGAAGGTTTCCCGTTGCCTTCTGCACAGGGGAGATGGCGGCCGCTCTCTCTAGACAGTTGCCTGCCCAGAGAGAGAGAGCCGCCCGTGACCGAGGTTTGAACCGGCAACAGTATGCGTCAGCAGTGATGCCTAATTTCATTCAGCCACTCTGTCTACCTATATTTAGTATATATTTGAATAAATTTACAAGCTAGTTTTACACAAGAATTATTACGTCTTTATGTATTCTAAAATTTGAGTAGTATAATACGATTTGGTAGTATTTTTTGAGAAAGCATTTGAATATAAATATACATTGAATAAATAATTATGAAGTAGTACATCACAACAATTTCTTAAATTTTAATATTTGTAAAACATTATATGACAAAAAAATTTTCATTGAACTAATATACTTAACTAAATAGGCTTTTTTACAATTTAAGTGAGTAAACTAAAAAATTTGACCGGCAGTCTGTAAAATTGGATATGATTATAAAATATAAGCGAAAATTGCCAAGTAAGTTGCTAAAAAAGTATAATAAATAATTAGTACTGTTAAGATATCAGAAAAAACTTAAAAATTGTATGCATTTTTTCTGTTCAATAGATTTAAAAATAAATGTTTTTAGATTTAAGATTATATATTTATGTGTAATGTTTATTTTAAGTATATAAATAAGACATTTATTTATGAATAATTTCATATTGTTGTGCGACAAATGAGAAAGTCATTATATTCATGAATACTTATAATCTTTGTAACACAAAAACATTGTTAACTTTATATTTAAGTAGGTATATATTAAGATACTTGCATCATTGGCACCACTCATTTTCCACACACCATAAAAAAACAGCCCACAGCCGCCAAATGCATAAAATGTTCCCCATTTCAATGCTCTGACGGCCAACTGTACACCAGATTCAACAGTGGGCGAAGGAGCAGTTTGTCCTTTGGAAAACATGTTGGGATCTGTTTTTCGGGATGATGCTAGGGTAGATGCAAATGCAAATAATCCAGCTCCAGCAGCAACGCATGCTAAAAATGCAGCTGATGCTACAACGGAAATATCAATTGCAAATTATAATTGTGTACAGTAATATTGTACACAAATGAATAGTAGAATGTACACAAAGTACAAAACTTATACAATTGTATGTCATATCATTATGGATAGTAACATTACCTAAATTTTCATTAGATTTTGTTGTGGCCTGTGGCAATTTTGAAGTATCATCTTTTTTAGTTGTATGAACCATTAAAATGTGTTATTATTAAGAAAATAGCATAATAAATAATAAATATTTATATTAAATACCGGCGATTTGAACATTTTATCATGGCACAAATTGATAGTAGATTATTTTAACTTATCAATTTGGATATTTAGTCAGTGTATCCATATAGTCAGTATGAAGCATGATGTACTATTCTAATAGGTACATTTTAAACCGTCTCAATTAGAATACTTGAGCGATGTACCTATTCAGAATACGTATGTATTTAAATAATTGGTGTCATCTGTGTTTGATATATGTATCTGAAATTCTGAATATAAATATAAATCCTTTTAAAAAGTATTCGAAATACTATGAAAATATTATTTTAGCTCGATAAATTTGGTAAGTTTCAAATTAATTGCTATTATAGAACACACTACGTAATAGGCTACGTATGCAATAATATAACATAAACAATTAACAAATATAAATTAGGTATACAATTTTAAATAAAATTACAATTTTTGATTGTACCCACAGTTAATCGTGATTATACTATACAATGTTCGATAGATAATGCCACAATTGACATGGTTATAGCCTATAGGCTACAACTTACATTTATTTATTTTATTCATATATATCAAATAGGGGTTATAGAATAAGTATAGGTGCCCTTTTCAAAATGCTCACAGAGTCATTGTTATGCATATTTACCAGGAAATTTGTCACTTACAAAAAGATGTTTTATAAGTTTAGTTGGAAATAATAAATGTTTCTTTCTTATTTCAATATTTCATACATATTCAAGGAACCTATTACACGATTTTATGTAGACTGTGTCAATGTATAAATGTATAAACAAATTATGACACAGATAATTATTATCTATTCAATCAGGTCCAGATTAAACATATTTAGGGCTCTGGGGCCAGATATTTTAGAGGGCCCCAAGAATAATTTTTTTCATAAGAACATCATTTTTTTTTTTTCTAAAACTATGTTTTTTTTAATACCACACAAATAAAACTATAAATATAAAACTCATTCGTTGTCCTGCACTCAACATGTGTGCACGTCTATTTTTCACTCTCGCATTTTTTCTACGTAACTTCACCGTTTCTTGGTCGTTCGCTTCGAGATAAATACGCGCTCCTTCCCCTGTTTTTTCTTATACTCAAAAAACTACATCAAGCGCCCCCCTGAAAAGGGGGGACTTTCCACGAAGAATTTTCGTAAGTAAACTATTACCATACTCGTTATTCCCAACACACGTTATCGCCAAACCACTACCTCGCCGCGTCGCCCGTTATCACGCACGCTCCAACGTCCACATCCGTATCGCTCAGCACCTCACCGTTCTACAATCAACATGTCATCATCTAATAGTCTCTCATCGCCCAACACAATTAAAAACAAAATTAAATCTTTACCTCCACTAGTAATTAATAAAAACCTAATTAAACACCAAACCGGCGACTTATCGCCTTCTGAACTATCTGACTGTGATTGGCATAAAGTTCCACATAATAAACACGCAAGATCGCCAAATTCTAATTCTAATTCACCCAAAACAAAAAAAAAACACATACAAGAATATTTTTGTATCTCAAAACCGATTCTCACCTTTATTAAGTACCACCGACGAAAATCAAATGGTCACCACTACCCAGGTCGAAAAAGTATCCAATACATCTGAAATGCATAAACCACCACCTATATTTATTCAAACTCAAGTCAATTATGAAAATTTTTGCAAAAAAATGCTTGAACTAACCGGAAATGACGGTTTTGAGTGTAAAAGCACCCTGAAAGCCATCAAACTGTCCACTTACAATTCTGATTCGTATAGAAACGTTGTCAAGTTCCTCCAAGATGGAAAAGTATCTTTCCATACTTACCAATCAAAAGAAAACAAACCTTTCAAGGTAGTCATCCGTAATCTCCACCACTCCACAGATATCCAGTTTATTAAAGATGAACTCTTCAACAATGGTTTCACAATAAGAAACATTTCAAATGTACAACACAAACAAACCAAAGTTCCTCTACCTATCTTCTTTGTAGACATCGAACCAGCTTCAAACAACTCAGATATTTTTAAACTCACTTCTCTGTGCTACACGAAAATCAAAGTAGAGACATCACACCCAAAGAAAGATATGCCCCAGTGTCTCCGCTGCCAAGCATACGGCCACACCAGAACCTATTGCAATCATAGTCCCCGATGTGTTCGCTGCGGAGAACATCACAACTCAAATGAATGCACCAAAGACCGAAACTCACCCGCCAAATGCGCCCTCTGCAGTGGTGCCCATCCAGCTAATTATAAAGGCTGCCCTTCTCACAAAGAATTACAAAAAACAAAAAACAATAAGGCTCCAACTGAAAACTTCTGGTTCAAAAACAAACATTCCCAAAACATTCAACAATCAACACAAGCCGAAGCTGAATCAAACCCCTCAACCAACAAAAATATACCAAAAGCAAACAAAAATTTTGGAAATAATAGTTCCAACAATTCTCACCTCCAAAACCAAACAAGTACTGAACCTGATTTCAATTCTCTTCTTTCGTCATTCATATCCGATTTAAAAGCATTAATAAACCCACTCATTTCATTACTCACAACGGTCATCGACAAACTTATCAAAAATGCCTAGTCTCGTTAATACTTCTCTCTCCATATTTTTATGGAACGCAAATGGTATATCCCAACACAAAAATGATCTTCAAATCATCCTCGAGGAAAAAAAATAGATATAGTATTCCTTTCCGAAACCCACCTCTCCAAAAATATACGTCTCAATATACCAGGATATGACATCATTCGAGCTGATCATCCTGACGGAACTGCACATGGTGGAGCTGCTCTCCTAATCTCCAACAAAATTGAACATCTCCCCCACCCGTCCACTCAAACAGCAAATATGCAAGCTGCATCTACATCTATAAAAATCAACTCACTCCCTCTATCCATTTCTTCTTGCTATTTTCCTCCTGGACGTATCTTCCCCACCAACGAGCTTTCCACTCTCACTCTATTGCTAAATAGAACTCTAATCATTGGGGCGGATTTTAATGCTAAGCACCTTGCTTGGGGTAGCCGATCAACTAACACCAGAGGCCGCTCTTTGTTCAAATTCATTACCACAAATCAATATAAAGCAATTTCATCAAACTCTCCAACTTATTGGCCTACCCATGCAAATCGCCATCCAGACATAATTGACTTTTTTCTCACTAACCTGCCAAATAGATTCCAAACTGAAACAATAAGCCTCAACGATCCTGCATCTGACCGCACCCCAATTCTCCTCAAAATCAATGCCAACCCAGTTTTCAAGCCACTTCGACCTACAATCACACCAGGCCCCACAAATTGGAACCAATTTAGAAAATTAACACTCTCCTCAACTAAGCTGGATATTAGTCTCAAATCTGCAGACGATATCAACCAAACAATCAACTCTCTCACCCACAACATTCAAGAAGCGGCAAAACTCTCCTGGACATCTCTACCCCACACCTACTAATCAAACTTCCTCACACCTGAACTCCGTCAATTAATCGCCGAAAAAAGACGTGCTAGATCAAGATGGCAACATTCACACTATCCAGATGATAAACATAGATATAATGCTCTATCAAACAAATTGAAATCGCTCATCAAGGCTCACAAAAATGACAGCTATCAAAAACAACTCCAGTCTCTAACCCTCGTCAATGGCTCACTCTGGAAAAAAACTAAGGCTCTCCTCAGAACCAAAGATATTTCTCATCCTCTTCGTCGTCCTGACCATTCACTTGCCGTCACGGAACAGGACAAAGCCGATTTACTCTCAGAGTACCTCACCAACACTTTTGTGCCCCATCCAATCATCCCTCCACTGGATCATCTAAATCAAATAGAAGAGTTTCTTCAATCTCCCCTTCCTATGGCTCTTCCAGCTAAACCTATTTCCCCCAACGAAGTTTTACACAAGATAAATAAACTTGCAAACAATAAATCCCCCAGACATGACCTCATAACCAACAAAATAGTCAAAAATCTCCCTTTAAAAACCATCATTCTATTGTCTTACATATACAATGCTGCCCTTAGGCTCTCCTACTTTCCTACCACTTGGAAACACAACTCTGTTGTCATCAACATTGTCAAACTCGGCAAACCTCAAGAAAACCCAGCGTCATACAGGCCAATAAGTTTACTACCTGTTTTGGGTAAAATATTTGAAAAACTTATACTAAGTCGTCTTCATACCCTTGTCACCAACAAAATCCCCGATTTTCAGTTTGGCTTCCGCGCCAGACATTCTACTACCCACTAACTTCACCGCGTTGCCGACACCATCGCTTCAGCTCTCGAAACCAGGAAATATTGTTCCGGGATATTTCTTGATGTTGCCAAAGCTTTTGACACGGTGTGGCACGAAGGTCTCCTATTCAAGATCAAACAAATATTTCCTGCCCCTTATTTTCTTCTTATCAAATCCTATCTCAACGATCGTACCTTCAAAGTCAGACAAAACTACAAATTCTCTAACGAATGTCCAATCCTCGCTGGCGTACCTCAAGGCAGTGATATTGCACCATTCCTCTACACTATATTCACATCTGACCTACCCACTTCTCAGAACACCACGATTGGAACATTCGCGGACGATACAGCACTACTTGCAAGTAATTCTGACCCTTATATTGTGAGTAAACATTTACAAGACCATCTAAATATTCTTCAAGAATGGTTTCTCAAATGGAAAATAAAAATTAATGAATCTAAATCTTCTCAAACTACCTTCGCTTTACGCCCTGGTGAGTGCCCGCAAGTCTCTCTAAACCATTCTTTTATTCCCCAAACATCTCAGGTCAAATACTTGGGCATAATATTTGATAGACGCCTAACTTGGTCAGCACATCTTAAAGATAAAAGAAAAAAACTTAATTCACGTCTTCATTTATTAAGACCACTACTTCACTCCAAAGCTTCAGTTTCCATCAAATTACTGCTCTACAAAATGCTACTTAAGCCAATCTGGTCCTATGGTATTATAATATGGGGATCAGCAAAACCTTCAAATATCAAAACAATCCACGCCTACCAATCCATATGCCTTAGAATAATTATCAAAGCACCTTGGTATGTCACAAATAAGGCAATCCACCATGACCTCAAAATTCAAACTGTCAACGAAACTGCCGTGTCATTTTACAAACGATTCCACACAAAAACACAATCACACCCAAACCCACTCATCAGCCAGCTCGGATCAAAAACTCTTCCAGACAATCCTGCGAGACGCCTAAAACGTAACTGGTCTAGGGATCTACTCCAATAATCCAACTCAAGCCAATCCAGGTGTCGCAGCTGTGCGCCTTCCTGCTCAAGCCCTCATGTCTCCAAAATTCATGTATATCCTAAATTTTACTTATTGTACAAAACAAATGTATAGATTGTAAATATTCTAATAAAAAAACAAACTTTAAAAAAAAAAAAAAAAAAAAAATATAAAACTAGAACATTATTTTTATTAAAAATCATTTTTTTCTCGCTTTTAAGGATGCAAAGTTTTTGATACTTTTACCAAAGTCAAGTGACTGGAGAATGTCATTTTCTGATGATAGTATCATAATTGCATTTAAGTTGTCTAGAGTAGAGGTAGTTCTGTAATTATTTTTTATGCATGCCATTTTTAAAATGCTCTTTCTGCTTAAAAACTGCCGTAGCTGCTACTTGGTAGAGTAATAGAAATAAATAGTAATAGTAAAATAGATTTTTAATGCTACATTTAAATTATGAAACACACCAGCCAATGATTTATTATTAAACCACTTCCACAAATTAAGTATTCCATTATTTATATAAATTTTATTCTTCACACACGTTGGCGATCTACTTAAGATCAAATACTTATGAAATTGAATTAATTCATTTTCAAAGGAATTATCGACATCATTTTTACAAAAATCCATAACGTTTTTAATACTTTGCTGGATTTTTTCGTCTCTGTTTGTACCATGTGTATTATCAATTGGATCAATCAGTTTTGAGATAAAGTAAAAATTATCGGAAACAAATTTATACGCCTGAATTATTTTTCTAATGGGGGACGGAGTGGCCGAGTGGACTCAGGTGGCGGTTACGACGCGTACTGTCGCCGGTTCGAACCCGGCTCGGGCAGTCTCTCTAACTTAGACAGGAAACAACTGTCTTCGGAGAGAGACTGCCATCCCCCACTCCGGGGCATGGCAGAAACCTACGGGTGCCCCAATAGAAATTCTGCCAAACTGAGGTAAGTTACATTAGCACCACCAAATTTGAAAAACATAAAAAAAATTATTGAAAATATTGTTATTATATTTGTAATCATTTGTAATCGTAATGTTAGTATTTGTACACTTACCCAACCACCACAAAATCAATTTTTCTAAAGTGGTGCTAATGTAACGTTACACTGGCACCCCACTTTTTGTATTTCAAGTCTATCGATTCCAAAACCAACCTAATGATTGTTATTTAGTTTGTACAGTTATGTAATGACGAATTCAAAGCCTAAATGTTCACACATCCTTCAGAAATTGAATTTCAAATACAGTGGTGCTAATGTAACGTTACACTGGCACCCCATTTTTTGTATTTCAAGTCTATCGATTCCAAAACCAACCTAATGATTGTTATTTAGTTTGTACAGGTATGTAATGACGAATTCAAAGCCTAAATGTTCACACATCCTTCAAAAATTGAATTTCAAATACAGTGGTGCTAATGTAACGTTACACTGGCACCCCACTTTTTGTATTTCAAGTCTATCGATTAATGACTTAAGTAACCTGGACAAAGACGAAATGAAATAATATGAAAATTTTCCTGAGGCATTTTAACACGTTTCAGTTTAATCTGCCTTCAATACTACCTTTTTAGTTATTTCGCAGAGTCACGGAATAAAAAATGAAAATGTTTTTCGTACATAATATCGTGAAAAAAGTTGACGACTTCAAATAATTTTTAAAATTAAAATTGGACAACCAGAAATACGCTTATTTTTGCCGGCTTATTGGTCTTAACAAAAATTGAAATATTATCAAAGCAATATTAATTATAATGTAATGATCAATTATGATGTTATACTTAAATATTTATCATATAGTTTATAGTATATTTCATGCAACATAAAATTATATAGGTAGGTATTAATTAATTTTGAACCAAATAAGCTATACAAAAAGAGAATAATACAACGTCCAGGGGCGGATCCAAGAATTTTTCAAGGAGAGGGAGCACTTTTTACCGACATAAAACAATGAATTAGGATCTTTATATTTTATGTCGAATTCTGTATAAAATTCCAAATGCAAATGATACTTTTCAAAATAAATTTAAAGATTTATATATTACCATTGATTTTATAGTATTATAAAATCAATGATATTGCTTTCGTTATTGTATATTTTTTTTGTTTATTGAATTTTACTTTTTATGATTTATATCAGGGGTCGGCAATTGATTTTTATGACGGTCCAGATAATTCGTAAACAAATTTTCGAGGGCCAGAAAAAACTTAAATATTAGTTAGATAATATCAATGTATTTATTTTCGTATTAAATCACAGTTTAAGATAATTAATGTATTCGCTATCGTGATCTCCAATTACGTCATAACAAACGGATCAAATATCTAAATTCTATACGGAATTCTAAAATGTGCGGAAAACCGACGTCTAAAGGTGCCAGTGTAACGTTACGTTAGCACCACTGTATTTGAAATTCAATTTCTGAAGGATGGGTGGATATTTAAGCTTTGAATTCGTCATTACATAACTGTACAAACTAAATAACAATCATTAGGTTGGTTTTGGAATCGATAGACTTGAAATACAAAAAGTGGGGTGCCAGTGTAACGTTACATTAGTACCACTTTAGAAAAATTGGTTTTTTGGTGGTTGGGTAAGTGTACAAATACTAACATTACGATTACAAATGATTACAAATATAATAACAATATTTTCAATAATTTTTTTTATGTTTTTCAAATTTGGTGGTGCTAATGTAACTGACCTGCCAAACTGGCATCCGAACTGTAGACCCTAGGGTGGGTATACACTCCCGGATAACTATGCCATATGAAAAAAAAAAAAAAAAAAAATTTTCTAATTCAGTACAATATTTATCAATTATTACGTTATGTGCGTTCATTCGAAAATGTTCAGTGCCATTCAATAAAACACCTATTTTAATTCGTTTGTCTTCATCTTGGTATCTTTCTCTTATATCATTACTAAGCTTAATGATTTTACTTTCATACAATTTACACTTAGGTCTCTTGACATTTCATGTTATATCTCATCATATGTCTCTTAAACTAGATATATAATATTTTAAAGATTTCAATAAATTTAATGCTTTTAATGGAGCACATATACTACTTTGTAATTCCCCAGAGATTTTTTTCGATCTTTCTAATATATCGTACCAAAATAATGTTAAATATGTTGTTTCTTTTTTCTTAATTTTTTTTAGCAAACTTCTAGCATCCCTTTTAGATTTACCATTTTTGAAAAACGTTAATACCCACCGGTTCTTAGCATACTTCGTAGTTCGTATATTATTAATATCATTCGTATATACCTTTCTATTTTTCTATAATATTATATTATAGTCTTCTGCTGTTTAAGACAGCTCTATCGAGTAACATTAATTATTAATTTTTATAGTAAAACAACAAAATTTATTTATAGAATAAAATAACTTTTTCTATTCTATAAAATATAAAATATTATTATAACATGAAATACGAGACCTCAAACTCATGAATGACAAAAGTCTAAGTTTGGTATTTTGGTGATTAGGTTATACAGGTGATAAAATAAATTAAAACAAAAAAAAAATAGGTATATAAAACTGAATTTTTTAAAAGTTATTTAATGAATTAAGTGGAATACAAGACTAAATTTTTTTTATGTGGGCCCCATATTGCCATGGGCCCGGAGGCCATGGCCTCTTTCCCCCCCTTAATCCAGGCCTGTATTCAATGTACATATTATTCTAAAGCTGTGGTTTTAAATGTGGATTGTGTTCGGTGTCTACTTTATTATGGGTTACACGAATTGTGTTTCATAGTTTTTCTGAGGTTACAGGAATCGTGTCCTGATTTTTTCAGGCAGCTACCTAGGTATATCTTTTGACGCTGTAATTCCGTGAATTAAAACAATACAGTATTTTTATTTAAAATTTAATACCATGGAGTTGACTGTCGAATTAATGGGGAAATTGTATCACTTTATAAGTTCGGAGATAGGGGCATGCAGAACATAGGTATACCTACCTACTGGTAACGAGCCCGTTCAATCAGAATGGTGTTGAATAAAAACGAAAATAACGTCTCCGAGGGAAATCATTTTTGCCGTCTCATAATAATCCTCTTCCGATCTATATATTCCGAGCAGCATAAGCCATAAACTATGAGTTATTATAAGTTTATATTATATTATTATAGGTTTGTTGTACAGTGGTATAATACTTAGGTATTCTATCACATGGGGTACCTACTTAAAAATTTTCTAAAAATATACACAATTTATTTTTAGTTATTGTGAATTTATTATAGTTTATGAAGAAACTTAAACACCTAGTATTTTTGTATTAACCATAATATATTCTTTTATTTGTATGTATATACTGTTTTTTCGCCGAGACAAAATTCGTGTATAACATTTATTTTTATGTAGGACACAAATGTATAATTTGTTAGTACCTATATAAATAATTATATTGGGACCAGTGTTTGAATTGGGGGAGGGGACTGAGTAAATTTTCTAATTTTTCCTTAGAATTTAACAATAGAAATGTTGAAGTACTTCTTTTATTTTTTAAGATGAACTCATGGAACGGTTAGGTTTGGTTAGGTAGTTTCTAAGGTAAATCTTTCTTTTTTTTCAAAATATGCGAGCAACTAGATACTAGATTTCATATTTTTTCATTTTTTATAGGTAATAAATATTGTGGTTTTAGATTCTGAGTGAAGCGAAGGATCTTATGGTTTTACAATGATGTTTATTTATTTTTATTTTTTATTTATTTTTTTTTCTGTAAACACTTTTTCGTATAGAAATCCTTGTCCAAAAGTTTCGTCCAGCAACTTTTTAAATTCGAAATCGAACTGAGATGGTACTTTAAAGAGGTCATTTTTCCAAAATCTCCATAGTTTTTTCAGTAATCAAGAATAACGATCAAAAAACTGAGTAAAAACGGTAAAATCGGTAAAAATCCGCCGTAAACGAGATTTTCACTGTCCAGATTTTAGGTATTTAGTCATAAATCGAAAAGTATTGAAGCGAGAAACTTGAAAATTTTATCCAATATCAAATACATACTTTTTTAGATTGGACAACATTCTCAGAACAATTATAGCACTTTTGACTTAAATATAGAACTTTTAATTTACCAAATTGTTTGAAAGTTTTTATGTAATATAATTTTAAATATTTGACAAAAAGTTCTGAAAATTTAATATGACCTTACTCATATACCTACCTAATTATCCTAACAAAAATTCAAAAATCGTGAATCAGGATTTTTTTTTATACACACTTTAATAAATTATTATACGATTTTTTACGATATTGTCTGATTTCTTTTAAGTTTATTTCTAATGAATTATTGAGTATTTGTTAGAAAGGTCTGAAATTTTAATACAAGTTTACTCTTATACTAAACTATCAATACTGAAAAAATATCAATAATCGTGACTCAAGATTTTTTTTCCAAGCATTTAAAAAATTATACAAATAACCGTAAAATACGTAAACAGTATTTAAATAATAATATATTATATTACACTGAAGCTTTGCTCAGAATCGTTTTATACTAAAGAAATGAGTCATCATTTCTTTAAAACTTAATACATTCATCACCAATATCTTGTCCGAGGACCGAAGGGACGAAGGACGAACTTGTACCACCATCATCTCACTTACCAGCTTTTTTTTTAAATTAATACGATATGATCACAGGCAATAGTCATTTATAAAATTTGGTCATAATCATACAATTGATCAGCTTATTAATTTCAAAATACTTACCTATCTTATTTATTATTATAATGGAACTGTTTAAATAAACAATTAATAAATATGTGTTCTTATTTATTAATTAAATTTAAATTCTATTGGAAAAAAGTCGTGTGTATTTAGTATCATCATTAAAATTGTAAGTAAAAATCGGATTCATTTTCATTTTTAAAATTGATTATTAGGTAATTATTATGCGTAATATCGATATTTGTTTTAAAATTAATTTTGCGTCATAAATAATTTATTCATATGAAAGGTGTATGAAGGGTGTGTGGGTTACGCCCTTCATGTTACAATTAAGTATAAAAAGTGACGGGGACTCTTTTTTTTTTTTTTTAAGTATACAGAGTTTCCCTACTTTTATTTTTCCAATTTGAGCACTGATTGGGACACAACTCGTTACCTGCAATTCAGATATAGTCAATGGCCAGGCTATTATAAGAGTTTCACATACAAATTAGAATAATTTCAGGGATAAATCGTATTTTTCTTGATTTTTAATGTATTTAAAATGTTATTTATATCTATTGATAATTAAGTATTTCATACTATATCAAAATCATTTATGAACGAATCAAATCTATGGTTAAAAAAATAGAAGTCTTCTTGACTAGAATAGACAAACAACTAAATTATAACAATAATTGTACCTTAGACTATAAAGTATAAATAGTGAAACATATTTTATTATTAATTCACAAATTAAGTAAAGTGTTAGCAATGTTATGCTATGTGATAGTAATATTATTTACATAATTTAGAGGCCTATGATGAAAGCAGAGTCACGTTAATTTTACATACATGAAATAACATAGTTAATTAAATAATGAATGAGAGCATTGTTGTGTTCATTATGCCTAATTAGAATATTAACAATAACGTAGGCCAACGTCAATTGCATTTTTAACAATTATAATTTAAGGAGCATAAAATATTTTGATTCTTCACGTGAGAAATTTAATTTTTATTTTTATATCATTTTTTAAATTTTATCCGTATTTTCTTTTAAAAATGTATTTTCAGGTATATGAAATATTATGAACTCTGATAAATATAATAATCCTCTAATAACAACATACACACATTTATGACTTATACAGTTATACCTAATTATATTAATTTTATAAATAGGTATAAGTTTGATGAAAAGACAAATATCTAGTATAATTATACTGGTATTTTTTAAATGTAATTTTTGTAGTTGTGATTAGGAAATCATTAATATTGTGATAAATTTATAATTTTTTATTTTCAAAAGTTTTATTTAATAGTTGTGATGTGACGAACTCATTTAATATACTAAATATACCTTAATAATAAGAATACCTATCTTTAATTTTAAAGTTAAAATAAAAATATCCAACACAATATATTAAGCTTACATAAAATAAAAAGCGTAACTAGGATTTGTATTAGAGAGGGACAGTTAATATTGAAAACACACTAATAGTCTCAATTAGATTAAAATTTCACGAATACTAAATTTTGTTGAAAACTTCTTGAGAATACTCACTTCCTCCAAAAGCGCAACTAGGGGGGGGGCTTAGCCCCCCAATTCTAGTATCCCCCCAAAATAAATTATTTAATTGATTTCTAAAATATTAAAAAACTTTTAAAAATTCATCTGTATTTCCCCCCTTTTTTTTTTTTTTTGAAAGTTTTTATAGTTTATAATTATTTTATATTGCCTACCTTTCTATAAATCGTGGCTAATATATCAGAGTCCTATTATATTACTCTTATTTTCTCTTTTCTCTTTTATACACGTTTTTATCGTTCATATATGTACGCACTGATTAATTAGCGATTAAAAGTGATAATCTGTTACCGGTACACACAGATTTCTATATATAGAACTATATATTAGTATTATAGATATCTGTGCGGGTAGTAGTTACTAGGTACACTGTGTTATTTTTCCAGTTCCCCGTTACAGATCCATTCCCCGCCGGTCTAAAAATCGATAAGCTTTTATTCGCCAATAGCATTAGTATTAAGTAATAAGTATTCAGTACGTAATACACTAATACGTTCATCATCGTTTCCACGTGTTTATTGTCTACTGTTTAGTGTTTTATTACTTTAATGCTTTATAATAGTTAATAATTAATTTTGAACAATTATTTATACTGGTTTGTCGTGAATTTTAATTTCGATTTTATCATGGAAAGCTCAAATAAAAAGTGTTTTGACATATTCAATGTTCGTAAAAAAATACAATCAAATACAAATGAAGTTGTTCAACCCAGCATTGAACGAAATATTGAAATCACTCAAAGTATCTCAAAAGACTCGCACAACGCAAACGATATTCACATTTCAGATGTTGGAGTGAGATCGTCTCGTATAAGTGTCACCATATCTAATAATTTTCCAGGAGAATCCAATAATGATCTTTCCGATCTTGGAACGTTGGAAACAGGCCCTATTAGACCAATATTGGCAGTATGTTTATTTATTACTTAATAATTTATTAATCTGTTAAGCCATGCTGACTGCTAATCATATTGATTTTTAATTTAGGCTTATCCTAAAACTCAGTTTGGTGCTCAAAATCGTGCATTTTCTTCAAATTATTATAAAGATTATAATTGGTTAGAATATAGCATCAAGCTTGATGCTTTATTTTGCTTCGCTTGTCGTACCTTCGCTGTAGATTCTGGCCATACTGAAGATTTGTTTAAAACTGTTGGTTTTAACAACTGGAAGAAAGTAAGACTTAAAATTTAGTCAATTTTTTTAAGTGTTTACATAATTTAAATTTTATTTCTGTAGTTAGCTGGATCTAGAGACCAACAAACTAAAAAGACCAAACTGCTATCACATGCTCTTACACAACA
Organism: Therioaphis trifolii; assembly: GCA_027580255.1. Taxonomy (NCBI): domain Eukaryota; kingdom Metazoa; phylum Arthropoda; class Insecta; order Hemiptera; family Aphididae; genus Therioaphis; species Therioaphis trifolii. The sequence goes on along the minus strand of CM050406.1, from coordinate 43,488,069 downwards.
TAATTTAACTGCAATGATGAAATGGGATTGTTATGTGAGTTCTAAAAAAATCTGGTATATCTGTGGTATCACAACTTTCTGCAGCTAACCAAAAAGAAATATTGAGTAATCGAGAATATGTGAAATAATTTAATGGTTTGGAGGCTTTATATGTGCATTTCTCACATCCATCAAAAGACTTCAAACTAATGGAAATGCAACAGAAACTTGGTTTAAAAATCAACAAACTAACACAGCTTAGTGAAACAAGATGGGTATGTCGATATAAAAGTTGCAAAGCTCTTATTAAAAATTATCAAGCTATTCTAAAATCTTTGGATGAGGAAATAAATGAACAAAAATCTAAAGACGTTGCCCATGCAATTGGTAGGTTATAAAATTAAATAATGAATACCTACCTTAATATTTTTCAATTCAGTTTTTAAAATGTTTACATTAATTTTTAGGTGTACGTGCAACAATTTTAGATGTTAAGTTTATTATTTATTTGTTCATCTTACATGAAGTCCTACTTTCAATAAATATTTTAAGTGTTCAACTTCAGGCAAAGGGGACAACTCTTGGCAAATCTGGTAATTTGGTGAAAGGAGTAATTCGTACCCTCGAAAATAATCGGTCAGATGAACATTTCTCTGAACTATGGTCTGAAATTAAAATATTCTGTTTACAAAATGATATTTCAATTGATAACTCACATCAAGATCAAGGTAATACTAATATTGCCATTAATACTACTTATATATTATATATATATACTTAATATACTTCCATTATGCTCATAGGTCTAAAGAGGCGTAAAAGAGAACCAAGTCGTTTAAAAGAGTACGCTGTTACAGTAACGACTGCAGCAGACTTTGAGGATTGTACCAACAAAAATGATTCTGAGGCAGAGAATTATTGGAAATTAAATGCATTTTTTGCTATCATGGACACAATCATTTCAAACATGAAACGTAGATTTTCTACAGAAAGTCTACAAATTGCCACATCAGCTGATTGTTTGATGCAATTTGATTTTAATGGTAGTTTGCATCTGATTGATCATTATAAAGTAATTAAATTTATAATTTTTTTTAATAAAAATACTTCTAGACTTTGGAAATTAATTAAGTATTTAAGCTTAATTAATTGTTGCATAGTCCTAACTAATTGATGAAATAATTACAATAGTTAAATTAATTTAACTATTGTAATTATTTCTTTATATGTATATTGTTATTTAGTAACTGATACAAATTAATATAGTATTTTAAATTGTAATGTGTTTTTCAGGATTTATTGCAAATTAATAAATGTGATCTTAAAAATGAAATGGCTGTCTTTAAAAATTCATACTGCAATAATGAAAAAACAGATAGTTTTAAAGTCATTCAAGAAAATTTATCAAAAAAAGTATTCCCAAATTTTTATAGGATGGTTCAAGTTGCCAATATATTGCCAATTTCTTCTGCAACATCAGAGCGTGCATTTTCTGCCATGAGGCGAATTAATACATACTTAAGATCTACAATGGAGCAAGATAGATTTAGTAATTTATCGATATTAAATATTGAAAAAGATGTAGAAATTGATCCCGAGATAATTTTGGAACAATTCACATCCATTAACAAAAGAAAAATGAATCTTATATAAATAATATGTTAATAACTATTTTACGATGTATATAAATAAAATATATAATTACAAGTAAATATTGATATTAATGGTGTTTAAAATTTAAAATGATGGATGAGGGGGTGTGGGGGGCATAGCCCCCCACGGGTTACTTTTGGTATAATATTGAGATGGGGCTATAGCCCCCCCTAAGATTTTGTGCTAGTTGCGCCACTGACTTCCTCCATTGTCTACACAACATTTGGAGTATTATTTTTTCATCATTCTTTAATAACAAAGGCGATTCAAAAAAAAAAAAAAAAAAATAGTATTTATTTAGTTTTGAAGTTAAGATGTTTATTGAATGCTATTCAAAACAATTTTCTCTATGACATAAAAATTATGTCTTTTTTTCGATTAATTAAAAAAAATGTTTTGTTTCTAATTGTATATTTTAAGAACAAAAGTTTAAATAAAAGAATTATATTTGCTTTGAAAACTGGACCCATCCAGCTCCCACCAAGTTATTCACATTGAAAAGTCAATTAAGTTTTAATTTAAATGTATAAATTAACAAAAGTATCAACTTTCAGAGGAAAATGCATCACTGTACAGTCAAAAGTACCTAGTAAAAAATAAATAACGATATCTTACCTTATCAATTTTCCTGATTTTCCAAAAAAACCACGTACATTTCATGATGAGCGTGGCAACTGTTTATGTTAAAAATAATTTAATACGAGTATTAAACGGTTTATTGACCAGGGGGGCAGTTGACTCAATCTCCCCTCTTGACTATGCCTATGTATAAAATACGTAGTATTTTTTATTTTGAATTGTTATCATTATGTATTCTGAATTTATAAAAATAACATTTTAATATTACTTATTGTTATTATTAATGAATAGATAACATAACTTCGTTGAAATATATTTTCTATAAACCACTATAAAACATCAGGCATCAATCAATAGTTCACCAATGTTATTCATATATTTTATTTTTTTATTTCCAAATTATCCATATTTAGTGACATATTTTATTTTATTAATGCTTAATAATTATTTATTAAAGCTTGAATAATAAAAACAAAATAATGTTCTCTAATCAAACTTCTAAATTGTTAAGTTTTTCAGTGTTAGGTGAAATATTTGGTTAGGTTGTTGTAGTATGTCGTGGAGTCAAATTGAGAAGTGGTTTGCGTTATGAATTGGAGCTAAGAATAGGCATTCGATGTTTTCCAGCGATCTGCCATTTGCACCTATGCCCAGTTGGGCAGTTCTTAACTCTCAACCATGTGATATAATTTTGTTTTACAAATTTTAGAAAATAAAAGGGTTTATATGTATACAATGGCTCACAGTATTTTTATATGATTATTGGGTTAGTTCAAATTATCTTCAAATATATCCAAATTGCCATCCGTTTTTATCATAAAGAAAAAGTTACACATATTTGTATGTACACGAATTGTACATAAGCAAATTCAGTGTGAGAATTCAGTGGTTCATGTTTGGCAAACATAATTGGTAAATGAATTTATAAAATGCTGATAAAGATAAAGTAAAGGTCGTCTTTCGCCCCTCCAGTCCTAGGACAAGGTAATGATATTGTTGGCCGTTGGATTTGGAGGACCTTAGTTGAGGTTTTTTTCGATTGACAAACGATACATGTTAAAAACAATGTATTATTTTAAGTTTGAAACCAATGATAAAATAATAAATATAGTTTTTGGGAAATAATTATGAGTAATATCCAAATAATGATTTTATTATTCATAAGTTACGTTTTCTAAAAAATGAGTAATCTTTAGGTGCAGATAATAAAATTGGTGAAACTTTTAGATTTTATGAAAAAAAAAATTCTGAAATAATAACTAGAATAATTACCCATGTCTATTTAATTATATTCGTTGTAATAATTTATTAGGGTGATTTAAGTGGTCCAAAGTTTCATTCACATTTATCTTTATATTTCATATAATATTTAGATCTATATAAATCGGAAATGTCTTCATTTGGTAGGTCCTTGAAAAATATTTTCAAATTCTCAATAGTTTTTCCAAGCACAAAGGTTAAAGGAAATTGAATACAAAATTTTTAATATGTTTAAGAGACATCTAATAATAATATTGAGCAGCTTTGGATTTCTAATTATTAATCAATAATTTTTTCACATTTGCGTTATATTAAGTATTTGTATTATAAATTTATAAATATATTGATGGTATGTGTAAATTCAAATTAATTTTTGTGTATATTTTAGCGTACAGGTGAGGTGAAAGTTCAAACACACTGGACGCGTTACTCCTGCCGATGTATTACCTAACGTAATGTTGTGTTGTAGATATTGTGGTATAGGTGTATTGTAGGATACTTCAGGTTAGTATGTATACGGTGTCTTTAGAAGTGTTTTCACGTTGTGCCCACTTTGCCGTCTTCGAATAACTAATATATTGAATCTTTTTTGTACGTTTCATTTGATAGCATGTTCAATTAAAGATGAGACCTAGACGTGAGTATAAATACACATTAACGTATATTTTATACATGTATATTGTATATATCTACAAATATTTTTAAATTAAATATACAATATGGAATAAAATATTTTACATTTTTATCAATTTTGTATCAAGTTATGTATGCGAATACGTATAGATTTGTTACATATTTGGCCATAAATAATTTAGAAAATTAAAAAAAAAACATTTAATTATAATCTGACAGAGAAAAACAAAGCAGGCCGTTATGTGTTTCATTTAAAATTTGGGTTCGATAAAAATATAACAAAAAGAGGCAGCCGTAAACTCTGTCAAGCTATAACAATAATATTATAATGAAATGTGACCATAAATTCAATGTGGAAAATAATGTATTCCCACAAACATATATGCATTTATATTATAATATATTATCATATACGTATCGTTCGCTAAGATATGTATTGAAAATACATTGAATTTTTTTTTAAATATTTAGAGATTTGATGATGAGGTAAGACATAATATTTACTGCTAATTTATTTTAATTAGTTTATTAGATTATTTCTATAGAAAATGGTGAATAATATTAGTTTTAGTGAATTAAAGATTTTAACACCTTCTAACAATGTGTCGTGTATTTTCGTATTTATGTGCTGTAAAATGTAGGTAGTAACTCACACTTATTCAAGAAGTGTTTTTATCATCATTTTCTAGAATACAAGTAAATTATTGAGTATTTTCATGGTGTATTATTTATAATCATAAACAATCAGCTTGAAAAATGCGCAAATATTAGTTAATGTTTTAAATCAATAAAAACAGTTATTCACAATACGAATATTTTAATACGTACTATTAATTTACACCTTTAAATTATTTTGCCAATTATATATATATATATAATAGAAAATTGTATATATTCTATAAGGTTAAAAGTTATAATAATTAAATAACATGATGAAAACTTAATAAAATTAAAAAATGCATAACTCAATAACAGTAATTATTGTTTATTACGTTATTGCTAGTATAAAAAAAGTTAATGAGACAAAGTAATTGTCCCAAAACAAATTAATACATTATTGTTCATTTAGCTTTGTTAAGACTAAATTGAAGAATGCATAATTACTAAATATGTTTTGAACCAAATGTGTTAGTTCATTACAAATTTATTTTGTATTTAAATTTTTTTATCGTAAAAATTATGTTAGTACATACAATATTTAATTGAAGACTATGATGAGAATTATTTCTAAAATTATAAACCATATAAACTAAATTAATTTGTTAATCAGTTGAATTCATATATTGTGAATACATATAATTTTTTATTGATAAATAGGTATGTGACATAATATGAATACACTATATTATATCATGATAAATTTATGATAGATTATTTTTTACTTGTTTATTTTTATAATATTTTAATCATACATCATACAAGTGTCGTCAGTTATCTTTCATTGATTATAAAATCTTTATTATTATAATTTTATCTTTTAAATAGAAAATATATATTTGAAATAATTAGTTTTGTAACTTTTATTTTATTAATTACGTATAGTTTATAGGTACATATACCTATATTTTTTTGTATGTGTTAAGATCAGGTCCCTATTTAGTTGAAAAACTAATAGTTTGTACGTACTGATGAAATGGTATTTTATTTATTTATTTACTTTTTGTTTTAAATAATGAAACACTCAAATTTAGATTTTATTTGATTTAAAATCCTATCATTTTTATGTCACGTAACTGATACTTTATCTTGAAAATTTAAATGACAACTTGGAATCTTTTATATTGCAATTACATATAAGTGTATTAGTATATATATATATATATATATATATATATATATATATATATATATATATATATATATATATATATATATATATATATATATATATATATATATATACTCGTAATCATTTACATTAAAGTAGTACAAATTATACAATGAGTTATAAATTTTATTTCATTTTTTGTTTTGTTATTGTTTCAGTTTCAGTTAGATGGGAGGGGGAGTTACATGCTTTCAATAGCATCAATATTTTACAACTACAAACGCAATATATTTAAAGGCTTCGTAGTTCCTAAATGATTTTCATGATTCATTTTTTAATTGATGTCATAGTTATCGAGCAAATCAACTTATGATTTGGCCATTGGATTGTTGTGACTTGTGGGATCACGATTGGGGGCGCATATGCACATACAAATGCAAAAATAAGCAATAAAACGAGTTTTCGGGTTTATGGTTTCAGCGCATGACCTAACTAATAATACTTCGCACACACTAGTTAAATCTTGTAGTTGTTTATTGCATTCGAATGTCGATAACCAGGAATTAAAACATTAATATCGATTTTCATTTCCATCGACATTGTGGTCGACGACTAACAAACAGCAATATTTAACCTTCGTTCCTTTACCTCATGGAGTTCAAAGTTTTCGTTCACATAATGTCTACCCAGCAAGCCATTTACATTAGTATTCGATTGAAAATGTTTTATTATTAATTAATTTATACTAAGATCTCAAAATGTGTGTGTGTGTTTGTGTGTGTGTGTGTGTGTGTGTGTGTGTGTGTGTGTGTGTGTGTGTGTGTGTGTGTGTGTGTGTGTGTGTGTGGGTGTGTGTGTGTGTGTGTGTGTGTGTGGGTGAGTGATTTTTTTAGAGTAAAATTCAAATATTTCACAATGGGATACTGCTACGTTCGTATGAGGATAAATTAGATTGCACTAGCAAACTATTCAAAACACGTATAGCGTCGTCACGATGTGCCTACGATACAGTTCCCGAAATTCGTTTCGAAATCGATGACGTGTTATTTTTATATTATTATTATGTATGATGTTATGTTCCGAAACGGCGGCGATGACATTATTACTGTGTACCGGCACAGCGTCTTCTTCATCGGCGGGCCACCGAGTGAAATCCTTCAAAACCGGATTTGCAAGAGCAAAAGTAATCATTTTTTTTTCTTCGCTACGTAAGTATTTGAGATTCACACACACGGATATGCAGGTCGCGCCGAAGAAGACGCGCGATTCCGGTATACACGCACCACCTTACGACTGTATTTTACGTAACGCATTTCTTATACCACGGGATACATCGGGACTAACAACCGGGATCTGCGAATAGAAATCTTCCGGTAGGTAGGTTTTGCATTTCGTGGCATGAAGTAAATAACGGACCAAAAGACGAAAACTGAAATGAATGGGGTACCGATACAAATCACTGGAGATTATCATTATAGTATAATGCGTATTTTTACGGTGACGTTTAAAATAATCGACTTAAGATTTGTCGAGAAACAAAACTTATCAGTATGTGACAATATCGGTCAAAATGAAATGGTGGTGCGCTTTTCGTCTGGTTTTTTACTTTTGTGGGCCCAACCAGTTGAAACATCTCATAAGGATTTGTATGATAGACAACAACATACCTATTATTGTGATGACATTTGTTAATCTTGGAAAAAAAACAAGCACAAATTCGCAGTATAAATGGGTCTAAAGAACAAGCCCATCTATCAACTGACTCAAAGTGACCTAATAATTCGCAATATTATTCCTATGCAGAGGGGATTTCCACGCTTATACATGAGCGTGCGTATTGTTTTTGGCATGTGAAAGAATCGTGTAATAGTCCACAATTATTATTGCCTATTATACACTATTATTATCGTACCGACATGTTGTTACGGTCACCTTCGCGTGAAGACGGTGGCGGCGATGACTGCAGCAGTTCTGATGACTATGGCCTTGACTCAGTAATATAATTTCGTGATAGACGCAAGACAGACAAAAGGCGAAAGTGTTATAATTAATAATAATAATAAAACAAACACAGTCCTGTAGTAGGTATATATTATATTATACACGCCCTATATACCTATGGTGTTATATATATATATATATATATATATATATATATATATATATATATATATATATATATATAACTATATAAAACACTGTGCATTTATAATGCACGCACGTGTTGTATACATTTACAAATGAAAAGCACCCTACGAGTTATAGATATGCAACCTGCTGCGTATGTTGTGATTCCTATATCATCTGTCGTACTAATGTTCGATTTATGTTTTGTAATGGTCCATCGTTGATTATGATGATTTTGTTTTTGGTGAATTGTTTTCATTGAGATATTTGTATAAGTAAAATTTTCAAATGTTACCTTTGAAAACCCAATAGAGCTTTAATTGAAAGTATTTTTAATTATCTTGAATTAAATCTCCTCCCCCCCCAGAAAACAATAAAATACACGACTTAACCTTAACTTAACTTAACAATAAGGTTTAAACGTCCTTGACTTAAAACACATGAAAATTATTTCATAAATCATTATTGAATTATAACGTATTTCGTGAGCCAATAATAGACCTACAAGAATGAGAATTTTTTTTTTATCGATTTCCAAACATAGGTACATAGTATAGATATCAAATGTTAGGTGTTATTTTTATCTTATATTTTGATACGTAATTCATTTTAGAACTTAAAATCATTTTGCAAAAGTTCCAAACCATTGGATTAAAAAATGATTAAAACAGTTAACTTCGGTCAATAATGCATTTTTATTAAAATCAAAAATTTCCAATCATGTAAAACACCAGTAAAGGGTAATATTTAACAAAAATACAGTTTACGTCATAGATAATAAGATTAAATGTAAATATAAATAATATGTAAATATATGAATATTAGAAAAGTGACATAAATGTAATGATGTGCTGTTTATATACCAATATTATTAAATGGTTTTATAAATTGTCCTCAATTGTTATTTTATATAATAATTATATATGTCCCTGGAATAGTCTTAAGGAACAGTACTCGTTTCCCCATCACTTTTAGTTCTAAAAATTAAGTAATAAATAACCAGATATGTCATTTGTTCAAGTTTTGTAACGCATTAATGAATTTTGATATAAATTTCGATCTGATACATTTAATGTTACATTTAACGTACGTATATGTATATATTAAAATAAATGTAAATATCTAATTGTATTTTTTTTCTGTTAATATATAATAAGATTTAATAACATACATTATATTTCTGCCCTTCGTGAAAGTAAACTATAAAGTAAAATAAGTAAAAAAAATGTTTAATTTCTGCAATAAAAAAAAAAAAAAAAAATTAACTTTAAAAAAAATGCGAAATGATTTGTTTTTATTAGGCATGTACTCTTTAAATTATAAATCAATTTTTTAGAAAATTGTTTTGATGTGATAATCAGGCGCGTGATAAAACTAAATATTAAGTATATGTATTTATATTTTATAATAGTAAAACTTATAAATATAGTTTATAGTAGGTATCTAAGTAATGATTTTGAGATCTAGAGACTAATTAAGAACATATATAGATTTATTTTGTCAAGAGTTTTATATTATTTAATATTTATGTTTCGGAGTTTTTTGATACCTATAGAACTTGTATATTTTACAATTTATCTAAACTCTAAAACGATACTTTATTTAACACTTCTGAGTTACGAGTAGCTAGCATAATGATAAAAAGTTTTTTATAGGTAATGTTTTTATTTTGATGATGGCTTGATTAATTGATTGAAACTACTTTATTACTTTAACCGAGAATAAAAATGTCTTAATTTTTTGTACATTTTTTTTTAAAAATTGTTCATGCATTGTAGTATATAAATACTAGTATTTATGATAGTGCTTTATTTTATTCACGACTTCTGTATTTATTAATATGCTAAATAAACAGTTTCGTTTAACTTAAAAAATAATTAACATTAAATTACTGAAATATACAGTGTGATCACGCTATTCGGTACCACTGAATATCTCAGTTGAGTGACCTTGTATTGAAATGGGGTTTTCGGGAGGTGATAGGGAGTACTTAAATACATATTTTCAGACCAATTGCAAATTTTTAGCTCTCTCGGTACGCGCATGCGCAATACAATTTACTTTTTCTTAAATGACAACCCACATATTTTTCTACAGATTCGGGTAGAGTATTTTTTTTTAAACATTTATTGTATAAAAAGTTTTTTTCTATTTTCAAAACTGACCAAGTTAGAATAAGTCAAAATTTGAATTTATGCATAATTCGTGTCTAATGATATTTCCATTTAAATAATAAAATAAGTGTGAAATAAATGTTTAATTTACTTTGTCTGTTTTCAAATAATTTTACTTTTATTCTGTAACTAGACTCGTACAAAGTGTGTGCGATATCCGTGTATTACTGGTTATTAAGTGCTTCAATAAATTATAATTTTTAAATATGAATAACGCTGAAAAAGTTGAGTTGGTTTTAATTTATGGTGAATGTCAACGTAATAAACGCCTGGCTGCTTTGACGTATGCCAAACGATATCCAGAAAGATACCATCCACCTTCTAATTATGTTTTACGACTTTTAAAAGGGTTGAATCAGGAAGGAACATTTCCTGACAGACAAATAAACCAGCAAAGGCGCAGAAAAAAATGCTAAATGACGATACAGAATTACAGGTACTAGCATACTACTAGCATACATAAGGGCTTATCCACGGTCGTCAATTAGGCATGTTGCTCGCGAAAGTGGAGTTTCATATGGTTATGTTCAAAAAATTCTAAAAAAACACAAAATGCGCCCATATAAAATCGATTATGTCCAACATTTGCGTACCGGAGATTCTATCTGTCAATCTTCATGACTTAAAAAACAAAATAAAGGTAGCATGTGATATCTTAAGTGAGGACCAAATCAAGGCAGCAACATCGACTGAATTTTTGAAACGACTGGAATCATGTTTAGAACATGATGGCGAAAACTTCGAACAATTCATAAGATAAATGTATTTAATCATTTAATTTTTTATTATAATATTAATAATAATTATTATTATTATAACTACTTTGTTCTACATTTAGTTAATACAGTTGACGAAATATCATACACTAAAAATAATGTTTAATTATTTCACATTTATTTTATTATTTAAATGAAAATATCATTGGACACGAATTATGCATAAATCCAAATTTTGACTTACTCTAACTTGGTCAGTTTTGAAAATAGAAAAAACCTTTTTATTCAATAAATGTTTAAAAAAAAATACTCTACCCGAATCTGTAGAAAAATATGTGGGTTGTTATTTAAGAAAAAGTAAGTTGTATTGCGCATGCGCGTACCGAGAGAGCTAAAAATTTGCAATTGGTCTGAAAATATGTATTTAAGTACTTCCTATCACCTCCCGAAAATCCCATTTCAATACAAGGTCACTCAACTGAGATATTCAGTGGTACCGAATAGCGTGATCACACTGTATTCTAAATGATAATCAGATTTCTTAGATTAAAATGTAACCAGATCGCTTATATAGCGAATTTTCAAACTGTATTGAATGCTCTATGGGAATGGGAGTTTCAATGAAACTTTTTCACGCGAATAACTCTATTCATAATAATATGTATAAAGTGTGTGTCTTTTAATTTTTTACTTTGTTGTTATAAATTATAAATTTAAAAATGAAAACTTTATTTTTTAGACGAGTATTCAAATGTCGTAAAATCTTATTTTATGATCATTATCATTATTTAATTATACTGTTCTATTACCAATAGTAATATGCATTCAAATTATATGGTCTCTATTTTTATATTTTAAAAAGCACACGTGTCTATGGAGCAAATCGAAATTCAAAACTAAAAATTTCATGAGGAAATATTTTCGGAATTTAAATAGTGATGTCATTTTTAAAAATGATTATCATTACTATAATAATAGTAATACGTTATAATGAATACAGAATATAACGAATGCTGGATTACGATAGTACACTTCATTTTGTATAATACGAGTATATAGGTCAATAGTATTCTTAAATAGGTATTTTATTATTTATGCATTATCCTAATAAACTAAAAATGATTATGCCTTTGAGTGATTAGATGATAATCCAATTAAATTACTACATAGAGTTGTGATATAAATTGTAAATATATTAATGTTTTTACGATTTAATCTTAAAAAATTATTATTTGTTTAAATTTTCGATTCCGAGAGAATCATACAAAATACTATACAATACGATATACTATACAATAACTTTTTTTTTTTTTTTGAGACTAGTCGATGATATAAAAACTTAATAAGTGTAACAAGTTTTAATTATTTTATGTGAAGCATTTAAATAGTATAAAATATATTACGTGTTAATATTTATAAATTTAAATTATATAGGTAATTGAATATCTACAAATAAGTTATTATTAGGTACTAAATTTCTTTTCGAAAAAGATATCGGTGACACAAGTAGACTTTTGTACTCACACCTATTTACTGTATGTATTGTATAAAATAATTTATTCATTTTATAAGTATTTGGAAATTAAATGCATGACATCTATTCTGATCCTATTTTATATTATGATGATATATTTTATTGTGCTCGGACCGATGATGATCGTTTTTATTTCGTTATTACGTTAAGAAAGTAACAAGTATGCATTATTTATTCTTTATGTCGAATATATGCATACAACGACCTGACGACGTTGATAAATCACAATTGCTAACGAATTCTTAAACTGACTTGCTATTTAGTGCATACCTATATAGATATGCACATATATTTACATGTGTGTATATAGTATTTGTTTTACATATTTAATTTGTATTTACTATATTATAAAAATATCGTTTGATGCCGTTAGGTTAGGTTAGGTTTACCATTTATACTTGCTCGAGACCCCTTTTTAATCCATTTTTATTATTTTATTTTATTTAATCCAATGCTGTGATAAAATATGTAAATGTGCGTAGGCTGTGACAATATCGAAAGGCGAATTACATTAAAAAAGTAAACAGCTCGAAGGCTTGCATTTGAATAAGATTCTGATTGCATTCATATGAATTATATTATAATATCATATTCATATGAATGCAATCAGAATTTTATATTATGTCCTACAACAAGTAGCATAATGATTGTAAAATAAAAGGAAAAAAAAATTGTTATCAACATTGAATTACTTTCAAAACTAGAAAGATTACAGACATTCTAAGTATACTTGAGCGTATTGGATAGTGTAAATTGAGTTATTCAATCATTACATGACAATATAATAAATATATTAGTAGATATGATAACGCATCATAATTTTTGACGTTCGAATCAACAGAAATATTATTTTATTTCAATTGTAAGATACTGTATAAAATATCATATAAAGTATTTATCAGTATTGCATTAGAAATCATTGATCAATTTTAAAATATGTGAAGAAACACTTATTGATGAGACAATTAATTTTATCACAGATCTTTGTTGCATATTATCGAAAACTGTGTTATATAGTGTTTAAAAACTTCCAAAATTATTTATTATTTTGTTCATTACGTTTGATTACCATTTATAATCGTATAGTGTTTAACTAATTAATATTTATTAAGATTCTAAACACACATAATTACTGAATAATGCATAGATATAAGAATTTGGGCCCACTTAAAAGCGGCTCCCAATAATGTGTTCACCCACAGACAATTGTAATGGTGCAAATATTAAAAGAAAGTCGGTTTGTTTGAAGGGACACCTACAAATATTATACTTCAGTGTGTGCATTTTGCTGTTAATTATTTAAATTAAAATAGAAAGTTATAGAAAAAAATCGACTCAAAGCCTTGGTATATATGAATTTGAATTGTTTAAGATAAATAATATAGAGAAAGTTTTAATAATACATAGATATCAATAGAGTAATAATATTTTTATAAATTCAAGTTTACAAAAAGCATTTTTGGTACTAAATGTAACTTTATTAACACACGCCTACATTGTGTGTGTGTGTGTGTGTGTGTGTGTGTGTGTGTGTGTGTGTGTGTGTGTGTGTGTGTGTGTGTGTGTGTGTGTGTGTGCTGTATTAGTCTAATTGTTATACTGTGGGTACAATATACTTACAATTTATATTCCATTTCATTGTTTTCATTTCCAAATACTGAACCAGATAATTTAATAAATTAAAAACATGTAAAGAATTCAGTATCACGCAAATGAAAACATTTGTGGACATAATTTTGATTGACGTTTGATTTGGTTTGATTTATGAATGGAATACTTATACATATTACATTTTTTTGGCTTTTTAATCTGTTAAGATTATTTAACAGTTGAAATAATATTCATTACCCATGTATTGTATGTTATATGATTATTGATAACAATCAATAAATGTTGGTTAAGTTCACAACATAATACAATTATTAGTAAATGGTATACAATTAAGTCATTAAATTTATAAAATAAAAATTTAATATAGTTTTGACTTTTGAAATCATTTATAAATAGTATTTTTTTTTACATATCAATACTAGCGTTAAATTGAAATTCGGAAACTAAACGTTTTTTATTTGATTGATTTATAAATTGAATTTGAAAATAAAGCTATAGTAGTACTTATGTCATAATATGAAAGAACTATTAAAAATGTTGCATAACTACGTAGTTACTTTATTATGCTTTTGTATGATACTTCAGTATCTATTCTTTTGTGGATTCGATCGATCCAGTAGTTAATCTTGAAGGATTTGAAAGTATATTATGAAGTATAAGAGCTTTTTATACAATATATTTTAATTGTATTACTTTTTTTTTCTTCATATGTGAGTTTTATTGATTAAATAGTTTGAATGTTACGTAATTAACAGAAACGATATTCAATGTATAAATATTACATGTCGATCGTTTGCAGATGGTTAGCGTGTGGTGGGCGCTGGTGTTGATGTTGTCTGTAGTCCACGGACACGCGCCTTGTCAACATTCATATGGCGGGTGTAGATACCACGAGCCCTTCGTACCCGCGCCCGTTGGCCAAGTTCCCAGGTGCGTTCAGAATTATCATGGTGACGTCACATTTTGTGAAACTGTCGACATATACCCAGAGTAAGTCACTTCGAATCAAACATCAGAAAAAAATTGTATAATGTATTAAAAGTAAAACCGTTAATATTATACCGGCTAGTTATGTCATATTATACAATAGTGGTGTAATTGAAGAAATGTGTTGGATGGTAGGGATTTATTTGAATCGAAAAGAAATTCGTATGTTCTATTTCAACTCATAAACAAAAAATATTTAATTCCGATTTCCGTCAAAACTGTCCACGCATTTCTATGTTGAAGGATATAATATATTTGATAAAAATTGTAAATTATACATTAATTATATAATAATAATTTAAAATAATATTGGTGTTAAATAAATTACATCATGCCAACTTTAAAAACATTTATGTCTTCTTCGTATTATGATTTTTATTTTTATGCTTATAATATTTTTTTTCAGTTAAAATATTTCTAAAAATATAACATAAATACATAATATAGTATGCCTTTCTTGTTTAGTTAAAAAATAATTTAATACAATTCTACATTTATCATTCGGTTATGGACTAGAAAATGTTATTTCACATTAGTTTCATATTTTTTTGTTTTTTAGAACCAAGGAATGTTCGATAAAATCAAATTATTTTTATACACTTTTAAACTACCTATCAATTATTAAATTTAATATGAAAAAAAATATAGATTTGTACTTTATAAGTATTTTAAAATGTTGAAATTGAAAAAAAATATTTATGTTACAGGCGGTTGATAAGATATCTGGTCACGAAATCTGACAAAAATTTCAAAACTTTTTTCAATGAAGAAAAATTTGTTGACAGACCTTATTATCACAAGTAACTAACAAAAAAATATAGTTTTAAACCATTTAAACCATGGGTCGGCAATAGGCGGCCTACGGGCTAGATACGGCTCACGGAGGGGAAATAACTGGACCGCAAAAAATATTTTTCTTAAACGTTGGTTTTCTGCACATTTTAGATTCTATATAGACTTTAGATATTTAATTTATTGTTATGATGTAATTGGAGATTACGATAGCAAATATATTAAATGTCTTTAACTGTGTTTTTAATGCAATAATAAATACATTGATTATTATTGAACTAATATTTAAGTTTTTCTGGACCTCGAAAATTTATTTTCAAATTATCTGGACCGTCATACAAATTAATTTCCAACCCCTGATTTAAATGTTCTTGAGCAATAGATATCTGATTTCAGCCAAAATATAAATAATCATCATGAAGGTTATGGTAATTACGATGATTACCAAAATGACACTCAAACCAACTTTGCTGGCTATCCGGATAGAACATATGTTCTCCCACACGTGTCTTTAACTGAAACTCCAGCTATAGACCAAAATCAACCAGTAATTCCGAAGTAAGACATTGAAATTAAATATATTATACAATAGGAATACAGAGTATTTATATTTATTAAGAGTTGTTAAGTAATTGCAATATTATACGTTTTTTTTAGTATACTACAAAGAAAATACAAGCCTTTGGCTAAGTTAAGTGGTTTAATGTCATTATTTGTCTATAATAAATAAATGATGTACTTTTAGATTTGGTGTAAAAAAAATATTTGTTTCATATTATATATAATTATTTTGTGAACGATTCAGCAATCACAATTATTTTATTCATTTTTTTGGGGGTTTTGGTTTTGAAATTAATTTTAATCAAAATATAATAATTTTTTCAGAACAATTTAACAACGAAATATGTTTACTGTAACATTAATTTTATAAATTACCTATGAATATTGTTTATTTTTAATTTTTACTTTTTTTTGATTGCATTTATGCTTTACTAAAATATTTTATAGAAAGTAAAGTTCCCAAATTCGCCTTTTCCTGGTAGCTTTGATAGTATGAACTATTTATACCACCTTTAGTGTTAAATGTACTTATCTATCATTGCATATTTCACAGTTTTTAGTGCATTCATTAATAAACTTAATTATCATGAATTATATATTTTTTGTTGAATTGTAAAAAGTTTAATAAATATAAAATGATGAAATTTAGGAATTTTAATTTGCATATTTTTACAAGATAAATAATACAAGATAATTTCAGTCTTAAATAAAAACCATGATTGTTTGTTATTTTAGTTCCCATCATGCTGGTACCTATAACAGAAAAAAAAGACAAGATGATGACATTCAACTGTGTGCAGTTAGAGTCAACAACATATTTCCTAAAGCAGCATTAAACACTCAAGGTGAATGGAAATATGTAGTTAATATGGTTCGAACTTCATCTGAAATGTATACACAGTCTATTAGATCGGAAATTTGCGCGTAAGTTTAAAATTAATTACACCATGATAAATATTAAATATATATATATATATATAATATTTATATATACGAATATTTTCATACTTTACACAATTTTTTGATTTTATAAGTCTATTTTTATAGTTGACACTCTAGAGCTGTGGTAACTAACTTTTTTTTACTAAGGGCTATAAAAAAGAAAAATTCTTGGGAGGCCAGATTTTTATAAAAAAGTAATCGATCTCACATTGATTTCAAAAAACAAGATTTTCGGAGTTTGTTTTTTTTTTTAAACATGATGCAAAACGCTACACTGAATTGCAATAAGAAAAGATAAAAAATTCATTGACATTTCATTTTACATACGATGAATTTTTAGATAAATGTGAATTAATTTGTTTAGTATTTGTTCAATACTTTGGTTTACCGATTAATAATAATCGCGGGCCTTAATTATTGGTCAATCATTATTGCTCTAGGTCTAGTCTATAGTGATACAAGATTTTATATACACACTAATGTATTTTTGTTTGCCTATTGCAAACGCCGTTTAGTTATTTTAAATAATTTTGATTATATAGAATTATTTATTACAATTGGCGAACCCTTTTTTTCAAATTTATCGATATGATATCATTTCCATGTAAAAATTTAAAAATTTTTAGTTATTCAAAATTGAAAATAAATGATGAATAAATAATATTACAGATAATGTATTTTAAATATGTTAATAATTATTAATTGTTATTAAAAATTAATCGTAAAAATACCTAGTAAGATAATGATAGTGGAAGTTCGTCCTTCGTCATTTTGGTCCTCAAACAAAGTAATGTTGATGGGTGTATTGAATTTTCAAGAAATGTTGAATAATTTCATTCGTTAAACTATTCCGAGTAAAGTAGTGTTATATATACCGTTTACATAGGTATTAAACCGTTTTTAGTTCAATTATTAGTAGATTTTTTTTTCATCAAAATTTTACATAAATTTGTTTTTTTAAGCATATTAAAAATTTGATCACCCGAAAAACTCAAAAAATATTTTTAATTACATCCCGAGTTTCATAATGATTGATTGAATTCATCAATTATTTTTTATAGATATTGAAAGTCTAAAATTAATGTAAAAATAGTTGATTTCGTTAAAATCGTATAATAATATTAAACATTTTTAAAAAAATCCTGAAAAAACGATTTTTCAACTTTTTAGTATCGTCAGTTGAGTCTAACATTTTCAAGTCTCAATATCAAAAATTAAATATTATATGAGAAATATAATTTTAAAAATGAGGTATTCTCAATGTCCTTTATTTATTCCAAAAATTTCAATTTTGTGTTTATTGATATATGATGAAAATTTCAAGTTTTTAGCATCAAATTATGACTAAATAATTAAATTCAATTTAATGAAAGTTTAGTGTATCTTGAATTATATACTTTTTATCCCATTTTTGATCAATGTTTCCTTACGTTTGAAAAACTATTCAAAAGTGAGATAAATGAAATATCAAAAGACCATTTATATAAAATTTCTTATCTTTAGAGTTGTTGAACGAAACTTTTGTAATACATTTAACTTCCCCAAAAATAAATTGTAGAAAACAAAATAAACATCATTATAAACTAATAGGTCTTTCGCTTTACTCGGAATCCAAAAGAAAATTGGCATAGTAAATTATTTTGAAGTTTATCTTGAAGTAAATCATAAGTTCGGTTAGTGAATGTGGTTTATTTGGTATTTAGTTGTTGTAATTTTCTTAAATCAATTTTTATATGCAATTTGCAATTTATACTTATACAATTTTCAATAAACATGGTATTAACTGATATGACGTCACGTACGTATATGTATAAACTTAAATGTCTATATTTCTATAAAATTCTATTTCACTGTTCTATCTGTACTCCTTGAAAAATTTCGATTTTAAAAAATCAACCTATTATGGGTAAATCGATAATTTTATGATAGTTTGATGGATTGACTAAGTTAGTTTTTAATAATTTCTTGGAATCAAAGATATAAAGAGTCCACTGTCCTTAATACACACACACACACACACACACACACACACACACACACACACACACACACACACACACACACACACACACACACACACACACACACACACAAAATGAGTTGCGTTTATATTACAAGAAACAATATGTACGAATACATAATTTTATCATTAATAATATATTAATCACTCGCATATTCAATTGCAACAATAATTTTGTAATCGTATTGTAATGACACTGATATTATTATTTGCTCCGCCTCGTGTAAGTCACACAGTTGGCATGCACATCAAATAATAGAATAACAGCCGTTGGTACTGTTATACTTCGTACGCACAAAACAATATCGGTGTGTTCTGTATGCGAGGTGTTGCGCGCTAAGTCCGACGACAATGTTGACTACGAAGTCGACCGAGATAACCACGAGTGCGTCGAACGGAGTTTTTCCACTCGATCTGATGGTTAATACATATGTATTGCTTGTATCAGAGGCGAGCCTAGGGTGTTAAACCAGTGGAAGGGTGAGGAGGTCTAAGCCCGAGCGACGAATAAAATCCTTGAATTTGAAAGGTTCTTGAACCTCTTTATATGTAAATATGTTAAATATAACCAATTTTTTTTTTGGCGCCTCACCTGGAAACGTACACGCTTTTTAGTAGAATCTAAATGAAAAGACAAATAACACCTGATGTTTTCATTTATTGTATGATTTAAAATTATGTTTTTCTTCTATTGATACCATTTTCTTACGTGAAATTTTGTTCTAAATGGAATCATGAAATTGTTACTTATAATTTTTTGAGGGAATAATAAAATCCTATTAGTCGAAAAATACCATTATGAGAAAAATTATCTACAAAAAACTATAGCATAAATTTTCAATTTACCGTGAGCAAATATTTTAATGTAGCTTTTTTATGAAATTTAATTATAAGAAACGAAAAGACGTATTTCGCACCATGTGGTATTCTTCGCTTTATGGATAATGGCGATGGGTGTATTGAATTTTAAAGAAACGATGAATAAATTCTTACTGTTATATGATATTGATGTAAATTTCATAAACAAAAAGGCTTCGGGGAATCTATTCCCCTCATCCACCACGTAATTACTTGAATATTTTAATGTTGCGGAAGGATTAGATTTTATAAAATAATTTTATATCGTCAAATTATAAATAATTTGATATAGTTTTGTAGTACCTGCTATAATAAAATTCACTGAGCATCTATCATAAATTGTATATTTAAGATTTAACAAACAGAGTGCTAATTGTATACGGTTTTTGTCCATCGTATACCAAATAATACAATTTGGCTCACGCATAAAGAATTCGACAAAATTGTTTATTATAATGATAAAATATATACTTGTATTTTAATCTGTATATTGTATACGATTTTCTTCTTTCGTATGTTCATGTGGTGGTTGTATAATTTGACTACAGTCTGCGATTATGATCACGATCATATGATCAATATTTTACTAATAATTATAATATTTTTAGGGAGCCGGATCAGCCGTGCAACGGGATCTGCGAAACGCCGCTTGGTTTTAGTACATCGTGTAAACAGAAATTTGTTCAAAAACGGTTGGTAGCATTGCAGGGCACCGGAGATAATTTGTACGTGGATGTTTTTTGGTTTCCACATTGCTGCTCTTGTACCATAGCCAGGGTTGAACAATAGTAATAAAAAACTTACATTTTATGTTTTTGCAACTGGTATTTTTCTTCTAGGAAAAAACTCGACAAAAATATAATATCCTTTATTGTATAGGTACTTAATAGTTTGTAGAGTAGGTATTTTTTTCTTGAGTCAAAAACAAATATTTTATTATAATATAATATACCTAATATTATGTATGGTATTTAAATGTAGTCGTCACGGGATATTCAAATGACGAATATTCACTTTCAGAGTTATTTCAACGATAATCGATAGTTTTATGTATTATTTACGACTTGTACGTTTTCCAGTTATTTTTAATGCCTCGTTTTATAATTCATAATATACTTAATATTATATTAAACATAGCATTGTAAACATTTTAAAATAGATATATTTTTAGAGCTTTTTTCATTATTGATAAAGAGAAAAAATATTCACAAAAATATAAATATCATAGTTTTAAACAGCATTTTATTATACAATATACAACGTTAACATCATAGTCGTGTCATAACAATGCATTAATTTCCCACTAAAACGATTTCACATTAAAACACAGTAAATTTAATTTATTATAATCCATCTTCAGTTTAGTAGTGATTTATTAATAATTTTTTAAGTATTTAAACTGCTGAGCATGTAATTATATGTAATACAAAATACATAACACTTTGCCTAGTTAAGTCCTAAAAAAAGATGGATAATTTACTGTTTATACATACTATTTGTGTACATAATATAATTCAATTATGTAATGTAATGAAAATATAAATCGACGACATTAAAAAAAAAAAAATTCTTAAAATAATGTGTGCTTAACATTATAATTCACTCACAATATACAGGTACATATTTACCGACGAGTATTTGTGACTTTGCGGTAGAAATAATTTCATCAATTTGTTGACAGACTATTAAGTACATCGTATAATAATATTACAATAGACGTACCATTTTTCATTAATGAGTGATCAGTTATTGAATTATAATACAATGACGTGTCGAGGCGCGTTTTTAATGACGTTTCGGCACACGCACAAACCCAATGGACGAAAATGAAAACAATTTCGATAAATCAATCATACACTTTGCGCGATTCGCATTAATATAGTGACTGCGCGTCGATAGAGCGTAATTAAATTAGCGGCTTACACAATTAAACGACGACGAATGAATGTACGGACAGAGGGCCGTAAATTTCTGTACAAATGACATACGCACATCAGCATATACATACATACACACACACATATATATATATATATATATATATATATATATATATATATATATATATATATATATATCAGGTATATACACAGAGTAAAAATATATGTAATAGGTACATATTATAGTGTACATTATACTATATGTACGAAACGTGACTATAAATCTCGTCTTTAATACACAAACGCACGCGTCACGTTATATGGATATACATTAAATGTATACCCATATAACGTCAATAATTTATTTTTTTATAAATTATATATATATATATATATATATATATATATATATATATATATATATATATATATATATATATGTATATGCGTGATGAATTCATACGTGAATCACGTGAAGAATTTTTCATGAGAAATTTGGAAAACGTATCTCGCGCATATGTGTCCCCGGCACTCTGCAGCTACACGCGTATACTGCAATACGTACGTGGTTGTCGCATGTATGCAGTTCCTATAACGTATTGTAACTACTGTTTGTGTAACACACTAAGGAGCGAGACGACGTTTCCAGGATGAATATCGTTTTGTCGGCGGTTTCTCAACATTTTTCATCGTAAAACGTACTGATTTATCGAAATCTACACAGTTCGCAATTACTATCCTGTTTCACGGTCGTAAGACGAATTAAAAAAAAAAACTGATTAAATAAAGAAAATATCCGTGAATCGTGATGTATTATAATTATTGTGGAAAATAAATATTTAGAGAATCCAGTTGAACTATATAGTTTGTTCGAATTTTATTCGTTACCTAACTATTATTATAGTCAATGACAATGAATTTTATTTACCAAACGTACCTGTATGTAAAAACGTTTCAACAGTGTTATAAGGTAATTTATTGGCGAGTTTCATATAATCGCGGACATTGGCCATTATTTTTTTTGACGGGTCAATACGCTTCACTGACATAAAACTGGTTTGTAAAAAATCTAAATTTTCTTTTTTCGATTGTCGTTGATCGATTAAATAAAACATATTATACGTACGTAGCATAATATTTTACGTTTACGTTTATATTTCAACTGGTTAGTCGATAAATGAAAATTAGAAATCAGTAGAATTTTTTTAATTTCCAAAACGCACATAAATATACATTGGATAATGATTTGTATTTTAGGAACATTATGTAATTGATTTTGATTATTGATTAATAATTTTAGGTAGTACAGTTGCTCTTGTATAAAATAAATTAAAAAAGTTGTTTTTTTTTGTCAATTTAATTAAAACAATAAAATTACATTGGTAATGTTTTATATTTATTTAAGTGTGAAGATTACTAAGTTAACAAAAAAAAAAAAAAAAAAAAAATAGACGAATGATGTAGGTTTTACAATTTTATGTGATCAAAATTAAATATTTTATTGTGTTTAATAATAATTATCATATCATATATTCGCCTATAACTCTTGTGGATAGTTAAAGGACCATGAAACAAAAAAATGATTTTGGCTTAATTAATAGTTAGTTAATTACTATAACTAACGGTGGTATACTAAAATTTGCGGAGTCCTATAAGTACGGTCATGGTCATATACTATGTGAATTGCGGCCCGCGTACTTTTAAAACATACGTAAATTGCGGCCCGAGTATTTTTAAAACATACGTAAATTGCGTCCCGGGAACTTACGAAAAAAAAATGAACTTTGCTTCCTTTCAGTCTCCTATTGACACAACCAGACACAGAACAAGAAACCACCATGATGTTGAATTACTTGAATTGCACTTTATAGTTTATAAATTATAATCGAAAAATAGTGTTTCAATTCGAATCCATATAAAAAGATAACTGATATATAAAAGAACATTTTTATATTATATCTTTGGTTTCAATCACAGAAAAATTATATTTCATGGAATAATATAAAATGTCATGGGTTAATCAATCATATTTTACCCTGTTCGCATATGGATTCTAGACTTCAATTTTATTCGTTGAGTCGGCTATCTAGTTGTTTTATATATCTGTGGTTGCTCTACAGTTTACAGTATTTTTTTTCAATCTAATAAAAATGGACGTTATGAATTGTGAAAGGAATAAAACGTTGAAAATAGTTGATGGTTTGAAATTTCGTTTTCATAAATTTCTAAACAATGATATTCAACGTTGGTGTTGCACAGTTAAAACGTGTAAGTATTTTTTGAAATTTGATGATAATAATATTTGTATAGGTAGTTTTAAGTCTGTTATAGTTATAGTCCTAAGTCTGAAAAATAGGAAGGAAAATATTGGTTTTGTGGAAAAAATGCTTAGACGTAATTTACATATTAATAAGAAATAGTTAGATAGGCATGTTACAGTGTGATCTTGTGACGTCACGTGGCTATCTCTCTTTGGCTCTAGCGCCTTAACGAATCGACGTATACAAATTTTAGTACCACCGTTAGTGTTAGTTATATTAATTAATTATCTATTAATTGAACCAAAGTCATTTTTTTTTGTTTCATGGTCCTTTAAGAATTTATTTAGAATTGAAATAATTATTTAAATATACATTTTGTTTTGACAATAGAAATATTGTGGAAGTATGAAAATCTGTAATATTTAAGTGTATCATTATTTATTACCTATACTTATACATGTCTAATAATATAAGATTTATGAATGCTTTTCAGCATATTTAACTTAAATGTATTAAGTGTAAATTACACGATAATTATATGATGATATGGATTATTTCTAATTAGTTACTTACTCATTTCTATATGAAATCTATTCATTAATATTGAAGCTTCATAATAGATCATTTTTGATATTGAAATTGATCGTTAACATTAATAAAACCTGTAATAATTATCCTGTTAAAATAATAATTTGTATGCTCACTATTTTATTTTCGAATTATTGATTTGAAAATTACATATTAAACTTGATTATCTCTTGATATAATAGTTTATCAATACTTTGGCAAAAGTAAATATTTGTTTTGTTTGCACAATTTAACATTAATAATATCGTATTCCAGAATAATAATAAAAAAGAAGGTAAAATTTAAATGTTGCAAATTAATTACAATAGGTTATTTTACATTGTAAAAATGGATGATTATATAGTTATGCATTTATATTATTTCGATTCATTGGCATACTATAGTTTAAGGTTGACTTTCATTGCTTAGATATTTGGAAAATACTTCAAGTTCAAAAAATAAACGTCACTGAAGTACATATATTGAATGTGAATATATTACACTCGTTATGTTGGCTAATGTTATTAATTTTAAACCCGTTTTAAAAAAAATTGTTGTAAAAACGTGAAATATGTGTTAATAAGTTATAGCATTGTGAATTTAATTTTAGTACTGTTTCGTGAGTAATGACTTTTAGATGTGTAAAAAATAGTTATTATGCACCAGAAAAAAAAATAATAACGATTATTTATGGTTTTACGGGTGGTGGGATATATAGTCGAAAACTCGACGGACGTTTATAGTGACTCCCAAAGGAGTTGGCGGTACGGCGACGGTGTCGGCAAATAGTTGTATTTTTACGATTTAATTTTGATAAAATATTTAAATATATAATGGGCCGTAGCCATTTTCCTCCAAAAACGAGATACCGTTTTCCTTCACTGTCCATTTTCCTCCAAAAAAAAATAAAAATAATTTTGACCATTTTCCTCCACTTTCCATTTTCCTCCAATAAATAAAATAATAAAATCGTCATTCGTTATCAGAATAAATAATAACAGAAGAATAACAATAAATTAGTTAATAATATAGTATGTAAAATAATTCAGATTTTGACTTATATGCTAAGAAAATATATGTATAACTATCACGAATCATCAATGGTTTTCCCCGAGAACTTTCAATAAACGTCGCTTTTTCAGACATGTTAAAAATTAAAATTTGCTAAACTTTAAAACACACTATAGGCACACTATAGGCAAAAGTAAAATGTATATACGTGTATGACCGTATGTTATATATGTACGTATCTTTATTTGGCTTGATCAAAGTTACAATCGACTGTTATAAACTGCGTGTGCTGTCGGACACTTGGAATAGCGTTTTTGCCTAGCCGATAAGAACGCGACCAGAATTTAATCAACAGACACGCGCAAAATGTGATCCTAGCCATACTCTATTTTTATAGGTAATAAGAAACGCAACACTACAACACTGACTAAAATATTGGAGGAAAATAGACATAATCTTATTCAAAAATAATGTGGAGGAAAATGGAAACCAACCTTTTTTGTTTTTGGCGGAAAATGGACAGTGGAGGAAAACGGTATCTCGTTTTTGGAGGAAAATGGTCCCGCCCATATAATGAGATCCGCTAAATGTGATCACTGGCTATCAAAATCAACCATTTATCAGACACTTTATTGAATTCCAATCTAAAAAAAATCATGTTTGTGTATTGGCAATAATATTAAAATAAAATAATTAAAATCGGTGTACTATACAAATTATACTATGCCAATTTATATAATGTAGGTAAGTATTAAGATAACGAGTAAAAGCTTATAGATAATATATAGGTATCTAAATGTTATTCCTATACCAATGCACAAAATTTCATCAATCAATATAGTACAGTAAATATCAATTGTTATTACAGAAAAATTCAAAGGAATAATGATATTATTAAAATATACAATTTTCTATATTTAATATTCTATATGTTTTTACTTTTGTTGATTTATGCTATTCTTTTATATGCTATCTATTATCTTCCGTAAAATAAATCGTTTTTGTTGAAATTTTAACATTCAATGCGTGTACCATACACATATCTACCTAGTACCTATATAATATATAAAATAATATTTATATAAAATAATATTTGACAATACAATTTTTGAGGTTTCCAGTGCATATATGTATAAAGTATATTATGAGAAAGAAGTTAAATTTGTAGATCTTTATTAGAATTAAGAATTTAATTAATTAAAAACATTATAAAATGAGATCTTTTTCTAAAATATTTTCAAACGTATTCAGCACAAAAATTATCAATTTTTTGGGAATTTTTGTGAAATCTTAATAAAAATATTAACAATATATGTTAAAAATTTCGAATTGTCTAGCACTATTATTTTTTAATTGGTGGCTAAATATCAAAATAGATTTTATGAACATTTTACTTACAACAAATATTTCTTTTTGTGGAAAAACTATTGAGATAGAGAAATGTGATAAAAATATTTAAAAAAATAAAAATATTGAGAAATATGACTAAAGTTTCATCTAGATAATATTTCTAAGTTGAACGTTACTGCTGGACCACACTATAACCCAGAAGACGAGTATAGTATAACATATCTCCGAAAAAAAAATTATTTGAACACTAACCTATAACTTCTTAATTTTACCCAAAATCAAAAATTCCACTTTAACAAAAAAATCTTAACATTTTAAAATCTTAATTTATTTAAAATCTTTTGATTTTTTGCAAGGTATGACTAATATTTCATAATGATAATTGATAAATTATGTTAAAAATATATTTTGGAATAAAAAATAAAAACTGCCAATCGACAAAATTAATACATCCCAGGTCCGGGCCTAAACAACTTTGCAAACTGCTATGTATTTTTTTTCAAAAAATGTTCACATAAATCTTGCACATCAAGCCAATATCTGAACGATTTTCTTCGTTACAGATGTGCACGTTGCATTTGAAGATTAACTAGGTATATCGGTATAGTACAAGCAACGCACGTAAACCGTATTTGTTAAAATAGTAATAATAATAATAATATTATTATTATTATTTATATTTATATATATAATAAACTCTAGCGACGAGTGTAGAGATTTATTTCCATATATAATTGTTTTTTCTCCTCTCTTCTGTGCGTACATATTATACGTCCGTCATACAAAACTTTACAAGCCCGTCGTCAGACCTTTTGTTAGTCATAAACTGGTTTTGTATTCCGATTAAAAGCAATAATTAGAAAAAAAAATTGTCGAGAACAGTACCTACTCGGCAGTAGTTTTGCGCGGGGACACAAAAGGGCCGTCGTCGTGTTCTACAGTGTAGTCGACGACGACGGCGACGACGACGATTGACGGAAGGGCGGGCGGGCGGTCGGTTTTGGTGCGTTATACACATAATATTATAAATACGGTATTGCATCACGACGACGGCAATGAAGTTGGTGGCGGCAGCGGCAGTGGCGGCGGCGGTGGTGGTGGTGGTGGTGGTGGGCACACAATGACCGCGTGCGCGCGCGCGTCGGCGGCGGCGCGACGTCGACGACGGCTGCACACGCGGTGGCGCGGCGGCGGCGGTGGTACAGCTGCCACCCTGTCGGCGGGGGCACCTGGTAGGGGGATGGCACGGCCGCGGTTCTTCCCTCCCGCCCACCCTACCACCGCGAGACGGCGGCCCAACGGGACGCGACGAAGCGATTGTGCGTGCGTGCTCGCTTGTGTGCGTGCGTGCGTGCGTGTGTTAGTGCGTACGGCATGCGTGCGTGCGTACGCACGGACGGCGGCGCGAAAAAAAAATTATAGTAAAATAAATACGAAAACCTACCCCTCTAGCGGACCGGCCGATAACTACCAGGCGGCGGCGACGAATTCTACCGCTGCCGCCGCCGCCACCGTCGCTACGTGAGCGCCGTCTGTGCGAGTGCGCGCGCCGTATGTACCCTGTGTGCAATGTGCGTCGTGCGTGATGTGTGCGGTGCCGTGTCCGTCCGTCCGTCGTCTAAACCCAGGCAACAGTCGTGTCGCGGTGCGTGTGCGTAATGCGAGCCCAATGAGTTGCGCGCGCGTGTAGTGTCCGTTCCGTGTACCTACGTTTGTATGTGTCCGTGCGTGTGCGTGCATGTATGTATTTAGTGGACGCGAGAAATTTGTTATTTTTTAAAAAAGAGTCTATTTTCGATTATTCGTATTTTATTTTTTCGTCGTATCCCCTCGACGGCGTACGCACACACGCGCACCCGAGTCATTTTGAGTGAGTAATTTAGCAGTCAATCATATAAAATATTTATATAAATCATTATTATACGTTGTTTTGAAAAAAAAAAAAAGAAAAAAAGGGTTTGTAACGGTGCCTACTCGATAATAGGTTTACTCCGGCAGATCGTCGAACGAATTCGGCGCGGTTCAGAACTTAAAATGCCACTTGATTGGTCAAAAACAGTTTTGAATAGTTCTATGGTCTGCTGGAAGTTGGAACAGACCTCGTGATATTATGTAGATACATATCCACAATCATGACTAATCATACTGAAGACCTAACTAAGATGAATTTTTTTCGATTGTAAAATCACTTTTTATATGTTAATCAGGTTATTGTAACATATTCTTGTTATTAGTCATTTTTCCTTATTTGAGAATAATGAGCATAATCCAGCGATTTGTAAGTTACCAGATAACGAGCGATGTAACACCATTTTATACTTAATTATTGTTATATTTACAAGCATGGTGTTTATATAATATATCATGTATAAATGACACGCATGTCGAGCGTTAGATTTAACCGTGTTGTACCATTGCCCGCGAAAATTTCCCTCTCGTTTCGTACTCAAACACACCCCCTACCGTCGTCAGCGAAAACGAAAGCGCAGTACCGGAAACACTTCTCCAGTCTCTGACCCATTTACTTGACTTTGAAATTCTTTAGAAATATTTCGTGTAGGTTTTCCTTCTTTTTGAATTTTTAGTTTGTATATTTTGTTGTTGTGACGCTGATTATTGGCGTTCACAAATCTTCTGTTATTGTAAAACGAGATCGATCAACACGATCATTAACTTACGCATCGTCGATACGTTTATTTCGATAATTTTTGCTCATCGGCTGTCGAGTCGGAATAAATTATTTCGGTATAATTGGCTGTTGTCATATTACGCGTGTGTGTACAGTAGCATACAGTAGTTTAGATCAACAGCGTTTCATATTTATACTATATAAGACATAAGTATATGTGTATAATATATACGTATATGTTTTTATATTTTACGTATATACATACGTACATATATGTATATATATATATACACACGAATGTCGTTTTATTAAATAAAGTGTTTTTATTCAACAATAAAAACATCCTTCCTGATTAACCGACGAGTACGGCCGCCGTCGCAGATTATTAATATTATTATTTTATTATAATGTGGATGTAGACGAGTGTGTTTTTAACGTAGTCCTCCATTCAAGTTTCACACAACGCATTTTTCGAAAATATTTTAATAAAAACACCTGAAAGTCGTTGCCAATCGTTTATGAGTTAATTAACGATATGCATTCGACAAATGAACATACAGTAACAGGGGCGTCATTTCAATTTATGATAGGGTAGGGCATAATAATAACCGGCCCAATCAGTGTAAAATTTTTAAGTATCTACACAAAAAAAACCGATCGCTTCGCTCGCAACATTAATCAACTATAATTCAACACCTATTTTTTTATTGACATAAATTATAAACCAAAACTTCATTCACTTTTGTTAATATTTTAACATATATATTATTCATAATTATCTTCCCCCAAACAAACATATAAATATTTTTAAATACATTTTATGCTGAAAAAGACAAATATTTTTTTTTTATAACATTAACCACAGTTTCTAAATAAGATATTCATATAATATTCTATTAAATTTGTCAATGTTCAATTATTGTGTATTATGTGTTCTAATGTCCCATGTGCCGGCCCATGTGAAAGAAGCAGCCGGCCCAAAGTTACTTTGAAATCTAGGGTAGGGCAAATGCATACTCCTGCCCCCCCCCAAATGACGCCCCTGTACAGTAATATGGCATTTACGCGTGCTTTAGCGCGACGTGGGTTGTCTATAAAACCGTTACATGATAAATATTTTCAGTTTTATGCTGATCGTTTTAAACATTTCAAAATCATTTTTAATACGATGTTTGACGACAGTTTCACTTATTGAATAATAAACGCTGAACGTGCTTGAGCGATATCTTTTCTGTTAACTGAAAACGAGAGAACTTCTTGGGATGAACATTTACGATACTTCAGATACTTGTCTCTATTACGTTTTTTGCATCAACCCTCGAGTGGAACATCTTGCATTTAAATTTTTTAAGAAGTTTTACCGTTGACATTGACATCTAATAAAGCAATAACTGTTATGGGTTTTTAGTGATTCATAAGTTTTGTAACGGAATGAACCATTACTCAATACGTGCACGTGGTTTTTCTCGTATACAACGGCGTTTTACCGTTCACACGCACACACACGACCGCTCTATCGTTCATCTTCTCATCCTCTCATCCACCCATTATTATTATAACTGTACAAGATACCTCGTATACGGCTATGGAAATCGACCCTTTTGCCCTTATGTCGGTTTATGTATGCGACCAACGGTTCTAGTTAATGCTGGAAAATTTAAACCGAACAATATTATTTCTGACGCATATTTTGTAAGGCGCGCGCCGAGCAGTATACGACCACTCAAAGGACAGGTAATAATTATGTACGTTTTCCTTTTTTTTCTCTTTTTCAGTGTATGCTAGAAGTGACGCGATGGGAACGTGACGCTGGCTGCAACGTCGGCTAGTATGAGCGAGGGTGGCGGGGAGGCCATGGCCTCGTATGGTACGGCGGGTTATCCGCCGCCACAGCCTGCCACCCCGTCATCAACCGTGCCGGAGTCAAAGACGCCAGGCCCCGCGCCGGGTCTGCCGCCATTCAGCTCGTTCTCGGCCGTCGAACTTGCCGAGGGCCTGGGCGCCCGGCTCGGCCCGGGCGACGGCTACGACCCGACGACCGGTCGAATAATGGACATGCACTGGGACTACAACCCGGACGGGCTGCACCGGCCCGACCTGTACCCGACCACGATGATCATACCGCAACCGCAGTCGTATCGGCCGTGGGAGAGCAAGCTGGACGGCAGCAACTCACAGGACTCCATGTCCAAGGGGTCGTTCGACTATCCGCCGTCGCCGGCCGGCAGCAAGTTGCCGTCGTTCCAGTCGCAGTTCAACTTCGCCAACGACCAACAGCAGCCGGACACGGTGTCGCTGACCACGCTGACGCCGGCGGCCGTGTCGCCGACCCAGTCGCCCGGTTTGCCCAGCTTCCACACGCTGTCCACGGTGAACGTGGCGGCGGCCACGGCGCCGCGCGGCTATCCCTCCCTGGTGCCGGGGATCCAGCAGCAGTTCTTGGACGACCGGGCTGGCACCATCCATTTGTTCCAGAGCCCGCAGTACCCGCCGCCGCCACCACCGCCGCCGCACGCGTTCGCGCCGCAAAACCACCACCACCAGAGCACGATTATCCAGGGCAACTTCATGGGCGCGCCGCACCACCAGTCCAACCAGGCGACGCTGTTGACGGTGGTGAAGACCGAACCGGTGGCCATCGTGTCAGCCCAAATACCCAGCCACGTGTACCAGAACGCCGGCGGAGGCACGTACATCGACTCGGTGAAGATGGAGGACACGCTGTCGCCGCGCGGGCTGCAAGAGTCCCGGAAAAAAGAACGGCGAAAAGTCCGGGCGTCCAGCATGGACAGCTCGGTGGAGAGCGACGGCGTGGGCAGCTCCAGCGTGGAGAGCTCGGGCCAGGTGGCTGCTGTCAGCAGCACCGCCGGGTTCAAGTCGCCACTGGTCCAGCACAACGTGGTCGGCATGACCGGCGGTGGCAACGTCAGCGTGGCCGGATCGATGATGGATCCGGACCACTGCGAAAACGGTGCCAACGGAATGGACAAGCAGACGAAAAAGAAGCGGAAACGTTGCGGCGAGTGCATAGGGTGTCAGCGGAAGGACAATTGTGGCGATTGCGCGCCGTGCAGGAACGACAAGAGCCATCAGATATGCAAGATGAGGAGGTGTGAGAAGCTCACCGACAAAAAGGTAAGGGATTGTTTGCGTCGGACATTACACGGCTACCGTCGAACGACATGGCTTTTTTTATTTTTTGTTTCGTCGAATTAATTATTGACTCTAGGAAAGTTGTATAAACGCATTACAAGAAAACGATAAGTCCCGTATGATAATATATATATATGTGTGTGTGTGTGTGTGTGTGTGTGTGTACATTTGCTTATATTTGTATGTAGTATACTAGTATATGTACTCACGCATAGTACACGGTGTGGTAAGTAGGTGGTATGTAGTCGTAGAAATCGCGCGACAATGGGAACGAGGCGATAATTATTTAAATACGATTTTTTTTTTCATTATCTCTTTTCTTTCGTGTTTTATAAGTATGTATTGTGTTATATCTCATTATAATATATTATATATTTGGGCCGATAAAGCACAATGTTGTCTTACACATACGATATCAACGTCCCAAAACGTTGTGCAGCAACAGCGTACACATATTATACACTCCCACACACATACACATACATACAACTTCCTATCTGTGAGCGTGTTTCCAACCATCCCCTTTACCATACTAAAATCATTCATGTATATGTCACGAAAGTTGTTTAAAACGTTACAACCCCTTCGTGTAGCTCAATGGTATGTTTACGAGTGTGCGCGCCGTGTGTATACGTGTGTGTATACGTGTGTGTATACGTGTGTGTGTGTGTGTGTGTGTGTGTGTGTGTATGTTTGTACGTTTATACGTTTATGTGTTGTTGTTTTGATGATTCGTCAACGGGACCTTCCCCTTGACACACATTACGGCAGCGGCACCTGCATAACCCTCCCCCCTCCGGCGTCCCATGTATAGGTACATATTATACATGTATACGAAACGTACACGTTGCTCGCGCGCGGATCGGGTCTAAAGACAAATGGACGGTGATTAGTGTGGCCGATGTGACGACGACAATTCAAGTAGTCGTAGGTACTTACTATCAGAGGGCACTGGGTCAAACGGTGGACTGACGATTTTTGGGATTGTTTACGTTTATACGTGTATTTTTTCTCAAGAGTGGACATTACTGTTTGGCTTAGGTTATGTGTGAAACAATTGGCAAAAGACAGAGATTGCAGCAGTGCTCGCCTGTCGTTACATCGATTTTCGTCGAACATCATTCATACGGAAACGATTTTATTACCGTACATTTTGATACACGTGGAAGAATACGAATAAGACGTATTGGTATATATTGTTTGGTGTATTATTAATTACTATAAACACCGTACATTTGAGCATCAGATATACTGCATAATTACACCATAAACTTGTATAACTACATTTTATATTCGATTATAACTCTAGTACCAGTACCATCATAACTGTCAATCGGTGTGACTATGTATATTCTACATTAAATTACTTATACGTGTCGGTTATGTAACAAAACGTAAATATATATAAATCAGCAAATTATGTAGAAAAAGTACATGTATACGTTCGAATAAATTTAACGGGATTGAATTTAATATGTATGTGTTAAACGTGTTGTACTGTAGCATGAAAAAAGTATCCGAGTTGTGAACTGTTCATGAAATCATAAACGATCTAATTTTCTCCGTTGATTTAGATCAAATGCATAGCCCGGAAATCCTACGAAATTTAAATTGTTCAAATGTGTACACATATTTTATACGTTATAAATAACCATGAAATGCGCACGTTTAAATAATCTAACAAAACGTAAATAACACTTTTTGTTCTTACATATTTACGATCAACAGTTTTGTACTTAAAATACTCGTACGTTTTATTTAATTATTTACGCATCGAGTTAATCATTAGACTATATTTTATGCATATATCATTATTGTCACGAGGTAATTAATTTCTTATTTCTACATACAATATTATCGTGTTATAGAATCCAAAAGGTGTAAGATAATATATAAATTTGCATGCACTTAATGGTTTAAAACAAATGAACGATTATCAAACTTAATATAAACATTAGTTAACTTCCGGATACGTATCATCACTCGAATATACAACACGATTCCGAATGCATAAATTATAATGTTCGAGTATATCTATATCATTAGATATATTTATATTAGAATTTATTGTGCATACTTAGAATTTAGTTATAAAATTATAATTAGGTACTCTCATATAATATAATACGAATTTTGAAATGTTTTCGTTTCGTCGTTTTTTAACGTTTCTAACCTAATATAAATTAAAGCTTATGTAAAAATGTCTTAATACCAGCACGTATGTATGTATGTATGTATGTTTATATGTAGGTAACTAAAACAGAGGAAAAAATGCACATGATAGCGGTCACCTATTATTCTACCAACGTTTTGCGTGTTTGGTTTGATGACCCATCTA
The DNA here is from genome assembly GCA_027580255.1 of Therioaphis trifolii. Lineage (NCBI taxonomy): Eukaryota > Metazoa > Arthropoda > Insecta > Hemiptera > Aphididae > Therioaphis > Therioaphis trifolii. The sequence continues at coordinate 43,452,686 of CM050406.1, read as the reverse complement.
TTTATAAACGTTACACAATATTCGATATATCTTTGCTATAATTAAAATTTAAAAGAAAAAAGTTAGACTAGGAAATTCCAAAGAAAAATAATAGTTATAACTTAAATTTAAATTATTTAAAAATTGGTCTTTTTTACGTGTATATTTTACGTTTACTGAATAAACCTTACAAAAACTATTACAGTATTACATAATATATGATTGATCAAACACGAAAAGCAAAAAGTTAATCATTGTTATTTCTTAAAATGTCTTACAAGTGATGGGTATTATTTTGACGTTTGGTGTTCAGTATTTATTATATCATATTTTATACCTAAATTCTATTTAAATTATCTAATATTTTTGAAGAATAATTAGTAAATTAAGTTCGTCTATAGCAGTTTAAATTTTTATTTACTTCATTTAACTACATACCACTGGGGTAAACTTATTCAATTTACTAAAAGCTTATTAAATTTTATAGATTTTTGTTTATTGAAAATAAATGTAAAATAATGGCGAGAAATACGTACTTATATTTGACCCCGATTCATAGGTATATAACAAATGTTTTCTCTAACACGTCGATAAATATTCAAATTGATTATTTCTGATTATGTCTGAAATAAAAAAATAATAAATAAAATAATAATAAAAGTTGTGTGTTTGTAAATATTTGATATTTTGTTGAAATGTATATTAATGAGGTAAAGTGGATCAAATGATACAGTAAAACTATTCAGGTGAATCGCTGGGGAATCAGGTCGAAGAACTTTTTGAGTAGTAGATTATTTTGAGTGAGTTTAGTGTATATCTACATACATACAATAGACGGTTTATTGCCATTATACCTAAAGAAAAAAAATGTATAGAGGTATGTATAGCTATATACGATATCACAGTCTAAGTCAGAGTATAAGTTATAGCGTGTATTTTTTTTTGTATTTTTCGTTTATACGTGAAAACAACCCGGCCACGCATTCATCATTCAATTTTAATTAAAAAAATTTTTAAAAAGCGAGCGGTCCACGTAATTTATATCGTGTGCTCAATGTTCGCGTATATATATTTAGGCAGTGTACGCGCATAGTTATGTATTAACAAAAATATTAAATATTAAAAAAAAAAAAAAAAAAAAAAATTATATATATATAGATATATATGATTTTTGTGCGTGTACACGTCTTGGTCGTGTCGTATACACAACGGATCCGACGACGGCAGCGGCGGTGTACGTGGTAAAAGTTTCGGAGGGTCGGGAAAACGGGCGCGTGGATGATGAGGAGAGGAGAGGAGCGGAACTATAGTGAGAGTGAGTGAGAAAAAAAAATAAAAATATCGCGTTGGCCATTGGACGACTGGGTGTTGTAGCGGGGTGTGGGTGAGCGGAGGGCGCGAGCTTGGAAGCGGCGGCAGTGGCGGTGATCGGATCGATACTACAGAGGCCCCGTAGTAATGGCGTCGACTGTGTCGTATGTACGTGTGTGTGTGTGTGTGTGTGTGTGTGTGTGTGTGTGTGTGTGTGTGTGTGTGTGTGTGTGCGTATATACGAATTTATTTGTTTGTGTGTGTGTGTGTGTGTGTGTGTGTGTAATACGCACCATCGGCAGAAGTAGCGGCAGCAGCTATGACTCATCGCACGCGTCGCATCCCTTTTCGACGTGTACGTCGTCGTCGCCGTCGCCGTCGCTGTCGTCGTCGTCGTCGTCGTCGTTGTGGTTTTGATACGGTGCGCTCGCGTGCAGCGATTGCGATGGTTGTCAAAGGTTCGGGACAGTGAAAATCGCCTCTCCCTGGGCGGATTTCGTTGCCTCCCCTCTTGTATTGCTGCACCACTCTCGGCCACAGAGATAGGTTAACCCCTCCGATTATTATTATTATTATTATTATTATTATTAATGTTATAGTTCGTATATATGTCATGTCTATATGCGTATGTGTGTATACAGTCTGTAGGTCGGATATACGTTTTATAATTTACACGTACTTCGTGTAAATATGTGTGACAACTCGTGCCGAGCGAAATATTAGAGACTCGCAAAAAGTTACTTCCTCTGATAAAATGTCATCCACGTAGTATACGGTTGTCTCGTTGAAAGTTTTACAGTAGCATCTATTTAAAACGCGTTATCTCTAAATTGTGTAATCTTTATCGTATCACGTGTAGGTATGTTACTACTGTGGAGGTTGCTTATGGGTACACTGTTCAGAATGAATTTTTACGTATCCATACGCGTCTACATAAAATACTACAATTGATCTCAACTTTACTTCAAACGCTTGTAAAGTATTTAATACATTTTCTCATATGATCTATACATATAACAAGTATTTTTTATTCTTTATGAGTAATAATTCAATATGAAGATATTATTATGCATATACGAATATTCGACGTTTCTTATAAGGTGATGATTGTTCATAGTTTAAACTTTACACCTACTAGCTATGCTATGACATTAACATATCACATCAGCTCATAATAGTAATATACATAGCTCAAGTCATAAATTCATAATGTTATATGTGTAGGTACTTTTTAATTCGTATATCAAATGTTTTTTTTTTTTTTTTAATTGGAACATTTAAAACTATGAGTGAACGCGATGCACCGAATTCATACCTACTTATTTTAAAAACGGCTATATTTTTTGATTAAGTGCTGATAATATAATGTCCATTAAATTTTATTTTCAGTACCTCGATGGCGGGAAAGATTAAAAAATATCAAATACTTTTTACTCTGAAAACCCCTTTTTGTTAATTTCATCTAGAGTTTATTTTTATTTTTTAAGTAAAACAGTATAGTCGTGTTTAACATTCATTTCGATTATCATAATTTATTAACGTGTGTTAACGGCTTAAAATGTTTTTTTATCGTCAAAGATTTCATTATCCTCCTCTTCGCCATCCTCCCAACCAATTCTTGAAATTATTGTTTTCGTATAATACAACGGCGCGTACGGGACATTTGTGTGTTTCGTTCCCATCAAAACTGGTCAAAAACCAAAACCGCTGGTGGCAGGCACCATGCTGTGCGAAGGTGTGCATGAAAATCGAGATTTTTATTTGGACAAAAAAAGAGAAGAGCCGCGATTCCATCGTTTAATCCGCATCACGTGTATATTATACCTATGGGCTACGTGTTTATGGTATATACGTGGGATTCGAAGCAGATTCTTATCGGCTGTCTTCTACTACCCTTAAATCAGTGCCCGGGTACAATGGCCGAAAATTCTTTACGTCAGAAATTTGCATCATTAAGTTAAATGTATATACCTATATATATATATATATATATATATATATATATATATATATATATATATATATATATATATATAAAAACGTGTATTGGTCTGTTATTAGTTCCTATCATCAAATCGCAGCTGCAACTATATACGGATACACACGCGGCTTAACCGACGTAATATTACGCACATATACACTTAAAATTTCATAGAACTATAATACGTATGCATCGATAATAAACGGGGCGTGAAAATCATTCGAGGGGATTATCTGTGGCGATATACACCGCAGAACGCATTTTATGATCGATTCAAACAATAAACGTCGGCCATTTTTCTCGGTGCTTGCTATTTTCCTATATAGATTGCCACCCTGCCCCCCTTCAGTCCACTCTATGCGCTCGCATATATAATTGTGAAATAACAAATTCGAAACATGGCGGCTTTTCGATCGACCCCCCCATCGCAGTAGTTATCATCGTTATACGACGGCGCGCCGTGCGGCGGAGGCAGCGGCGTGCGATGTTTTCCCCTGTGAATATAATATATACGTACACATATACGATAAACATTAATATATGCATGATATCATGTACGCATTCGTAATAATAGTTTCGGTTCGAAAATCGTTTATGAAAGATTTCGACGCGTTTCCTTCGCGCGTCATTTGGTGAAAAACCAGAAAGTCTAACGTCGTCGTGCAAAGTGCACGTAAATATATTATATGCGTGTGTGCGGGAGAAACGACAGCGTGCACATGACAGGGCGGATAGGGGAAACCCCTTTACGATGCATGACGTCATACGCCGTGTGTGCCATTAAAAACCGACAATGATACTGGCGACCAAGGAGACCGCACTTCCGCACGGGCCGCACACCGCTCATGTGTCTGGAGCACACGCACAACACGAATACGTGTGTGTATATTATATACGTATACATACACACACACACACACACACATCTAAAGAACACACGCCGTAAACGAACACGAGACATCGTTTCCGGCCGCGAAGCCTTTTTTCTTCGTACTATATAATATTTACAATATGTACCGCTATTATATACACTATAATATTATATACTTTATATATATATATATATATATACATATACTCAGAGTATTCACGGCTCATACGTCAAAAATCGACGTGACGGTCTCATAACGGTCGGGTCCGCATGGGTACCAGGATTGGTTACTGTAAGATCATCGCATTGTACAGCGATTGATGTTTAGTGCCCTGTGTCCTCGTTTTACACATTACATAGGTTCTTTCTCAGTTGTGATTCTGCGACAGACGAAACGACGAAAAAAATAGCAATTAACGTCACGATGTGGTGACGAGGCGCGTTTGGTCTGTTTTAGTGTGTTGTCACGTCACACGACAAATATAAAATATTATTAAATCGTATGAACGTACTATTATGCACATCTAATAATTTTACAATGTACCTATATATTCTACGCGCGCGGAGATTACGTCCGCGGGCGCTCTGGCAACGTCGCGCGGTTGAAGGTCAATGTTATAGGGTGAAACGAGAGCTATATACGCGCTGCCACCGCCGCCGCCATTGCACCTAAAACCCCCCCTCCGACACCCGTCTCTCCCCGCCGATGGGGTGACAAAGATTAAATCCCGTATATACCCGCGTGTATTATATATGTACGTAGGCCTCGACTTCCCCCCACCCCCAGTCGTCATACAGCGTAAACGCGCGCGCACGCGTGTCTGCTTATAAAACATTCGCGAAACTGTTATTATATCTATACATGACATTTATTTTCTCTTTCTCTCCACCTATCTACGATATAATATGTACGAATGTACGAATGTACCATATATATATTTTACATGTATAATTATATTCGCACGCACGCAAATTATACAACGAATGATATGGTCGATTTAAATATTTTGTGAACGTACATAATGTATAAC